>JAUPFR010000001.1:78364148-79564148 GCA_036925125.1 Oreortyx pictus | reverse complement strand
ATCAAGCAACAAATCCTGGATATTTACAGGAATGACTAGTCATTCAGTACCAGCACTGACCTATCAGATGGATCTCAGGAACATTTCTTCTTTCTAGGGTTGGGCTGATTCTTCTAAGTGGCACAAGCAACCTTGTGAAGGGCATTCCAGGCTGTTCCTGTGGGCTCTGGCAGTGTCTAAACATCAGCTGGTCTTGCTACTACCTCTTGTATTCCTCCTTTCTTACCAGGAGAGCTTGTGATTACAAGTTGGGTGTAGTTTCCTGCCCTTTCTCTGTGGCCAGTTCCTGTTCCTCCAGCTTTCCCATGAACGCTACCCCACAGGACCAACTTTCCCATGAACGCTACCCCACAGGACCAACTTTCATAGTGTTTTGTGGAAAGTGGTTTAATGCTTTAATGCGTGATTAATGTTCTGTTCTTTGTTGGTGTCTTCTGCCTCACTTCTGTTGTTATTAATTGTGTTTTATGCAACTTTTATTGTACATGGTTAATGTTTGCTTAATGGTCAGTGTAATAGTTAATCATACTGCAGTATGCAGAATACAATTAGAAACAAAATGGTATCTTGTTTGATTTACTACATTTTTGAGCAAATGCAGTGACAAAGTTAATCTCTGCTAATGATGTTCTATGCTAGTACAGCATTTTCAGGTCAAAGGCTTCAGTCAGATTTACTATGTGTTTTTGTATGCGTGGCCAACAACAAAGGAAGTGCAGACATCTTTCACAAGTTAGAATTTTCAAGTACATCCCATTACGCTTCCTTGAACAGACCTGGATTTCAAATTTAAAGAACTACAGCAATTTATAATGTGTACCCTTTAATAGTTGTTTTCATGGAAGCTTAGTGATTATTAACTTTTTGACTACTAAAACTAATGCAGGCTGTTTTTTTTGTGAACAGAAATTTGATAGTCAGTATCACAGATGGAGCATTTTCAGAACATGAAATTATGACTCTTGGGCGCCATTACAGAGAGAAAGAAGAATGTCAAATGGACCACCACTTCCTCCTTGCAAAGGCTCAGGAACAACTAAAGAAAAATAGCTTCGAGAATTTTGAACAACTATCTGCAGTACTTTTATACAATGACCGTGAAAAGTAAGTTTCCTCTATCATCCTCAGCTGTTACTTGGGAAACTCTGCTTGGATACCTACATACTTTGTTGCTAAGCAAATGATAGATTGCAGTTGAAGAATACTTTTATTTATGTTAAGCCTCTCTCAACACTTGACAGTGAACAAGGAAAGGATAGCCTTTTTGTTTGCTTCTCATTTTGTTCGCAGACTTTTTGTTATAGCTACACTGAGTATTAGGTGACACAATCAGATGTCTGTTCACAGACAAAACAGTATATGAAATCAAAGAGGAAAAAATGGATTGGCTACAAATTGTTGTTGTTAAATTCCTAATGTGAATCATTTGCCCTTTTTGTTCTGTGATATCATGGATAAAGAATAACAGAGAATTGCTAAGAACCTTGGGGGGAGACAGGCTACCATGTGTACTTCAAGTTTATCAGCTGTATAACAGTGAAATTTCATAAAACACATTTTCATTGCCTCTGCCCCAGTATCCCTACACATTTCCCTGTTCACACTGACATTAACTTGAAATAAAAGTAGTGCAAGTACCTAACACCCAAGTCTCCCTGTCTGTTTCTGTTTGTGTAGATGTGGAGTGTTGCCTTATGAGACCTGCAGAACTATTTGCAAGTCTTTCAAGTTGCCATTGTCTCATGATCTTCTACAAACTATACTGACCATGTAAGTTAAAGACAGCAGTATGATCTTCATGAGTACAAATCATTCTCAGATATTCACTACAGATACCTTTCTTACAAGATTGTCATTTATGTAATTTTAATGTTACATTGTGCTGACTTTTTTTCCCTGTATACATGTAGACTTTCCTACTTGTAGAATATTTATAGTCAATTACAATGTAAGCGTAATGCTGTATTGAGATGGAAAGTACCATGATAATAACTGGGTGGTGAAGTCATTAGTTACAGCAAATGAGAACAAGCCCAAATGCAGCAGCCATGGATGCAGAAATGAAGGGAAGGAGCTGCTTACCTTTAGAAGGCCTCAGATAGTCAGGGGTCTCCAGCAAGAGATGCTCTTGCCTCCACTGCCAACCATTAAATGAGGTCTGGAAAGGGGTGGATCCTGGCTCCACCCATTCGAGTTACTCAGGTACACTGCATGTGTCTGAGCTCCCCTGGGATGACTCTGCCTTCCCATCAGGTGCTCAATCACTGTTTCAGGCTGTGACTTAACATTTCAGCTACACTTCACTGCTTCACAGTGTGAACCCATGATCGAGCAGGTTGGAGGTAGGCCCTTTCATGTTATGGTGATCCAGAATTTGTACAATTTGCCTGTCGTGGTGTAGATTGGTAAAAATATAAGGTGATTGATAATTGGTTCTTGGTTGAGGTTCATGTTCCTCTGTGAGCCAGTACTTGATGGTTCTCATGGAGGTACATAGTTGCTTGGACGAGGGAAGGTTCAGCTCCCATTTCAGCAATCCCATATAGTTCCCCAATCAGGCGTCACACTGATCTTATAGTGACACTGGAACATCTTGATGTCATGTTGCTCTTCCTAACGATCCTGTGCACTCAAAGAGACTCACGGAGTAGCATAGATGTTTTAGAGGTACCAGAAGGAGTAGTTCCACCCTCTACGGCAAGATATAGGCTGTGTTCATGTCCTGGATCATCACTTCGGCTTGCAGTGGGGCATATCCTGACCGTCTATTCCATACCCTTTGACCTGGTATCAGAGGCTGCATAACTATATCAGGTACAAAAGGGTGTGTGTGTATGTCTGGATTTGCCACAAGGGTTTGGTATAGGGCCCCTTAGCAATGAAAACTGAAATGTTGACTATGATATCTGTAGGCCATATACCTATTACTAGAGGAACTATTGATCCCCCAACCTCCAGTAATCTCCCCCAAGGGGCAAGTAGGCTACACCTCTCTGGCCCTACTTGCAGCTTCCAAGGCCATTCTATTTCATTGGTACCAGGTTCTAGGTTCTTAGGGTTAGGGAGCAGAAGATTATTTTCATTGTCAATCTGGGTTCTTATCATCGGTGCCTGTAATTTGGATCCTAAGCAGGGAGGCCCATGTTGTACGTAGCGTCTTCAGAGCACTGGGTTCCACAGGGTTTTATTGAGTTTCTTTGTCCACCCCTGCAGGAATTGAGTCTGTCTTCAGGGAAGCCTTAAGAATACCTTACAGCGTTCAATAAGGCCTGCTCCCGTCAGATTATATGGCAGGTGGAATTGTCACTCAATGTTATTTTCTCTGCCCAGTGCTGCACCATTGTACCAGTGAAATGAGTCCCTTGGTTATTCTTGATGGCCACCTGTGGGTTACCTCAAGTCATCAACTTGGTGAGCACCTTGATGATATATGCCTGATTCGTTCTTGGCACTGGTTAGGCCTGCATACTTGCTGTGTTGACATGGGTCAGGGAATATCATGCCCCCTCAGACCAAGGGAGAGGTCCAACATAAGTGACCTGCCATCATTGGAGAGGACTGTGTCCTCTAGTGAGATGGACTGTTGTTTTGGGCAATGGTTTCTGTCTCATTTTGGAGCAAACACTGCAGTCTCAATATGTCTGGACAACATCTGACAGCTGTATGGGCAGCACCCATGCTTTAGCAGCTGCCCACATTGTCTTTTGTCCAGCATGCTACAACTTCTAATTTAACCAGTGGGCGGTATTCTCAGATGGTGACTCCTCAATCCATCAAACTTGAACCAGTGTGTTGGCTTCATTGTTTTCCAGTGACTGTAGAGATTGGTGGCCAGAAATGTGGTAGACATGTACAGTTTTGTTTAACCACATATCTCTGCCCCACATTGGTCGGACTTGAATAGTCCATTCCTAGGTGGCCTACTGTGCAATTCAAAGAGTGAATCCCTTGTACACAGCCCAGCTATCTGTGCGGATGTTTGGTATGCTGTCATCAGGTTTCTTGTTCCCTGGCTGAGATAGGCAACCCATTGCACCACTGACTGTGCTTTGGCCACCCCTGTCTTAGGAAGGTGGGTCAGATCTTTCACCCACCCCTGAATTGGCAAGGGCATCTTAACTATGACTTCAGATGTTTGGGTTATTGGCTCTACTCCCTGTAGTGTGAAGTAGACAGCCAATAATTGTTTTTCAGTCATACTGTACCTCTCTTCTGTTCCATACCAAACCTGAGACTAGACCCCAACTGGGGACTGAACAGAGCCATAGGCACCAGACAAAGCCATCCTGAGTTACATGGATATCTAGTTCAGCTGGAAAGTTAGGGTCAAATATACCCAGTGCTTGAGTCTGTTTAACGGCTAGTTTTGCTTGCTGGAAGGCCTCTTGTTCCATTCTCCCCCAGTCCCATTTTTTACGTCTCTTTGTGAGTTGATACAGAGGCCTCAGCAGCTGTGCTAAGTAGAATATAAGGGAATGCCTAGTATCCCAATATACTCAGAAATTCTTGCAGCTGCTTGAACCTTTTCTATTACTGCACTGGATAGTACCTTGAGATTAAGTTTAAGTCATTAAACTTGTGTTTTTGGGATACCCATATGGATTCCATTTGAGGAGTCTATGGGGTGGGTCTCCTGGTTTTGGTTACAGCAAAGACCTCAGCCCCTTCCAGTGTTCAAATAGTGCACCTGGTCTGAAGGTGCTCTGTGTCTCCTCTAGATCAGCCTGTTGAATGATGACCTCTGAGGCCACTAAGGAGGTCAATGTTGACACCCATGTGCTATACTGGTGGGGAGGAGCCTGTTGTAATATGAGGTTCCTCTTCCATGATGGAAACTTAACCAAGTCTGGACTCTCAAAGGCATCAGCATAAATTGCCTCCTTTGTTCCTAATTCTCTAACATAATTCTGAGGTTCCTCCATTGAGGTCCACAGACCAGTATTTATCAGAACATCACTTTTCCTTGGCCATATAATTCTATGCACTGCTATTATCTATTGAATTAGAGAATGGTTTTCATCATTATGTATCACAGTCGCATACAGTCTTCCTCTGAGGGCCAGATGTGTGGTAATGGATGCCAGTTTAGAAATCTTGGGCCCATTAATTGCCACGCGTGCAGACCCCCTGTCCCATAATCTCAAGAGCCAAGGTGGTATGCTCTCCTGTGGTCTTTGGTTAAATCACTGTAACAGATCCATGAGCTTGGAGGCCATGTACAGGTGCACTGTTACATGTAATGTGGTACGTGCAGGAGGCCACTCTTTGGGTGCCAACCCTACCAGTCTGTCCTGGATTTTCTTTGTCTTTTGAGTTATTACTGGCCTAGAGGATTTGAGGGTCCCTGATCCTCAAGCTGGATTTTAGTTTGCTTGGCTTTCTTTTTGTTCTTGGGTTCAATTAGGATCTAAGAATCCTGCTGATCAAAGTCCTTTTCCTTTTCTAGTGATATGGTGTCATGGTTTTATGATTTTTGGTATTGGTATTCCACATCATAACAACATGTAGTGCATTAAGAGTTAAAGAGTTAATACTCCAACTCCACAGATCATTGATATTTTCCGGGTATACCTGTCTCAGAAGAGAAGAACTATATTCCCCAGAAGACTTTGCGATGCTTTGCATTTTTACGTATTTTCCGCTCAGAGGGAAAAGATAAAAACCCTCTGCAGTCACGGGACACTCTCTTTCCTTCGGGATCGACTCAGCAGTGGGTGCTCGCTGCCGTATCGCTTTCAGCGTTAGCGTAAGGCCTTCGGTTTATCGGACACTCTCTCTTGCTCATTTTATTTGATTCATTAGCTTCAATTCCAATTATATTGTATTATATTGTGTTATTTTGCTTTCTGATATCTTATTTAGTAAATTAGCTTTCCTCCTCAGATCGTTGCTGCTGTTTTGTTTCTAGGCCCATCTCCCTTTTTTCCTTTTCCCTTTTCCCCCTTCCCCTTTCCTGGGGCGTGGGTCTGCGGGTCCCCCACACCAATCGTCACGGAACCGGGCCGATCCAGCCCGGTAAACCGTTGACATATGGATCTTAATTTCAAAGCGGATGTTCCATTTAAAGGTGGAGCAGTTTGCCCTCTCAGAGAAATGATTTTGTTTTCCAGTTGTCTAATGCAAGTTTTCAAAAACTCATTCTAATCTTTCAATTGTTATGCATTGCATTATGATAATGATGTGCATTAATAGTGAGAAACAGCAACCATGCCATAGCAGATGCTGCTACTATTCTTTCCTCAGCTGTCAAAAAGTTTTGTCCTAATTTATTCAAGAAGTCAGCCATTTTTGAAGGGGAATTAATAATAGGAACATTGTTCCTTATAGGTCCCCATTCTTCAGTAATCCAAGCAGTGCTTATTTGGTGCCCCAGTGACCATCCAACACTTATGATGGATTGCCTTAAAAAAAAAAAAAAAAAATCTACCTGGCTCACCAAGCATAGTACTTTAATGGGATGGATAATACCATGATAATAGCTGGGTGGTGATGACATTAGCTACAGAAAATGAGAAAAAAACTATATGCACCAATCACAGGGACAAAGGAAAGCTACTTACCTTTAGAAAGATGTAGGTATGTAGGGATGCCCTTGCCTCCACTGCCAACCTTTAAATGAGGTCTGGGAAGGGGTAGATCTTTGCTCTACCCCTTTCAGTTACTCAGGTACACTGAATGCACCTGAGCTCCCCTAAATTGGCCCTGCTTTCCCACCAGGTGCTCAAACTCTGTTTCAGGCTGTGACTTAGCATTTCTGCTACAGTAACCATCTAAACAGCATCTCTTTGTTTTTATCTGTCATGGTAGATCACCTGGATTTTGCCAGAGGTTCATGGAATTAGTACTATGGTATTCGACTAGTGGTGCTTACCATTATCAATAAGATTTTATTTATTTTGTGGTAGTGTTTCCTTCATATATGTAAGGTAAAAACAGTAGTCTCATGGCAGCACATTATGTGAGTTTTAAGAAAAATACCAAGATGAATACAGTGCCCTTGAATCAAGGATATTGATTTTCTTTGATTCTGTGTCAATGAATCAAGTAGACTTCCCTAGAAGTAAATAAAAGTGCTTTGTTTTTCTTATTAATCTCATCTGAAACATTTGTTTTATTTTAATTGTTAAAAAAAAAAAAGGAGTAATCCTGGATTTTGCTATTTTTCCATAACACATCTAACTATTTTGAGACAAACTGGTTGACTAGCCATAATGAAATAGAAATGAAAAGAACTAGTATTTAGTGCAGTTGCTTATTGCCTAGAGTTCAGAGTAACCCATGGTATTTTGCATACTTATGTCATGGTGAGTTTGGTTTTCATTGATTTTTGCAGCTTTACTGAAAATGGGTAAAATACGTGCTCATTGGTCTTTTCTTTCCCTTGTGGGAAATTACTTAACATTTTCTGTGCCTTCACACTATGTAAAATGCAGAAGCATGTCTTATTATGCAGTGTTTTCAGGTAGATGTGATTCTTGATTTTAGAACTAATTTCAAACTTAACGTCTAGATTTATCAAATACTGAATATACTCTTGTCAAGTAGAAAGTTGGAATTTTTTTTTTTTAGACATTTACTTACTGCAACCAAGACTTCCCACTTTGATCAGTATCAACCAGATTGCTGTAAGAGCCATAAGGCACTGTTTTCTACAAAGCCCCTTTCCCTCTAGACCAAAAACTTTCAGAATAGTTCCCTTCAATAGCCAGATAAGCATCTTTGGCAATTGGTTGTGTTCATCACTTTTGATGATGGAGTAGCAAGCCTTAGACATCAGAAGCATGCTTGAATTTTAGCATTAATCTAGAATTCCCACTAAGCTGCCCGACACAAAAAGTGTTGGAGGACAGTTGGCATTCTCTGGTAAATAAGTTCTCACAGTTACACTTCATTAAGGCTGCAATTGAATAGATGCACGAAAAAGGGACTGGAGATTTTCCTTCGCGTATTAATTCATTGCTGATGCAAAACAGACAGGCTTGCTATGTCACAGGCTCCAGAGATGTGTTTATTGTTTGTGAGTTTATACAAAGACCAATCTCTTCTCTTAAAGAGTCTTAGTGTAAGCAGATAAAAAGCCCACTACACTACAATAAAAATGAGAAGCTTAGAAGACAAGGAGGAAGCCTGGATTTCACCCTACTCTAGGCAGGTATCCCTGTCAGATGAACTGGGACTCAGCCACCGTAGGAGTAATTTCAGCCTGTGTTAGAGCTGGGTTTCTGAATGAACATCCATTTCCCCATGAAAGGGGTGGTGGCCAACATGGTGTGAAGCTGGGCCTCTGAAAACTGGAGAAGTAGTATTCCATATGATGGTGTAATGCATAATGCTGATTCTGAACAATAGTAGCAATTCTGAAAGCTGCCAATTTTTGCGGTGAGTCACTGCACTGCTGGTAAGGAAGAATGTTGCATTCTTAATATTGTGTGCAGTTGGTGCTGCCTGATAAATGTACTGTTTCATGAGGGCACAGAGTCAGGGAAAGATTTTGCGAACTGTATTTTATAGAATTTACTTTTGAGTAACCTGTAAACTGAAGAGTGGAGTCAGCAGAATAAGAGTTTTCTTTTTGTCTTGCTTTCTCTAGTTCTCTTTGAGACCAAAGAATCATGAAATGGACAGGTTTACTGTTAACGCAGAATAGTCTGGCTCCTGGAAAGTATGCAGTTCAAAATTTGTCAACAATATTCTTTCTGTTTGTTGTTTTTGGGTTGTTTTTGTTGCTGTGGTTGTCTATTTTTGGTGAGGATACATACAATCTTTTTCATTGATGTTTCTGAAGCAAGTAGCAGTAGTGTTCTTAATCTATCCTAATTTATGAAAGAAGAAAATGGTACAATAAAACCTGTTGGACTGATTCCCACAAAACCAGTATACATAGCTAATGCACTAGCTGGACCCTATTCAGCTATAAAATGATCCTAGACAATGTGATCAGATAATAGTTAAGGACTGAAACTGTGTGTTTATTTCACTTTTCTCTCTGAGATTAGGTGTCAAAGACTTTCTGTAGGACTTAATGGCTCAGCTTTTCCATTTTAAAAGGTAGTACCCTTAAAGCATTTATTATTTACATTTGTAAATTACACCACAATGATCTATCACTTATTAAAATCAGGGGATGGAACTAGAAATTACTGTCTAAATATATGATCACCTCCAGGTGACCCTCGTCTTTGTTTACTGTACCCAAAGAACATCAATTTCCACAAAGTGCAGGGACAATTAGCACAAAGACTGTGAGGTTTCAAAAGACCCTTCAAAACTGTCTGTCTGAAGTAAATTTATATTTTCAATTGTTGCTGGATGGCGAAATAGTAGGATTTGGGTACCCAGCTATTCCTTTCTCTAATTCACAAAATAAAGGGGTTGCAGGGGTTGGAAGGGACCTCAAGAGATCATAGAGTTCAACCCCCTGCTAAAGCAGGTTCTCTACAGTAGGGTCACACGGGTAGGTATCTAGATGGGTCTTGAGTATCTCCACAGAAGGAGACTCCACAGCCTCTCTGGGCAGCCTCTGGCTGATTAGAAGATACATTTCCTTTCTCCATCAGCCTTTTTTTCACTGGGTCTTTAATTACATTAAATAAGGAAAATATAGATTTTTTTTTTTAATCACAATTCATTAAGTAATGCAGATGGTACACTCTCATTTCTGACAGTAAACTGTTAGTTTGTTGTAAGCATTTTTTTTAAATGTATGCAAGCATAATTAACAATTATTATTTGTTTATTGAATAAATGTTGCCTAAGTGCTGAAGAAATGAATTCAGACTTTTTTTTCCTAATATTTTAATTTGCTGCAATATTAAATGTAAGCTAAGACGGACTTAGAATGATCCTTCCCCAGAGGGTGTATGAACAGCTGTCAGATAACAAAAGAAAAAATGGTTTGGAAAAAAGAAATGGATTATGTTTACTTATTGATGATCTGGTTTTAGTTTAGTTAAGCGTATGTCCCCAGTTTAAAATACCTTAATTTTGATTAAAACTAGCTGCATAGTTTTCCTCTCCAAACTACTAGAGTGAATCTATTGGACTCTGGAGAAGTATTTGTGGATTTGAAGCTGTGGAAGCATAAGCAGTGGGAAAGAAGTAAACTTTTTTTTTTTTTTTTTTTTAAGATAATTACCCACCTCTAATAGTTTATTTACAGTTGACCTGTTTCTCTCAAGAAGCTAACTCTTTTCATGCTGTGAGAAGTGTCCTGGTGGCAGCAGCAGCATGATTGGAAATGGTCCTGAGGTCACTCTCCTGCACTCTGTAGTCTGCTTGTTACCTTTAATGCCTAAAACTCACTTGGCCATTTATTATGAAAAGACTCCAGCATGAATATATGGATCTCTTAAAATAAATAATTTCTGTTATTCGTTATCATGAGGAACTATGGTTCAATTTATAGTAGTTCAAGACGAGAAGAAATGTATACCCAAGATGTTAGCCATTACTTAGCTGATAATGATCAGCTGCATCAGTGCTTACCACCTTAAATCTTTTCATGTATGCAATCTTTGAAAATTCAGGTGTATATTTGTGTTACACAGGCCTTTTTGTTAGCATTCTCTGCCAATATCAGATTAACTACTTAATAAATGCTATTAAAAATTAAAGAATACAAAATCTCTATGTGTACATTAAAATTTATTATAAATACTTGATTGCAGATTTTGGGTTGCAGGTTTCTTGATGGGAAGGAAAAACAATTAGTAGCCTTTACTCACCAAAGTACCCTCAGAAATAGCCATCGTGTAATTTAACTAGATTTTTGTCGTAGCTGGAGTTTTTCATTATATCTATACTTTTAGAAGCAGAAGTGTGTGATTATTTCTGTGATGTGAAAGAGAGTAGCTAGCAATAGGACAAGAGGGAATGGCATCAAGTTGCACTAGGGGAGGTTCAGGTTGGATATTTGAAACAACTTTTTCTCCAAAGGAGTGCTGAGGCATTTGCAGGCTGCCCAGGGAGGTGATAAAGGTGTTCAAGTACCATGCTGATGTGGCCCTGAGGGACATAGTTCAGTGGGCAATATTGGTCATAGGTAGACTGTTGTACTAGATGGTCTTAGAGGTCTTTTCCAACCTTAATGATTCTATGATTCTGTTCCAGGGAAAAAAACCTCCCCAAGCAATGTTGGGGTTGGGGAAGTGACTTAAAGAATCTAAAATCACATGGATTGTTGAAGTCATAGGGCAAAACCAGAGAGAAACAGATTTAAGAGATCTTTGTTGCATCTTCTCGATAAGACAAATCTAATTTCCTTACTGAAGAGCGCTGTCAGTTTTAGTCATATTAATTCCAGACTCTGAAGTGTATGACATCTCTGTCGTAATAATGCAGAACTTGATAACATCTCTTCATTCCATCTGGATGCTCTGTGCTGAATTACAAGTATGTGCATTTAGTAGATGGATGCAATAAATCACAGTAGTAAAAAGACCTAAAAAGTAAATTATTTCCTCTGGAAATAGATTCTAGTCTAAAATGATATTTTAAGCAGCTTTCTGCGTCTTCTTAAAATGTGGGATTTATTAGTCCCATTTCCCATGTACACCTTAAGACTATAGTTAACTTCACATGTGTGTTGTTGCCTCAGCTTGCCTATGCTGTCAGTTCTAAGGACTTTTCTCCTTTTTAATGCTTGTCAAAAGTAGAAGCAATGTTTTTCCTTGCTTTCATGGCCTCAACATAAAATTAGACACCCTCTCTTAATCTTTATTTAAAATTCCTACTGATGCAGCTCTGCATCATGATAGCATCCTTTTATTTTGCATTTTCAGAAGTAGAAAAAGCTTAATGCATGTATGCTAGTACAATAACATTAAAAAAAAGTCATGGTTGTTCTGAGATTCAGGATCTGTTTGCCAGTTTTGTTTCCAAGAGCTTTTTTTGTCTTGTTACTCCCAATACAAAACTCTTTTGTTTCCCCAGTTACCACCTGCAAAAACCCAAACCAAGGCTATAATAGGAGGGTTTCTTCTGGCAATGTTTCAGGCTCCTCTTTAATGATAGTAACAGTAGCATTCTTCTCTGACTTTGCTTTCATCTTCAATGCAACTCACTGTACTTAACATTTCAGTTTATCATTAGCATCTCTGCTCATGGCTTTCAGTATATTTTATATTATCTGCTGACTGTTAAATGAAAGGCATGGGGGGAGGAGAGGAAGAGGATGAGCTGCAGTTTATTGCAGATTATTTTTGTCACTAGATTTATTCCTCCTCCAGTATTGTTTTCCTAGCTTACGTTGTAAAGTCATCCTTCAAGTATGTTTGTGCTTAATTTTTACCAGAGACCTCTCCAGTGATTTGAAGATCTGAAGAGTTTTGAGGCCTGTGTTTTGTGCAGTGCTATTTCTTTAAGAACAAAATAAAATAATTGTTTAAATAAATAAATTCTTTCCTGGAGATCACAGTATATCATCTTGCTCCTGCATGTGCCGATAGTATTTGTCTCACCATGTTACGTGGTAGAATTGTTTAACCTGGTGTTTCCCACCAAAAATTGCTTATTGAGTCTAGCTAGTCGTATGAATCTCTTCATGGATACTAGCAAAGCACAGATGCTTTCAGGATGTTTTTAGTTGCCTAAACCAGACCCTTTTTACGTATGAGTAGTGTTCAGTAATACAGATGCCATTCACATCCTAATGTAGTATGTGTAGCAGAGCAGTTAACTTCATTTCAAGAGCAATCTGTCTGTAGCACCAATTCTGCAAGGAGCTTCAGCCTGCACTACCTTTCAAGCATTTGACTGGACGCACAGGAACAACTAGATTTCTCTATGCCTTGAGTACCTAAGTGTTTTGCTGAATTGGGTACTTCTATTTTTTTCTGATGCTACTTCATACAAATCAATGGCATGGCTTACAGTTCTGCCCCTAGTACGTTTATGTTCCATGTGTAGTAGTAACTGTAGAACTTAACTGGCAGGGTTTTTATCTCCATGCAGGTAGGGGACCCTTGTAACAGACACACATATGCATATTTCATGGAAATAAAACATGTATCAAATGAAAAGATTTGAAATTCTTAAATCTGGTTATTAAATGATAGGTTAGAGAGCTGCATCTTTGTTAATTGGAAATTGATCCCAAGGTTTGTGCAAACAGCATTTTTAAGGGACTGCTTATTTTCAGGAGGTGACTCAGAAACAATACAAAGCAGGTCAATTGTGTTATAGCACACTCTCTTGTATCTTTGAGTTGTATAATGTTTTGTGTTGGAAAGGTCCTGTGAGATCATCTAGTTCCAACTCCCTGCTATAGTCAGGGGTGCACTCCACTTGACCAGGTTGCTCCAAACCCATCCAGCCTGGCCTTGAACTCCTCCAGGAATGGGTCATTCACAACCTCACCGAGCAACCTGTTTTAGTGTCTCACCGCTCTCACAGCAAAGAATTTCTTCCTAATAACTAGTCTAAATCTACCCTCTTCCAGTTTAAAGCTTAGGTCTCACAAGAGCAGGGTAGAGGGGCAGAATCCCCTCCCTTGATCTGCTAGTCACATTTCTCTTGATGTAACCTAGAATATGGTTGGCCTTTTGGACTGCAAGCACAGACTGCCAGATCATGTTGAGTCTTTCATCAATGGACACTCCAAAAACCTTCTCCTCAGGGGTGCTCTCAATCCATTCTCTGTCCAGGCTGTATTTTCCAATATCCGCTCCTATTGGACATATTTGCCAGTGTATCTTTCTACTGTTTCTTTTCTCTATGAAGAAATAATACACTGACAATGCCAACTCTATTTATTATCAGATGTGAGATCCCAGTGTTGGAAAAAGTTAGACAGTGATTAAAAAGTGAATTGAAATTACTTGGGACCTAGTGAACCTTAAAGAAATCATATTAGAGCCATTAATGTGCACTAAGTATATGGAATGTAATGTGTGATATAGAAATTCTGCAACATTTTTCTGTACTCTTACCAGCGTTTGGTTCTAAAAGACTGAAAAGCAATTATCCAGAAAATAGTGCATTAGTATGATGTAGATAACATTATGTACCTGTTAAAGTTTTCATTTAATCATGAGACTTATGGATATCCTGCACAGGTTTGAAGATGACCATAAGCAAGTGAAATATAAACAGTTTGTGGATGCAGTGAACTGGAGAGAGAATCAAATCCCTGCTTTCCAGACAATAAAGCTCCTTCCGAAGGTAAAACCACTATATTTGAGCAAAAGAAAAATTAAAACTCAGCACGTGAGACACTTCTGTAATTTGGGCAAACGTAACATGAGTACCTCATTCAATGAAGATTATAACAGTTTTCACATTTTCATATTTGTGTCTGTTTTTATTTTTGTGCCTTCATGTAATTAATTTTTTTCTAGGAGGTTTGCAAGTAAACAAAGAAGTTACACAGGGAAGAGAAAGCCTGTAACACACTCTAGGGGGTGTCTAGGGAGTGTCATTATCTCTGTGACATTTTTCTGAAACTAAAAACAAGAGAGGAGGAAACAAGTGTATTTGTCCTTGAACAGTGGGTGTGAATACCACTCCACCCACAAATATTGTTGCTACGTGTCAAATGATCTGTTTGGCTGCTGGGATAGCCAGGAAATTCTTTAAACTCCACTGTCGCTACAGAAAATAGCTATATATTTTTTATAATTCCATGGAAACTCGTATATAATACAGCACAACACTGGTTGGCATACAGCAGTATTGAAGGATAACATTTGTATATCTTCACCAGCCAGATACTTAGGATAAATAAAAATGTGGCACCGACAAACTGCAGAAATTAATCTGATCTTGCCATGTTGTGCTGAATGGAACATTTTAAAATAGATGGTACAGAAGGCAACTCTACTGATTTATTTATTTATTTATTTATTTTAATTTTGCAACAGATAAATATGAAGCCCTCCTGCCAAAATGTAGTTTTGCTATTCTGGCCTAGCCCATGTGTAGCTACACTTGTACAGAATGTGTTTAATTTTATTCAGACCACTTAGTAACACATCATTCCCTTTAAATTTCAGTTCAATTCTGACATATTTAAAGTCAGTGTTCCTCAAGTATTGTGCTATTAACCTGACTTCTCTCTCCTCCTTGGCTTACAATCTCTTCCTTCTGTAGCATCTCAAACTCTGTGTTATCTAACTAGGGCTCTGTGATTCTGCTTTGCTCTGCTTTCCATAGTAGTTTGTTTTTCATTTGGAAATTGGGAAGTATTTTTCTTTCTTCAACAGATAAAATCGAAGTCTTTGCACATGTTTTGTACAGCAATCCTGTGGCCCCTATGGATTGAGCTGTATTCAGTGGTATATTTTGTTTTTACAGAATAAGTCTGTTTTTGAGCTATAATTCAATATTTAAACAGTGCTCACTGTCAACAGTGAGGATAAGGGGATTCATGGGCCTTGGTTTTGTGCTAACAAAAGAGGGTCAGAGCCTATGTCAGGAGGATTTTTGCCCTGAATGTGATGCTAAGCTTCATAAAGAAACTAGACTGAAAGAAGCAGACATGTAGATATATTTTCTGTTTAATGTTTGACTGATTTTTCCTCACAGCTGCATGGCTTATCTAGCCATTGAGCAAGGCTTGCTTTCTGGCAGGTGAGGGTAAGAGAGAGCTCCTGTGGGGTGAAAGTGGTGTGCAAGCAGTGGTGGTATGAATATTTTAATGAAAAGGTAATAAAACAGATCAGGAAAAGATCAGGGAAAGAAAGGATTTAAGTTTTGTTAAATCTTTCAACTTTATAATCCATTAGTCACACTTTTCATTTCTTACTTTGTATTAACATTGGTACTTTCAGGTTATAATATCTGTATTTCACAGATTTATTTCAGCAGTGATGTTGTGTTTGTGTAGATGACATTTTTCTTCATTTTAGTTTTTTAATGTGGTTTTTAGTATTGAATTGTAGATGACTTGTAAGGTTTTCAAGTGTAAGTGTCTTAATGAAGAACATACAGCATTATTTAATTTGGCATATCTGCAAAAGGCCTAATGAGAGAGAACAAATGTTGAATAAAATATTCTGCAAGATTGTTAGAAGTGTTCATGTAATAATGTTTTAAGAAGATGTGCTATGTAAAGGTCCACATGTTCACAGAATATTTGTATGAGGAAGCGAAGCAGCACATACAATCTTAGTTGACCAGTTTTTAGTTACTATTGTTTCCAGTATTGTATTCTAAAGATACTCTCTGGGTTACTAATTTCAGAATGAAGATGACTGGAGTGCTCAGCCACCATTCCTTCCTGTGAAAAGAATCCAATACTTGCCTCTTCTGGATGACCTGTTTGGCAAAGAAGAATGATCCAAACTGAAAGACACTGCTTTTGGATTAGTGTTTCTGCTGTAACACTTACTCAGATATTGAAGACACTTCCTGTAAAACAAAAACAAAACGGATGGAGGTTTTATTACATTCAATTTCTTACTTAAACATATATACATCTTTGTGTATTTTTTAACTCCTAAATCAACAGTACTCTATGCAAGCATAGTTAAAACTATAATCTTAGTGTCTGGTCAGTTGGAGACTATACATGCAGCAAGATGTATTCGAGTCAAAATGTGGCAAAATCTGACTGACCCTACTTTGTTCTGCTAACAAAGGAGGTTGTTGGATAACCTCTTATAATATTAAGTCCAATATAATTAGCACAATAAGAAAATTCTCTTCATGCTTCTTTTCTTGCTTTTTAGCTTATATCTGTTTTTTGCTCTCCCCATATAGTAATATTAAAGTGCTGTTTGTATCTAAGTTTGCTATTTTACAGAGGGTTTAATTGCGAGATTTTAGAACAGTGTTAAGTTTCTCTGGTATCAGAGATAATTGTAACCTACTAATGTAGAAGTGATTTCTTGCAGGCAATGTGTGGAAGCTATTAGCTCTTGTTGTTTTAGGTGTAAACCAGATTAGTATCCACTCAGTTTTAGTCAGGTGAGACATGAATGAAGAAAAGGTATTCTGGTTCCACCTTAGTGAGCTTCTTTCTTATGGTGGCACTGAACTTGCCCTTTGAAAATTGATAACTTTCTCTTTGCTTAAAATGTTGATGACTAAGAGGAGCTCCTGTTAGCATTTTTGTATTTTTATAAGCTTGTGTCAGCTCAAAGCCCTGGATATATCTCAATTTACCACATGAGCTTGTGAGAGAATGAATTACTTCTATTTAAAGGATGCAAGAGTTGGGGTGAAGGGAGGAGCTGACTCATCCACAGTGACTCCATGGTGAAGGGGATGTGATGTGAGCCTGCCGCTGGGAAGATTACACATTCAGTAGACTGAGAACCTCGTGCTTTCTGTAATCCAAAATTGCAATTTGATGAGAAAGTTTGATGTAAGAGGATGAGAATTCAGCATTTTTAAATCCCCAAACTGAAAGACAGTAGATCAAAGAATAATTTAATTTTTTTTTTTTGAAACTTGTTAAAGTATTCCAAATCGTAGACCAGACTTAGTACTGCTTTTTGATCCAAAGAAGAGAATAGTTTCTTACATGACAAAAACAAATTACCTGATGGTGGGAATAGTGTCAGGAGCCAAAACAATAACAACTTGTATTTGAAGCCAGTTTGATGGAAGCTGAAGATTTTTTAAACATGCTGCCAAAACAGGGCAAGACACTTTAAATGAATAGAGTAGCCCTCACAACTTCTTAATGTGCCCAGACTTCATCAGGATATCTTTCAGCTATAGAAATCTTGTACAGCTGACTGTTTTGAAGGAAGAGGGTTTCTGAATATCGATTCTGACCATTTAAAACTTCCCAAGTAGCTTTTAGAGGCAGGAAATTTCCTTTATGTGCATAAGACAAAGGTTAAAAAAAAAACCAGCAAACCCGTAAGTATAGAACGTCATATCAGTTTGTGTAGAACCCCCTTTGTACGGGTCTGATCAGTCATGGACTGGTGTGGTCATGGTCAAGAATGGTGATTGCAAACTGGAATCAGTGCAGAGGAGAACTAAAAATGTAGCCAAGGGAATGGAGATAAAGAAGACTGAAGAAGTGTGCCTTATTTAGGGATACAAAATAAAGCCTCAAAGAGAATATCGCTGCTGTTTGTGAATTTGTTATGGGTATGTATTACAAGAAAGGGAAATAATCTTTCAGTTCAGGATGTAGGTAGCCTAAGAAAAAGTAGGTATGGTTAGCCATAAATAAATCTAAACTGGACAGCAAAGAAGGTTTCTAACCTTCTAAAAGAAAGAGGGTCACTAGCAGGCTTCCAAGAGTTAGTTTTAACACTGAGATGGATCATCTGATGAGAATAATTATAGGATGTGTTGTCTGTAATACTGAGGACTGTGTCTGGTATTGGCTGATACCTCCTATGCAGAGCCCGTGGATTGAGGATTTTTTTCTTTCCTTCTTCTTAAAATAATAGGGAATTATCTGATTTCTTACATTTCAGTATTTCCTATTGATACTCTGCATACTTTGTTCACACCATTCTGAGTTTTTCTTCCCTCTTTCTCCTCTTTTCCTGTATATCTCTCATAACCTCAGTGAGCACAAAAGGATCTCCTAGGAGCAAAGCAGACTGGGCCTGAAAAATATTTTCAGTGCTTGTCACTGTGCTCGCAATGTGTCATATGCTGTGGTCTGATGTGTTGTAAACACTTTTCAACAGGTTTTCTTTTTTACAAGCAGCAGTGCTTCCAGAAGGAAAAGCTCCAGCCAATGAGCAGTCCAAGAATACTCGTTGTATAATGTGACTTGCAGCATATGCTGCCCAGGATATTTCAATCTCTCTTCTAATTCTGCCACCAGCTTCTTCTCTCTTGTCACATTGCTGATGAGGGGCATGAATGAAGACAATACCACAAGATAATGTTTCAAGATGGCAGGAGGCCACTGCTTTAAAGCATGCATTGCATAAAGAGAAGGCAGCCCTCACAGTTGCCATTAATCTCAGCTCTCAGTCTCTGTAGGGGAGCCAAAGATATCTTCTTTCCACAAGTATCAGTGACTTCCATGGCAGGAGTGAAGAGATTCACATTACGGTACTGCCTCCCCATCTCCCTACTGGGGTCTGCTGTGTGTTTAGTGTTATTTTTCATTTCCCAAACCTGGCATTTGAGAAGAAAAGACTTAAAGTTGTCAGCAATAGCTGCTGCAGCAAGAAAAGAACAGCAGAGAGGACATTTTCTTGTGTGCAGATGGTGTACTGCGTAGCCTGTAGCTTTGCATCTGTTTCTGCTTGTGTCCAGTTAAGTACCTGCTCTGCTCACCTGCAGGTGGGCTCCATCAGACATGGTAGGCCCAGGCAGTTAAAGACAGTTGAACTTACTGCAGAGAAAAATAAAAATTCCTCTGGGCAATATATTTCTGCATCCTGCCCTTGCTATGTTTTCCTAGACAGAACCATTTGTACCAACTTCAGACAGATCAGGTCTTCTTCATTTACACAAATGAGAAGATGTTGAAAGCTTCCTTCTGCATTTGTTCCTTGTGTTGATGGGAATTAATCCTACTTCGCAGCAGGAAAGCTTTTCACAGAAAAAAATACTAGGCTCTGTTGAATCCCAAGTCCACTCTCTGTGCCTTAGCACTGGATACACTTCTGTTGCTCATTTTCCATGGGCAAACTGCAGGGATCCTAATTCCACAGAAACAAAACAGAACAAACAAACAACAGAAGTTTTCAGTCACTTAGCAGCATTCAGAGAACAGCAATCCCTACACCGCTAAGAATAATTTGCTGCCTCTTGCTTGCTGGACCTTCTACACATTCCCATGGTTTGAGACCAGCAATTAATCATTAGAAAAAAATGACTTGTGTTTCAACATCTTATACTCAGGTATAGGTTATTCAGTGATGTGGAGAGACACATTAGTTCTTTAGGCAATCGTGTTCTGTACCCTCCTCAATAATGTATCCATTGCATATATGTTTCTTCCTCTTGAGGTGGCTTAGCTCTTCTCTTCTGGCTCAGCCACAAGTACAGAAAGCCCAAGCGCAATGGGAAAGACGAAGCGGTGACAGGTTTAGGAAGAAGTTATAATTATCACGAGGAAGCAAATATTACAATCTGAGCTCAATCTGATTTTAAAAATCATTTTTAGGTTTTGGAGGTCAGAATAGATAACATTTTAGAGTGAACTATCTTGGAAAGAAAAAAAAATACAGAAAAACATTCACAAATTACTGTTATCTCTGAATTAATTTCTTGATGTTGCATGTTTCAGTTGGTGACTAGGGCCCAATTGGAAGCAGCACTTTTTTCCTGGGCAACAACTGAACAACCCAGAAAGGGCTGTGGGGGCACATCCCTGTTCCTACCAGTTTCCAACATAAAGTTTAAATCCAGTGAGGGAGTATAATCAAGAAGAGGAAGTTAATACAGGCACAATATATTAAGGATATAGATTTGTTATATAAACTCTTTTTCTGCACATCTGGGTATTTCTGAATCATCTGGAAGTTTTCCTGGCATGTATTGCGCATAAATAAGCTAGCTGTCGCGGTCTGCCCTTCAGCCAGGCTATCTGTCCTCTTTACTATCCTCCTCCAACAGACTACTTTCATATTAAGACCTACAATCAAAGAGAAGTGAAGAATCTGATTCATGAACTTATCTGGTGCTGATTCCAGACAAGCAGCATGGGAGGATGATCTGTAACAGCACAAATTAATTGCATAGCTTAACAGTGTTTGAGAGAGCTCCCGCTTTCGAAGATATTCGAATCTGTCGGAAGAAGGTCACTGTCCCGAAAGCCAAAAGGAAGACATTTTGCAGAGTGGCTACAGCAGGTGGGATGGAGCCTCCTCTGTATTAGTGTGGAGCTTACCTTCTTTCTCTTCCGATGTCTCAAGTTCTGATGTGTCCTCTAGCTCTCTTGATTTCTTACTTGCCAATGGAAGGGCAGGAGGCACTGCTGGGAGCGACTTGCTCCCAGGAGTGTTCACCAGAAGGCTTTTATATGAACAGTCCCTTCCTTCTGCACTGACAGCTAATATGCATTGCTGTTGGGTGAGATGAATCCCTTCCTTGGGTACATCAACACTTTTAGAGGAGTGCTGCCACCAGGCATGGTGACTTCTGGGCTGTGGACCACGGCCACACTGCCAGGACAGTGGTACACGTGGGAAGGCTGAGGATGGTCCAGGTTGGGCTGGGCAGGCCATGAGCCCATGATATGTGCTTAATATGCATGTGATCCATCCCTTGGGGTGTCATGGATTTTAGACTGATGGCCATGCCTCACCGTCTGACCTGGCTGCCTGCAGCTTGGCTCAGGCTCTGGATGGTGGGCTTTGGTCCAATTCCAGCTATTTAAGCATTAAAGCTAGGGTGAATGTAAATGGAACATTGGATTTCTCTTATAAAACTCTCCAAGAATCTACTTTAGCAAAGTATTTAAGTTTATGTGTAAGTCTGTTCCTTTTGTGTAAAGCTACTGAAGTGTGTGCAGAAAGCTTGCTAAAATCAGTCAAACGAAGCACTGGTGGGAATGCTTCCTGACAAAGAGTTTCCTAATTTGAGGCAGTTAGGAATTAAATCACTGTAATAAAAAAATAAACAAAAAACACCAGATGAGAAGGTAGCAGTGAAAGGAGGCAATATAGAATTGTCTGGACATGTTTATGCAGGCTATATATTGTCTGCTGTTACTGCAGTTCTATTGCAATATAAGCTAGCAATTAGCAATTAAATTCCCATTATGGGATCATGTTGGTGATTGAGATAAACTGTAAGTACGTAACTGTTTTAAACCTTTCTTTTAACTAACCTAAATACTATAGTACTTATATAATTTAGAGATAATATCCCCATTAGTAGAGTTTATGACTCAATAAACAGCTCCCACAAGTTAATAAAAATCAAAACTGTAAACACCAAGACTATTAATGCAATAGAATTTCTGTGCCTCCCTATTCTCTTGGTGGTCTAGATAGAGCAAAGGGAAGTGCTATCTCAGAAAAAAAAACATTTATTCTGGCTGTATAAATATAACTGAATTGTCTTAAAACCCATCTGGACATTTCCTATCCTCCCCATGTCCCAGGTGGTCTGGCAAGAGCGATGCATTCTGCTTTTGTCTGCAGGCAAGAGAAAGAGCTCCCATTGGAAATAATTTACATGAAAGGATTGCACATAAAAGCACTGGTGGTAGCCTCACCCCGCCTCTCCCTTTTGGAGAAATCTTCTGCAGACTTAGCTTTCACTGTACTTTTCTATTAGCATTATTTTGTTTTTAAAGGAAGAGTGCCATCAAAGTGCCTGATCTCCACCATTTTTTAACTTCTCTTGTGCTGGCATTGTTTTTTCCCCATTTTGACAGCTAAATGAATTCTGGGAGAGGACGCCTTTGTGCCTGGAGGTTAGTACAAGCAGAGCTCTTGTAGCTCAAGACTCTTTCCTTCTTGAGCTGAGGAAAATGATTAAGACATTTGCAACAAAACCTGACAATTTCCTTTGTCTAAAAGATCTTTATTTTGCAGCGTGGTAGGGTGCCGTTCTGTTTGGCAAACAGTTACTCAATGAGCCACCTCTATCTGTTCACTAACTTTCCTGCTGAAGGATGTTTCTTCCTGTGTTGTTGAAATCATACCATCTGAATGCACAAAAAAAAAAGCTTTTGCCCTTGCTAGCGTGTTCCAGTGGACACGAAATACCAGAGATATGCAGTAGAGCAACTGCTCTTGCATTCAGTAATGCATCATGAGGACAAAACACGTTTGCTTTTATTTCACTGTTGCATTATTTTTTCTGTTTTTGTATGGGAGCCTATTTCCAGAGGAAACAGTTCAGGCAGCTGTTGAGATTCACACCTTTCCTCTTTCAGTGGTTGGCTCCATCACCCTCATGCCTACGAAGAGCTTGGCCTTTGGGGTGCCAGAAAGCTCTTTTCCTTTGTTGTTCTGCAGAAGTGTGATCATTAGTGAGCTATGGGCTCCAGGCTGTTTGCGTTTCACAAGCCTTCCTACTTTATCCTGAAGTTTGTGCTTTCAATACCAACAGCACTGCAGAAGGGTGCGCTCCTCAGGAACATGCCTGTGCATTCATTCTCTGTTCACATGTAATGCTCAGCAAAGTTCCACATCCTCTCCGTAGTTTCGGGGTTGCCCCTTCTGGTGCCTAATGCCAACCACATTATGAAGACAACACCTGAAGGGAATGAAAAGCTTGACATCTTAATGAAAAGAGGCAAATGATAACAAAGCACCTGAACCAGCATTGCTGTGGTCTCGACAGCTTTACCACTGGCTTCTGTGGGAGCAGGATTTAGTTTTACTTTAAGGGAAAGGGAAATTGTCTTGCTGTTTTTCTACCATTGCACACAAAATCCTCAGTTCTCCATGTGCCACATCTGCAGGAGCCAGGCTCTTAAACTGGATCGGCTCCTGCCAGATCCATGTTGAAAATGCAGCATTGCAGATATGTGCCTGAGCTTTGACATCTAAAACATACTGAAAGTGTGAACAGAGAAACCTTCATAGAAGATTGTCATAAGAAGAGCATCCATGACTGTTCATGAACCCAAAGTACACCTTAATCTAAGTTGTACTTAGATATGGCTGGGATGTAACATGAATTATAGAGAAATCAATTGGATTTCTTGGGCTTTGGCCTCCATTGTAAACAGAAACAAAATGCCCCAAAGCCTCCTGGGTACCAGAGGGGGGCTAGTTACCAAAAGCAGGCTCAGTAGCTGCAGGGTTGCCTCTTCACTTTGGAGAGATTTCAGCTTGTTGATTGTTGTTTTCCTTCCTGGATTGCTCAGCTTCTTAAGAAGGAATGATCCCTTTCTCCTGGTCAGGGCAGCCACATCCTTCCTTCTGCCTGAGCAGCAGAGGCCCTTGGGCATGCCCTCAGTCCTGCTCTGCAAAGCTCTGCCTGAACTTTTATTATTGGTGGCACCTGGAGAGCTGTTGAAGGAACAAGCGTTAGCACCCAGCCAGTGGAGCAAGGGCTGTGCTCTCAATGTGTGACTGCTAAGGGATGCCTCCCTCCTCCGCATTCTTTTCATAAAAATATCCCTTTTGGCATTTGAGGTATCTCTGCCTCCGTGTGCCAAAGGCCTCTTGTATTGCAGGAGGTAGACTGTAAATCACAGTGCAAGATGCATCCTTGAGGGAAATTGTTACTGTCCTTCTGGCAGACAGCAGTGCAGGATTCAGGAAAAACTGTTGTCCCTGCGCAGTAGACTAAAATACATCAGTGGCGGTAATACAAACACGTATGAGTTCATTACGTTAATAATGGGGCTGTCACCTCTTCTCCATCCTGTTAGCATCACTCACTGTAACTGCTTTGGTTGTATGCAAGGGAGAAAGTCTGCCTTGGAGTCCTGCCAAGAGGGAATGTGGGCTGCACCAGGGCATGGTGCTTCTCACAGTGGGGCCATTCTAGGAAGGATAAGAATGACTAGAAAAGACTCAGTACACTGACATCGTTACACTTAGGTGAGTAAATCCCTTTTTGCCCCTGAGAGCTCACGGCTTTTGTTTCAAGACAGTTAATGCATGTCAGATGGCTGAAGGCAGCTGAACAGCAAATGCTACAACTGAACCAGTGCTGTAGTGAGAAGGATCAGGATGTGGACAAAGGGATGGTCGGCACTGATTTTCTTTTAACAAACCTGAAGTTAAACTTCTTTAGTTTTTATTTTTAGGGCTATCTCTTGGGTTTGATACTCTCCCTGAACTCAACGGCCATTGCTGTTCCTCACCCAGTGAGACAGCTGTGGTCATCCACGGAGATGATCCACAGAGTGGTCAGGCACTGGAATGGCCTGCCTAGGGAGGTGGTGGAGTCACCGTCCCTGGCAGTGTTCAAGAGGCATCTGGACGAGGAGCTATGAGGTATGGTTTAGTAGCCTGTGGTAGCAGTGGTAATGGGTAGACTGTTGGACTAGATGACCTTGTAGGTCCTTTCCAACCTTGTGATTCTATGATTCTATGATTTGAGTTTTGTCATTCAAGTCACAGCGTGACTCTAATTGTTCTCTTAGAAGTGGGTTGTGTGAGCCATGAGGGGATTCCAGTCACTGATGTAAGAGCTGGCAGTGACCAAACACTCTGGCCACAATCTTACCAATGGTTTTAAGGTCAACAGAGAGGTTTCTGCAGGTGCTGGTGCTGCAAAATTGAAAAGCATCAGTATGTATTTGAATAATTTTTAATGTATCTGCTAATAGTACATTGAAAGGCTCTCTAATGAAACAAAATAGATATGAATATTGACACAATACTCAAAACTGATTTAAAAAAATCTCTAAAATGGAAATGAATGAAATGGCAAGTGTTTGGGTATCCTTCAGCCTTGAGTCATTGAAGTCATCCCTTGTTAGCATGCCAGAAAGGCAAGGAGGGATGTTGTAAATACTAACCTGAGTGGAAGAAGAGGAATCTCAGAATAGGTGCTCAAGTATTTGTATGCCTAAATGCACCCCTGAAGAAGTAAAGAGGCATAAAATCACTCACCTCTCTTTGGGGACTGAGCTGAGGACTAACTTTCTAATGGACAACTCTTGGAATTACTCTGAGCAGAAGCAAAGCAGATGTTCTGGAAAGACAGTTGCCATTTTGTCATCATCCCCGTGTAATGCTTGTATTTCAGAAAGGTTTTGAGTGAAGCTTTATTGTCTCACTGCAGAAACACAGCAGGAGACAGTTCATGACCCTTAAAGTAGATCAGATAAAAATTGGGAAGGGGTTCCAGGTTCCAAGAAGTTAAGTGAAAAGACACATCTGAAACTAGAACAGCAGAGTCAGGGCAAAATTCTGCCCTTCCGAACCCCCAAATAGCATCTTCTCCAGTGGACTTCATCTTTTCCTTTACCAATTATAGTTTTTGGGTCTGCAGCACATGTAATTTCTTTGGAGAGTGGGCTGCCTTTGCCCAGAACTTGAGAGCTTGGTCAGGGATGGTGTCCTCTGCAGTGTTTGCCTTTGTCGGGGCACAGTGTGCTGCCCAGTGCCCTGCCTTGGATCATATGGAAGTGAGGGAGACCCTTCAGAGCCTGGAGCTGTGCAGAAGAGTGACCACCTCTGTGCTGTAGAATATCCTAGGCATGCTTCACCACTTCTCCTGCTTGTGTCCTTGGTCTCCTTCAGAGGCAGAGCTTGCCAAGTGTGGGGAGGCTTTTCTTGGAGTGAGGTGGGACGCTGGGCCTCGAGAGAGAAGAATGATCCCATACTGGCTCCCTTGATGGCCCCCCACCCTTGACAGAAAGTTGGGTTATGTTGTTTTTGTTCCTTTTGCTTCTTTTTGCCTTGCCAAAGAAATCACTGTGACTAACTCCTCATCATATGTGTTTGACAGTGTTTCTGGGATCAGGTCCTTCTCATGAAAACAAAAATAATCCCTGTTGTCTCCCCTCCCAGCTATCCCTTAACATACGTAATTGTTCAAGGAAGCCAGGAATGTATTTTAATTCAGATCATTATTAATAAGTTCAGGAGCTATGAGTTTTCCACTTTTCACTCAAAATGAATTATGTTTTGGAGGGAAATACATCCATCTTGCAAAGTTTTACTCCAATGGGACACCTCTTAATTAAATTAACCAGTGAAAAGGAAATACTTGTAATAAGGGTGCAAGACAAATATTTGTACCATGCACATTCTAATTTATCATAGCTTTTAAAGAGTCCATAAGGTTTGTTTTCCTTCACTGAAATGTGACACATTCAGATATCAGTCTCATTTATAAAGTAGTGTGTGCCACAAGGGATACCCCCCTGTATGTTAAGGATGTTGACCTGTAAATGATATACTGCAGCTGAGCGGTCTGCAAGGTGAAGATGAGTAGCTCTGAAATGGAAGCCCTAAATTTAACATTACCCAGAGGCAAAAGCAGCCCTGATCTGACTCGAGGGTGGAGGCACTGCTGTGCAGCCCTGATGTATTGCCATGTGGGAATGCATGCGGCAGTGATGCTGCTAATTTTGAGGGAGAGAGGTGAAAGCACCCACTCTCCCTCCATCAATCTGCATTGGTTCACCTAGGTGGTACCACGATGATACACAGAGAAACGATGGGTGGGCAAAATATTTCAGTGCAAACCTCCTTATAAAGCACCTGATAGGTTGCATTGATTTCACAGACAGTCCTTTTATGCTTGTAATTATGTTCATGATTAAATATATGATGGGTTACCTTCATTGCTATAGGTAACTTCAGATTCTTCGGATCTTATTCAGCATTTCTTGGAAGTAAAAACCAATTCCCATACACATACTTTGGTTTATGAATTTATGTTCTCTAATGTCAACATGAATACACATATAGTGCTATGCATAGACAAGCAGATGTAGAAGACAGTTAAGCCAAATATTAAATGACATAGCTTTATACTATGCATTTGATGACATTTTAAAAGGGAACGTATGCACGTTTCTATGTTGCAAAACTGGAGGTAGTCATTCTGAAGGAATAAAAGCTAAAATAAAAGTGAGGAAGTACAATTATTCCAAGAAATAGTCTGCAGAGATAAAGCCATAGCATTAGAACTGAAATTAAAAAGGCAAAATCATACCAATGCATTTCCCACTGTAGAAAAGCTTTAATTAATTGTGACCTCAGATTGCAGCATTAATTTCACATGCCAAACTATATGACGACTTCTGGATCTTTAGTTGATGCACTGTATTATGTTTGACTCGCAGGAGGCTATAGGAACAGCATTTCGAAAACAAAAACTTGAGTTTATGGGGGAAGATTCTGCCAATGCATTTTGCAATGTAAAAGCTGAAACAGTATTTTATTAAAGGAACAAGAGCATTCAAAATGCTTTAATGTGGGCATACTTTGGACCAGTTTGTTGAAGTTAATGCTTTTAACATGATGACCAGTATGGACAGCTGAACTTGTCTATAGGGGATATTTTTGTTTCTCTAACAGTTAATTAAACCTCATATGTGAACCTTTTATTCCAGATACGTGAACTATAGGTAGAAATAATTCAAGTATGAACCGGGGAACCACAAACTAATGTGCTGGCCTTCCATATCCGACAAAGTACTGAATATTATCTCACGAACTAGAATTGATAGGTATGGATGGATCCTGTAAGCATGAGGTAGTAGGAGAGAAATGTTACTTCTGTAGAAGAAAGTCTTCCTTCGCAAATCTGTTGGCAGCCTTAGCAGAAGTCATTAAGTGTGTGACTAACCAAGGCGTCACCGATTAAGTGGATCCAGCTTTCCAAAAATGGTACTTCACTCAGTGGAAAGACAAGTTGTGCAGAAGAAAAGGCCCAATTCCTTTCACAGAGCTCCTCTAGTCTATAAAGCTGTATGAATGTAATTTGTATAATCCAGTGCATTCATCAGAGATCTGGAAGAGGGGATGAAGAGTGGGTTATCTGAATTTGCAGATTATATGGATTCAGAATTATTCAGAAGAGCTGATATCCAACAGTCGCAGGAGCATCTCATGCAGCTGAGTGGTTAGGAGAAAAAAAAAAATCAAGAGAAATTCAGCACCAGTAAGACCAAAGTGATGAGAAAAAGAGAAAGTAGCAAATCTATCAGTGCTTTCCCAACAACTGGCTCTTGGCAAGCCACTGTGTTTTAGGAAAAGGATTGGAATAATGGTAGAAAATTCTCTTAAAATATCATCCCTGATACTCAGCAATGGAAGAAATAAAAGGAAGGTCATAGAGTCATAGAATGGCTTAAGTTGGAAGGGACCTTTGAAGACCATCTGATCCAACTCCCTCACAACGAACAGGAACACCTACAGCTAGATCACACTGTTCAGGGCCCTATTCAGCCTGACCTTGAGTGTCTCCGGTGATCAGACATCCACCTCTCTGGGCAGATCAAGTACTGGACATCATTGGGAATGGAAGTCATTGTAAATCATAAACTGATAGGCCATGTTTTCCCCTTCTAAAAGGAATCTAGGAGAGCCAGTGGTACAGATAGAAGTAAAGAACGGTGAGAGCTATGACCGCACTTGTGCAAGAGGAGTGATGAAAATGAGTATGTAAAAAAGGCATGAATGCCATCAGTGGTCTGAGACACAGGAAAATCTGTTCAGTGTTTCTCATAATATAAAAACTAAGAGCCTGCCAGGGACGTTACCAGTTTTGAACCAATGGCAAGGAAGTATTGGTTTTACACACAGCAAATCTGCCTTGCGGAGGTCCTTGCCACAGGGAGTTGTGAAGGCCAAAAGGATAGAGAGGCACTAAAAGGGATTAGATGAATTCAGAGAGGATAGGGCCATCAGTGGCTGTTAAACACTGTGGTTTAGCTGCAGCTCCAGCTCAGGAAGTCCTTGAACCACAGAGCTTGGGGTTTTTGGCACAGTGGGAGAAGCCTCCTGGCACTGGTCCTCCTCTGAGCATCTGCTACCGGCCGCTGTCAGAGGCAGGATATAGGGTTGGACGGACCTCTGGGATGACCTACGAGAGCAATTCTTGTGTTCCTCTGTCTCACTGAGAGCTACAGATGTGCTGTGCTGACATCTAAATAAAACAAAATAGTCTAACTTTAAATAAACTGAATGTTCTCCTTGAACTGAAAAAAAAAAAAAAAAAGAAACAACAGAAAATAAAATAAAACCAAGATAGTGTTTATACTTGGAAATGTGCATTTTTTTCCTCCTGGATAATTCCTAAACAGCTGTAGGGGTTTTGCTCAGACTCCCCCCAGCTCCAGAGTTCACTTTCAGGTTGAGACAAATGTTATCAATGCCAAAGAAGACATGTGAAAAAGGCTGTAAATGAGAGAAAGCAGAGTTAAGATCAAATTATTTTTCTTCAACCTTAACCAGTAATCTCATGGTTTACAGTAATTTTGCTAGCATTTACTTATCTTTAAAGAGAGGATGGTTCTGGTTTAGCAAAAGCTGTGTTCCACCAGAAAATAAGCAACAGTCTTACTGAGTAATCAGGATTTCCCAACATTGTCCCCTGAAGATTTTAGGAAAAAATCTAAAATAAAGCCCAGTATCAATACTGTGGCTGAGAGATTTGCTACAGTGCATTAGACCTGGCCATACTTAGCATCTCATTGCGTAGGCCCTCTGCAAGCCATAGAACCCAGGGAAATCTGGAATTAATCTTGGTGGCGGCACAGGGAATTTTGCCTTCAGCAACGATGGGATTGCCCAACACTTCCCACTATAAGCTGTTGCTTATGCTTTCTCATAACACTGGCAAACTTCAGCTGCTTGGGCTAGAATTGTGCTCACAGGATATCTCCCTCTAGCTTACAGATTTGGGAAAACACCAGAGCAAATGGAAATGTGAACATGAGAAGACAGTGGAGACAGAAATGGGGACTTGAACTCACTTGCCACCTAACTGTTGAAGCTCGCTAAATCCCTTTGGATGTACGGCAGAGCTTTGAAACATTGCAAAGGAAAGGAGTATCCAATAATGCTTTTTATTACTGTCACCACAGGCTATCAGTTAAAGTATATGATGCTCTTAAGTCCAATTTTTGCATGCTCAGAGATTAGCAGAAGCTAATAAATTGCCAGCAGTACTGGACATCCTCCTATTCTGTGGTGTGGGTACAGCCCTAGACAAAGTGTTACCATGATGTGGGGAGGTGAGAGCAATCATGCAGTCTAGGGTTTTCTTTCCCTTGCAGGTAGGATGAGAGGTAATGTCCTCAGGCTGTACCAGGGGATGTTCAGGCTGGATATTAAGAACAATCTCTCCTCAGAAAGAGCAGTGAGGCAGTGGCACAGGCTGACCAGGGAGGTGGTGCAGTCACCGTCCCTGGTGGTGTTCAAGAGCCGTGTGGATGTGGCACTGAGAGATGTGGTCAGTGGGCATGGTGTGATGGGCTGCTGGTAGGACTGGGTGATCGTAGTGGTCTTTTCTACCCTTAATGGATCTGTCATTCCCTGATTCTATGAGGGTTTTTAGAATAATACCCGCAATGGGACTCCAGGCGCTTCCATCTTAGGAAGTGCTAGAACAGATGGCATAGCCTTGGTGGGCTTGGACTTAAAGGTCGAGGCATCTCACAGGCCTCCTGTCCTCCAGGAGGTCTGGTGCTCCAGCAATAGCCTTTGAGACAAGATTGCATCTTAGCAGCAGTGGTTCAAAGGCTCTGACAGGAGGGTGATAAATGACTAAAAGTGGTAAGTACCAGAAACCTGTTGACACGCGTTCAAGTCTCTGGGAAGGAATATAGGAAATCTGAGTTTCCTGTTCTGCCAGAGGCTCATTTGATGAAACTGCTATAATATAGATGTGCAGAAGGTTTGAATGAAGGGTCATTATATGTTCAATTAACTGTACTGCAAGAGCATTAAAAAAAACAACAGGAGAAACCCTTCAATCCATGAGAAGATTTGTATGATGCCTCAGAAAAATAGATCTTCACATTAACAGGAAGCCCATCATTCTTGTGGAGTCATTGGAAGAGACTCAAGGCTTTTTCGCTCTGTGCACATGCAGTGTACAATAGCTTTGCATTTGCCTGATCATTTTCATTATATTGTACAACCTTGAAGAAAGAAAAGCAAGCATCGTGTGTGATTTATGACTTGATATTTACTTGCCATATCCGGGTACAAGACTTAGTCCAAGAAACAAAGAGACTGTGAGCCCAGAACAAAAGCTACACGCTTAAGGACTAAATATATTTTTCTTGGAGCTCTATAACCACTAGCTCTGCTTGGAAAGCTGACCGCCTGCTCACCCTGTGAGGGTTTCCAGGCTCGTGTACTTCCACACTGGAATAATTCTCCAACTCTTTCTCTCTTTCAACGCTCTTCACACTTGGCTCAGGGCAAACCCCCCATCCCCAGCACTCCTTGTGGAGGAGATTCCTGTACCCTGAGGCTGTGCTGAGAAAACCCCTCTTTAATAAATTAACGCGGTGCGATGGGATGCGGGAGCATCTGGCGCTCCCTGTTCTGATTTATTTCTGCAGCAATACACAAAACATTGGGTGATAAATTATTCAAAATCAATGGCCCCCCAGAGAATGGAGCCATGATGAATAGTGAGCAGTTGGCATCCCACAAAACACTGTGTCTCGGAGGGCTACCTAGGGAGACGGTGAAGGGAAAGAAAAGGCCGAAGCCTTTGAAGGATACAGCTGTTTGGAATGTCTTCCTTTCAATGGGAAAGCACATTGATTCTTAATGCCTTATTTCAGCAGTGGGAAATGGGATTAGTGGTCAACTGGCAATAAATAGTAACCACTAAACTCATATTCACCTGTAGCTCCGTCTGACACAGGATGACAGCAGGGCAGAAAATCGATTTCCCCTAAATGATATATTTTTTAAGGACACCAGTGTCTCCCTTAAAAGATGTTGCTGATACCAGAGCTGTCTTTTCTGATTTCCAAGGCAGAGAAATTCTCAATCTGTGCCTCACCTGCAAAGAAGCTACAATGTGCTTGTCTGGTATGGAAACAGGAAATACATTGGAATAAAGGCCACATAGCGCATATATTTCTCAGCTCCCTCGATTGTGTAGAACTTTTGCTACACATGGAGAAGCCACTGAGAAATACCTTTTTGTAGTGATCCCAGAGCTTGTGGCTGCAGGGAAAAATCTCCAAGCCCTGTGATGTGGTGAACGGCATCAGGGCAGGGGCTGTGTCTCACTGGACAGCACAGGAGCAGAACATGGCAGACTGCCTTGAGAGAGCAGCTGGCAGAAAAACTCTGCAGATTGGATTGTTACAACAGTCTTTTCCAGACCTGTACTTATGGTGAACTTCACTGCATCCCCTGAAGTAATGCATGCCTTCGTTCTCCATTTATGAGTGGGAGAGTTACAATGAGGTGAAAACTTGGAGCCAGAATGAGAGCAAGTGAGGACAGTGCTCGGGCCCTGCCTGCTCCACGCCTTTGGGACTGCCATGCAGGAAGGCTGGGCCGTCAATGCAGATACCTATGAACAGACATCTAGAACATCCTTGTGCCTTGAAAATCTTGAACTAGTGCTGCAGCCTGCTGTGCTTTTTGAATGATACGACTGTTTGTCTGAATCACAGCTGGCAACCAGTGCCTATCTCACAGTATTGCCTGGGAGCACAGCCATTTGCATAGAGTGTATCCGACAGTGTGCAGCAACTTCACTTTGGCTCCCGATTCTCATTCCAGTTGCCGCAGAAGCCATCAAAAGCTGGATCTTCCTGACTGCTCCTGTTTCAGGCAGCTGTGCTTTCAGACACATGAGCTTGAGGGAGATGTTCATGTGGGTATTTACCTCAGTGAGAAAAAAAATCAGCACAACATTTTCATGTTTGATTTCTCTTGCATGCATCTGCCTCCATTTTCGAGTGTAACGGGTATGTGTATTTATGTGTTATAATTCAGGAACAGGGGAATTCCTCACTGGTTGTGGTTATTTCTGTTTTGCTTTTGGCTGAAATACATGTTTTGGAAGTCCCTACAAATAGCTGGGAAGATGATTCCTATAAACTGATACAAGTTAGTCTAAATAGTAAGGCAGAAACACCAGTGTAACATGTAATTGCTTGCTGGAAACCTTCACAACCTCCATGTGGCTTTTCGTTGCAACAATTGCCCGATGGGACGTTTCAGCTGTTTGTTTTAAAACAGCACAGACAGTTGCAAAACTGCAGGTGGGGAGTGGGCCTGGGGCCTAAAGGGATGGGGTGGTCACGTAGGCCGGCCTAGTGCCAGCACCATGCTGATGTGGGACCCAGTGGGCATGGCATGGAGCTGAGAGCACACAACTTCTGCTGCTGCTCTGGGACAGGAAAGAGACCAAGGTGTCCAACCTTTGGATTGCCTGGGCCACACTGAGTGAAGGCAAATTGCATAAGTAATTCTAGGGCTGCATATAGAATATATATAACGTAGTTCATATTTATAAGTAACAAAACTTATTTTTTAATATTTTTTTTTTAATTGAAACAAACATACAAAAAAGAGCAACAAAACCATAAAACTAGTGGGATATGTGACCATGTTTCTACGAAATTAATGCATCAGTGTCTGGTTCAAGGGCAATATCTGTAGTTCTCAGTGAGCTCTCAAGGTGTTCACCAGAACTCTGATGAAATTTTACTCTTCCAGTGCTTCATCCTTGAAAACAGCTGTTCACAAATGTGCACACTGCCTGGAAGCAGTGACACGAGGAAGGTGTGACTATGAAGTGAGGAGTATTCCTCTCTGGTAAGAGAGGGCATGTGAGAGTCTGGTAAAGAAACATGACTGAAGGTTTATTTGAGTCGAATCTCTGATTGCGACTTAATACATTTTCTTTGAAAATTTACAGGTAATATATATAGGTCACTCTAAAAGTAATGCCATTTATTTATTTCAATGGAAACTACATTGGACACAAAAAGCACAAAAACACTGCTTGATAGAGCAAATTCTCATCTACAAAATGCTATTGTTCATCACAGTAACTGCCATTAGCTATTCATTTTCACTGTCAATGAAAAAGAGCCTGCATGCCCTGCCAATAAACATCTATACCAGCAGAGATGGGTCACCATTGCTGTCACCACTGCTGAAATACACCACACATCGCCTCACTGTGCTGTGCTCCACTGCTTGGTCCCCATCAACATTCAGCCAGCATCAATGAATGTCACTGGGTGCCATTTTTTCCACATGGAGGAATTCATATACACTTCTATGTCAGATGCCATTGTGTCAGACTGCCCCTCTGCTGCCATCTGTCACACATCAACAGCATGGAATGGGATATTGGCAGAAAGGTTCAACTTGTACTACCATACCACCAACATCCACTTTTAATGTTGAGGGCCAATGTAATAAAACAGGAGGCATTACTTTCAGAGCAGTCCTTGTATTTATGTCTGAAAATGTAGTCACAAATATGCACAATAATTGATGATTTTTTTTTTATAGACTTGAAACATTCTTAAATTCTTGTATAAAAATGGAAAGCACAGCTGTATATCTTTCACTGTTCACAGGGCCAGGTTTAGCCCAAGTATCAAAATGCATGAAATTATTTCTCATAACTTGAGCTTTCCATAATTCAAGTTTCATTTTGAATGCTGTTATGGCTTGAAATATGGCACAGATCCGTTGATTTTCACCTTGAAAACGCACATTTAACTCATTTAAATTAGTGGTCAAATATGAGCCATTTTATATCTTCAAGTTCTAGCACAAATTTTCCTTTTGTTTTCCGTAAATGACTTGGTTTCATTTTGGAAATCATAAGATCTTTTGTCATTTTACTCCAACTTAGCCGCCTCACTTAAGAAAAGTAAATGATGACCTCATAATCAGCATCCATACTTCTAAGGAACTCCTGGAACTGGTAATGATTAAATCCCTTGGACTTAATGAAATTCATAGCCTTGATGACATTTTACATGACTTCATTAATTTCTAAAGCTTTCGTGCATAAATTTTCTTCATGTATGATTCAGTGATATTTCATCAAATGTGAGTTGCTGGCTGCAATTGAATCATCTATTAATTTTATAAATCCCTTTTTTTTTTTACCAAACATCACTGAGGCACCATCAGTAGCCATACCAGATCCACTGACAAAGGTCAAGGAAAAGTGCTTTAATGTAATTTTTACTGCTTCATAGAAATCAAGAGATTTAGTTGTGTCTTTTAATAACACGAAAGAAGCAATTTCCTCAATGTCATCATATTCATTATCAATACCACATAAACTTTGATATTAACAGTTTTATGCTCAAAATTTCTTTCAATATATTTTCCCGTTCCTTCAGTTCTCCTGGTTCCAGTCTGGATTTAAAAAAAAAAAAAAATCACGTGAATGGGGGCTTATTATTATCATTTCCACACCTATGTTCCATCTGTTACTCCAAACAAAATACTGAGTATTTCATCTCTTGCCTGGCAGAGTAAGTTCAACATATCGAAACCATCCTGACTTACATCTGCTTTGCAGATCATCACTGGCATACTTCAAAAACTGTTATATGTCTATGAAGACGCCTTCCTCCCCTCCCCCAGTGCTCCACTAATGTCAGGATTTATTGGATCTGAAGGTCCAGTTGTGACCTTGGCTCTCACTTGCTAAATCCCAGTCTCTGGGGTCTGTAAATCTTCGTGCACTGCTCAATTTATAGAAGTGAACATCTGCTTATCATTCAATATTTAAGTTGCAGGTGTATTCTACTAGTAAAATAAACACGAGTTCACAGTTGCCTATGCTATTGGACGTTGGAGTAACGTTGAGGAGATTGCGATTGTTTCATCTGTTGGGAGCAGCCATTGTACTGAGCTGCTGGGTGGCTCTCAGAGCTTTGTGCTACCAAGAAATCAAGACTAAATTGGGTTTACCCCAAAATCTCAGCCTGATCACCTTACCAGAGAGGTGTATGGCTGAGACATATGCAAATGATATGAGGAAAAAATCCAATTTTCCTGCCTCTGCTGTGTCTGGTTGAGAAAGCATCAGCCTGTGTAAGGGTTGTTAGCCTTCTGAATAGACTGGCAGTCAGAGACAGAACCATGACTGTTTCTTTACTCGCACAATAAAAAATATGGTGTGCAGATCTCCATCTCAAAGCATGCGTGGAGAGGGAGAGACCCACAAACACTTGCTTATGATGAGAAAGGATGAAATATCCTTCTCCACAGTAAAATCAAAGCATTGCTGACCAAAACTTATGGGAAAGAGAAAACAAAAAGAGCAGCTGCTGTGTAAAGAAAGGAGATGACCAAGCAAATATAATCAGAGCCAGCGGTGTCTAAGTTGAGAAAAAGAAGGGCAGCACTAAGAGAAGATGACTTAGTGTAACCCTGAGGAGACGATCAGAACAAAGGAATTTTGAGAGTATTTCTTAAGGCAGCCTGGGGACACACTAGTTTCATAATAAGAGGAGGAGGAGATAACACAGATGACTAAAATTACTGAAAACCTCCACTGCTTTAGAAGGAAACAGTTGAGCTTTAAACATTGCTAACATTTTGAGCCTGTGTCTGTCTCACACCAAAGCTCCTGGGTCCAATAGAGCATCCCACCAGAGTTCTAACTCCAAGCTGGGAGCTCCTTACCCTCTGGGATGGAAATGTTGCCACTGAGCCAGCAGGGAGCTGTGGTGTGCCTAGGATGCATCTCACCTCCTGGGATGCCAATTCTGCTAATCTGCAGAGATGAAGGAGGCTGAAAAAGCCATCCAGGACAGTGGGATCACTTCATCCTGACTCCTCTGCTCTCCCTGGGGCTTGGAGCCAGTCAGTGCATTCAAGAAATGCCATTTAAAGCAGTATCTACAGATTAACAAAGTTCAGAGCTGTAGGAGCATGCACAGAGGCTGCAGAGGCATTTCTGATTGTCCTCCATCCCTACAGCTGACAGGGTTTGAGTCTTTCTCACTGCCTCACCAAAGTGATTCCTTGTAAAGCTCTTTAATCCAGTACCAACTGAAGTGTCAATTGCAAACAGGTTCCATAAATGCCTTTGAATGTGATCCTCTTTAATAGGCACTTACACTCCTTTTTGTGATAAAGGCTTCTCTGCAAGAAGCCCAGCTCCCACACTGGAGTGTGTAGGACTTTCACCTCCCAGATAGTGGCTTATGGCACCACTGAAGCTCCTTTGCACAGCACTGCACTAAACAAGTGAATTCACTGAGTGGAAGGGTTGAACATGGCAGGAAGAGTTGCACCAATGCAAATTGTTTTCAACTTCCCTTTTATTCCTCAACTTCTATGTAGAGTACAGAGCCCTGGAACTAAGACACATCCCCATCGTGTTACACACATTTTGGAGATTGCCCTGTTCAGTTTAGCATGTGGCCCATGAAGGAGGGCACCTAGATAGTATAAGAAAGCACTTGGAGAAAAAACGATCATGAAATATTTTAGCTCTACTCCTATCAAAACATCTAGTAATATATTTCAAGGTCTCCTATACTTGTTTTCTCCTCCCTCCAGGCTAGGCTAAGCCCAGCCATAATTTAGCATGAGGCATGAATATCTTCACTTATTTTAACCATAAAAGAAGAAAATTGGGAATTTGTTTAGACTGCCAGGAATCTGGAATTTGTTGATGAATGGACATTTGGCTGAACATAGCGAATTCCCAGCTAATTGAAAGCAGATAACAAAAGTAATGCATTTACCTTGAAAAACATAATTTTCTTAATAAATAATTGAAATAGTAATCCTCTGACAGATGAAATAAGAAAAACATACTAAATAAATTCAGTATTAATTCCTGTCCTATATATTAGTGTACTTAACAATCATACCTCATGGGGAGATTAAAAACTATAAATCTTTTTTTTTTTTTTCAGTATGGTCCCTGGGAGTACTTTGGTCTAGAAAGTGCAGGGGCCATCCTGTTCAAGGGATTGTGATTTCAGTCATCATCAGCCCATGTTTCTGTCTCCAGATATCCTACCTATGGAAAGGAATGCAGAAACCAGGGAAGAAACCAGTATCTGGAATGCATAGGTGGTGCTTAATGTGATGGCAAACAGTTGAGCCAGTATCATCTTAGGTGTTCACCCTTTTCATCTCCTTCCCGCTCATGAAGGTGGGCCAGTGAGCCTGCTTCTCAGTGAAGTGGTTGGTTGCTGTGGCTAGGTATTACACATCAGTTGTGGGGTACTGGTTTCAGCTGAAGAGAGGCAATATCTGAAAACACGTTGGCTTAAAACACTTGCAGATGATCTGAGCACACCCTCCATTTTAAGTAAAACTAGCAGTAGATCCAAACAAAAGCATGTGGGTCCGACTATCCTGACCTGGGTAGGGCTATGACTTGGAAACTGTTCTGGATCTAGGAGCAGGTTCCTCCCTACTTTGGACATCAGGACAAAATTAAACTGCGTATCTGAACTCCAACAAAATGTAGAGTTTTCAAAATGCAAAGGTAGATTTTTTTTTATGACTTTAACTTGGCGGTAATGATAAGTTGTGGGATTGTGATTTGAGTGGAACAAAATGTTCACGATGAGACATGAATTGTCTCATTGAATTGTGGTAATTTTTAATCTGTTGAACTGAAAAACTTGGCTATATTAATTGGAAATGTTATTAATTTAGGTTAAGTTTGTAATTGCTTTCGAATGAATTTGCAGCGAGTTGTAGTTCTGGCAAAAGCCATGGAAAAATTGGTAGTTTCACACATTTTTAATGGGAAAAGGGAGTAAACCATGGTGATTTTGCTTAAATTTTGATTTAAAACTTTGGAAGTGGTCAAACTGATGTTGGGCTGCAAGGTTATGTGAACTAAAGGAACAGTCCTGCAAATAGAAACTTTCCCACTGAGCATAGCAAAGCTGCAGGCAGAGGTACATCATATCAGCTTATTAGCTGATAAACAAGAGATGTACACAGCTTCCTCATTAAGGTTGTCTGCAGGAAATTCTGCAATGCAACAAAAGGAACAGAAGAGTATGAAGAAAGATGAACAATTCTGAATCTTCAGTTTTCTTAATCTTAATTGTGCAGCTATTTGAAGAACTATAAAAGTCCTGCACTCCCAGGACACAGTTAAAAGAACAGCAGAAAAGCTTGAGGGTGACTAAAATTGGTGACTGGACTAGCCAAGTCTTTTTTTCTGTGTCTGTAAGAACATGTAGCTGGTAAAAATAAACAGTAACTTTGGGAATGTTTTTGTGTAGAGATTTTCCTGGATGTCTCAGTGATAAGACAGTCTCCTGGACAAAAGACTCACTTAGAGCATATGATATCACTGTCCACCCATTTTCTCAGATTTTTAAGGTTAGAATTTAAGGGTTTTTTTTAAGGTTTTACAGAATTTTCCCTCTCTCTCCCCCCCCCCTTTCCTCCCTAATCCCCACCTCCCTCCCTTCCTTCCTTCCTCCCTTCATTCCTTCCTCTCTCCCTTCCTCCCTTCCTGTCACTGGAAGGTGTGAAGAGCTCAGGTTTGGCTGATTTTCTGTCAGGATCTGGAAGTCTCTTTGAAATCACCGATCTTGTTATATCTCACCTTCTTTGTTGTCCCTTAGTTGTGTTGTGTCACAGTTACAGAGCAAACCAGACTGATCTCTCAGATTAGCTGTTGCATCTTCACCATTCACCAGACCCATCCACGGTGAACAGCTGTTAAAGACTGAAAGGCCAAGAACACCAGCCATGAGATTGGCAGATTCCCCAAAGTTAGTCTTATTTGAGGACATGTCTGTTGGTAAAATAGAATATTTCAATTCTGAATAACTGATTTTTTTAAAAATGGATTTGGGATTACTCAAATTCACAAACTTTAAATCAATAGGATTCTTTACACCAGCATTACTACCTTTATCAACTAAACTTGTACGTGCTCCAACATTGTAAAATTGTTTGGACAGGATCTATTCAAGTAAGTTCATGATAAGTTCATTTCAATTTGGTTTTATTGTTTCCCATTAATTCTTTATAGCGTCCCCAAATAATAATTCCATTATTATGTTCCTATTACTGTCAGGCTGACAGGCTATATTTATTCATGTCATCCTAGTTACTCTCTGCTGGCACAACATTATCTCTCCTTCACATCTCTAACATGGCTGGTGTTCCCAGACTTCAAATTCAGCAGCAGGGGTCCAATGAACAATTGTGCCCGTTGGACACAAGTTATACAGGAAATTCCAATTAAAATCTTCTAACTTTAGAAATTCATGTTATAGGATCATAGAATCTTTTGATTTGGAAGTGATCTTAAAAGGTCAAATATTCCAAGCCCCCTGCAAAGAACAGGGACACCTACAGCTACATCAGGTTGCCCAGAGCCCTCTCCAGCTGATCATGCATGTCTCCAGAGACCTCTCTGGGCAATCTGTGCCAGCGCCTCACCACCATCATTGTAAAAAACGTCTTATATCTAGTTACAATAGCCCTTCTTCTAGTTTGAAACCATTTCCCCTTGTCCTATCACTGCAAATTCTGCTAAAGAGTCTGCCCTTTTCTTTCTTGCAGGCCCCATTTAGAAGTTGAAAGGCTGCTCTCAGATCTCCCTGGAGCCTTCTCTTCTCCAGGATGAACAGCCCCAGATCTCTCAACTTGATCTCACAGGGGAGGTGTTCCATCCCTTGGATCATTTTTGTGGCCCTTCTCTGGACATGCTCCAACAGGTCCATGTTTCTCCTGTACTTAGGACTCCCTGTCTGGGCATGGTACTCCAGGTGAGGTCTCAGCAGTACAGAGCAGAGGGGCAGGATTACCTCTGTCACCCTTCTGTCCACGTTTCTTTGGATGCAGCCCAGGGCACGTTTGGCTTTCTGGGCTGCAAGGGCACATCGCTGGCTCAAGTTTTGCTTGCCATTCACCAGTATCCCCAAGTTCTTTTTGTCAGGGCTGTGTCCCATCCTTTCACCCTCCAGCTTGTATTGGTAGAGGGGGTTGCTGTGACCCAGGTGCAAGACCTTGCACTTGGATATATCGAATCTCATGAGGTTCATCTAGGCCCACTGCTGGAGCCTATCAAGGTCTCTCTGGATGAGATTCTGTCCCTTGGGTGTGTCAGCTGCGCCACTCAGCTTGTAATCATCCACAAACTTGCTGAGAGTGCCCTTGATCCTATTACTGATGTCACTGATGATATTAAAGAGCACTGGTCCCAGTACTGACCCCCTGGGGACGCCACTTACTCCCAGACTCCATCTGGACATTGAGCCATTGACTGCCATTCTCTGGGTACAGTCTCACAGCCATTTCCTCATTCATCAAATACAAATAGTCCACCTATTAAATCCACACATTTCCAATTTGGAGAGAAGAATATTATGGGGGGCATGTAAAAGGCCTTTTGAAAGTCCAGACAGATGACATCAATGACTCTTCCCTTGTGCACTGACACAGTTACACTATCATAAAAAGCAACAAAGTTGGTCAGGCAGGACCTGCCCTTAGTGAAGACATGTTGGCTATCCCATATCACCTCCCCCTTTTCCGTGTGCCTTAGTAGAGCTTCCAGGAGTATCTGCTCCATGATCTTTCCCAGCACAGAGGTGACATGCAGAGTTTATAAAAGAAAGGACTGTATTTCTTTCATAAGACACCATACATTATCTGGATTTTTTCTAAATATAAATGCAAAATATTTACTCAATTTTTTTACTTCTTTTGGATTATTATTATCAGTCTTATCATGTCCATTTACTATGTGATAACTTTATTATGATCTCATCTATAGCTAATATACATACTTCTAAAACTCTGCTGACTATAGATTTCTACTTCCTTACCATACAACTACAACTTATAGCCTGTAATTCATACTCATTAACAGCAATTTACTCTTGTTCAATTAATGACTTATCTGGATGAAAGTACAGGATCACTTTTTAAACTGAGGATCAATCCCAGAGAGAGACTGTATGAGTAGCCAGCAATGTCCTGAATTCTGACCAAACTCAGAACTTATTTGATATGAAGAGTCACTTGGTGGTGAAAAATATTACTCAGAAACCAGGATTCATTAATCCTACTAATCACTGAACTTGTGCCATAAGCAGTTGTCAATCATTCACATTTTTGTGTTTGAATTCTTCCTTCTGATATTTTCAGCTTTCTGAAGCCAGACTTTTCAAATCACCCAGTCCTGGCTGGGGATACATGACGATGATCCCAACAAACATTATCCAGATGTGATGGCTAAAATCTACACAGCTACTGCTTTGCACTGTCTAACCAGCTGGTGACTTGTAGATAAAAATATCTAGTAGATATTACATTGCACACCAGATTTTATGCACTGCATGTTACATATTGCATTCATTGAAGCTACTCCATGTCTTCTGTGCATCTGGATATTCCATAAATGTGTTGGTAGGTGTATTGGGAAGTCCCTTGTTTGCACTGCACCTATGACATGCAATTTTTTTGTGCCTAGATCTCATTATCCAGTAAATTAAATTCAGTTTTCCTGTTGCCTTTAGATTTGATACAAGTTGTGCTCATTTCAGACACCATTCCTGAGGACACTCAATCATAACAATATGGGAATGTTCGCACCTGGATTACTAATACTTTGAAGCAAGACAAAACAATTTTCACAAGCAGTGTAAGCCCTTCGTTTTTTGCTCAGTTGATCCTACTGAAATACATAGTAATGATTAATTTAAATATTCCAGCAATGGGAGTCTACCCCGCAGATTTCAGTGGTAACGATCAAGACAAGTTTGTTTCTAAAGCAGAAAAACTGTTCCCAATTCAATACATGAGCAATTACACAGTTTCTTCTCTTGGTATAGAAGCACGTTTTTCCTGAACTTTCTGATTTTATGCTAAAGAAGGTGTCAGATCTTCTTTTACCTGTCACCCCTTTGCTCCAGCATATCAGGAGGGCTAGAGAGCAGAGCTAGCTGAACCACCATCTAATGATAGCTGCTGTTGGCATTGCAAGCGGACAGTTGTGATTTTGCTTGTGAAATAAAATTTCTAGCTGTTTCTCACATAGCACAGGAGACAGCCCATCTCAGGGCAGATTGAATTATTATAATGAAGCTATCCTCCTTTTACTGCCAATCTACATATACCCTGATGAGATTGTGCCAAGTGATAAACACAGACAATAGCAATGAAGCCAAGATATCGACTGACTCCTTCCAAGAAGTCCCCTCAGGTCTTTATAGTGGCAAGTAAAGAGAGCCTAGGTTGGGCAAATGTTCTGTGATTATTAGGATTAAGATAAAATAGTGAAACATAAGCTCATTCTTCTTTTGAATGCCTAATTGATTCATTACTTTTATTAGGATAGTCTGGCTGGTTTTTATACTGCTTTAATGGAAATGCTTCACTTCTTCAGCTTTCCTTCTTTATTTTATTGTTGGTAGTTGGGTTAGGTAGAAAAAGCACAGAAAGAATAAGCTAGCTAGGAACAAAATGATCACCTACTAACAGAGGCTGATTTGGCCTTTTGTATGTGTTTGTGAGGATATTTGAGATATTTGAGATATTGGGGTCTTACAGCTTGCACAAACTGGGGACTACTTGAAACAAATGGTCACCAAAGGCTCTCATAAACCCAAGGTAGCATCAATCTCACCTGTCTTAAGCTAGCTAGGATGCATGCCTGCAAATTGATATGTATGCAGACTACTTTTATCAGTGGAGAAGAGTAGGGCTATCTCAGGCCTCTGTCTTAAGTTCCTAAATTAGGTATTTAGATAATCTAGACTGGCTGTACCTTGCTAGCATCGTCTTTCTTTTCTTGTCTATAAAGGGAGTTGAGATGACCAGCTGTATGGGGGCTGAGTCATGACCTGAACCACTGATAGAGCAACTCAAGGAAAGACCTGGTCAACCCTGGGAACACAGGTGAAAGCTGTGGAGCCAGGCTCCACTCCTCTTAGATCTCATTTAAGGACTACCACTGAGTCAGGTTCTCCTGTTGGAGATCCCTCCTTTTGGAGTTCTTTCCCTGTGAGTTTAGATCCTCGAAGACAGGTGAGTATTTTTCTCTTTCCTTTTGTAAATTTCTTCATTTGTGCCAGTCCCTTGGCACTGGCTCAGATAGGGACTTCTTGCAAAGGTTGGAATAAATGAATATCCATTTGAGGTTTTTCACTCCTGTACCATGGCAGTAGAGTAGGCTGTGTCCATTTGATTTATTCATGATATGCTAACATTGTCCTGTTGACTGTCAGGATGCTACTCTAAGTCCTTTATAAGTATATCTGTCTTTTCATTTTTTTAATATTATTTGAATTCTTATTTGTGGTAATAATTTTCATGTAATTTCTATATCCTTGAAGAGATCTCTAGCCACTACTAACTTAATGAAGGGCTTGTAGAAACAATAGGATACCAATAAGCAAATCAACAGAAGGCTAGCAGGAGAAAAGAGACTCCAAAAAGGGGTGTTTGAGTATCACCATTGGTCCTCTATGATCTTCATCTTTCATAAACTGAATTTATACATTCTCATCAGCATTAAAGTCAGTGGGCAGCACTGTTTCACTCAGTGAGACTGCCCCAGGAATGAAATCCTACCCATTGTGTATGCAACTGGCAGAATGCAGATCGGTAATTTTTCTCTGAATGTGCAGTAATTTGATCCATTTATTTAGGTTTCTGATTTGAGAGTGAACAATACAATTCCTATGGCACTTCCCTTATGACTCTTCTGCCAGACTGGAATGCTCTTTGTCCATTTGGGAAGAAGTTATATTTGCAAATCCATTTATTACTTTGACTTTGGCATTCTCATTAGAATGCTGGCTTCAAATCTGATCTATTAACCCAGCTCAGTTTACCTTCTTGTAAACTTTGCTGATATGTGAAGTGTTGGATGGGTACTGAGTAAAGAATATTGTCCTATTAAAACACATTTAAAGAGTCTTGTAAACCCTGGAGATTAACCCCAATGTTTATAGAAAGTTATAGATGCTAATTCTTGCATGCTTGCCATTCCAGAGCATGGCCTGGTGGCAAACATTCTTTCTACCCCACAGCATTTACGTCAATGGGATTTGTCCATGATCTGATTCCTTAGGAGAGAGAAATTAAATGGTGGGAAAGTGAGGAACATGGGCATTTAACATCCTGGATGGTATTAGCTGGTCATAAAATTCTGTACATATAACAGGAGACCTCAGACTCAGAAATGGAAGAAGAGCCTTCCCTATAGGACAGTTTTGGTTAAAAGCTTATTGATGAGAGGTTATCTGATTCAGGTGGAAGAAGAATTTTCTTCAAATTTTTGCTAACGCCTCTGTGATAGGGAACATCTGTGTATGATCTCCTTGTCCTGACAAACATGATGGCAGCAGCCTCCCTGCAGACTTTCATCTTCCCCATCAGCTGTGAGGTATCTGCTCAGCACCCACTACTTTCTTATTGTCGGGTTAGTTGATTTTTTTTAAAATGTCAACAGATTTGTGTGGTGGTAAAATAGTGAAGAAAGATGTGATGAACTCATCTGTTTGCTGTATGTGAATGCATCTGTATGAAAATGCATCATACAGATATGTATAAATATTGGTACTATGCATTTGTGTGTGGGCTTTTGTGTGTATATGTGCACGCACAGTTTGATGTGTGTTTATTTGGGCAAAGCAAATCTGATTACAGCCAATTTACTTGAGCTGGCATCTAAACGCACCACTATAATTCTTGATATCTTAGACAAATAACTTGGTAGAAATCCATAAAGCTAATCTTGCTGAATTCTTGGTGAAATGGCAAGACACATTTTGTATGGTATCACTTCTTCAGAATGAAATATTCTTGATAGCGTCATAATTGATGTGATGTTTAGGCATAGATGGGCTGTTCTGGGAGAACTGAAGTTTGAGAGAGTACTTAGGAGGCCATCACAGAAAAGATAATAGGGATGGAAAGGTAGTGAAGCCATTATCAAGAGCTTTGGGAACAGCAGCTGGGTGGAAAGGTTTTGAAGGGTACCTGCAAGGTTCTCCTCTCCTGGGGTTGACTGTTCCTGGTTTCAACAGAACAGGTCTTTATGCTCCACCCCCATGCACCAATTTGACAAAAGACAATATAATCAATAAATAAATAGGGTTTATTATTGTCTTAATTTGAAACAGTCTACTGAAGCCCAAATTTTGACTGGTCAGGAAATTGAGGTAGATGGAAATTAGTCATCCTTAGACTAACCAACTCAAAAACAATTTTTTTTTTTTTATAGAAAAGGATTCTTGGAACTTTGTGTGAAGAGAAAAAGTGCTCCACATAGCTGGGACAAGTGACAATAACAGGACAATTAAAGGGAAGTAGATTAAGCATTCCTGTTTAGTTTACTTGACAAATCTGGGCTAATAATTTGTCAGCAAAAATCAATCTGATTAATTTCATCTCTATTTTTCTTTTTAATGTGTTTCCAAGAGAGCTCTATTTTGAATATGTTCATTAATCAACAATACTTTCTCAATAACATTTGAAAAATACTTAATCTCTTGGCCTAGAGCAGGTTATAGTGAATAATAGATATTTATGATGCTTTGATTGCTTTCTTAACCTTTTAGCACACTCCTGCTATCTGTGCCTGAAGAAGTGCAACCTAAAGGAAGAGGTTTCTGGCAACAATACCTATTACTCAGCTGTATATGTAATGTGGCATAGAGGAAGGTACACTTAATGCACAAAACATATGATAAATGCTCCTATTGGCTTTTGGAGCACATTGAGGCTCCTTGTTTCTAGTAGAGGTTAAATCTTGGGAAGCTCTTTACCTTAATTTCCTTGTTCTTGTCATTGTCTATAAACAGATACATTTAAGGGAGGTGTGTGAAATAAATCCTGCTTCCAAGATTACTTGTCTACGTGTCTCAAACATTTGACTGTACTTAAAAACTGAAAACTGAAAGGAAGCCAGTGCGAAGAGCCACAGGTATCCCGCTCCAAACAGCACTGAACAGCATCTGTGTAAGGTGCCTCTTTCAGTTTGTTTTTCTTCTGACTTCTATTTCAGTCAGAAGTAGTTGCTAACAGTAGCTTACAATTATCCATTGCTTCTGAAGGCAAGATTTGCCCTGCTTTGTAGATTAAAAAAAAAAAAAACACCTAAGGATGTGAATAATATGCCATCAAAGGTTCACTTTTTTTCAATGCAGCTTTAAATATTAAGCATATTTTCCTCCAGAATGTCTTGGGGAAAACTGTCTCCCAGCTATGGTCCTAACTTTCCTTGGGTTTGAGGCTCCTGTAACTCCTTTGAGGAAACGTGAATGTGCATGGTGTTTCAGACCCCTGGTGTACATACTGAAGCCTTTGAGCAACAATACAAACCCGGCACTCCTTGACATAAGGATCTTTTGTTGTCTTTTGTAATAATTACATCCTTCTGTGAACAGTTATGTGAGCACTGCATGGGAATAATACAGATAATAGTTAAATTTCACCTTTTGCCCTTTCAAAACATCTCACTGCACTGGGTCATTTCATATAGAGGGATTGTCATTTAAAAAAGAAAACAAAAAAACTTGAACTAACATAGGAGCAACTTCTGCATTTTGCTGATCCACATGCACAGATTACAGTGAAAATGAAGTCACCAGTGAAGTGCTAAAGATAGATTTGCCTTTGGATGACTAAGAAATTTGAGTTTATTTGAAACGGCTAAAAGAAAGGGAGCCAAACTTAGTTGGAGCAGTGTAGAGTTGAAAACAGCTCCTCCATAGAGGGAAAAGAGGAAGAGCTCCCTTTCCAAATTATTCGTTAATTTTTTGCCTGACAAAGAGTGGCAATAATTTTTAAATCACAAATCCATTTGTTTCAGCTGCTGGTGGGAGCTGGTTTTAAGAACCTGATTCGCTGCTGGGGCTGAAGCACTGCATGCTTTTCCCATGGCCTCTGAGCACCAGGGCAGGGGCAGAGCTTGATTCTTGGGGCTCTCAAAACAGCAGAGATAGATACGTACAGGCTGAGTACACGGTAATAGTCTCTCAAAACTGTGAAAATATTGTATAACTGATTCAATGATGAAAGGCTGGCAGGTTTTGCTCAGATTCTGGGAGCCATAGTGACCCACGGGAGAGGTCTCACCACTGTTTTTCCCTCAGTGGAGTCAATACAAACAGTTGCTTTGAGATTTCCAAGTCACAGTGGAATATACCTTGATTGGATCTGGTTTATGCTTTCCTCAGTGAATAAACGGAATGATGCTGCTGATTGAGTCTGTGAAGATAAATCAGAAAGAAACCGTCAGAGCTGAGAAGCCTACAAGTAAAAACAGTAAACAACTATTATTGAGCTTGGTCTGGTGAAATGATTGCCTGATGGTTCAGTTACTGAAAAAACGTGTGGTTTGAGCAGCTCCACTGGCAGTGCAAGTGTTTTGCCGTAAAATTGGCTTCCCTCTAGCTGTTGGCTCTTCACACTCATGGGTGAGCAAGAAGCCTGAGGGAAGGCCTGTGTAAAACATAGGAATGGAAAGTTTGGTTATTCCCAGCTGCATGGGCACAGTGGGCAAATGTTGCTGGGGTGGCTGTGTGCTGGTGAAGGGGTGGAGGTTATAGTTTATAGTGTTTACCAGAGGCACAGCTGCCAGTCACTTATTGTTTGGGAGGAAGGTCCCACGCTACTACTTGTTGCAATTAATCTGTGGTTTATTGACTGGTTAAAAAAAAATCAGTTCTAAAAAACACTCTTGCTCTCATACTTGAGCTTGTGCCAGGCCCTGGATGGCTGAGCATAGCAGAGGGAAGCCACTAGTAGGTTTACTTCACTGTGGTCTTCATAGTGGCTCCAGCCTGTGTGGGCCTCACTGCTTTGGTGCTGCATGGGGAAGTGTGGGTCAGCTTGTCTGGTCTGGTCCGGTCCCACCTCCAGTGGTGTTTTCCTGTTTGGATGAGCACAGCAGAAGAAAGAGGGTGCAGATCATGGGAAAAGAGTGAGAGGCTCCCTAGAGGAGCTAATTACTCAGACTTTCCCCTCTAATGGTGTCAGGTGCCTCTTTTAAGAACCTTAACTCACACTGCTTGGAGTTTAATTTTAGGCACATGCTTTCCACATATGGCTTTTGTACTGTGGGAAGCCTTCAGACATATCACACTTAATCTGTTTATCCTTACTCATTTTCTTGCCATGCACAATATTTGTTTTTAATCAAGAACAACTTTTCTGTCTTGCGCATTTGTCCGGCTGGAGGTTAACACTCAGCTCTGCTCCAAGGAGTCACCCTGTGCTGGTTATGTCAGGTCAGAGTCATGCCTGCAGAGCTGAATGCCTGCATAGCATTTTCTTCTGCCATTCCCAAACAGCCAAAACAATTCTGAGGCAGCAAAATGAGTTATATCTTAGTTTGTGCCTCCTGACAAATAAGCTCCCTATCTTTGGCCAGCTGAGTAGCACTTTGAGGGCACTCAGAGGACCTTTCCTAGGAGAGGATTTAGTTTGAGTGATGCTGCCAATCTGCTCATCAGAAAAAACACAGCAAGGAAAGCTTGGTCCTTCAGAAGAAAGCAAGCGTTTAGTTGCTCGGTGTTGTACAACCACGACAAAACTCACCCAATTTAAACATGAATTAAGGGATTATTTCACCCAACATATTTTCTGTTGATTTCAGTAGTAACTGAAAAGTGTTCTTGGATCTGAAGTATAGTAAACTCAGAGCCACAGCCATGTTTTGCTGGGCAGGTTGTGCTCTCATGCAACAGCTGACGTTGCCAAGGCGGGAGTACTTGGAAGACAGATGCCGAAGATTTAGTTCTGTAAACCTCACAGTCAATCCAGAGGAAGAACGGAATTAGAAGATAATATACTCTTGTTTCCCTTACAATCATTGATGCTGTGATGGAGAGAAAGGGAAATGTATGAATGCCTACAGTATAAGTCTGTTGGAAATTAGCATAAATGACTCACATGGAAGTGTTTTTGTGAAAAAATAAGGCAAAAAGGTGTTTGTATATATATACATGTGTGTATGCATATACACATATGTATCATTTTAAAATGTGATTGTTGAACGAAACATATACATAGGTTATGCTGAAAGTAATGCATCCTATTTATTTCCACAAAAGCTACAACAGATACAAAGAGCAGAATAATACTGCTTGATAGAGAAGTTCTCAGCTACAAAGCACTATTTTTCAACCACTCACCATCACTGATTATGCATTTTCATCAGCAGTGAATGAGATCCTGCAGGCAATGTCCATAACATCCTGCAGCAGTGGAGGTGACTTGCTGTTGCCACTTCTGAAATGCACCATCCACTGCCTCGCTGTGCTCACATCCGCTGTTTGGTTTCCAACAGTGTTCAGCAAGCTTCAGCAATGAGTGTCAGTGGGTGCCATTTTTTCTAAAGGGAGAAATTCAGTGACACACATCTGTCACATGGCAACAAAATGTGATGTTATGTTGGCTGAAAAGTTCAACTTCTACTTCCGTACCACCAAAACGCACCTCTGAAGTCAGTCAACATCATAAAGTCAGAGGTATTACTTTTGGAGCTGTGAGTGTATAAAAATCGCAAATTCATCTATTATTTTTCTTGAAATGGCATTTCACGTGGCATGTGGTGTGTTAGAAAATATCCTACACACGTACCAGATAATTTCCATGTCAGGATCACTGTTCAGTAAATATCCCTATATTTTTCAGCACTTCTTTTTGTCAGCTAGTGAAAAAGCTGAGTGAATGAATCTATGCTCCCAGTGGAGCTGCCTGGGTGGGATGGATGTCACACACACAGCCTCCTCTTGGATGCTGCCAGGCATCAGAGCTTTAAAACTATTTGTCTTTTACTTTCCAAGAGATACTTTCTCTTATTCCACACAAGATATCCTGCATAAGGAACATCGTCTGGATAGATCAAGGCTTATGTGAGGTATAACTGTGCCTAATTTTTTTTTAACCTCCCCTGCTCATTAGAAACTATTCTCTGAGGTTCTTCTTTTAATATTATCCCTGCTTTGGTTTATACAGCGTACTTCCCCTGTGTGGCCAAGTTTTACAGCACCCTACCCCAGTGTCATATTACTCATTCTCTGCTCCTTGGAGCACCAGCTCAGATCTAGATAACAGAAAGGAGTGGCAGCACAGAGCTGTGGTGTGACAGTGCTGGTGCTGAAGAAGAAAAACGTTACTAATGTCTTACTTTCCTGGAAGATGCTACAGTTTTGTGACAGCTGGGGAAGGAATGACACTATAAAACCCATAGACTAACCAAAATACAAGTGGGAAGGAAGGAGACAGCTTCCCTATGGTTAAAGAGATATCCCAGTATTAACTTAAAGCGTCTCCCATTAAGGTGACAGGCAGTTTTGGTTTTGGCTTCCATAAACACCCCTGTAACTCAATGACTATTTATAGTTATAAAAAAGTAACCACTAAAGACCCAAAACATCTGACTCACCAGAAGTGGGTGTAAGAAATGACAAATAAAAGATCCATGACATCAGTACCACTTCTAGAGTTAACTTTTTTTGGTGTGTTTAAGACAGAAGCGCCTTTGAACTTTGATCTTATATGTCATTTGCTAAAGGGACAAGAATTGTAGGTTAAAATAAAGTATCCTTCTGAAGCTCTCTTTAAGTTAGTCTTCAGGTACTGAAGAAGCAAAACAAAGCCAGGAAGTTTTTCAGTCATAAATCAAAAAGCTTTTCACATCACACTAAGTCTTTGCGCCAGAATTTATTCTACAGATAAACAGACAGATATGCTCTGCCTGAAGCACCCACAATTGCTGGAAAACAGGGAGAAACTTTGAAGGATTAAAACAGGGCATGGGACCTGTCAGCAGAGCTAGGCTAATAAGGATTTTTTTTTTTCAGTTCATTGGCAGTACTGAAAGAACTGCAGCACAGTTTGTTTCAGGTTGCCCGAAAATGAGAATATTCAGTGTTTTGGATAAACAGAAGAGTGAAAGAAATCGTTTGTAGCTGAACAAAATGGCTTATAGTGCCTGGAAACCAGTGATTCAAATATTTCAGTGAACGCTGGAACCCTGCTTTCAGTCACAAAACCGTAGCACTTCATTTTAAAAATATCGACATTTAAATGTTTTTTCACTTTGTCAGAGGTTGTAAGGAATTTTTTTTTTTCAATTGGGCCAATTAGGCAATGTTGAAAATAAATCAACGCTTATTTTTGTCAATATCTGTCATCATTTTCTGGGAAAATAAATTCCATCTTTCCGTCAAGCTGGAAACCATGATGTTCTACCTGCTTCTAATTTGTGCCACGGGTGTGATTCACCAATGACATGCAACTGTTACGAAATTACTAAGAACTCTGAGTCTTGCAGCAGAGTTCTAGTTTCTCATCCTTTTAAGGTAATTAAGAAAGAAGACATTGGGCTGTACTATCTCCTTGGGGAATTCCAGGTACAGAAATGTTTTTCTCTAACGTATGGACTTAAGTCTCCCACAAAGCTACATGAATTGTGGAACCTACTACAACTTAATGGCATCAATAAACTTGTAAAGCCCAAGCGAACAACTCCTTGAATATTGTAATCAGCTTGTGTTTTTAATGGCTGGAAATTTTCTGTCTCGGAATGGATTCTTATCTGAAACACATCACGCAGTTCAGGCAGAAAGCTATTGAAAATGCACAATGCATGCTATTTCGTATTAGAACGTTTTAGGTGCAGCACATATTCCAAGTTATTTGCTCCATGAAGATCTCTTCTAAAATATAGCTTGACTCTAGTAACATTTCCTTTTTATTTTATTTTTTATTTGCTGTGTACACAAGAGGCAGAAGTTCCCTGTCTCTGACACCCTGGCATTCAAGAGCCACTTGGGAATGAAAGACTCATATACTGGGTAATGAATGTATCCATCAGCTTCATGTTTCTTTCTGACATATCATGACATACTTCACAGGGTGAGTCCCAGTTGAAAACTAGGCCCTTTTGTGTTTCCTCTGCATGGGATGCTGCAAAGTCCAACAGTTGTAATGTAATAACAAAGCAAACCCACTAAGCCTGGAGCAACCACAGTGTTTCATAACCCAGGCTCTGAACACTGTGGTGATGCCAGAGCTGTCAAAGCTGGAGGTTGCATCTAAATCAATGGAGATAGTGTCTTTGTGAGAGTCAGCATTTATGCTAATTAGAACATCTGAGATGCTTGTCTGCTTGTTCTTTTGATCTCCGCCATCTGTGGTGACGTGCACTGAAGGTAGGAGTGTTCTTTTGACCAACAATCCCACAGTTTTTATTTCTCGGTATTGTCCCATAGGAGCAGTTCCCTGGACGCTGTGGAGGAGGATTTTTAGAGGGTTACTCAAAGCGTTTTCTTGGCTAGAGGTTGTGCACAGCCCCAGGAAACAAGCACAGAGGAGGGCATGGAAAAGCAGCAGACATTAAAAGTACTATCACATGCTCCTTTGCCATTCAAAGAAACCCTGTAGCATGCACTGCCTTCCAAGGAAGCAGTCACGAGGATGGGGGGAGGGGAAAGACTTTTAGTACACCAAGGAAATCACTTCTCTCTGCCCTTGTCCATGGCAGTCATGACTCCTCTAAGGGGATATGAAGGGATACACAATCCCAGTGGGATATGGTATTGGTAAAATATGACGACTTGCACTGCTTGAGACACATAGCAAGCATGAGCATTTAATCATGGCCATTGATGGAAAGGACATTTTTGCCCTGCATAGGATCATCTCTTAGGTTCTACAGATTTACTACTTGGCCAACAGGGGCCTTGTGGAAAGGTCTGAATGTTCCAGTATGAGCAGTGGGGAAAGGTTACAGACAAGGCTGGAAACAGTAGCTTGTTGAAAACACTAGACAACAAATAAATTGAAATTAAATAAAGACATAACCTGTATCATTTCCCGTTATTTATTTTAATTTTGGTGCTGCCTGCAGGCCCCACCAAAATAACAGTTGCCTGAAGTAGTCGACTCATTAGTGGTAGAATTGCTGGCAGTGACCTATGGTCAGAGGGTCCAGAAAACAGAAATAGAGAGCACCCACTGCAGAGAGGCAGTTTATATTTTTTGCTGTTTTGCGGCCACTCTGCCTGCTTTGTCAGAATACTAAAATCAAATCAATACAAAGAAGATCAGCATGGGTCCTGTGCAAGGATAATATGCAAATTCATGAAGTGTTCCATTTTTTTCCCCAGATCATTTTAACTGCAATCATGTGACAAGTGCAGGATAACTGGAGGACTGGGCAGAGATCTGGCCTGAACAACCTCATCTCCTATGACCAAGTGACCTAGCATATGAAGAAAAGGCTGTAGATGTAATGTGCCTAGACTTCAGTAAAGCCTTGACTTTGTCTCCAAAAGTATTCTGGAGAACCTGGCAGCCCATGGCTTGGACAAGTGTACTTCATGCTGGGTAAGAAACCAGAGAGAGGGTCAAGCCAAGAAAGTAACAATGAATGGAATAAAATCCAGCAAGTAACCAGTGACAAGTGGTGTCCCCCATGGGTCAGTACTGGGACTGGCCCTGTGTAATGTCTTCCTTGACTGGATGAGGAGTTTGACTGCACACTCAGAAAGTTTGCAGTTGACACCTAGTTGGGAGGAAGTTCTGATCTGCTTGAGGGTAGTTGTGCTGGGGAAAGATTCAGATTGGATATTAGGAAACATTTCCTCTCAGAAAGGGTGGTAAGGCAGTGGCACAGGCTGCTCAGGAAGGTGCTGGAGTCACTCACTGTTATGGAGTGTTCAAGAACCGTGTGGATGTGACACTGAGGGACATGGTCACTGAGCATGGTGGTGATGGGCTGACAGTTCAACTAGATGATCTTGCTGATCTTTTCCAACCTGACGATTCTGTGAAAACACTATGATGTAAAATTAGCCCAAGGCACAGCTTTGGTGTGCTGTCTTCACCTTGGACTGAGGGAGACCATTCCTGACAGTGGGTAGTACAAAGTTTGTTATTTAATTTTGTGGGTAACAGTTGGCAGAATGAGGTTCTGAGCCTGTAAACACAACCTATTGCACTGTAACGCATATGCTGGAGATCTCTGGGGGCTGTAGCCTCTCTCCCCTCAGTGTGGCTGAAGTCTTGAAGTGCTTTATCAAAATCCTTCTTATACAAGAATAACAGAAAAAAGTGTCTAGGTGAGGGATGTGTGAAGGACAGCAGGAAAGCAGCTATGATACACTGTGCAGGTAAGAACATCACTGGACATGTCAGCCTTTAACACCAGAGCACCAAGTTGTATGTATATACATATATATAGATATATATGCACTTTATATTAAGCAGGTGAGATTTTGGTTTTCCAAAGACAAATAGGCATATTTTGTCAATGGCTAGAGATACCACCTCCTCCCACCCTCTGAAACCAACAGGACTCAGCAGAGGCAATCCCAGACAATATGGAAAAAAAAAAAAAAAGAGGGTGGATGTGGAAGGTATCCCCATTGTCACCCTCTAAAACCAGTTTCTGTCTGTATAAAGAAATCCCTGAAAAAAAAACAGGAACCAACCTGCTCTTAGCTCCAGCCCTTCTCAATTGACTGGTTTATCTCTTTTTATGGAGCTAACCCATCTGTACACTTCCCCAGAGCCAGAATGGATTTTCTATTGTCTTTTTTTTTTTTTTTTTTTTTTTGTGGTGGAGTATGACTGCTCTGAGCCCACCCAGCCCCCCAGGGTGCTGGGAGGATGACAGACAGACAGCTGGGTCCTGTCCTTCCCACCCATCATGTCCAAAGTCCAATTCCACAGCACATGCTGCCAGTGAGCGTCACTCACTGACACACACAGCACGGTGCAATGCCTCCTTTGCTCCTTCCACCAGTGATGTGAGCTCAGAGCTGATAGTTCTGATGCATTTGGATCTCAGTCAAGCAGAGGGTGGGACTGAAAGCTGTAAACACAAAGGGCGGGCAGGTGGCCTGTGAGGTCGTCAGTGCTGTTCCCAGCTCTGAAACCCCAAGTGAATCTGGGTCACCCCTGACAGCCTGCTCACTCCCAGGCGTGTTGGACCAGGACCCTGCTTGAGTGCTCCAAGTCTCTCTGAACTCTCCAGCACAGCCAGCAACACTGTGAATTTCAGCATTTAATATTGTTCTACTGAGCAGTTATGACGGAACTCTTTTCTAGCCTAAACAAACTATTCCTTCAGCTTTTCCTCATAAACTATGTGCTCCAGCCCCTTGCAGTTCCTCTCAACCCTCTTCAGTGTGAACTCCCCAGCGAGGTCCAGTGCCAAGTCCTGGTGCAGGGCAGCCACTTCAGCCTCATGGATGCTGAGCAGAGCGGAGCAATTGTTTACAGTGCTGGCTGCTATGTCCCGGAATGACATTTGCCTTTTGTACAACAGTATCACATTGTCGATTCATGCTCACTCCCTGGTCTGCCCCATATCTCTTCGCACAGCATGGCTGTTGGTCTCACCAGCTCAATCTGATGGACATCAGCACTTTTCTGCTCTCACTGAGTATCATCCTCTTGATTCAAAACTATTTCTGTTTACATGGGTTGATAGTGATAGGACAAGGGGAAATGGTTTTAAACTAAGACAGAGGAGATTTAGGTTGGATGTTAGGAGGAAGTTTTTCACTCAGAGGGTGGTGACGCACTGGAACAGGTTACCCAGCGAGGTTGTGGATGCCCCATGCATGGAAGCATTCAAGGCAAGGCTGGATGTGGCTCTGGGCAGCCTGCTCTAGTATCTGTCAACTCTGCCCATGGCAGGGGAGTTGAAACTAGTTGTTCTTTGAGCTCCTTTTCAACCCAGGCCACTCTAAGATGATTCTATGATTTTGAATTCTAGTTTTGTCAGTGAAAGTGCTGCTCAGGTCACTCCAGCCTCACTACTGAAAATTTTTTTCAAGCGAAAATATATCATACGTTTACTGTGTGCTCCCTCAGTGAATCCCACATCTCAAAACCTTTCTGCCTCTGGCTCACTTTGAGCATTCTCCCTGGCACCACCAGGAGCACCTGCAGCACATTGGGCCATTCCCTTAGAGCAGGTATATCCAACCCACAGGACACATGCAGCCCAACCCAGCTTGCACTGCAAGTCACCTCTGTCCCTCATCATTATGTGGCTGCTTGGCCCGGTCTGGTCCCTCAGCACCAGCTGAACAGTGTTGCGCTGTGTACCCCATCTGGGCTGAAATGGAGACATGAGGAGGGTGCGATGCTGTGCTAACTCAAGTGATGGCAGATCAGTTTATAAATTTTGATACACCGGCTAAACACAGCCCTGTGAACAGTGACCAGTACACAGCCATGCTCTGTTTTGATTCAGGAATCTGAAAAGTGGTTTCAAGACTGATGAAAAAAGTCATCATATTTTTGGTGTATTTGTGATTCTATTTTCAGTTGACATAAATTACCTGCAAATTTTAAAATGGAATGTATCAAGTCGCAAGCAGACATTCACCTCAGAAGTGATCATGTCTCTTTACCATACTTTCGTATGACCTCTCTTACCAGAGAGAAATAGCCCTCACTTCACAGTCAGTCTTTCCTCATGTCACCACTTTTTGACAGTACGTACATTTGTGAACAACTGTTTTCAAGGATGAATCAGAAGAGGAGTGACATTTCATCAGAAATCTCTGATGAGCACCTTCAGAGCTCACTGAGAATTGCAGCCAACGCAATCAAACCAGACACTGATGCATTTATTTCACAAAAACTAGGCCAAATAACCCATTATGGCTACAAGTAAGCCACAATCTACTGTCTGATACTGGGAGCTGAATTTGTCAGTTAGTAGAGGGATCTCCAGATACTGTTCCAGAAAGGAATGCTGCTTGCAGAATTGCAATCTCTTGTCATATTTGTGGGATGCATCAGAGAGAGTTAACTGCTCCTAAATTAAAAAAACACATACCACAGCATCCTCCTGTTCACCTCTCCTAAAATGTCTTCTGGTGAAATTCTCCTCAATTCCCTTGGTATTCACTGCTGAGTTCTCTGGATTTGGGAATGATGTAATTTCCTTGATCTTTGCCTGGTCCTCAGCTACCTAAGCCAGTGCTACTTGCACTTACCCAACAGACTTAAACCCCTATGAGATACCTTTCACAGACACCTTCTTTAAAGATAAACATATGTTACAATAATAGTAAAATAACACATTATTCTTGCAGGCCTTCACACTTGTTAACACTCATCTGGTTCTATGCAACTTCAGTTTTATGTCTATAATTTTATTTCCATAAATTTTAAATCCACACGTAGGCTTTGGGGTTTACGTGCAAGTAACTAATGCCTTTCTTCATGAATCTTACTGCTGGTGCACTTAACTGTGGTGCATAGTACATAGCACAAGAGCAAATTTCTTTCCTGGGCACCATATGTTAAAGGAATAAAGTCCTAACTTAATGCCTTTGCCTTGCAGAATAGCACAGTCTTAGGTCACAGGATAAATACCCACAAGTTCCAGAGTATTGTTTAAGACAGTTGCTGTAGCAATTTGAAATTTTGTTCTATCAGTGACTTAAAAAGGGGGATGAAACAACATGTGGCTACTTAATTCTTCTCAGGTTTTCTGTGTTGGCTACACTCAAACCAGAATCATCTAATTCTCTAAGAAAAGTGCTACACAGGAATCTCTGGGCCTTGAAAACTACTTTTTCATATTCATAGAGAAGAACAGGCTGCTTGCTGCTCACTTGACTTATTCTTTAAGCTTCACAGCTCCAAGCCAGATCACTCTGCCTATTTTTGAACCCATGCAACTTTAAAATTTCATAGGAAGGATAAGTGCTTTAAGGGGTAGTCACAGAAGGGCACGGGCTGTGTGCTGAGCTTTCCTTAGCAGCAAACACCAATGCTGTTAAGCACAGCACAGGAAGGAACGGTGTATTTGTGTATTTTCATCCATAATGGATGGACTATCCCTGAGCACAGTTTTGCGGTGTGGAAAGGTGGTGTGAGTGCATCAGGAGAGTGCATCCATCAGGGATGTAGGTCAGGAACCTGGGCAAGCTTGAGCTGGTAGATGAACTGTAGGATGTGTGAAGGGATCAGATGTTGGCTCTTATCCATGCTACCCCTTAGTAGCTGCCATGACTGTGAGTCTTGTGCCCATTATGATTCTACAATTCTTTTTGGAACCCAACGAACTGGCCACTGAGAAAATTCCTTTGTTTCTTCTGCATTTTTTTCTGTACTCTTAATAAACCACCGTAAAATCCTCTGAGACTTCTTCTATCTCCTTCTGCTTGTATAAAGTTGCAACAAAGCATGTGCGGTTTGAGAAGCTGATTTTGCATTTTGTCTGAGGAAGGCAATGTTTTCTGTCCCTCTGTTTTTCACAATATCCTTTGTATTCTCATCACTGATCCTGATAGAGGTGTTCTGCTAGGTAGTTTCTTTCCATTACTATTTCTTAATATACAATATAGTTTAACTCTTGGCATTTTGTAATAGTAAGGCTCTGAAAGGGAAAGGAAAGGCTGTTGCAGTCCGTGGTACACATACACATTTTGTCGGCTTGTAAGGCAGCAGACGGGTGGTCTGTGAACGGACTAAAGGAATACATAGATCAAAGCAGACCCACAGACATCCCAGAAACAAACAAACCAGCAAGGGGAAAACAGAGACTTATAAATTAACATCTAAAGTTTAGTACCACTTGTATTTGGCTGCAGTGGAAAAGCAAGCTGGCAGCACTACACAGCCTGGCTCTTGATTTTTTTTCAACATGAAGTATTGCTTTTAGCAAAAGGAATGTTGGATGGTATTGACTGTTGTGTTGTGTAAGAATGATGGAGACCTCAGTGCTTTTGTGTGAAATTTGGTGGTACCTTTGTCTAAGTGCCATGGAACAGTGCAGTTTCTTCTGTGACTTTGACTGGGGACTGCTGCAAATTATTAAATTGTTGGCTATCTTCTATGGAGTTACCGTGTAAAGGCTTTCGTTGGCAAAAGCCGATAAAAGTGAGCTTTGTCAGCTCCTTTAAGTGAGCTCTGATTTTTGCTCGGGGCATATTTGCTATCACTGCAGATCCCTGGAGGGTTAAGCTTCATCCCTGCTGGCCATGGACCCATGCTGCTGTGCTCATCCTTTTTCCCCAGGAACAGCCTTAATCCTTTCCAGCATTCAGAAACTGGGGGCTGGCATCCTGCCCACAGCTCCTGTAACAGAAACTGGGACCCTTTCTTTTCAGAGATGGTCAGTTGTAGGGCAGTGTGTGCCTGGCCTGGCAATGCCCAGCCCATCTGGGGCTGCTGCTGGGGCTCAGGAAATGTTTCTCATGGTTCTCACAGTGACGTGCTGCTTGTGGAGTGGCAGCAACAAGATTCACTGGTTGACAACGTTTTATTTATTTATTTATTTATTTTTTGCAGGTACAAATCTTCTACTTACAGCTCACATTAAGCAAATGTCTTCATGAGAAAGGATTGCATTTCCTCTTCCATGCTGATCTTGACATTCAGCACCTAGAAATTAAGATGGTCTGGTTGGGAGTGTGGGAGAAGGCAGGAGAAAAATCTACTCCTGCACTGCAGGCTGCTCACCCTCTGTGATTGCCAAGCCTGCCCTGTACCTGAATTTCGTGCAACACAGGTAAAGAGAAATTCACACTTCCTTGATTGCACCTGCAATTCATTTTGAAAGTGTCCAGCTGCAGGTACAACTGAACAGTTCAGGACCACTTTTTTAATAATTTACCCTGAAGCACCATTGCTTGGGCTGCTGTCAAAATCGCTAGCTTGGTAATGGGGCTGATAAATGCCTTTGCACACCCATTAAGCCACATATATGCAGGGTTCCACACTTAGCTCTCATCTGGATCCTGGCATGCAGAGTTTATAAATATTCAAAAGGTGACAGTCTAGTGATTTTTGCATGAGTAAGTTGTCTGAGCACTAGTTGCTGCTCCAGCCTAGAAACCAAGGAACACTGTGTCCCCTCTCCTCCTTTTTCCATGGGAAACAATGGCAGATGATTTCATTCAGCATTGCCTATGAAATCCTGCTCCATGCGCTGTCAAACACCTCCTGGGTGAAAAGCATTCACTAGCTTTCTCAGAGTTCCATGCTGTGATTTGCAAATTTGCCTACTTGCCTGAGTGGTTTAGCAATCCTGAAGCATTCAAAGGCTGCAGAAGAACTGCTCTTAGATATTCTCAGAAGTGTTCAAAACAAGCAACCTATCCAGTTATTTTTAAGAACTGCCCATGCTTTTTACTTTAATGTATACTTTCTAGGTCAAATTTTCTGTTGACATACATCAAAAGAGTGTCAGGAACCCAGTTAACCAAAACCAGTTGTGCATGTAGAGGGACTTAACAACACTGAGGATAGCTATGTATTTACTTTTGCCCAGTAGAAGATGGACAGAGTTTATACAACTTTAATATACTGGATACAGCTCTCTCCTTCAAGCATATAGGTTGTCTTTGCTCTTGACTGTAAGGAGAAATCTGTTGTGTTTAGTATTGCAGTATTCCTTATGGTTTACATTATTACAGTACAGTAATACCCGCTCAGTATCTTCTGTTGACAAGACTGGAGAGGACCTTTCATTTTGGAGGTACAAGCCCACTGTCCTTCCTGTGCATGGGCTGGCAAGGAAACCAAGATGAAGAACATGATCCATTAAAAGTCAGCACAACTGAGTTCGCTAAAGACCATGGGCTGCACTCCAGAGCAGCGCCATTCTGCAGAAGTCATGGGAAATAATGGAAAACTTGGCCCAGTTTGTGAGGCAGTAGCTTGGAAATCAAGTATAAATGACCTGAAAAAGTGAGGCTAGGTTGTGCTATTACATTTGGAAAAGTCAAATCAAGTCAATTATGAATAGAAGGTCAAAGAGAACAGTTCACCTAAGTCTCAGAGAAAAAACATTGGGCACTGTTATCTCACTAAGATACTCAAGGGCGTCTCGGAGGACTTTATAATTAATATATTACCACACAAATAATTTTTTAGATCTGTCTTTCTTTTTTTTCTTTGCATTACTTATTTACGCTGCAAGGATGATCTCTGAAGTTCCTTTTTAGGGAACTGTAACTCTAAATATGGTATTTGCAAGTTTAGGTTAGGAATGTGAACAGGCAGACACAGGCATTCTCTAAAGAAAAAGCACTTGAAAACTGAAGAGTGATCCTGTAAAACTAAGGCACTCTCTAACACCTAGGAGCAGTTGGCAGACTAGAGCACTGGGCAAGTCTAAAGGCAGGTATGCATATGCAAACATGAAAACAGATATAATAACATAACATTTACTTTACTTAATCCCTGGTAGAAGCACATTCCTGAAAGTAATTAGAGCACCACATTGCACGTGCTTTTCAGGAAAGCTACTACTGCAGCCAAAACTATCTCTAAGGGGAGTATACCTTCAACTATGCAGGAGTATCGTCTTCCCGACGCAGGCTCAGGGTTGGGGCTGGTGCACTGACAGCACAGAACAGAGCAATGCAAGGGAAGCATTGAAGTGGGGAAGGCATGGTGGGGAGAGAAACAACTGTTCACTCACTGAATACAGTGAGAAATGGAAGATATCCTGCTGGTCACAAGAAGTACCTTGATTCTTCTCATGACCCAGTGCAGTATGTGTGTGGCATATTCTTCATGTAGCAGTCCCAAATGCCCTGCCATGGTCTGAAGGGCTCACAGTGTGTACAAGGTTTGTGGGATACCACAGTTCAGCTAGACTAAAGGGAGACTAAAATATGCATGAAAAGTAGTGTCTTTTTTAATTCTATAACATTTTTTTCTTCATTTTCAGGGCTGCTTCTGGAATCATCTCAGAAGTGACCCTTTGTGCTACCCTTCTGAGAGGCCATGGGGAACATTTCATGAAAAATATTCTTCACATGGTAGCTGAAAGCTATGTTTTTTTATTAATTATTTGTCAGGGGTGGGCCCATGCTGTTTTGCTTCTGATTACAAGTTTATTGAGGCTGGGAGCTGTTCAATAGATACCGGACAAAGTTTATTTCAAAACGTGCGGTCTTTGAATGCTGGTTGTGATTGCTTGTTGATTTTCCATGTGGATGTTATTAGGGCACAGTATGCGAAAACTGAGGGATAGAGTCAGTTGACTTTTTACGTTAGTTGGTGTTTTTTTTTGTTTGGTTGGTTAGTTGGTTGGTTTTTTACACTGAAAAAAGCTTCAGGTTGCTCATTAAGTGTAAGGGAAGAGTAGTTTCTCTGACAAGAAAAGCCCAGTTTTATACTAGTGAAGTGAGTTTCATGAGCACTGTCTTCCAGGAGACTTGCACTATCTGAGGGTCTGCTGCAAAACATTGCAACGCAATGTTTTGAGTGGTTGCAAGGGCTGATCCACAGACATGTTTGCTCATGGGAGACTTAGTGTGTCACTGCTGTGATGATTCTGCTCATGAAGCTTCTAGGGGTGTAGGAATATTTCAGAAATAGCTTGATGGCATTACTGATTACCGAGTTTGCAATGGGATTTGATAACAAAGTGCAGATTTCTATTCCAGATGGTGAACATGTGATTTCCAAATGTTGGTTGAAGCACAGGCTTGGTGACATACCTATTTAAAGTGAAAAATCTTTTGTGAATTTGGTCATTATAAGTTGGTGCGTTTTTGAGTAAACTAGGTGCCTATAGCCTGAATTTGTTGAAAAAAAAAAAAAAACAATGATTGTGGTCAGGGATGAAGTGGGTGAGCTTGGTGGTATTTTTGTGTTGGAAATCTGCATTTTATGCTGTATTTTAAGACAGGCTTCAGTGCTCTTACTGGTGATGCTGCAGTCATTATCTGACTGTGGTAGCATGAATGATGCTAGTTTGGGGTGCTTTAAACAGCACAGGGACAAAGCATAGACAAATACAAGCCCATGACCTGCTGCGTAAGAAATAGGAGAGAATAATTTCTCTGTCTTCTAATAATTCCTCAGGCAAGTTGGAAGCAGTAGATTTACCAAAGTTTGGGTTGGCTTTAATTTGGTTGGCTCTAGAGAGCAGTAGCACTGAATTGTTTTGTCAGTGCAAGCTCTGCAAACTTCAGGGCTTCCTAGATACCACAACGGTGTCCACCCAGAGGCTGTCTGATCTCCTGCAGGAGCCAAGCTCCGGGCTGTAGATCCTACATGTGTGCAGCCTCTGCTTGGTATCCTGCATCTCACCCTCCTTGTGCACAAACTCTCCCATGCAGGAAGAAATTTGCTGCGGGACTAAGGAGCTGGATAGAGAGGGAAAGAGGGAAATATACGGAGATTTTCAGGCATATTTTGCTGACTATGGGAGCTGTGTGTCCCCGCCAGTGTTCCAGGCAGCAAGTCTGAAAAGAAGGCCTTCTCCTGTAATACAGGCTGGTCATATTCACAAAGATCTCTTTGTTATACCCATGTCTGCTCCATTGTTCCTCTCTGATGAAAATCCTCTGCCAAAGCCCCAGTTTGTTTGGCTCTGAAAGCAGCAGGCTGGCAGCAGAGGGGCTGAGATCCTGCCCGCTCCTCCTGTCCTGCATCCTTCTGCCCCACAGCTTTCCTCTCTCTTGCTAAGTGCAGAAGGCACAGAATGAAGGCAACATGTTGTAGGCCTCTTCTCCCAGGCAACAGTGATGGGACAAGAGATAAAGGCCTCAAGTTATGCCAGAGAAGGTTCAGTTGCATATTAGGAAACATGTCTCAGAAAGAGCAGCGAGGCAGCGACACAGGCTGCCCAGGGAGGTGGTGCAGACACCGTCCCTGGAGGTGTTCAAGAGTGGTGTAGATGTGGCGCTGAGGTACGTGGGCACAATGGGGTTGGGCTGGTTGTTGGGCTAGGTGGTCTTAGTGGTGTTTTCCAACCTTAATGATTCTGTAACTCTATACACCTTGCAGCTTATATTTTTCTCTGGCCTCAGGTACTCACACAAGTGTGTTACCAGGAGGGCAGAAGACCTGCCCTTCAGGAAGTTGTGGGTAGGCATATCTGATGTCAGATGGAGAATCTGGCCTCTAAGCAAATGGGCTTCTGGAAGCAAGGCTAGCTGCTCAGCCTGTAGAAAACAAAAGCCCTGAGCTCTTCATAGTGCAGGAAATTTTTTGGCATGTGTTGGATTCATTGGAGTAATGTGGAGAACAGGAACATACACTTAAAAAATAAATCATACAAAAGGAGAGCAGCTAAAGAAGGAAGCATTCAGGCTACCTGGACTTGTCATGTGGAGGGCTCCTTGTTGTATGCATATTGACAAGCCCTGGGGAGAGTTAAACAACTCTTTAGATTCACAGAATCACAGAATTGTAGGGGTTGGAAGGGACCACTAGAGATCATCGAGTCCAACCCCTCATGCATTCCCATTCTGGCCCTTGGAGCAGGACACACTGACTGTAATCCCAGTGCAGCCACAGGCTATGCTTTCAATTCCTGTCACTGGTGGCTTTACCTGAATTACCATGCAGTAATATCCATGCTCTCCTTTTATTTCCTAGTGGACTTGCCTCATGCTCCTTCTGAGAGTATTCACTACCTCTCTCTTCACTGCCTCAGAGGAAAACAAAAATAACGTTGCATCCAGTATTTCTGTTCAACTTGACTGGCATTTTGTTACAGGAGGCTTAGTGGGAAGTGGGAACACTAAAAGCCTTCTCCCTTTCCTACTCTTTGGCTCTGCATCTTGGTTCTGAGAAGTCCCTCCAAGGCATCCATCTGCTCCTGGCAAACACCACTCCAACACCTGTGAGCCAGATGTAAACAGCTGCATGGAAGGTGTCATTTGTGATCCAGCCTTAACGCAAACCATGCTTAGGAATGGTTACAAATGGCTCCATAAAAAAGACAAAACACATAGCACAGGTGAGAAGCACCTCTTTTCTTATTTCATCTTTCCTTTTATCTTATTCGCTTTCATATCTATGATATAGCGAATTCTTTTGAGCGGCAGGATGAATAGCAGTTGAATTTCATTAATCTGGCCTGAATTTATTCTATAGTTTAAGTAAATGCTGAAGTCATTCACTCAGCCTAAATGTTTGTTTAACTGCTTTCCTGAATAGGGATCACTTAGTTCTATTAGTTATCTTCATTAACACTGGTGGTTTGCTTAGCAGGCTGGATAGTTCTCCCTTTGGTACTGAACTCAATGTATGCAAAATTACCTAATCTGGGAGTTTCTGATAGAAAATTTCTTTAAATATTACAATCTCTAAATACCACAGATTTTGCAAAGGCATGATGTTGCAGGAAAGTACTTTTTGAAGACCCTCTATATAGGACCCTTTGAGGCATCTTGTTACAGGCTACAGTTGCCTTTGTTCACCCCTCCCACCCCCGCAGAGCTATCTTTGGTCTGCTTTCTTCCCATTGCTTTTTCCAGTTTTGAGTACAATTTGGATTGATATCAGAAGCCTTTTTTTTGCTGTTTATTCTTCTGAACTTGTTACTTCTTTCCTTGTCCAAAAGCTGCTGTTTGTAACTGAGTGGAATGCACGGAGCATTTTCCAATAGTCCTTGTTCCTTTGCTGACAATTTCAATAAATATATTGAATTTCAGTTTGGATCATAGTATTTTATAATCTCACGTTTTATAATCTCACATTCTGGGCAGTTATAGTTTGATTCTCCCATCATTGTGAGCTATTTGAGTTGAGGCTGCTGAACAATTTATGCTGTGTCAGATCATGGCTTCTGTGTAGTCTCATTATTAGCCCCCAAGGAAAAATATTCTGAAAAAAAAAAGGTTTGACTCAGATTGGATGTTAAATCAAGCTTATAAAAAGCTTACACTTCATTGTTTTCCTTTTCTTTCGTTTCATTCCTCCGATTTCTTCCTTCTTCTTTATTTTTCTCTTTTTCTTCGTTTTCTTCATTTTTTCCATCCTCTTTCTTGCTTGATTTCATTTGCTCTCATTTTTCTTTCCTTGTGTAACTTTTTTCTTCCTTTCTTTCCTTCCTTCCTTTCTTTCTTTCTTTCCTTCCTTTCTTTCTTTCCTTACTGTCTTTCTTTCCTTCCTTTCTTTCCTTTCTTTTCCTTCTCCCTTCCTTCCTCCCTTCCTCCCTTCCTCCTTCATTCTTTATTTTTTCCTCTCTTCCTCCTTCCCTCCCATTTCTCCCTCCTTTGAAGCCTGGCATATGTCTGTTTCCATTTACCATTTAGGTTTGCAATTGCCAGTGAAAAGAAAGCCTTGAGGTTGATCATGCCTACCACCAAGTCAGGTTGCTGGAACGAACTTGTAACCACAAGAAGCAGGATCATAATGTAAATAATAAATAAAGGCAGTGTACCTTACTTTTGCAAGTCAGCCTTGGATATATATCAGAAACCTTTAGAAATTAAAGTACCTTTAAGCAGACTTCTAGTGTTTTTCAAATTAAACCTCAACAAAGCACTATGAACTTAACATTCTGTTGTTCTATGTTTACTTTATAAAACAAACAGTAGCCACTAAGTGGAATCCTTACCTGAGTCCTTACCAAAATTTTAAGGGGCAAATAAAATACAAATCTAGAGATTAGTGCAAATGTTTATCACAAAAGTTTGCAAATGCATGAAGACATGTATAGTATACAAGAGAAGCAGGAGTGGAAATGATTTCAGTATTCCCCCAAGTCAGGAGATCAATTAGTAACTGTGATCTCTGGTACAGGGGCATATTCCCTACTTCCAAATAGCATTCTGCGATGCTGTTTCCATGGTATCACTTGGCAACAAGTCCTGAAGAGATGGGGAGAGACCAGAGTTGAGTGTCTGCTGGTACTATCGCACATAAACATGATTTCCTTAATCTTCAAATGTCAAAAGAAAATGCAGAAATGTAGGGCCAAGCTGGCAATACCTGCTGTAGGTTAGACACTTGAAAGTCAGAGTTTCAGTGAACACAAGTGAAGCTTTTTCTTCCTTGTTTGCTCTTCCTATCTCCCTCCACCTCTCTCTGCACCAAACACTTCTCTCTCCAACCCAGTAGCAAGCTTAATTATTTTTGTTCCTGTTTCAAGAAGTTCTAGCAACAAATTTCAAACTTTAATAGAAAGTGAGAAATGAGCAAAGGGAAGAAGTGGGCAGGTTGGAATTACTTCTTGAGAATAAATTTGTAGAAGAGTGTTTGGATAACTTATTTATAAGGACACAACAGACAAATGGAAGATTATATTCAATCACTTTTTTATGTCTAGGTAAACTCTTGACATAAAAAAATTACACTGGTTTTCTCTGACAACCAAAGAAACTTTGTGTTCCTTTGAAAGCCTCGCATGAATGTTACGTTTCACTTCTGGGAGATGAAAAAAAATGGGAAAGGAGCAATATACAGGTTGTTTTTTCCCATTAAGAAAAGGACTAAAATAGCCTTCATCAAGAAAGCAAAGAAAGAAAAAAAGAGTAGACTCTGCAGGGCTGAGTAGCCCTTGTTAACAGTTACAGGAACTCTACTTGACTCTAAAGGAGAACTGTACATTGCATTGGTCTGTGTATACAGCCTCTGCAGTTATGCTGCAGAGGAGGGAAAATGAAGTTACACTATCACTGTTTAAACTGAAGTCTGTAACTCATTTCAGGAAAAGAAGTGATTTGGCAACACCTATGAACAAAGATTTAAAAATTTAAGTCATGCAATGATTCCCCAAAGCTTTCAGCCTTACACCCACCTTTGCAAACTGATAGGAGTTCCAAAACTGCCAGAACTCACAGAACCCTTGAAGGCACTAGCCTTCTGGTCCCTACTGTTCAGTGCTGGGAAGGTGGCTGGTCAGTGCAGGCTTCCCATTATTGCATTAGGAGGAAACATAAACTCTTTCTTTACTTCCTTTCTTGGGCTGTAACCACCTGGCAGGATCCCTAAACCTGAATATAAACCCAAACAGTTTGAGAGGAATAGCACAGACTGCAAGGGAAGACCCCAAGTCATTGCAATTAATATGTGTTTGAATTTTGCCTGAAAAGTACTGTCCTGTAGAAATATTGTGTTTATAAAGGAGTAGTAGTGCTAGATACTGATGCTCTGTGTGCCATGAGTAGTTGTACCCAGACAAAAAGCTAAGGAGCTGTGCTGGGTCTGCTCTGACTCCACTACCGCAACCCCAGAATTCTTTTCATGATTTCCTCTGGCACCAAACAATTTTTTTTCTATGTCTCCTTTCCCTAATGGCCCCGGCCCATCTATAAACTGCTGAGAATACCATGATTGTTGTTGTTATTATTATTATTTTTTTTTTTGAATGCACCATGAATTGGATGGCAGCACAGGGACATCAGGGGACGTTGACCTGGAGATGTGTTAGTGAATTTTAACACTAGAACTTGTCTTTCCTGAGGGTGTTCCTGCTTATTCCTGTGCATCTGGAGGCATTACCTGATGGTGGAGTTTTACTAGCTGGAGGTCTGCAAGTGAATGGGTTGTTGACCAATGGGTTTATTTCCTATTTTTACGTTTTTTGTTTTTTGTTTTTTTTGTCTGGTGAACACACAAGGACTACCAGACTGGGTTTATCAGATCTTCAGTAACTTCACAGTTTTGTTTTGGTAGCACTATTGTGTTGACTGCAGACAAACTTTTTGTTTAACGTCACAGAAATTAAGTCACTGCACAGATCCTGGAAGGAGCTGTTTATCTGGAGGAAAACTACCTCACTAGCTGTTTGTCATAAGTGAGATATAGTTGTTCTTGCTGCAAAGCAACGAGAAAGCTGCTTCCTCTTGGTCTCTCCTGTGATGCTCCTATGTCAGACAAGATGGTAATCCACATAAATAAAAATTTATATATCCTTTCAAACTTCAAAGCAGGTGATACTTTTTGTCTTACTATGCCAAGGATGGAATACTTTAGAACCAAACATATCTCCCTGCACAGGAGGATGCCAATGAACTCTCTCCTTCATAACAGGTGATAAATGATTTTATCATTTAAGCAAGGTGTCTGCCTTCACCTGGAAAATCAGAATTGGCGAAGTTACTTCAATAAATTTGCTTGTATAGAGATGTCAATGCATGAGTGTTATGAGCAGTCTAAGAGTGCTGTGCTAAACAGTTTGATTTGATGAGCAGTTTGATTTGATTTTAATAATAATTAACAGTTTCGTTCTGAAGAAGCAGAACCATTTGAACTTCATAATTTGACTCAATTCATTGAAGTTTTGTCACACTGTGTTGCGCTATACCAGGGATGAGATAGGACAAGAGGTAATGTCCTGAAGTTGCACCATGGGAGGGGTTCAGGTTGGTTATGAGGAAAAATGTCTTCTCGGGAAGAGCAGTGAGGCAGTGGCACAGGCTGCCCAGGGAAATAGGGAAGTCACCGTCCCTGGAGGTGTTCAAGAACCATGTGGATCTGGCTCTGAGGGATGTGGACAGTGGGCAACATTGGCTGATTGGACTAGATGATCTTAGAGGTCTTTTCCAACCTTTATGATTCTATGATTCTACGATCATATCGTAGTACATTGATCATAAAACCCTAAGAAGGGCAGCGCCACTTCAGGCCGTGATCCACTCAGACAGCATCCTGTCTCTCCAGGAATGGGCTTGACCTAATTCCAGTGTGGCCCTGCTGGATTATCCTCTGTTGTGGACGCATCAGAAGGGTGAGCTTGCTTGACTGCAGGTGATGAATCCAGAGATGGGTAGTTAAGGCATACACAGTGAGTACAGAGATAACAGAGGCTGCAGTACACAGTGTGAACATTCCATAGTGCCTTCACTGCACACATCAGTGTGGTCTGCAGCTGCTGCATCTATTTCATCTTGTGCCATGCACCACTCATCATCACTAAAACAATGTCTTGCTGTGAGTGACTATATGCCTTTTCAATATCTAATTTTGAAGGCCTTTTGGTCTGTGCCAGGACAAGAAAAGAACAAAACGTAAACAATTCCTACAGACCAACTATCCTTTTTCTGTGTTCAACCACATGGCAATAAATAATTAGTATCATATCCACAAATGCCAGAGGTTTTTGGACAGCCTAAAGCATAGCTATGATTCCTTCCCAAATTTACTGTGAGAAATTAAAATCTTATAGTACTATGTTTTAAACTTTGAAACAATACAACTACTCCACCCCATAAATTGGATATATTAGAACAATACGTACTGAAAACAACAAATTAGATACCATAGTTCTATAGCCAGAAGGATACATCTACAGCAGTTGAAAGTCTAGGAAAGATTTGCTGATGGAATTAGTGACAGCAGGATTAACTGTGAAATTGGCCCTCACATTTTGCAAGCTAGAATTACAGTCTTGCCATCTTGATTTCCTTTGAAATTGTAGGGATGTACTAACAGAATGAGGTTCTTTGGTTCCAAACATTTCCTATAGTCATTGCTGGAAGAAGACAGAAACATGAATGTGGCTTTACATAGATTGATGCTGAACAGTTCTCAATTCAGCAAAGGGGATACAGATGAAGATGTGCTTTTATAAGCTTTGATTGCGTGTATGGTGTGTAGCATTCAAATCTCATAGTCAGGGAACCTAACAAAGGTCCACATCATTCATTCATTCGTTCATTCATTTATGCAGCGGCTGAGTTGTGAGTGATTAGCACAGCCCAGCAATGAAGTCTGCAATTCACAACAGTAACTGTGGCTAAGCCTTGCAAGAGCCTCAAAAAGTAGCTTGCTGCTTCTTTCCTGCTGGGTTAAACACAATAATCATAACAAGAAGCAAGCATACAGAAGGTAGTAGAATATAGGCAATATGCTAATTGATGGTACTTCCAGGGTGTCAGGGGACCCTTTCACCATTGAGTGAAGACACTCACCATGTCCGAGTTGTGTGCACTAGTGCTATGAGGAAGGAGCAAACCCAGAGCCCCAGCCTGCTGTGCAGGGGCTTACAAGGACCATTGGCAGCATTTCCAAACCCATACCTCAGTGTATGACTTGTGCCCACGAGGCTGTGCCCTTGTCAGTTCTTATCTCAAAAGTAAATCTGATAAACCCCAAAGCTCTCTATCTATTCTCTAGGTTTTTTCAGTTCCTCAGACCCTATCTATGTGAATCCACGTCCCAGACCCAGGGCCACGGGCTCATAGCAGCACTACTATAAGTATCAGTTCCTTTTCTGTGAGTATTCTCTTAGGGGAAACAATCTAAGGGGGTTAGAATAGAGTCAAGGGGTGGGCATGGACCAGTGGGAACCACATCTGATTTTGCTGCCTCAGCCTCTTCTACTTAGCAGCATGCCTAGACGATTCCTGCCTTGCTTGTGCTTTTTAATCATCAAAGATTTCTTGTAGTACTGAAAATCTCCCCTCCTGTGCTTGCTAGGTAGTGGGATAATGGGATCCTTTTTCCTGGCCAACAGCCTGAGCCACTCCTGTGGTTCTGCAGCCTGATCAGTACCTGCCGCAGTCATTCCTGAGACCTATGCAGCAGCACCCAGATCTGCGCCCAGTGCATGATGCAAAACACACTGTTCTCCAGGTAGGAGGTTCACTTATCCTCTGCTTGGTGGAGCAAAATTTACTTTTGAGCTTACTTTCAGCAGGGCAGGATCAGGGGTTCTTTACAAGTTTCCTTCTCTTTTCTCTTTATTAAAAGATAGTAGCCGTCTGAGTGCTGTCTAGAGCTGCCCACGAGCCTTGATGGCTTGCTGGTGCTGCATCCTTTCCTTGTCTATTGGGATAGACAGTCCTGGTGATGAGTGCAGCCTTACTGGGCTCCATTGGCAGGCCTCGCTGTACTGTTCCTTCAGCCAGGAATGCGATCTCTATTGTATGGAAATGGCCTCTGTTAGCTTTTTGCAGTCCTGGGAAGCTGAGCTTCTGTTCCAACTCATTCATCCTTTGGGTGACATCAAGAATGTGACATTTTAAAACTCCTTGATGCTATTCTGAACCATCTTTCATCTGTGCATGACTTTATCTCCTTCAGTGGGAAACAGCCCTTCTGGGCCCTTCCTTATATTATGCTGCCTGTAGCTTTTCTTTTGTTGTTTGTAACCCTGTCAGACACCTTGTCACCTTGCGCAGCTTTGTCCAGTTGAAAACTGATTATTGCCATTTGTTCATTTATGTTGTGCCACAACATTTTTCAATGCCCCTGTGAATAAGTCCCTTCCCACTCATGGTGCCACCGTCATCCCTCTCACCCATGTTGTGCGCCATAGTCTGCTATCTGTTCTTTCACAAACAATGCAATTCATTGCAATTCTTCCATTATTTTGTTAGCATCAGGCCTAACACAGCTGGAAAATACATACACATCGTTTGTGCTCTTCCAGCTTCTCCCAGTGCAGTCTTGATTTGCCCTTCCACCTGAGGTGCCTCGGCCCAACCTCTAGACAGCTTCAGTCTGTCCTGGTTGGTTTCCTTTGCCTGGCAAATTGCAGTTCCTCTCCTTGGAGTCAATTTTGCTTCCTGCAGTAATGTCCTGTCCCAGGATGCAATTGCAAGGTCAGGGTCTGCTTCTGAAGCCATATTTCTGTCTCTGCCACATGAGGGCAAACTTCCCTTCGTGTATCCTCTTTGAAAACAGACAGCTCAGACCTGGCAGCCAGAACTAGGACTTCTTGGACAGGCATGATCCAGCATTCTTGGTCCCCCTGAGAACAGGGCCCGCAGAACACCTTATATTCTGGAGAGAAGCTCAAATTGCTCTTTTTTTAAAGTTAACAGTGGCTTACTGTGGTTTTCTCAAGACCAAAGGTGCTTGAATTTATAACTGCGTGAATGTTTGCTGTCTTCCTGTGTCTGAAATCTGTCTCTGATTTATGCTTACAGATTGAGACATAATCTGTATCAGAAGGAAAGATGCTCTAGTTTTTAATTTAGGAAGAATAGAAAAAAAGCCACCAAGAAATCACAAAAAATTGTATAACTTGCCAAAACTTCACTCGTGTCAAAGCCCATAAAGAGGTCTATGTCATTCCTTATTCTAGGCTTACTGTACAGTGGAGTAATTAGGTTCGCATGTTCATTTGGACTGAATAAAGTACAATGCTCTAAAGAAGCTTCATGAGCTATTCTTCTGCTGAGGACAGCAGGAGGCAGAGCATCTAGCATCCAAGAACCAGGTGGCAGTGGTGACAGGTTAGGACCTAGTGCAGGGTCACAGCCTGCACCAAAAGCCACAGAGCACTGCTGGCTCCCATTAGGTGAGGATCTGGCCTCTGGGCTGTCTCCTTCTATGATCTGAATTGCAAAAAGCTGCTTTCTGCAATTCTGACAACTGCTCACACATACTACACGAAAGCCAGGGTCTGCATGCAGATGGGTACAGACATGTCCTTGGGGTCTGTTCCCACAATGCAGGAGTTCCTCTGAGTTCAGAGGGACTTCTGCGTCTGGAAATTCCAGGGCATAAATCTGGGCACAGTTAGGAAGCAGCCCACAGGGAGAGCAAAAAAGGTCTGATCTCTGGCTGCGTTCAAATTGGTGGGAGTGTGGACATCCACAAAGCTGAAATGTCAGTGAATAGGACAAAAAGACCGTGTCTGATGAGCAACCTGAAAAGAGGTATTTAAATGCACAGGCTCTGCAACTGAGGGCACAGTCTGAGCATCCGACCATTCCACTGTAATGACTTTTGTCCTAATAATAACTTAAATGGTTTCCTAAACATTAACTTGAACTTGCTCACGGGAAGGGCCTTTCTTTGGTTATAATAATTTCATGTGAAGTACAGCATGCACATTGGAGGGTAACTGGAGTTAATGTCAATTATGAATCACCAATTTCCTGCTCTAAATAGCATTTCTTCTCAGCAACTTCGCGTACAGCAAGCTGCCCTGACATTTTAACCCAAATTGTTCAGCTGACACCGATTCTCACTTACTGTTTCCTTTTTAAATGTGAAGTTTTGTACGGGCTGTGACAACACAAAGCCTGGTGGTGAACAAATTAATAGGCTTTAATTTCTCATAACAAATAGCATGGAAAAATGTCTCTTCCACTTTGCCTATTGCATTTGTACTCCAAGAAAATCACTTAATGGGGGTATTGGCAGGAGGTTGTAACAAAATAGGGTTGTCATTGTTAGAATCTGGCTATATCTTCCCAGATGTGTTTTTTTTTTTTTTTTTTTGCTGCTACAGGTGAATTTACAGGAATGTTTTTTGTCATTATAGAAATGTTAAATCACACTCTTACCTCTGACATTCTACTCAGGGAGGTAACAATGCCCTTGTCAACTAAGTGGAGATACTCCTGTCATCTGAGTTTGTTTTCTCTCCCTTGTGCAAATTGTCCTGAAATTAAACCATAATCTGACCCACAGTGCTACGCAAGCTACAAGGAGTCCTTAGGATCTGACCTTTGCTTAGGGAAAGTACTTAAAACTGCATTTAGATACATTAGCCTTCAATATGTACTCAGGCAAAACTGCCCATTATGTCACTGGAAGCTGTTCAGGACTTTCTACCGAGCTCTAATCTCTTGAGGAACACGGCAGACAGGAAAAATAGCAGAGGTGTTAGTTTGTGCTTTCAGATGATGGAATAGAGACCAACTTTGACACTCATGGTGCCTTATGTATCACCCACAGGGGTGGGCAGAAATGCTGTTGAAGCATGGGAGAAATTGCTTGTAAAAGAGGGACCACCTGTAGGCTATATTCTAAGGTCCTAAACTCCACATGGGGAAGCTGAGGGGCATGATTGAAAATCCTTCTGGAAAAAGACTGAGGTAAACAGAGTCTGCTTTTATATGTGATTTGGAGATCCCATAGGGCACATCATGACTGTTCTGTGATACTCAGATAGGCTTCTGACAGACATTAAGTCTTTACAGAGAGATTCTTTCTTCAACAGATGGAAGAAATACACTGCAAGCTGCGCATAGCACATCAAGTGTCATTACCCCACACTGTTTGACACAAAACTTTTCCTTCAGCCTCAGGAAAAAAGAAAACAACAAAGTACTTAGCACTGACCTATGTACAATTGTGGATATCTGGCAGGTTATATATAGAGAGCATATGCTCACAGGATAATTTCAAGCAACCTTAAATGTGGAATTCATCTGCCACAACCAAGCCATCCAACAGCTGGATTTGTAAATCAGAACTCTTGTCATCTTGACCAACACTCTTAGATCCTTTTGTTATTAATAGAGAAAAACAGGCATTGTCAAATGAATTTCCACCTCATCCTAGCATCAGCAAGTGAACCACCCTTTGGGCAGCACCTATTCCTGCTTCTACTGACAGTAAGAGAAGCCTACAGTGACTAGCTGAGTCTGAGATCTCTTATCTTCAGGGCAGCAAATCTCACAGCTGTCTGCAGAACTGTTGATCCATACTACCAAATATTCATAGAAACATGGTAGTTTTTCTCTTCCTCCATCAGATAGAGTGAGGTGGCAATGGTGATCAGAGTGCAGTGGAAATATTAGTCAGCATTTTGTCACTGCAGTGTTCTTAGATTTGCCTCCTAAACGAGAATTTAGGAATAAACCTCAAGCACCAACCTGCAGGCTGATGGCTGAAATGATCCGGGGAGGCAGGATGAAATATTTGCAGCCCTGAGGAGAAGTCAGACTTGTGCTGTTTAGGCTTTGCCTGGAGAATCCAGAGTGGTGCATCCAGTCACTCCAAAGGTGATGGAGACAGGGATTTTGGTGACTGCAGTTTCTTCTAGCCGAAGACTCTAGACTTAGACAATATCTTCTAGCAATCTGAAGGTTTTATGCATGTGGTTCAGCAGTTTGAGTAGGTGAGGAGCTGCAGCACTCTGTCTGATGAATGGATACTTGCTAGCCATTTAGGGCATACTGTCACTTCCTCAGTAGTAAGGCAGCAGCTTTAAAATGAAGTTGAGATTTTTATGGAAGGAAACAAAGGGTACGGCTAAGACAGTCAGACATTACACATCCTCAAGAGATTCAGAGGCCAGGGAGTTGAAGGTAATGTAATGGCAAAACTTGAATGGGCAGCCATGAGTAATGTAGGATTAAAGATGTGTGGTAATCCAGACTTCTTCACTTCTCCTAAATAACCTCTCTATCATGGATTTGTAGGCAGCAGACTGCAAGAGAGCCCTACATGTCTGGTTCCTACTGCTTGCTGAAGGTTCCAGGGGACACCAGCTTTGAGGGACATCAATTTCTGGTCATAGCACAGAATCATTTTCATGCTTATTTAAAAAAAAATCTGAATATATTCCACAGGCAATATGTCTTTCCGAGTTCTGTGGTAAAATGAATAAGCAAATAGTTCAGGCCTAATTTTCACATTACTCTTTATAGCTCTCTAAATAGAGGAAGCCTTGCTGTAGTAATGACATGTGTGTAAGCCACAGAATAAACACTTCCAGATACTCTTAACACATATTAATGTATACATAAAAACATTAAAACAAGAGGAGCATTTAAGCTGTAGAAGAAAATAGGCAGTTAGGTATTTAAATAACCTTGCAAAATGAATCTGAGGGAACACATGACAGGATGGCATAAGACATGAAAAGCAAAAATTACCTAAACAGACATTTGTACTGCTTGATCCTGGGTTGGTGTACATGGGTGTGAAACTTTATGTACCAGAATTATTAATTATCTAATACCTGTTTGAAATACTAAAATGGTAGAAAATAGTTCCTCTAAAGATTCTGGACATCTTCTGTCTGTACAATATGTATGTATTTATTATGTAAATATTATGTTACTTGTTACTGTAGATCCTTCCCCACCAATGCAATACTTTCACTTCTCCCTACCTACCATTCCAGCTATAAAAAGACTACCAACGGTCATGTCTCTAATCTAATCTGCTCTTTTTCAATTTAATAATTAAACAAAATTTAATCTTTCCATGAGCTGTATTCCTATACATCCTAACTGTTTTCAGCAGTAGAGTGCAGGTCTGTGTCTGTGCATAAGTACATATCCATATTTAAAGATTGTCCTTGCATGTGTATTCTATTCATGGTCTTCACAAATGCAACCAGCACAGACACCGAGTGATCCTTCTCTGACAGTACATTTGATGATATGAAGGTCTGTTATCCACTGTCTCAGAATTCAGCAATCACACAGGGAAAATTATGAAATGGAAAATCCCTCAAAATGAAACATAAGGTTTCTTTTGCTGCTGAAATCTGAATACTTTTCATTCACAACAAACACACTCCATAGAGGTGAAGTTCTACTCCTCTGAGAAATCTTCATGATGCTTGATGATGTCAATGGGGCAAAGAATCCAATTCTACTGAATTGCAGGTAAAGGTAGCATGATTCTTTTCTGCAAATGCATGTGAGTTTTGTAGGTTCATACAGAGGTGGAATAAGGAAGCAAGTAAACTAAGACTACATATCTCCGATGTATTTCATGGGGAGTAAGTGAGGGATGTTGGTAGAACTCTATACAGAGGTGAATCTGTCTCTTCAAAACTATAGCCTATGTCCTTGATGGTAAGATTTATTCTACTTAATTCTACCTGTCTACAAATAGGAATTTAGTTGGACTATCAGCAAAGTGTTGTTTGTTGCTCACAGGGAGAAAGACTGTTGCTGATGACTACCTTAGATTGTCCAGAAATGAAAGTAATTTGGGATGGAAACTCTATATATCATTAGGTGAGCCGAGACTCAGTTTTCAGATGATGACTGCTAGGTGAGATAAACTCCCCTGAAGGGATCTCTGATTAAAATTGATCTGGGAGCAGGATATCTTATAAAATATTTGGTCATTTCATATGACTAATCATCTCTGAAATCCTATCTCTGATCTGCGCTTTCCACTTGTTTTATTTCAAATAACTGTTTTGATGGGAAGGATTAAGTTTCAGTGGTTGAGAGAAGATGAATATTTTTGAATAATTATGAAAAAGTTGTGGGCCATGGGCAGGAAATGGGCATGGCTGAGCAATGACATGCTGGTCAAACTGAAGGATAAGGAGAAACAGAAGTCAGAGGAAGCAGGGATGGGTGGTCTGGGAAGAATATAAGGATGCTGTCTGGACATGCAGAGATGGGATCAAGAAAATCAAGGCTTTATGGAACTGAATCTGGTGAGGGATGTGGAAAATAATAACAAGGGTTTCTTCAGATACATCAGGCAGAGGAGACAGGCAAAGGAGAGTCAACTTCCTCTGTTAATTAACTGCTGATTAACTTCCACTTACTGCCAAATGTGGTCTTGAAGTGAAGATGAAAAAGTGATTGCAATTTCTGTTGTTGTTGTTGTGAAATTTAGTCTAATATCTGCAGATTTTCCTGCATTTGGAAACCATTGCCTGGTAGAAAACAGAGGAGCACTACTTCCCATAAATATCACTGTTTAACATATAATTGCTAATCATTAAGTATTTAATATATGTTTAGCACCCAACAAGTAACTAAGAAGGATATTCTTTCCCATAGATGACACCAACAAAACAAACCTCTGCTGTACCTTTTAGAATTAAGAAGCATAATTTGTAGTAAGAACTGTGAGTTGTCTACTGTTGGATTGGCATCCTGGCAGATTTCATCCAGGAGCTGCATAGTGTGGCAGTTTGTCTTGGACATGGCAGGTTCTTTATTTGAGCAATCAGATATGTGAGCCACTTTCCTTCTCATAGATAAACAGAGACAAGTGGACATGGCAGCTGAATGACCAAAGGGACAATGACTTTAGTTTAAAAAGCAGGTGTTGGCTAAACTAATAAGCATTTTTCTGGATAGTCTTTTTAAGGTAAGTGCAGTGCCAGAGTGTGGGTGGCATTTCAGCCCACAGTTCCAAGTGAGTGAAGATGATGGTGAGTTCTGCCATCATCCATTTTGGATGTCCGTAGCAAAGGAGTCAGAGAGCCCATAAAGATATGGTCAGTGAGAGAAGCCCAGGGTTGACTAAAGAGGCAAAACAATGTAAGCACTGAATATGAGGAGAAAATGTTCAGGAAAACTCATATCCTAAGGATCTGAGTCCTAAGTGGATCAATTTTTAATCCTGTCAGACAAACCTGGCTCTGCAGCAAGGCAAGCCAAAGAATGTCTCCTTTATTGTTTCCATGATGCTTACTCATCTACAAGCCATTCCCCTTTTAGATTATTCTATTTTTAAGGCATAATTTCCATCTGTTCTTTGATCTACATAAGACATTTAGTTAATAACATCATCCATCAAATACCAACTTTCTTTTAGAGTTCAAACACAATCGACACAGGACCCCGTCCATCTGCTGGCCAGTGCCTCTGAACAGATCCAGCTTGTGAATGGCCAGCTATGTCGCCTATTTTTTAATTAACCAGCTAAGGTCTGCTCTTCCTCGTGCTCCATACTGCCTCAGGACGACTAGGGGGCACTCCGAAGGGAAGGAAAACATGCTCCACCGTGGGAGTCAAAAAAGAGGTTTAGTGCATCCAGAGCCATGCACAGGCAAATGTGTTTGGGATGCTCTCGTTGTAAGTAGGTTTCTCCACTGGATGGAGTCTGCTTCCAGCCTTCCAGGGCATTCATTTTCACATAAAAGACAATATTTGTGTAAATGTTTTAAGGAAAGCATTTTCAAACATTCACATTCTACAGAGGAAAGTGGATAGAGAAGAAAGAATGTTAGTTTGAAGTGTTAAATATCTCAGCCTCTGAGAGAATATGAGGGTCTATTTGAGAGAAATTTCAGAATTTGGGGGCAGATCATGTGAAGCACCTGAACTGCAGATTTGCACACAAATATTGACACAGAAAATGCTTTTCTCCCTACTCAATTATGAAGCCTGAGAATGTCAGATGACTTAGGTGACCAATTGCAGCAAAGCTGCACAGCTTGAATTTAGGATATCTGAGATCAATCACAGTAAAATATATTTTAAAAAATCTCAGAAAGAAAAGGAGACTGATGAGTAACCCAGTGAAAATGCAGTTTCTCTATGGATATTTTCCAAGTGCAAATACATACAATTTTTTTAAACTATTATTTTCAGGTTATTTTCTTAGCTCTAATTATTTCACTGCACAGTGGTTTCCTTTGCCTTGCACACAGCACATTTATTTAGAATGAAATTTTATTCAGGACTTGTATTCTGCTGTCTTACATATGCCCTTGCATACATATCTCCAGATCTGAAACAATAACAACAACAACAAAAGCCTCCGTTTCCTTCTATTCCCCGGCTTGCCAATAATAAGAAGTCCCTGCAGAGGGGAGCTTGGCTGGTGGTGTTTTGTGATTTCTCAGATAACAAGAGCTTTGCATTTCTGTGGAATTCCCATTTGCCAGCGAGCTGCTGTTGCCGCTGCCCTGATTGATATATGACTGCAATGGCACTTTTCCATTTGACATTCTCTCTCCCTCTCTCTCCCGCTCTCTTAAACAGCCCTAACTTTTGTGTGTTGCAAATATAAAAGGCAAACCATGTGACAGAGGGACAGAAGAACAAAAGCATTTGGAAGTAACAGGACCTCATTTTAGCTCTCCGAAGAGTTGGAGGGAAGGAAGGAGCCGAGCATTTGCTGAAGGTAAGCACACAAATAAGAGTTTCCTCCAGGTTTTGAGTGTTTCATGGGCTTAAACTGAGCACTTAGTCCCTTTATCTGACAAACACATATTCTCTGTGTGCTGGCTTTTAATTAAAACGGAGACTGGGCACAGCTCTAGTACCTGTCTCCTTATGCTGATGTCTTCTGCCTGAAAGATGCTTGTAAGCAAGTAGAGAGGTAGCACAGCCTGAGCAACTTGCTTAAACTTTTATTTTTGTGATTGCGCCGGGTTGCCGTTTGCATCTCTGCATTGGCTGTCACTGTATGGCTTGGAGTGAATGGACTAGCTGGGTGCTGCCCCAAGTGCTGCTATCGCCATCACTGGCTTTGTCCCATTGCAGTAGGGCTCCACAGATGCAGGCAAGCCTGCTACTTTAAAACTGAGCTGTTTACTTTTATTGCTACTTATGCACATCCTTCTTTTGCCAGTCATCTGCTGGAGCACTCAGAACAATTCAAAACAACAGGCAATATTTATTTCTAGCTTTGTGTGTCACGCTCTGTGGGAGCACCCTTAATTTGCACATTATTATTTATCCAAACTTCTGGGAAGCTTTACTACAGACTGGACAGCACTGGCTATGGATTAGGCTAGATTTCATACCCATCCTTGATTGGCTGAAGCCTATGAGGGAAGCTGTGGCGTTTGCTTTTGCTGTAGCCCCACAGGGTATATTTAGTAGATAGCCGACCCTCGGCACGAAGCGCTGTGCGTGTGGCCGGGTGGGCGGTTGCTGGGGTGGGAGGATGCTGCGTGGGACCCCCAGCCACCCGCTGAGGGAGGGGAAGGCTCACAGCACCCTGAAATCCCAGTGTGCCGGGGCATCGTGTTGCTCTGCAGCAGTGTCAGGGGACAAGCATGGCTGTTCTCTGCCTCTCAGGGAGAAAGGAAGAGTTTTGCTGTTATGAGCCAAGAGATAAAGCAGCAGAACAGTGTAAGTACAGTCCTCTGGAGTGGATAGTGCCCTGAGAGCCCCGCTGGGGTGGAAAGCCTCATCTCTCTGCTGAGATTCAGGTAAGAGAATTCAACCTATAAAAGTTCAAATTAATGGGTTCAGTAGCAAAAAAAAAAAAAAAAAAAAAAGAAAGAAACAAAACCAGAGTAATGAAGACAGACTATGTGAGGAGCAGTCTCAGTTGTTTGTGCTGAATTAGCTAAATGTTCCAGTGTCATTAGAGAGTCTCAAACTGAATGTGTGTTTGAGGCAATAATTTTCTTGTGACAGATATGATTTTGCAAGGCAGTGTGTGTGCACTGACTCCTGTGGGACTGCCAGGCAGATTTCCCTACTCTGTAAGCTGATTTAAATTCCTCCCACAGTGTCCCCATAATACATCCTACTTGTTTCTACCTCTGACAGACGGCACGACAAGTGTCTCGCTAAAGTTTCTGCAGCTCTTTAGAGATGAAAAAACAGTTTTTTATTGCTAATCATTGCAGTTTCTAAGGTTTAGTGACTCTATCCTAGTTGCTGGGAGATGAGGACTCTGCATACTTACGATCCTTACAGGTACTTTCCAACTTGGGTTATTCTATGATTCTATGAAATGATTATTTAAAACCACCAGTGGGTACAAACTCATTTCAAATCAGCTGTTTGCTGTAAAATTATTTCCTACTGGAAGCAACCCATATATCTGGTGCAGGTCAACAAATGTGAATACAATAATCACAGGACTGTGGTTATTTGTCCTTCCTCCAAAGAAAATCTGTGTTTTAGGACCTCTATTTTTTTCTTGTTGAATTGCTAATGATACTCAGTTTTGCCCAGACTGTGGGATCTTATTCATATCTGTGAGCTGTGAGTTATGCACATGAATAATTCCCTTGACTTAAATAGAACTACTTAGTGAGTAATTACTAACCAGCTTGAATCAGAGGTTCCGAAGTGACTTGTACCTTGACGTTGTTCATTCTGCAGCAGTGCAATCTTATTTGTAATACTGGTACTATAAAATTATACTTCAAGATTTGTCATTTAAAAGCCAGTGAGGAATGAATAGACAATGCTTCCAACTTACAAAATAGGAAGAAATTTGATTTAGTTAAGGGACATAATTAGAGGCTACCCCTGCTTATTCCAATTACAAACTTGTTACGGACAGCCTTTAGAGTAGAGTTAGCTGCAGCAATGCCCCCAGTAGCCACCAAACTGTGGCTGTTCTCAGCAGCAGCCATTGACCCCAACAGAACAACCCCTAACATGCCATAGAGGCTTAGGCAGTACATGTATGCTCCTGCTTGTTTAAGTAGCCTGTGCTGCAATATCTTTTGCCAGGGTGGCTGGGAGGTGAACCACCTTCTTGTAGGCCAGTGCTGATGCCCACAGTGGCTTTTCTGACAGAGAGCCCTTGTGGAGTCAAATACATTCCCCATTTCCCTGGGCCTGCTGCTATCCCCTTCTGAATATGTCTGTTGCCAGATGCACTAGGAAGTGAACAAGGTTGTTTTTGGGCCTTGCAGAGACTTGAAGACCTATGGTGCAAAGCTTGTGTGAAGTCACTGGGACACATGTTTTTACAACAAGTCTGGAAGATTGTTTGTTTAATGGAAAGTAGAATTTTAAAAAGATCCCGTTTCTCCCAAACACTACTATTGTAATTACAATTACAACTATCAGATAATTATCTTTAAAATAGAATGAGTTTCCCTCCTTCTAATGTTCTGCTGAGTGCTAGGAGGTACTTGCCTCTCTGATGTTTGGAAAAGTTTTGCTACATGAGCCTGTACTGCAGTGCCCTGTTATTTGAGTAATCACCTCTTGAGCGTGGCTGGAAGCGGCCACATCAAAGCAGAGCACAGAGACCCTGGGGCAGGCAGCAACAGGGGTCCTTTCTGCCATGAAGGATTTTTCCCTCACCCCATCAGCTGAGCTCTCAGAGTCCTGAGAGCTTACAGCCCTTCCCAAAACTCTTTAAAAATAAAACCCTTCAGACTGCAACCCTCCCATGCATATCAAGTCCTTTTGCTGAGCCCTACTCAACTTTTGCCCTCTGTGATATCTTGTTCTATTGGATCACTGTGGGTTGTGTAAACACGTTTCTTTTCATCAGTGTTCAACGTGCAGCGTCTCCACTCCTTGCCCTTCCCCACACTCTGGTATCTTGGGATGGGGTGAGTAGCCGTGCCCACTTCAACATTTTTCCTACTCTTTCCTTGCTTCCTACTCAACAGCCCTCTCACCAGCTTGTTGGCAAGAGAAATGCTGGATTGCTGCTGGGTTAGCTCAGCCGTCTGTCTCTGAGCAAGAGCACCCCACTTTGCCTGCACTTCTTTGCAGGAGTATGAAGAGATGCTGCTGTCTCTGCTGGATATGATCAGCTGTTATTTCCTTTTTATATGTGTCAGTGTGGAACATATTAAAATTTCTCAGCAGTGGTATGCGTGGAATCCTTCTGATGCCCCACCTCTAACTTAGCCGAACAATAAAAGCAAGGTTGTAGTAAGCCTTTGAGCAGCTGGCGGTCTATATATTCCTTCTTTTTTCACATAATCTAATTCAGACCATTACCCGGGTGGCAGTGGCACTACCACTTTCAGACACCACCAGTTCTTGTCCGCTTTGCTGGAATTTCACTGTATGAATTTCACAGAGATCCCTCCTATCATGGGCCATTCCAGCCTTTCTTCTGGCGTCCCAACATTTGGCTGCTGATGCCATGGAGACAGCGCACCCAGGAATTCCACTGCATTGCTATTCTTCAGCTTCTCTTTGTTATTTTTCTACCTGCATCAATCACTGTTATGGCTCACGCTTGTCACGTTTTCACACTCATTGTTATGGGGCTGCAGACGTCGGTTCAGCAGAGTAGCAGCAGCACAGGTTATGTTGCCCTTTAAGACATGTGAGTTGAAGATCTGAGTTAATGCCTCCGCTCTGGTTTGGCAAAGGTTAAGCATACCATGGCAGTGACAATCACATTACTGTCATAGCAGCGCAGCTCAAAGAGAGTGGGACTTAGGGGAATGCTGTTAGATGACATAAAACTGGTACCATGAGCCAAATGCTTAGGTTCTGTAATTAATTGAGGTGCATGGATGTTAATCTGAATTTCGTCTGTCTATAAAAGAAGAGAGGATTTTGCTGCAGAGAACATTTCTTGTGGGCTATCTCCAGCACGCATAGCACACTTCTGGTCCTGGTGGCAGGGATGTCTTTGCTTAATGTTAAAGAGTAAGGAATTAATTCCTGCATCTAGTGATAACTGCAGCTCTTCAGTAAATGCATAAAAGTAATATCTAATCATCAGGTGAACAGTATAATGAAAGCCAGAGACCCACAGTGTTCTGTAACACACTCCAACAGGTAAGAGAACACATGCCTGAATGCCCTAGACCTCTCAGCAACTTGTAATTTGGCCAAGAGTCATTTTACCTTATGTTGGGTCATAAGACTAACATAGAGGTAATTACTGAAGCAGATCCTATAGCTAATGCTCAGCTGGGAATATCTGCCTGTGCCAAGCAGCCTCCACCCTGCTGGTTCCTGCTGGAGGGATGGGGACCTTTCGTATCAGCTTGGCTCTGGGCTATAGGAGCAATGGATTCAGCACTGTTTGGATGAGCAAGTGCAAAGCTGGATTCCTCCCTGTTTCCATCCCCAACTCAAGATCAGGACTGCTCTGTAAGACACAAGACTGAAGAAAGAATCGAAGGCTGGCATCACCTTGCCATTAAAGGGTTCTGCCTGCTCTGGGGCTCATTAGAGGCAGATCCTGTACATGCCTCTAATCAATCTATTTAAAGTTTCCTAGAGACAGCAAAAAGAAAGAATAAAAATACAAGCACTCTTTTGTCTACTAGTAGCTATTCTTTGCAAGTGTATTAAAAACCTTTCTCCATTTTTGTCCCTGCCTGTCTGCTGGCTGGGCGCCAGCCCACAGCACCCACTAGACATTGTTATTTCATCTGCCCAGCAGCACTGGTAGCTCTCCCCCCTCTCAGCTACCTGGAGGACTGAAAACACGCTTGAAAACTTCAAAAGGGGAGCAAAACGTTGTTTGTTTGAGTGCCGTTCAGCTTGAATTGTTCCATCTCATGCTCCCAATCCCCCCAATGTGCCCTCACTTGTGGGGCCCTGCACAGCAGCCACCAGAACTCCCTGCTCCCGGGCCATCAGCAGCCATGAGTTCTTCCTTTGCATGTGCTGCAATTACTGACTCATTATTTCTTATGAATTACTGTGGTTTTCCTATGTTATTATTTTATTTTTTTCAGTCTGCTTACCGGCACAGGTACTTTTCCTTTGGAGTTGCTAACACATTAGAGAAGCTTCAGAGCAGAAAATGAAATGTAGGCATTTCTCCACTAGTGTGTCTGACATTTCTGTCTGTCCAGAGGTAGTGTTCCATTTTTCTTTCTTGGGTTTTACGGGACAATGTTCTGCAGCTGCTGACTGGCAGGCCATAGTACATGGTACAGCCCTCTGTAAGACCAAAATATGTGCTTTCTTCCTGTGGACATCCAAACAAAGAGGCTAAGCCCCTTCTCCTAAGCCTCTTACATACGGCTCATGCCTGGAGGTGTTTGAGGCCAGGATGAATGAAGCCCTGGGCAGCCTGACCTCGTGGGTGGCAGCCCTGCCCATGGCAGGGGAATGGCAACTGGATGCGCATTGAGTTCCCTTGCTGATCTATGATTCTATGATTTATTCTGTTTTCTTTTTTGTTGTTTCCATCCTTTCTCATGCTGGTAGCCAGGAACCTCCAGGCCTTTTCTTCATGAATTGCACAAAACGGCACTGCTTTTGTGTTGTGGGCACACACATCCCTGTGGCATGATCAAGGCTCAGCAATCACTGTCCCTGTGGGCTTGCTTCCCAGTGTCCCAGTGGTCACCACATAGCCCTTTTGCCACCTCTGTGGCAAAATGGAGGGAAGAAATCTGTCTGAGTGCTGCATGGAGACATTTCTCTAACAATGCAACTGCCACAAAATACAAAAGTATTTTGAATGGGTACATAGCAGGCCATCTACATCATTCATAGTAGATGACCGCAGTAAAATAACGTAATGAGATGTAAAGCACGTTTATTAACAAAGCTAAAGCATACCCAGGCTTATAAAGCCTCTGAGCTGACAGCAAACAGGATCAGACAGAGCATGTTAGGTTGGCTCTACTAGGAGATAAAAAATTCTATTAAATTGCTCAAATGGTCACCTCTATGATTTTGTCCCATGATAATGTTATCTAAGTAGTTCCTGGGCAAAGTGAGGAAGGTGGTATGGCCTGGAAGCCTTCAAAGTGCTGCAGAGCCTGAAGGAGTCCTGAGAGCAGATCACGTAATGTGGCTTTTGCACACAGGTTTCTCATCCCCACCTCCCATCCCCACCTCCTTTCATGGCCCTTTTCATGGCAGTGGAGAACTCAACCCTGTAGAACAAATCCTAACAGTAGAATCATAGAATGGCTTTGGTTGGAAGGGACCTTAAGGACCATCCAGTTCCAACTCTTCCGCCATGGTCTAGGACACCTTCTAGTAGACCAGGCTGCCCAAAGTCCCATCCAGCCCGGCTCAGAATACCACCAGGGATTGGGCACCCACAGCTTCTCTGTTCAGCCTGTGCCAGCACCTCACCACTATCTGGGAAAAGAATTTCTGCCTGATGTCTAATCAAAATCTATCTTCTTTTCAATTAAAGCCAATATCTGTTGTCCTAGCACAATATTTCCTGATAGATACTCCCTCCCCAGCTGTCCTCTAGGCCCACTTTAAGTACTGGAAGGCCACAGTGAAGTCCCCTCTGAAGCCTTCTCCTCTTTAGGCTGAAGAAATCCAGCTCCTTCAGCCTTTCTTCGCAGGAGAAGTACTCCAGCCCTCCAAGCATCTTTGTGCCCTCCTCTGGACCCACTCCAACAGCTCCACTCCTTCTTGTGTTAGGGACCCTGGGCCTGGATTCAGTACTTTAAGTGGAGCCTCACAAGGGCAGAGCAGAGACATACAATCACTTCCCTTGCCCTGCTGACCACCGCATAGCACAGCTACAGTTCACATCTTAGCAGAGTGCAAATGCCCCAAATCTCAAGTCATTTGATCTGATTTCTTTCCAGGTGTGTTGAAGTTATCAAAAAGTCCACTTTGCCCTCATAAAATCTCTGTGCTGTTTTTCTCAGAACAGCAACAGTAATCTAAACACAAACACACACACACACACACACACACACACACTTAGCTTTTTAGCGCTGGATTTTGGAGAAACTGAGTAGTCTTATAACTTTTCTGTTTACATAGCTAATTGAGAATGAGGGAACCACATGGCAGGTTCCAAGTAATTGTGTTTACTAAATATGCACAACACGCAAGGCCGGACTTAGTTATATATACACACTGCTGCTCCAACTGGATTTTGGCAGCCTCTAGAACATAAAAGACATTGAGTGAATTGAACTGCATCATCATAATAAAGCAGGAGTCACAAGAACAAAAAATACTCCTCAAATGAAGGCCAAGATGAACATACGTGCATGCCTGATTCACAGGCTCATAATCAGGGAACAGCTAAGTGGAAGTACACCAGAAATGAGGTTTTCCGTTGCTCCTTTCCTATCTTCCAGGGCAAAAGCAGAGCAGATCCAATAGACCTTTGGAGAATTCCTCATTTCTTGATTTTTTCCAAGATACGTAGCTGAAGAGAATTTCTGTTTATGTTCTTTCAAAGTAACTGACTAAATAATTCCAGATGATGGAATTATTCTTCTGTTCTTAGAGCAAATCAAAAATCTTAACCTCCTCTGCTGTTTAAATGATATTGAGACTGTGATAAAAAAAATCTTTATTTCAAGCATTCAAAGAACAGGTAATGATAACACAAAGTTGGTAGCATAGCCTTAACTCTGCTCCAGTATTCATGGGTGGTACAGTCTTAGACTGCATGTTTGCATGGTCTGGCTTTGGGATGTCTTCTATTTTTCCCTGCAGTTTTTAGAAAACAGTTGTAGCAGTTTTGAATGTCAGCTGTAATTTAGCATAGTGCGTCCATATGAGTTCCTAAAAAGCAGTTTTAGGGAAAGTGCACTGTAAGCTTATTATTAACAGCACATAATGCTTATATCAGTGAATTCTGAAAGAGTGGGAAGCAGTGATTTTCATTCATTCTTTGGCCAAATATTTTTGTAGCCAATTTTCAGCCTAGGAATACGTAGTCACAATTGCATCTTCCTCTTTATGGGATGCTGTAAAACAGAAGCATATTGTCTTCCCCTTTCTTAGTTTGGCAGATTGACTGCTTACCACGATTTTGCAGATGAGAAGAAACTGGAGAAAGGCAGCTCAAATAAAATAAACAAAAAATCGATCTGGAATTGTTGATTTTGACCAAAAAAGTGGTATATTCCAAATGATATAAAACACAAAATATCATCTTAAGTGCATCTATAGTAATTAATTATAAGAGGTGACACTTAATATGATACTTCTGCTTTGAGACAGAAGGACAGACAGATGTAATTCCCAAAGCCACAGAATGTGTGGGATTTTATAATTTCATACAGGATTTAAAAGAAAAGTGTATATATATATTTTTTTAATAAAATTTGAGTGCTAATTTGAAATGAAATCCCATTGCACAGTTTTAGCTGGAAATGGGCATGTCATGTCATGGTGATGTACATGAATAAGAATATTTAGACTTTTTGGAATCAATTAAAGAAATGTTTTACCTCTGATCCAAATACACACTAACTTCTGTATATCTAAATATTCCTGTGGTCTATGTATATTTTTCCACATAGTTCATTAATATATGGTGTATGCCCTTGAGAAAGGTGTGTTTATACTTCACATAGGTATAACAGTAGGCACTGGAGGTGCAAATATCCCAGTGTTGTTGCAAGTCTTGCTTCCAATTCTGACATGTTCATTTTGCCAGTTTGTCCATCAGCAACAGTTCACAGCATTTTCACAAATAATGGGTCACAAAAGACAGAAAGATGGTCTCTTTTTACTAAAAAAAAATAACACTCTGCTTGTCTTCTTTTGGGGCTTTATTACCAAACTACATTTCTTTGCCAGGAAAGTATCAGGGAGATTTTAAAAGACTGTGAGTCTGCTAAGACTTTTTGTGCAGATTTTGTGCTGTGCTTATCCTAAAGAAGGTACAGATGCTTTCCTTTTCTCACATTTTTCCCCTGCTTCTTTTCAACTTTCTCACAGTGTTTTTGTGAGGCAGGCTCTGTGTCATTCAATTATTTCCTGAAGCAAACTACAGAGATAAGCCTTTGAAAACTGAGCCAGGACGCCAGATTTCTCTCACTGTATTAAATCACACTGATCAAAACCATAGGAAGACATAGCAAAAAAAGAAGAGTGGGACAGAGAGAGTGCGAAATGGGGATCCCTGGTTATAGCGGCAAATGAGATGAGACCGTCCAATACCAAGTAAATTTTCTTGGACAGAGAAGGAGTTGCTGGGTGTGTAATACTGGTTAGCTATGCTGGAACACAGCTCTGCCAAGCACAGTGTTTTGGTCAGCCTCTTTAGAAAGAAGAATGGGAAAGTAGGTAAAAGGTTAAACATAAAAAAGTGCATCACTCCTGTTAGCTAATGTTTGGACAACATCTCTGTGAACCACAGTTTTGCTTCTGTGGAGGGCTCTGTCCCAGTTCCCATGACAGCAAGGTTTCCATCTTGCTGAAATGTTTGGAGGAATATTTGTAGAGATGAAGGAGAGTGTGCACAATGTACCTGATATCCTGTTTTTAATGTTGCTTAATCTCCTTGTACTGAGAAGACATTGTATTTTTTTCAGTGCCACATCCACTATAAGACATGTGCTTACAGAAGGGACTTCTATGACTTCTATGGCTAAGTACAGAAGGTCATACACCAGACTCTGGGAAAAAAATTTTCTGTCCATTAAATAAAGTCGCATATATTTTCATTTTCTATTTAGGCACATGAACAATAGTTGAAACCCAAAAAAGGGTTTCATAAATGTCTAACACACAGATCATCCCTAATTACGTACATTCTTCCCAGCATGAGATCTTGCCTGACAAGACTCGACTCCCAGCTTGGACAAGCTCTGGAAGTGTTTACTGCTGCTATGTGCTCCTCTTGCAAAAGTGTTGGAGCGAGCTATAAAGTAGTACACAAATCATTGAGCACTCTGGTGGGGAGGCCTCTCCGTTTCAGGCTGTTCGAGAGATGAGTATCAGTCGTCTTAGAGTACTGTCACCAAAGCACAAAGCTACTTTGAATGAGGCTTGTGCAAGGCAATAAGGGCACACGGCATCTCTTTAAATAGGAAAGAAGCTTCAGGGAGTGTTTCTGCATGAGCACTGATATTTTTTTTTTGTCATAATTTTCTTCAGAAACGCCTCACACTTTTAGCTGTGCTGAAAACTGCTCTTGCTCCAGCAGGTTATGCTTCAGATGGATAATTCACAGCTCCTTCATGCTGTAGCTGTCTGTAGTAAAAGCAAAGTTAAATCACCCATTTAAGAATACAGCTGTGGGCAGCCCATGGAGATGTCCTCATGGCGGGGGGAGGTGGGAGGGGGTTGGGGTTTTTTCAAGCCAGGTTTTGAGGGATCCCTCCTGGTCTCCAACATGCCACAAACCTAGTTGACTGAAAGGCAATCTGTGTGATTTCATCTCCTACCTTTTCCCCAGTCAATAGCTGGGATGCACTTGGATGTTATGGAATACAGGGTGTTTTTCAGATACTATTCCTTAATTAACAGGGCACTGCTTGTGCCCAGGCTGCGATCAGTTGTGTCCCTTGCCCCTACAGGAGCCCTGTCTGCCTCCCTCTTCTCCATTTGCTGCCTGGGAAATTCCCTTTTGTAAGGCAGGAGGCAGTCTGGCTCTATCTCCAAATGTGCTTTTTTGCCACTTCGAATGAATATGCTGTCCCTCTTGTTTGCAGCAAGCTCTAATGCATTACCCATTACCAGTTTAGAGGGGAACCCATTAGGGACATTGCTGAGTGAACAAGACGGGTGCTGCAACACATGTAATATAAAAAGTTGAAAGGTTCTCAGTGGTAAAAATGATGAAGCAATACTTAAAGTAACACCTCCTTCCTAATGCCGCGTGCCGTACCCACTGTGGGAATGATGCTCTCTCAGAGAGTGTATTTTGGCAAGCAAAAATCCTACGAGCCTTATTATTATTTATGTCTGTTTTTCTTCAGAGCTGTTTTTGGTCAGGATTGTGATTTATGGTGCTTTTATTCCAGCTGCATGGGAGATTCTCTGATGGATTACAATCTCAGCAAACTCTAACTCCAGAGGAAGAATGACAACAAAGAGACTTAAACCAGACTTTTCACTTTCCTGGAGAGGAACTGGCTCCCGGTATTTGGAGTTTTTTTAATCCTCTACCTCCCTCTGCTGTTATCGTAGCAAAGTTCCTCAACAATGGGAAGTCATGTACTCGCAGCTTCGATTTCCATGCTCTCACTCCTGGCCATGATGGGAGACACGGACAGCAAACCAGATAGTTCTTTCATGATCGACACCGATCCCAGCCGCTGCATGAGGCATCACTACGTGGACTCCATAAGCCACCCCCTGTACAAGTGCAGCTCAAAGGTAAGAGCTCTGTTTCTCTGCAGGATAATTGTCACAATGAATCATTTTGTGTGAGTATAAATTCCTTGCAAACAAGAACAGATATACACGTATGTAGAGGCATCTGTTTATACATGTTAGCTGAAGAGGAAGTCTCTTGAATCTTTCTTCTTCACTTTTTCAAAAGGAGAAATACACATAGATGATCAGATTAACGCAGTAAATGAGGTGATTTGTAGGAGCATGCTCAGGGCTCAGCTGCCAATGCCAAGGAGATGGACAAGTTCTTAAGAGTAGGTTGTCACAGAGAAGATGTGGTGCCCCATCCCTGGAGTCACTCGAAGCCAGATTGGAAGGGGCCCTGGGCAGCCTGAGCTGGTGGGGGGCAGCCCTGCCCACAGCAGGGGTTTGGGTGGGTGGGCTCTGTGGTTCCTTCCAACCCAAATCATTCTGTGATTCTATCCTAGTTAGCCCCTCCTGCAAATGAGCTATTAATTGGAGCATGCAAAATTATAACTTGTGAGATAAGTGCTGAGACAAAGAATCAAGCAATAAAGTTGTAATGAATGCAGGTCAAGGGAGGTGATCCTCCCCCTCTACTCTGCCCTGGTCAGGCCTCACCTGGAGTATTGTGTTGAGTTCTGGACTCTCTGATACAAAAAGACCGGGATGTCCTCAAAAGAGTCCAGTGGAGGGCTACAAAGATGATAAAGGACGTGGAACACCTCTCTTACGAGGAGAGACTGAGAGACCTGGGTCTGTTAAGCCTTGAAAAAAGAAGACTCAGAGGGGATCAGATCCATGTCTATAAGTATCTAAGGAGTGGGAGGCAAAGGGATGAGTCTGGACTCTTCTCAGCAGTGTGTGGTGATAGGACAAGGGGAAATGGCCACTAACAGATGTATAGGAAGTTCTGCACAAATGTGCGTGGGAACTTCTTCACAGTGCAGTGATGGAGCACTGACACGGCTGCACAGAGAGGTGGTGAGAGGAAGCACTTGTGACAGTAGATATCATAATTTATGAGGATCTCCTTCTCTGGAGACATTCAAGACCTGCCTGGATGCCTACCTTTGCAACCTGGGCTAGGGAGCTACTTTGGCAGGGGGCTGGACTTGATGATCTCTAGAGGTCTCTTCCAACCCTCACAATTCCATGATTCTGTGATCTGATTGCGATGGCAAGGCAATCCAACCCACTGAAGACCAGTGACATAGGTCAGACAAAATCCAGTACAGTCAGGAAAGTCAGTACCTCATACTTCCTTGAATTCAAAGGAAAACACAGTTTTTCAGGAGCGCACTGCATTCTTTCATCCCTCCTTTATTTTGTCTGTGCATTCCATTACTATAATGGACTACATTTCCAAAAGCTTTGGAAACCTGTTTTCAACATCTGTTTGGTATCACAAGCAAGAAGGATTTAAATGGTTAAATTATACCTGGGGGACTTTTCCAAATGTAAGAAGACTTCTTTCCATGTGGGTACAACTGTCAGCCTCTCCACAGAAAAATATGGTAAACATAATCCTTGTTTAACCAAGATGGACAACAAAAGTAATACATCTTGCAATTTCTGAAGTAATTTTTAACTTCTGTAAATCTATGCTGCACTAAGAGAGAAAATGAACAGAGTAAAAAAGGATGCCTTGGTGAAACCAATGTATCACTCCAAAAAAGGGCAAAGTCTCTGACAGAAATTGAGTTCTAGATCCAAAATAGAAACACAGTGGAAACCAGAAGTACTGCAATTCCCATAGCTACTCCAGCAGAACCTTCCTTTTTTCTGACTTGTTTATATTTTATCGCAATATATACAGGAGCAGACACCACATCTAATTTTCATTAGCAAGTCTAATATTGATGTGTGTTTATACGCCAGATCCAGAACAGAAGCCATCTGTCTAGCAAAATGATTCAGATCCCTGAGACCTTAACAAAGAAAGAGCTTAACTTTACAGAAGAAGAGGTTTTTTTAGGAACAGTCAAAATTACTGTGCTTTGTAGGGAAACTGTTTTCATTTTTCACTCCATGAGAAAGTCATACATCTTTCAGTATTCTTGAAACATTGTTCTTGAAACCATTGTGGAATTTGGGAAGGCAGAAGATGTAATAATATTTTCAAACATGATTTCCATTAAAGGCCTCATTTAAAAAACTGTCATGGACATTTTTGCAGTTAGTTACAGACGTTTATGTCAACAGCTTTTTATCAAAGCTCTGTTTTAGAAGAATATGTTTTTAATTAGATTGCCTTCTTTGTTCTCATTTCCATCATTCCCTGTCTTACATGCTTGATTGCTTTTCTCTGCCTTTAGGAAGGCTAAGAAAACAAGTTGTTGGCGGGATTCTTTCCTTATTTCCTTTATTCCTTCCCTTTCTTCCTTTATTTCCCTCCTTCCCTACCTTCCTTCACTTCCCGCCTCTCATTATTTCTTCGGAAAATCAATGCTCTATGTGGTGCTTGTAGGAGCCAGGCTTTTGACATAAATCTGGAGGGCAGAAATGATGATGATGGAGGAAGAAAGGCAACGACAAAATGAAAGGGTTTTGTTCAGGTTTGCAGGAGCACAGATATCCAAGCCCTTGTGCAAAAACCCCACAGTATCCTGGAAAGGTGCGGTCACAACTCCTGATCACATGGACTCAGGCTCCACCTAATAACACTGATCCTAAAAGCCTCCATGATGAGACACAGATGAGGCACCAAAGCTCATGAGCTGTGTAGGAAGCAGTACCCTTGGCATGTAAAAACAAAAACAAAACAGCAGCAGGGTGAGTCAGGGGCTGGCTCTGGGGATGCGGGGGGATGTGAATCTGCGAGGATGGGAGTGGAGAGGTATCAGACTTTGGGTGAGGAAAGGCTGGCCGACATGATGTCTGCTGGACAGCCAGCACTGATGTAGGGCCAAGCAGAGGCAAAGCCATGCTGTGGGAATACACTGAAGCTAGGGAATGAATGTGGGTGGGTGACAGCCCACAAGAGAAGAAAGACTGGGACATGGGAACCTTTGGCCCTGGTCTGACGAAGCCCCCTTCCTCTTGCTCCAGGGCTGAATGAACAGAGGTCAGGCTAGGACCCATTGTGTTCATCCTCTTGTTGGAGGCAGTGTGTCAGGGCAGTTACACTTTCAGTAATGGTGGTCGCTTTCCACATGGGAAGAAAATTCAGTATGGGCTAAAATAAGAAAAACAAACTCTCTTGAATCATTGAATTACTTGAAACACAAGTAATAAATGCTTTTGTTATTTGAATTCAAGAGCAGTAGGACAAAAACCTCTGATCTCGTGCTGCTGTGGATCAGAAGTAAATAGGCACAACATGTCAGGCAGTGCTGGTATGAGATCAATGTTAGGGAGACCCAAGCTTGGTTGTCCCACTTGTCCATTTTGGAGGCTGTCAGCTTCCCCAGCAAGAAGAGAGTGAGCAAGACCTGCAGATGAATCATATAATGATAGAATCATAGACTGGGTTGGAGGGACCTCAAAGTCCATGCAGCCCCAACCCCCTGCTGTGAGCAGGGCTGTCTCCCACCCGACCAGGCTGCACAGGACCCATTCAGCCGGGCCTTCAGCACCTGCAGGATGGTGTCCAACCTCTGCCACATCCTCTCCGTGCAGCCCTTGGGCATTAAGCTGGGATGATATTTGGTGGTGTTCCTCTCTGTGCTTTTACACTTTATGGCCTGCTACTCCTAGCAGTATTACCTTATCCCCATACTGAACCTGAGAAGCAAATAATTTACTCTGTGTATAAAAGCATTCCGGTGATGAAAGGGCCAGCCAACATGGCTCCTCTTGACTCACTCCCAGGTTCAGTGTAGCTGGGCTTTGCTCCTATACCACAGCCAGCCTTTCTACCCTAAAACTGCTCTGCTACATGTCCCAGCTGGTAGAAGTGCTGGCATGGGCTGCTGCTCCTCTTCATTAACACAAGGAACTGAGTGTGTGAGGCAAATCTCTTTCTGAGGAACAGTAGGATGGCCAATGCGGAGACTGCACATCTGCATATATAGTGGCTTAGTTTGTTTGAAGCAAATGATGACAAGATAAAAGCAACCAGCAAGATTTTTTTCAATATTTCTCCCTAGTCTTTTTCTCTATGCAGTGAAATAAGAGATTGGAGGCCACAAATGTGGACTACTAGACTGCTCTAACACTAGATTTTTCAGGCCTGAAATCTTGAAGGGCGAGCTTGTGTTCCCTTCTGTCAAGCCCTAAAGTAAACATTTTGTGTGAAAACAAATGATTTGAAATTAAAGGGAAGATAAATCATAAGTGTTTACCACATTCTTATTTCACAGAATCACAGAGTCACTGAATTATAGGGGTTGGAAGGGAACTCTAGAGATCATTGAGTCCAACCCCCTGCCAAAGCAGCTCCCTAGCCCAGGCAGGTATTGAACGTCTCCAGAGACGAAGACTGTCATAAATTATGGTATCTACTGTCACAAGTGCTTCTTCCAGATGTGCCAGAGGCATGCTACCACTGGTAGCCTAGCAGCGAAGAATCTGGGCCAGAGAGACAAGTGATAGTAGAAGATGAAGAAAGATTTAGCAAATGTTGGATACATGTGCTCAGGAGGTGGCTCATGAGGATTGCAGCCATTCCTGATTGCAGACAGGCCATGAATGCTGTATGCAATTCTTTGGTCATGCATTCAATACATCTGTTCAGGCCTCAACATGTTGTTGAAGAGTGTGGAAAACAGGACTACTAATACCCACAGTAACAAACCAGTTCATAAGTTCTAAATTTCCAGAATGTGGTTGTTCTATAACCGTCAGATGGCTGTGAGATTACTGACTTGGAAGTGAAAAAAAAAAGACTTTTCTAGCTTCTCAAACAAGCATGCAGGAGCCCCAGTGCTCTTGTCCTGCATTGTCTAAACTTCTGTGAATAGCATCACAAGGTGACATGAACAGGCTACTATGTGCGGGGGAGCAGGGGAGCCAGGAGGCACAGATATCAGGTTATAAAGTACCCACACATTTTTACTATATATACACTTACTGTATTACTGTGCCATGCCATCATATCATTACTAATTATTTAGGCGATAATCTCTATTGCGCTATAGTATACGATGCAATAAACAGCTGGTGCTATTGATTAAATGGCAAAGCAAAGCTTTTAAAGTACATGCTATTTCCAGCTCATTTGCACACCTGCCAAAATCTGCTGGTGCTCTTTGGGATTTTTGAGGAGGAAGATAAATTATGCCAAGGGCTTCAGGTTAGTTCGGAAGTTTAGAAATCCATCAAAATGGAAAATCTGAATAGATTTCTCCTGCAAGCTTGACTTGATATGCATGGTGTAGCATCATTTCTAAAAATTTACTCTATAATCCAAAAATAAAACATAAGACCAACACTGTGTATCCTTGCTGGAACAGGCTGCCCAGGGAGGTGGTGGAGTCACTGTGCCTCGAGGTGTTCAAGTAAAACGTAGATGTGACACTGAGGGATATGGTTTAGTGGGCAATATAGGTGGAAGGTGGGCAGTTGGACTAGATGATCTCACATGAGGTCTATAGTTCCATTTTACACTGTCTTAATACTAACCATTCTCTTCTGAAAAAATAGATAGCCAGCAAAATTTTAGATTAAAATTATAATCTCCGCAGAATGAAAAAAAAAATTTAAAGACAAAGTTTGCAAGGCAATTATAAATGCAAATTGCATATTGAAGAAATATTGATTGTCTTTGTACTAGAAAGCTTGAGACAGAGATTCTATCCTATAATTATACTTCCACAACTCTTCCATAGTCCTTGGGGGTCGTCGTATTTTTTTTTTTTCTGATGTTTCTGAAAGTACCTGCTGATTCAGGAGCACAGATGTGGGGCATAAAAAATCCTTAGGAAAAATGTGCCAGAAGATACTAATTGTTCCAGCTCCCGAAGCATTTACAAGTCAAGTCCATCACAGAGCAGTGTATGCTGTCACATATGGGCTGAAATCACAGAATCACAGAAGCGTTGGCTGGAGAGGACTCTGGAAGTCCTCTGAAACACCCAGAAAGCAGCTGGTGGCCGTTTTACATCCCCAGTTGCCAACCCTGAAAGACAGTTGTTCTGCATTGCCTTCGTAACGTTCTTCTGAGTCACTGCAGTCAGATTCCTCTTCAGCTTCTTCATCAGCCAATGCTTGGGAAGTCTGTGACAGAGCTCACAGACTGGTGATCTGGTCAAAGTGGGGGACCTAGTGAGAGCTGTCAAGAAACAGGCAAGGAAACTACATGTTTTTCATGTCTCAGCCTTCTGTCTTCCCATTGCAGGAAATGAATTAGACAGCCATGTCACTCTTCACCAGCTGATTGTCTGTCACTGTGGAAGAGGAGTTTTGTCTTCCAGGGGACAAAAGTGGACTTTCAACTGGGTGCTAGCACTGTGATAACTTTCCTTTTCCCTCTTAAATACACTAAACACACTGATATAAGGAGCTTGACATTGCTAATATGTCTAAAGCTGGTGCATGGCTCAACTGTACACAGTATTACTACAAGCAAAAGAGTGAATAGGTTTATGAATAGGCAGTGCTGGGAAGTTGGACTAGATGACCTTTAAAGGACTCTTTTAACTTAACTGATTCTGTGATTTTGCAGTCAAAAAAAGGGCCAATAAAATCATGCTAGGAATTATGAAAGATGTAATGTATTGAAGAGCCCTCAAGAAAACTGAGATGGAAGGTGCTTTGTTCCAAGCCCAGATCTTCAGCTCATGAAGGCATCTTCCTTCTTTTGACTGGAAGTGTAGTTAATGTTAACACATTTTAAAGTAATACTTTATCATGAAAGTACTCTTGGAACAGACATTTTTAAGTACTGTACAAAGTATGTTTTTTGCTGACAATCAGTACCTCTCCCAAGGACAGTGGTAGAGCTGGCTGTACTCTACAATGTGAATATATCCCTTTTACCTTTCCACATGACTCTAACTAAAGAAGAGTGTTTCTGAAAATTAAACATTTGATATACCCGCTTGTAAGATTCGTGTCCAGTTGAGAGCATGTAGTGAAAGAGTATTAGAAGTGCTTAATGTTATAAAATATTTGCCATTGCATCTATTGTTGTCCTTCTGGATTGTCTGGAAAAGTCATGAGATGCGTACAATATCGTCAAAATATGATAATTTTCTTCTCTGGTTATAGGATAAACTTACAGCTTTTTCAGTGCATACATTATCACCTCCATCACATTGTGTCCTAGATTGTATGATACAAAAAGTTGATTTAAAATCTGCATTGGTTAATCAGAATTAGCTCACCTGGATTAAATAATATTTCATGAAGGTGTAAGAGTTTGTTTAAAGTTGTACAAAACTTAGCTCTACAATAACAGCTGTTTCTAAACACATGATCATCTCAGCTTTAAAAGGTCCTTCCCATGTTTTATATAGAGCCTGGGAGACTGCAGCCATCTCTACTTTTCAACAAGGAATTGCTGGGAACAGAAGCAGTGGACTTTCCATGGGATTTCATTCTTTAGCACCTCTCATTGTGCAAGTTTGCCGATTCTGGTCATAGCTCAGCTGGTACACCCAGAAGAAGCATGGAGCCTATTCGGCTTTTGGAAGATCTCACTAGAGAACCCCCATACTTAACAAGGAGTTCATGCTTGTCTACATTTTCACTTCCTCGTGCTATGCAATGCATTTTACAGAGATACAACTGATGTAATTATACATTTATGCACACAGTTGCAAACATACATTCAAGGTGATCTTTGCAGAAAACAGTGCCAGAAACATAATTCTTTAGAAGCAATAAACTAAGCTTCTTTATATTTCTAATTTATATGTTTATATTTCTAAGCAATTGAGAGATTTACTGACCCTGAGGATCAGTTCTGCTGATTCACTAGTACATAAACTCAAAACACTGGAAAATACCTAACCAAGGCACTAGGATGGCTGGTGATTTAAAGGCTTGGCTGCCATAAACCTAAGGCCAGCAAACCATGCTAGAAGTCGCTGTGCCTGGAAAACAGGGCTGGCTACAAATGTTTTGAGCCCAAGGTCACCTGTCAGAGTACCAGGCTCCATATTTATTACTAGTAATGGTGTCTGAGACTACAGGAAAGACTCATTTTTTCTCTGCCCTCTTACCTCCTCAGTTCTCTTGGATAGTGTACTGCATAGGGTTGGGTGCCACCACCAAGGTGGGTAGATATGGCTGGTGAGGACAGGTCAGCCAGAATGGTGGAAGGACATTCCTAACCCATCTCTCTTTGTTCACAGATGGTGCTTCTGGCTCGCTGTGAAGGACGCTGCAGTCAGACATCACGCTCGGAGCCAATGGTGTCCTTCAGCACTGTCCTAAAACAGCCTTTCCGCTCCACCTGCCACTGCTGCCGGCCCCAGACCTCTAAGCTGAAGGCCATGCGGCTGCGTTGCTCAGGTGGCATGCGGCTCACCGCCACGTATCGCTACATCCTCTCCTGCCACTGCGAGGAGTGCAACTCCTAGGGACTCACCTGCTGCAGTGCTGCAGGCCTGGGATGCTGCTGCTGGGGAGGGCTCCCACAAAGTGACCGGAGATGAGGCTGACAATCCCAGGACACAACTAACCGGGATGGATGGAGCTGAGAGATAATGTGGAACATCTCCTGGAGCCCGAATGGTGCTGGTACCAATGTGCAATCTATGGCAAGGGCAAAAGCATGTGGACTTGTTTTTAAGAAACCTTTTTTTTTTTTTTTTGGCTGAAAGGATATTTTTGCCAGTTTCTCCTTTTTCAGGCCCAGGTCTGATGACAGAGAGGTGATTTACTTTGGGCCCAGAGCAGCGAGGGCTCAACAAAGAAGGCTGAATGGGCAGCACCACCGTGCACTGGAAGCCAACTTTCAGACAGATGATGAGCATTGGTTCCCACATGCAACATCTTCACCTGTCTGTATTCTCAGACTCCTAGCTATATTGGCCTTCACACAAACTGTGTTGTTGGCAAGGGCTACCTGTTACTGATCTATCAGCCAAGCTGAATAACTTTAACTGTGGTTTAGCAGAAATTACAAATAAATCACTGAAAAGTGAACCTAATACTAAGTGTACTTCTGGGATTACCCAGTGCCAGCTAAAATGATTATTTGCAGTATACGGCATCACAGTTCAGTGGTTGAGGGACTCTTGAGAAGTGTGAGGTCATGAGGTATTATTCCCCTCTAAAAATCTGTAAACGTGACACACTGCGTCTGTCACAAAAGCCATTATTCAAACACTAAAAACTAAACAAAAATTAAAATGATGAGTACTAAATGGAGTCTTTCCTTAATCTGTTGATGTCCAGAGCCAGAGCTACTGAATGATCAAATCTAGGACTGAATTTCAGCTACAGATCACTGAGTATAATTTATTCCTTTTAAAGATAGTTGGAAAAATCATGTGGATGCATCCAGATAAGGTTTAAGGCAGAGTTTGAACCCCAGTGTTATCCACTGGACCACAAATGTGCTTCAGTTTATTTAAAGATCTGCTACCTGGGGTTCTGGTGGACTCACCAGAATGCAACTGTTGGGGAATGCCACAGCTCTTGGCTGGGCCATACATCTATGTACGTCAGGATAGATGTACATCCATTCTTTGGATAGAAGTCATGGAGATGTCAGGAGCATCCTTTCTGTGTAAGGATTCAGTTTCAGAGCAGTTTCTGCTCCTCGTCAGCACAGGCCATCTTCTTGGAGCAGTTCCTCTTCACAGCAAAGTCTGTTGGAGGCCCTGTGGAAAGGATGGGAAGCTTTGCCCAAGCCCAGGGTTTGCTCCGTCTGTTCAGCACCATCCTGTGTGTCTGCAGTAAATGATGATGAAAGAGATTCCCAAGGGCTACCAGGCAGAGCAGTTGTCCTGCATTTGGCTCAGGTTTTTCTGGGGCTGATAGGGCAAAAACAAATTCCTCTTCCACTGCCTTCTCATGGTGGTTATGCATGGGATATGGGGGAACATGGGGAACAGATACTGGCCTTGTGAGCCAGACCCTGGAGGAGGATGGCAGTCAACCAGAAGTGAGGTCAAGTATGCCTGCAGACACTGGTTGCAGAGAGGTTTGTAGCGCATGGGAAGGACTCTGTCTTCTAGAGATGGCTTGAAGGTGGGTAGACTCTACATCACAGAGCTGCAGGCAAACAAACAGGTGAATCAAGTTAGAAGCCAAGGGGCTCAGATTAAAATGTCAAACACATGCATGATGAGCGTTGGTGAGCTCATCAGATACCAATCATTATTTTAATGCTGTCAGTCATTCTTTTCACATGTGATACATAGTTTGAACATCAAAGGGTGAGAGGTGGGAGCATGAGCCAGGCATTATCACCAGATTACTTTATATGAAAGATTATGTGCATTCTTTTTCTACTCTCTTTCGATTTCCAACATCCAAAAAAGCACCAATCTCTACTATTAATTATGTGGAGAAAATTTCAGTAATTATAAAAAACTTAAGCAATACCTTTTCTCACCAAATAACTGCACCAAAAAATTGTGTGATCTAAGAACACAATCAGTACTACACAGCTATCTAAGGCTATACAGCTATCTAAGGAATGAGAATTTAGAAAAAAAAATAAATAAAAAAATATATATACACATATATATATATATAGTGAGAGAAGAACCTGGCTGGTATTTATTCCCAGATCCCTTTGCTGTCACAGTGCAAGAGGTATAATTGCTCAAACAAGTTTTCCATAAGGTATTTGTGTTTCAACAAATGCTTTTTTTCCCCCTCACACCCTACATTCCTTCCGCTTTTGCTTGATTCCTCTAATGAAATCACTGCCTTGTGATCACGGACTGTTGCCAGTTGTAAAGGTGAAGTGGATTTCACATCATCCAATTTAACTGTTCAGTTAAATAATCTCACAGAAGGAATATAACAGAAATTAGAAGTCACAAGGCAAATATGCCTGTAAATAGCTAGAAATAGTTATTAAACAATGAATCAAACTTTCAAATTCTTCTCTTGGCATTGTCAGGCAATATTCCTATTAAAGTTTAAGAAAGGGTGGGAATAATCTTCAAAACTGAATACCCAAAAGTCTGCTACAAAACCATATTTTGGTACTTCTGATACTTACAAAATGCAAAGAAATGCTGAACAAAGCACACATGGTTGCTCATGGCAAAAAATCAAGAGGTATATTTGAAAAAAGAGAAAATGAGTCTTCAGGTAAAAACTCCAGGATTTTTCTCATGGTTAAAAAAAAGTCTAAATAGTGCTTGGAAATGTATCAGCTTCCTAATTTCTTTTCCTGGCCCCACACTAGATACTGAAGACCTGTTCTACAAGTCTGACTACAGTGTCTGTGCATCTTAAATTGTGTTGACTTTGAACAGTGGAGAGGGAAAAGTCCAGTTGTTCAGATAATTCTATGGGGCTTTTCTGTTGCTAAAGCATCCTCTCCCTGAGACCCAAATGGCAGTCCTCTCCCTCAGTTGTGCCTCATCCCTCAAGCACTATCTTCCCTCACAGAAAGGCTAGTTCAGCTGTGTTTTTCCTGTAGTTTGTTCAAATTATGTAGATTTTTGACTCCTATGCCTTCTATTCTCTTGATGAAGTTTCAGAGCCCAACTAGGCTGGCTCTTGAAATCCACCCAACCCAGCAGCAGTGGTGTTACATTTTAGCTGGATTGATGGTACTCGTGGGGATGACAAAGGAAAAAAACCGCGATCTTTGCTAGTGTCCTTTGCTTGCAGAAAAATTCTTACAAAGCCACTGTGTTGTGTCTATCAGAAATAATTTGTGATTTGACAGATTAAAGGAGTCCACAATCCTGCATGTTTTAAGTATTCTGCCCCCAGTTTCAGTAGGTCTGCTTTGGTGCCTAAAGCACTGTAGATTCAAAACCAACGTCTACATATAAATATATATGTATATATAAGACTTTATATAAATCATAAAACTTAATAACTAAATGCTTTCCTGGGAGGTACCCAATAACTATTTACACCTCACTTTGCCCTCTGAGCTTGAATTATTTCTGTTATGTCCCTAGCCTGAACACCTCCTTATGGCCCCTATCAGGCGGAAATGTGTAGACTGCAATCAGGTCTCAGACAAACAGAGCAATGCTCTGCTGCTCTGTGGGTCTTGCTTCAGTTCTTAGGTTCTAATGCAAGGAAAGCAATTCCCTTGGGCTCCCTTCTGTGAGTGAGTTGTTTTTCAGTGTCTAGTCCTACATGCTTAAAGATAGTGAATGGTTTCAAACTAAATTCATCTGAAGCACGATTAAATCCTTCAGGAAACAGAGTTCTGCTTAAGAAGGAATTTTTCCTATGACTTGGCCCATAAATATTTCTGAGAAATCCAAACGCAATTAGGTTGCAGAAAAAAAAATGGAAAAATGGAAAAAATAGTAGTGAAAAGGAAAGGCAAAGCAAGGAAGAGGAAATAGAAAAGGAAGAAATGAAAATGAAAAGGACAAGGTAAAGGACAAGGAAAAGAAAAAGGAAAAGGAAAAGAGAAAAAAATTATCCAAGGTAGAAGTCACTGGCAGCCATCTAAGATAGATACCTAACTGGTATGGGAAAGTAGAGCCTAGCCAACCTGCTGTCTTAAAATCCACAAATAAGCTGGTTGAAAACCCAAATAGTGAGTCTATCAAGTCAGGGTCAACATCATTACTTATAGTTCAAAACAGAGAGGACAGGTAATCAGTACTCCGCAAACTATGTTAAGTAAACATACTAACCTACTGAAAATAGTCCTCTGTGGTTCAATGATATGAAGATTATTTATGTACAACAAGGTACAAAAGTTCAGAGTTCACTAATGAGAAAAAGCAGTCTTGTTTGGACTGTACCAATAATGCATATTTCAAAATATTGTGCTTTGCCTTTTTTTTTTTTTAAATATATTTAATAGATCATTTGGGAGCAGTCTAGGAATCTAAAAAGCATGTGGAAATACGAAAGGACATCTGACATTTTTGTGAGACAGATTTAATCCTTCCTTCAGGTGTTGATAGCACCTTTTGTTTTGAAAACAAAATATTAAAGCCAGGTAATTGCATTCCAAAGTAATCCACATACGTTAATATAGATCTGTTTTTCTAGGAAGAATTTAAGAGTTAATCCTGAGAGAGAGCAGCTTTCATTCAGCTTCACAACTGCTATTCCAAGCTCTATGTGGATCCCAAAACTTCATAATTTTCTGTTCTTTTGAGGCTTTCCAGATACAAAAATGAGTGGAGGTTTATACTAATGCTGTCCACTATAGAAAATCACTGGATAAAAAACAGGATTGACTTGGGTAGCAGCAATATCTGATGTGCGAGGATTCATCCGCCCCAGCTCTGTGCCCTAAACACTAGGGACTCTTTCTTGCTGACCCTTGCCCTGCCTCCAGAATGACCAAGAATCAGGAGGAGAGGTGGAAAATCCTCTTCTTAGAAAGCATCACTTCCCACCTCTGGAACAGTGGAGAAACACTGCGTGAAGTCTGAAATGAAGAACTTTTGATCTTTTTATTACATTCACATATCTATGCAGACACATAATTTACAGGCATGGCTCTTCAACTTCACAGCCTTCTACTGCTCCTCATGAGATTGGCAGGAGCAAAGACCTTTCCTAAACCCTCTCCACTGCTCGTGGAAAGCAGCTGTTTTTCACCTCAGACTGCACAGATGAGCCAATTCAGAGATCAGCTGGCTTGAGTCATTCACTGTTCTCCTCCTGTGAGACATCACAGCAGGCACTGAAGTCCACAGAAGTCCCACAGCTGTCAAATACAGCTCTGTGAGGTCACTTGCTGCAACCAAATAAATATTCCAGGTATAAAGTTCTGCTGGTGCTTGTACTAAAGGGATCAGGGTCACCCCATATGGATTTGCTTGTTGATGTTTGCTTTTTTCATCTACATTTTCATGGTTCACTTTTAGAAACTGCAGATCTTCCCAGCTCCCATTTTTGATCTCTTTAGGATATGGACAAATAGAATTATAGGCATTTTCACACTTTTTTTCTTAAGGTGTTTAGATACTGTGTGGTTCTTCATCTCTGGAATTGTATCTTAAAACATAGTTCTTTTCTACAGGCTGTAACTTCAACAAGATGAAATACAGCAGAAGGTGCTTGAGGGAACAAAGACACCAAATTTTACACATTGTTTAAATGACAGTAGGGCCAAAAGGAGGGGAGGAAGAAGGATTCAGCTCTGTAGTGCACCTGCTCAGGATTCTGGCAGCCCTTAGCATCAGATGTTCCACAAATCAGCTGCCCTGAACCAAGGAAAATTCAGAGTTTTGCTCATTTAAGTTTTTGCATTCCTTTCCCCTGCCTTGCCTCTCCTCACTGCCCTTGTGCCTCTAACCATGGAAGCAACTGTGAGTCTGGGACCTAGATGCTCATATCAGACATATCTCTGTGGTGTCACATAAGGAGCTCATCCAAACACTCAGATAATAATTGGGAATGGGACGCTGGCAGGTGAAACCTATGACCTGCTCCAGCAAGACTTTACAGACTTAAAATGGATTCTATTGTTATTTGAACTCTGCATGTTCAAATTTTACCCCTCCAGGGACTAAGGCTGCCACTGCCTCCCATACTTAGCTCCTTTTATAGCGCAGGAGAGTCCCTGCACTGGGAGAATCCGCTCCCGTGCTTCTGAATTTCTCCCATGGTGTTTCTTTGCCTGTTTGTTGCTGCCTAGTGGTTTTTTTTTTTTTGTTTTTTTTTTTTCCTCTTAAGCTGAACTGATAGATGCAGAGAGATGTGTGTGTGTGTGTATATGTGCACAGAGAGACAGGAAGGGTGAGAGTGCTGACTCTTAGAAGGTAAAATCTCTGGTTTGTAACCATGACTCCAATAATCACAGCTTTGTAGGAAATGATTTATAGTCTTTCAACTGGGTACGAAAGAGAAATGTTCAGAGACACACACAAATCTACATTTATATATTCTTTTTTTTGTGTTAATTGTACCATAGCTGCCAGACAAATTTGCTACGTGACCTTGTGCTGCTTAGCTATTGAGAATGCAATAAAATAAAAAGTGATAAATACAAAATGATACTAGATCAGCAGCATGCTCAGCTGCAATGGAGGTAAAGGCCACAACTGATTCTGCTTCTGCGTTTTGCTGAGTAATATGCATTTTCCCCTGGAGATGGAACACAGCAGAGGCTCACATGTCCTGAAAAGAACTGAGGCTGAGCCTTTAGTTGGAGCTCACGTCCTGCATGGCTGCTAGAGGCTGATTCAGTTTGTGGGATCAGGATGGCAATACTGAGGCTTGTGTGACTGGGAAGAAGGCCACTGTATGTGTAGTGTGTGCTGGAAAGCATGAAGAAACAGACTTCTGTGCAAGCTTTGTGCTCAGCAAGGAAAATCTGGCAAGTTTGTTTCTACTGCAAACTTCTGTGCTTCCCGCTTCTCCCTATCTCTTCTGTGAGACCTGGCAGACTGGAAAAAGGGCAGAACTGAGAGGGTGAAAACCTAGCAAAAAAACTTGAATCAATGACCACAGTATAGTGACATATGAGGGCTTATAATTTTGCCTAGCAAATACAGGCTGATAAGGGCTATCCTTATTTCACATTGTAAAGGTGGTACCAGGCATCACAAGCAGGGCTCAAGATAATGAAGAATGTGGTCACCAGGGAAAAGCTTTGTACAGCAGAAGGGGAGAGGAATGGTCCTTAAACCTGCAAAACGTCAAAAGGCAAAATCACTACTTTCCACTTTTCTTATTACACCTGAAGTTGCCATTAATGTTAAGCCATACTCCCAGAAGAGCCTGGCACTAACCTAAAATCTAGGCCATGACGCCTTTATACTCCCCAGCAATTGCTTGTTGTTGTTGTTGTTGTGTGACTGTTTACAATTTTATACTGAGGGTATCTTTCCAGCAGCTGTGGGATGAAGACCTTACACAGACATCCAAGGGGTATTACATGGTGCCAAATGTTCTGTTGAAATTCTGGCAATAAATGGAAAGGTATGGTTTATCGTAACAGTCCTTAGCTTGTTTCCCCAGGTCTAAAATAAAATGTTTGGTGGCTAGAGTGAGGTTGGGACCAGAATTAAAGGGATGCCTCCATGGAAGAATTGGTTGCAACCACATGGTAGACAAAAAAGAGTCTAGAAAGGAAAAAAAAAAGGCATTTTGAAAGCAAACAAAAGCATAACAAAACCATACAATAAAAACCCAAACCACACCAACACACACACAATTAGCAAGACAAGGTCTGAATCCAAACCAAATAAGCTCAATTACTCTGCAGCATACAGAGATGCTTTTCTTTCTTATTTTAATGTTTACTTATTTCAGCTGCTTTCACATGAATTCCTGGTCTTTTGCTCTACTTGTACAAGAATAAAAACAGTAACAAACAAATAAACAAACAAAGCCTGATGGTTGTGAGCAGCTGTAAAATAGCTAATCTTGCCATGAGATGTTTTCCAGACAAAACTATCAGTTGAAACTACATCTGCATCACAAGTAATTGTACATTTTGTGATCTTTCCTACCAGCATCCAAACCTACTTCTCATATGTGTGATAAGAAGTTTTAGAAGGAAATCATGTTATGTTATAAGGGGAACAAATTTTAACATTCTTCTGATGAACGTTTTTCATTCTGTTCTTATTACTTTATTTTCCTCCCTGTTTTTTTTTTTTTTTTTTTTTTTTCCCCAAGGATAAAGCCCAATCATTATAATTACAAGCAGCATTAGTAATTCAAGATGATCTCATATGTCAAGGTTAGAAAGACTCACTATCCTTTTCACATGACAATTACCCATCACTGTTAGGGCTACTGAAATCAGCAATAACAAACTCCAGTGTTGCACTACTACATTTGCACTGGAACTATTATCCTCGCTGCTTTTTTGCTGCACTCTAAAACTGTGTACCGAAGCATGGCTAAAGTATATCAACTACAGTATATCATTCTAAATGTTATACAGAACTTAACAGGTAGGATTTGTCTCACAGACCCAGACACCTCTGACCTGTGATTAAGACATGTGCCTGGCTTCTCACTGAAGTCAGTGTAAATCCGGTCAAGGTAATTGAGTCTGAAGTCAACTCACCTGGCGTGACGTTGGTCTCTGCCTTTGCTGAGTGGGAGATGAACAGTCTTCTAGACTGGACTAAGTGTCTTGACTAGATGATCTTGGATTGTAACAATGATACTCTTGCAAGCAAACTGAGGAAGAATGGTCTAGATGGAATTTCTGAAAGGTAAGTAAGCGACTACTCTTTATTCATGCATGACATGAAGTGGGAGGGACTGCAAATTCAGTGGAAGAAATTATTAGTACTCAAAGAAACCATGACAAATTGAAGGTTCTTTCTAAAGTATGCAGAATAGATTATACTACAATAGAAACTTTCAGACATCACCAAGTCCAACTGCCTGACCACTTCAGGGCTAAGCAAAAGTTGGAGCATGTTACTGAGGGCTTTGAGCAAATGGCTCTTGAACATTGACAGACATGGGTCATCAGTCACCTCTATAGGAAGTTCTTTCCGGTGGTTGACCACTGTCATGGTAAAGAAACATTTCCTGATGTCCAGTAAACAGAAGGCAAAAATGCAAGGTGTAGCAGACAGGAAAGAATAATCAGCTGTACAAATATAAGACTTTTTAACCATTCTTCAAGAGATGTAGCAGTTATGACGGGTCACAATAGAGCATTATTGATTAACACCATCTTAATTAGTTATGAGAAAGCTAAATGAGATAATGGGAGGCACCATGAGGTACCTGAAACAATCCTTCCAACTTACTCAACATTAACAAAACTTTACTTGGTGTAGAGGAGAGAAATTCCAAAAGACAGAGGGAATGAGAAAATAGCCTCTCTCTCACAAGAGAGAACTGAAGGAAGTAGGTAAAGGAAAGAAGGTTGGTAGAAAATTTGCTGAAAAGGTTAACATATGCAAAAAGCTGCTGCAGAGATTAAACTACTAAGAACTGCAATGAAAAAAAAAATCTTATACAGAAGTCAATGGACTGGAAAGAATTGCAGTAGGTGGTTGTGAAAAGACACTCTTGTATGCCTTGGAGAACACTTCAGATAAATACCCTCCTACTGGTGGTTTAGGTATGGTGCAGTGAACTGGCTTCTCTCAGACCTCCTCCAGGCCCCTGAGTCCATGCCTTTATGTGTAACAGTGCAGCATGAGAATTTTGTCACAGTGTCATCTCTTGGAAAAGTTTATGATGCATGACCCCCGAGGAGAGAGGGCTAAAATATGGTGTCACTGAACGAAGCAGGGGAGGTGTGCTTCCTCATTGTAAGGACTGCCTCAGAACAATCATGTCAAAGTGATTCCCTGACTGGCAAGAAGAAAAGCAAAATGTCTCATCAACTGCCATCAAAACTAAATAAAAAGACAGCAGAGCTGCAACATTTAGCTAAAATAAATGTACCTTCCCCTCCTCCCCCCCCCCCCCCCCCCCCCCGCCACACACACACAGAATGGGGTAGCCTGCAGAGTCCTGGCAATGTTTGACTTCTTTAAGTGCAGGCTAAGGCAGACTATTTAATCTGACAGCTTTTTGCAAGAGGAAATGAAATGTTTGCTTGTAGCTGTGAGCACGAGCTCTCAAAGCACACTGCAGATGCCTGTAGAGCTGAGACAGATTAAATTCAAAATCTTGAACGTACCTATCTCCATGTGCTTTTACCTTTTTTCCCTTCTTTTTCCATCAAAGAGTAACTTGATTCTGTTTCCCCTGGCTTACATTTTCTACTTCTCTTCTTATTTGCACTCTACACTTTCCAAAGTCCTTAAGACATTTGTCATGTATCCAAGAGGCTTAGAAATTTCCAGAGGCTTGAGGTCATGGAATTCCAAAGAGTCTACTCTGCCTTGGTGTAGCCTTACCTCAAAAATTCTGTTTGGGTGCCATAATATCAGAGGGACATAAAACTTTTTACAGAGCATCCAAAAGAGGACTGCAAAGATGATGAAGGGTCTGTAGGGCAAGGCATATGAGGAGCAACTGAGGTACCTTGGTTTATTCATCCCAGAGCAGAGGAGGCTGAGGGGGGGGCTCATGGTGGCATGCAACTCCTCATGAAGGGAGCAGAGGAGCAGTGCTGAGCTCTGATTTCTGGTGACAGTGCCAGGGCCTGAGAGAACGGCATGGAGCTGCATCGGGGGGGGGGGGGGGGGGGGGGGGGGCAGCTGGGGGTTAGTTACAGGATCCGCACCAGAGGGCAGTGGGCATGGCACAGGATGACCAGGGCAGGGGACACGGCCCCCAGTGCAGGAGTTCAGGAAGTGTGTGGACAACACTCTCAGACATAGGGTTTGAATTTTGAGTGGTCTTACATGGAGTTCAGAGTTGGACTTGATGATCCTTGTGGGTCCATTTTGTTTTGGGATATTCTATGACTCCATGACTCTATCAGTTCTTGACACAGCCACTATCCCCTCGCTGCAATGGTCCAGCAAGAAAAGATATGCTATTGGTCTCAAATATGTTCCCAGGGCTGAAAGAAATAAGATGTCTTAGTTTTGAAGAGAAGTACAGAGAGGCTCTGCCTTCATAGCCATAATGTTCTACAGGGAAGTAAATTGCAAAAAGGTGGGGAAAACTGTGTTCTAAAATCTCAAAAAACAACCCTAGAGAAAATATTTTGAGGGAAGAAGGCAGTGATAAGGAACAGGTATATGACTTCTAACTACAGTGCAAGAAAATGCAAGATATATACAATGGTTCCATTGAGAATAGGCAACTACACTGAGTATCAGGGCAATTGCTTCCTTGGAGTCCCCAGTAAAGGTGAGGGACCAAGGTTAAGATGTGTGAGGAATCTCCACCATTCACTGCAAGATTTTTGCTGTGTATGCTTCTCTGGTACAGTGCGATACCTCCCAGTTCAGGTAGGACTCCTGGGCAGTTTCACTTAGAACACGGTATCACTAAGTTTTACACTAGACCTAACCCAAACTAGAAATTCAACTTTCAAAAAGAGCTCTTCTATACTTTCTTCCTACTCCACACATCCCACCATTCCAACCTCAACTTGCAGAGCAAAAGATACTTCTGTATTCCTTGATTTCCTATCTATTTACCTACCAGTGATACCAGAACATCTTGCTTTCAACATAAGCAACAGTAAAATGCCCTGTTCTAAATTTAAAGACAAATTTGGAGGGGGTAAAAAAGGGTCAGATTGTCAGTAGCTTGAGGAAGGAGAGAGGCATAGCTTTTAGAATACTTCACCATACTAGATAAAGTGCCACACCACACCTTCTCATTTCTACTTAGCCTGGCTGAGGCTGCACCTTCAGTATTATGTTCACTTTTGGGTCCATCACTATCAGAAACACATTGATGCCCTGGAGCATGTCTAGAGAAGGGCAACAAAGCTAGTGAGGGGTCTGGAGCAGAAGTCTTATGGGGTGCAGCTGAGGGAACTGGGATCGTTCAGTCTGGAGAAGCAGAGGCTCAAGGGAGACCTTATCACTCTCTACAACTAAATGATGGGAGGTTGTGGTGAGGTGGAGATTGGTCTCTTCTTCCATCTAGCTAACGATAGGACTAGAGGGAATGGCCTCAAGATGCACCAGAGGAGGTTCAGTTTGGATGTTAGAAAATACTTCTCTGAGAGAGTGGTCAGGCACTAGAATGGGCAGCCCAGGAAGGTAGTATGCAGGTATCCCTGGAGGTTCTCAAGAAATGTTTAGATGTTGTACTGATGCACATTAGTGGGGAAATATTGGTGGTAGGTAGACAGTGGGATCTTGGAGGTCTTTTCCAGTTTTAGTGATTCTATGGTTCTGTTACTTTTAAGCCTACAAAGCAATGAGCAGCTCTGTGTTGCCTGATGATTAGTACCTTCCTGCTGAATTTTACAGGCTGGTCGGAAAGTGAGAGGCAAGATGGAAATTGGGTGATTGATAATCTCATTATTGTAACAAGTACAAGTCCTTCAGTCACAAAGAGATTGAAGTTACAGAGTCTTCAGGGTAGCACAAATGCCCTTTACAAGACAGTCTGGACAAGGACTGTGATCTGGAATATTACCAATATAAATAAACAAGAAGATAGGTTAACATTATTATCCTTTCCTTGAAGAGTGCTTCATCAGTAAGCTGTCTCAACATCACTAAGGTTATGAACTTTCTGGAAAAGTATACACCAGCCAGTACAATACTTCATCTATATCTCATTTAATTGCCATGGCCTTTTCAAATGCTAACAGTGAAATTTTTTCTACACTGAGAACTAGGTTTTGGATATGCATTCAGGCTCTGAGGCTTCATAGGACTACAAAAATAACCAGAACATCACTTCTAATTGTATTGTGAGGTTTATTTCAGATTTCATTGAATTACAAATCATCACTGAGTCTCAGACAAAACTACTGGAGCTAGACACATATAGAAAAAATATTCTCTTATAGAAGAAATAATTTCTAGCAGATTTTCCATATTGTTGCTTCATACATTTAGACTGGGTTGTTCTATCACTTTTAAAAGGAGTTTTTCTATCACGTTCATTATTTAAAAAAAATATTGTCAAGAGAATGTAATAAAGGGCCATACTGTTCTTATGAAAGAAAACAAACAGGTTTTTCATAACATAGCTGAGATATGTCAACATTTTTCTGGCTTGTCCAGAAACAAATAGTGCCAATGCAATTTGTCTTACATTGAACAGAAATCAAAATGCTAGCAAGATGAAATAACTAGCAATCATGAAGACTGTAATAACAATTGCTGTTCTTACAATATTCATCTCTGATATTTATTGCTGTTAGAGATATTTAAAAAGAATTCCTATTGTAGAACATGAATACTGTTGAAATACAACTAAAATAACTATGGCCGATGACTAATTCTAGTGCAGAATAAGATGGCAATAGTGCCAGCTGCAGAATACATTTGGTGACAGCTCTCCTTTGAAATAAACTACCATGTTGTAAGTGGCATGTATGGAATTCAAGCTATAGCTCACGTCTGTATGTCATAGAGCCATAAAATGGTTTGGGTTGGAAGGGACCCCTAAGATCATGTCGTTCCAACCCTGCTGCTATAGGCAAGGACACCTCCCAATAGACCAGAATGCTCAAAGCCCCATCCAGCCTGTCCTTGAATGCTTCCAGGGAGGGGGCATACACAACCTCATTGAACACCCTGTTCCAGTGCCTCACCACCCTCACAGTAAATAATTTCTTCCTGATATCTAGTCTAACTCTACGCTCTTCCAGTTTAAAGCCATTTCTTCTTGTCCTGTCACTGCAAGCCCTTATAAAAAATCTCTCCCCAGCTTTCCCGTAGGCCCCCTTCAGGTACCTGAGGGCTGCTACAAGGTCTTTTTGCAGCCTTATCTTCTCCAGGCTGAAGAGCCCCAGCTCTCTCAGTCTGTCCTTGTAGGGGATGCGCTCCAGCGTTTTGGTCATCTCTGTGGTGCTCCTCTGGACCTGCTGTAAGTGTTGGAAGTATTACTCCACAGTAAGACACTGAAGTCTAACACTGTTTCTAGTGGATAGAACTGAAACAGACACTTCTCATTGGCCAGAGAAAGACAGACACACACGTGGACAGAAAAGCATTCTTTTTTAAAATGTCTAATCATAATCAAAATAATTGATCTCAGAAAGAATGTTGCTCTATACTTAGGAATTAATGACATCATTTCCATTTTCTGCTGTATCATTAAGCTGCCTGAAGACATTAATAGTCATCTATATTTTACCTTCAGTCCTCCTTAGCACCAGAGGATAAGAACTCTGTCATTCTTCACATAGTGATTTCCAGATCTTTGATCCTTCAGACCCATGTCACCTCTCAGGTTTTCTGTAGGCAATCATGCCTTTTTAGTGCAGAATTTTAATTGGAAATTCTGCAAAGGCATTAGCTTCATGATCATCTGCAGATCTCTTGCCACAGTCTCACAGAACACCATGCTTTGAAGACAAACAGTTCCTCAGAATTCATTTACTGGGTACAAAGAGTCATTTCTTTTAAAATTTGGAATGACATTATTTGGTGACTTGTAAGCAACCCCTTTATCTCTGTAATAGGTCCCTGTTCATGATACATTTCCCTGACAGTGAAATGATAATGACAAGCAGGCTATGAATTTTGGAAACCATTTTTTTTTTAAATTGCACTTAATGCCCATGGCTTTGTTTTACCTAACCGTTGCCATTTGAGGAAATATTTTTCTGAAGAAGTGCCTGAATGCTCAGTTCCATTTTAAAACATAAATCCCAGAACCAGGCTCCAGTGTCTCCAAGTTTGAAAAACTCCCCAGATTCATCAGTGAGTGTACTCTGGCCACGGAAGATCTATTGTATTCCAGCAAGACTGTCCATAGAGGAGGAATTCTGCATTCTGAGCCTGCACTTACCTTTATTAGCGCGTGCTCTCTCCACAGGTGTTGTACCTGTTTCTGTGGTCAACACTCATATGGAGCTCTGGACACTTTGCATAAGTTGTTATCACAAACACTTTTTAGAGTTAAGTGAAAACAAACAACTTCATGTAGTGAAGAAATCAATCAACATCAAACAGCTGCCATGACCGTATTCTGTATCTGGATCAATGAAAAGTCACAGCATTCACACACCTATAGTACCTGTGCCAACAGTTGTTCTATCTTAACCTCGTACATCATGAAGTCCTTCATCTAAGTTTTACATGCAATTCACTGTGTACTATTCATAGCCAAAATCTTGTATGCATCTGTGACCTCTTTCAAGCACAACAAAAGACGGTGCATTTAGGTATTACAACACTACCAATTATAACAAGGTGAGAACTTGAAATAAAAATTGAGCCCAGTATATAATCCATGAGTACCATTAACTTTACAGAAGCTTATTGCAAAGGAAAACATGACATGGAAAATTCTAGACATGATCTTGAGAGAGATAAAACAAACATTTAACATACAGGTGAGTTTCCTTGGAGAACTCTGTTGTTAAAGACTTGACTACCATCTCCCTCCCTATTTAGAGTGGCGGGAAAGACTGATATGAGGAAAAGCAACTAAGTATATTGTGCTGCATTTTTCTACAACTTCTGGATTACTGTTTCCTCACATGGAGTAGCGAAGTGTTTAGTATCAGCATCACTTGCAATAGTACAAATGTAGCCATCATCCTGGCTTCAGGAGATCTGGTTCTCCATCAGCACACTGGAAATGCAAAACCTGCAGTTTCATCTCTGACCTTTCATCAGCCTGAGTAAACGCAGACACTACTGGCCAGCCCAGTTCTGTAGCTAGCCCTGAACCTAGAAAATGGTTCTGGCTTTCCCTGCGAGACAGCTCAAGGGCAAAAGCAGAGGATCTTAAGAATCTGAGTCTAGGGTATAGAAGTCAATGGTTACATGCTAAATTCTACAAGATCTCTCACCACTCACCATGGGACCAGATCTGCAGAGCATGAAGTCTAGCAGACGTGGAAAGGATCACTACTCCACATCGTGCAGCACCTTATTTGGAGGAAAACCTGCAGCTTTTTGTCAAGGCAGTGATTTCTTGTAATTCACTAAAAGCCAGTGGGTAAAAAGTATAAGGGATGCAACTCCTGTGTGCCAGTATCAAGGAATCTCAATTCAGAATGAATTCCTTCATTAAACAAGGCTCGTGGTTTATAATGTTTACCATTTCAAAGTCTCCTGTGAAAATATCAGTTAATTAATCCTGATGTATTTACTTTGCTTATTCTCTACTATTTCAGTTGGTCAGTAAATCCCAGATGAAATTCTAATGAGCTCAGGGTATTTGAAATCACTAGCCAATATTCAAAAGGCCATTTCTCTCTGGCATTGACAATACATATTCTCCAAGTACGAAAGTATGCAAATATACTTGCTTTATTAGAATCTTACATCAGCACTAAGGCTTTTATGACTGAATTCCTAAGACCTGACTGATAAAACTGCTTCAGTGGCTTCACCATCCTGACACAACATAACTGCATTTGTTTGCCGTAAGAATTACCAGATGTGATATTTTTCCATACATCTGTCCATGTATCTTCAGGCAGGTATCAGTTCCAGAAACTTGTCTTAGATAAAAGTCTGCCTAACCCCAGAAAGCTGCTTAAACACATTAACATTCTTCTCAGCTAAAATAGTACAGGGATAACAAACTTTTTTTCTTTTTTTTTAAGCCAGAAGTTTTAGAATAGCAAAAGAGACCCCAGAATGGGTTCCCAGAAAACAGATGCCAGTATGAATCTTTCCACTCACAGAAAACAGATGTCAGTATGAATCTTTCCGCTAATTCCAGCGATCAATAGAAAAAGATCACAAAAGAAGTTGGTAATCAGCAAATACAAGCAAAAGATGTGGAAGAAGTTTCAGATGGCTAGAAACTAGCCTCACGTATTCCATTTTGCAATACTAAAAAAAATCCAAACTTATTTTGTGACCTGTCTCCAAACTGGCAGAAAGGCATAGCATGTGAACCAACCTACAGCTGCACTACCTCTGTGCGCAACGTAAGTGAGATAATTAAGCAGTGTTACTGCATTCAGAACTCATGCAGCAGTTTCCCTGACCACCGTGCTTACACTGCAGATACATGCAAGTAACAGGAATAAGACAGAGAAAGTTCGGTCTCCTTCAGAACAGTAGAGAGTGCCAGCAATCAGGAACCTGAAGAAAATGATGCAAAATGAGACAGATGGAAGAAGTATTAGGGACGAAGATTTCAGTAAGTGTAGGAACTGAAATCTGGGTAGAAAATGAAACATCGTCTGATCCCAGGTTCCAATAGAACATTTAAAATAAAAGGATGACTGCACAGTTAAAGTAGATGAAAACAGCTTTGCTGAGCATCCTACTACATCACAGGAAGAGGCTGCAAGTACCTACATATGATTAATTACAAAGGAGAAGCCTGCCATGTTATTGTCAGACATCAACCGTTCCTTATGATAGAAAGCAACAGTCACCACATACTAAAAGGAGGCAAGCAGGGAGATGTGTCTGGTGGCTCAGGACCAAGGTTTTAATTGCAACAGAGAAAATGCAGAAGGCATGCCTTGATTTTTTCTTCCATCTGCTGTTAAATGATGATTGCCAGAAGCTGAAACATCACCACAGATCTTCTCCCAAGCATGCAGACTGTAGGGTCAGGTATTTGAACATGACACACTTCCCAGAACCAAAGCACACTTTTTCACGCCACATCCTAAGTGATATATATTCTAGATGATATTGAAAGTCAAGATTGTAGCTCATGAAGATAGAGTTGGGATCAGGTAGGTGAGGTCTTTAGAGAAAACAGTTAAAGTCGTCCTCCATCCCTGACAACTCTATTCAGTGTAGTCACCAGCAACAAGAAAATAGACCTCCTTGCACCAAATGAGAATGACACAATGTCCCCTGATGTTGTCCAGCTGGTTTCTCCTCTCTGCAAAGCAGCAGCATTTTAAATTATCCTGCCTAGTTCTGATCTCTTCCAAAAGCTATCCTTTCTGAAATACAGTAACAGCAACTATGTGCTGGCCACTTTATGAAACCAAAATCCCGATCGTGGCAAATGTGAGATGAGACAAAAAAAAAAAAAATTGCATCTGAAACTTACTATCCTAGACAAAATATAACGGGAAGACAATTCAAAAAGCCCAACACTCTTAGATTGAGATTCAACTGATTTTAAACTAGTGAGGAGATAACAAGCGCACTTTTTGTTCTCTGGAAGAGGTTTGTCATTTATGAATATGTGTTAAAAGAAGTACACAAGGAAAAAATGATGAGGAGCTGTATTTGGGAATTTATAAGGCAGTTAAAAATTTTGGAGAAAGCCCAGGTTTGAGAAGAAAAAAACCTGTGCGTACAACAGAAAGAAAAATAACATGATCATGGAAACTCTACCCAAAGCCTCAAGGAACAGAATCAAGCACCAATCCCACAGGATTTAGCAGAGGAATATTTGGATTAAACCCTGCACTTTACAGGGCTTCCATTTTGATTGTTTAGAAAATACATAGTGCAAAGGGCAATTATAGGATAAAAACTTGATTCTGGTACAGCAGACAACTGACTGACTGTTCTACGGGTGCGTAACATCTTTGCCATGATTTTAATAATTAGCAAGGCCTTCCTGTATAAAGGGGTTTTCTGTGTCTGTTCAGGGAGATGTATCAGCTTTGCCTCAGGACGTGGAGGGACACCAATAAAAGGCAGGGAGGATGACCAGGACACAGAGCCTTTGCAGATGAAGCCGTAGCCTCTACAAAAGAACCAATCTGTCCTGAACTCACAACCTCTTTTGCAGAAGCAAGGACAAAACCTTATGATGTGTACAAAACAACCCAAGCGGTAAGCTTCCAGAGAAGATTTGCAGTGATTTCTCTTCTAGGTTTTTTCACTAAAACTTCATTAACCGCCTCAGTGGTAATAACCCCATACTTTTATCTGATAGCCTGTTCCTCACTTCAGCTCTTCCCTAAGTTTGCATTCTAAGTGCTTCAGAGCATCTTCCTATATGTTTGTTTTCTTTTTCTGCAGTAGAAGAACATGATAGTAGTAGATAGTAATAGTGACGATGGACTATTTCACCACGGCTGACAGTTAGGGAATTAAGCATTAAACGATACACTGGGGAGAAGACATAACTAGACAATATGGATATACATTAACGGATTAAGTATTTTATTTCCTCATATGCTATGAACTTCTGTCTGCCCTGCCCTGCCACGGCCCCTGCTCAAGTGGGCTTACACATAGGCTCATGTCCTGACCCAGCCTCTGCTTGTCCTCAGGGAGGAGCCAGGGAATGGGGCTGCCCTGGTGTCTCTAGTGCCCTGCCCCTAGTGGGGTGGTGGGACAGGCCTTGGCTACCAGGTTCTGCCCCAGCCAACCCAATGGGGAGCCTGCAAGGTCCAGGCCCCAGGCAGCAGCCATCTTTGATGCATCTTTAGAGGGTGGTAACCCTGCATATAGCAGTGGTTTGGCACTAGATGATTTTTGGGGTCCATTCCAACCCAAGCCATTCTATGATTCTACAGTCTTGCTATTCAGACCCTTGTTCTGGTCTTGCACTATGGCTCTTTGCGCTCAAGAGAAGCATGTTTACATTTACACTTCAAGTTTACTAATGGGCTTAATGTTGCAAGTTTCATATTTAATACTCAGTCTTACTTGGAAAGGAATCTAGCTGATAAAATATCCAGGATTGGCTTATTAGCTTTAGATTAGTGTCAGACTGTTTTATGCTGGATTCCAAATCTTGGCTGCTAACATTTAGGCTCTCAGGTTAACATTCTCTGTTAATCAAGATATATTTTGGTCTTGGCTGATGCTGCTTTAAGGCAAAGGGAGAGACTAGACAACCTCCTGAGACTCCTTGCAAGAGTTTTCATTTATTTGAAAGCCAGACATGGAGCCCATGCTCATTTAATTGCACAGTATTTCAAAAACACTGACATGTACGTTCACAATTTATGCACCAATTGTTTCAGAAAAATTGAAATTATGTAAAAATATATGCCTATCTTCTGTAATGTCAATATTTAACAGAAACTAAAATGCTAACTGGAAGAGCTGCATGACCTGGTTGCAGAATAAAGAGAAGCAGAAGGCAGTGTTCAGTGTGCCTTCAAAGAATTCTACATCAGAAATGAGTAATGAAGCATGAGCTTCAAATTCACTAGGTACCATTTCACTCTTCTCAACCAGTGTGACATCTTTCTCTTTGTTGTTTTTCCATATGTGACTGTGACCCCTTAAGGTTGTTTCTAGGCCTAGAAACTGTGCTCCTGAGCCTGATTGTTTGATGTTAAAGCAGACTAAAATCTGTTAGTCCTTGTATCCCAACTAGTTATGAAGGTGTGGGAGCTGCGTCATTAAAGTATGTGTGCTCAGGCTGCTTCCTTGTGCAGTAAGGAATGGTGGTGGTGGTGAGGAAGTGTGGGAGTTAGAATGAGTGTCCAAAGCTTGCTTATATGGACTTGGCGCAGTGCGAGTTGGCATCTGGACCCAGGATTCTTGGCTCTGATCGTATCACTCTTGCTGAAGCACCTTGGTGAATCAGGTGCTAAAACAGCTTGCTGCTAATGGAGGAATCAATTCTGTCGCTTTGATTAAAGTCAATATCAATGTGCATTACCTGCCGGCAAGAAATTTCAGCAGAGAAAACCATCTTTTCCTACAGTGGATACTCTCCAGCTGAAGATGATGAAGAGAGACAGTAACATAAACAACAGAAAGCTGGCTTATTAAAAGTACTGCTATATAAGGAGCAGAAGCTGAGTGGATGTGTAATTTAGAATGCTGTGCTGTGTTTTTACCAACCACTGGACAGACAGTCATGAATCATGAGCCTGAATTCTACCTCTTAGTCTTTGTAAGTTCAGAGATCTTTGGCTTTGGCCCCTACTCCATCAACTTTCCACTAATTTCTCGAAAGATACTCCACAGCTGTCAGTACATTTTCTGCCAGACAGTATAGCTATTTATGCTATCTTATTACCACGGTGTCTAAGCGTCTGAGAAAATTTATGGAAACAATACACTTGTACAGGTCTCAGGCGAATTCCCTTCTAAGCTGATAAAATGTGGAAATTTCTGTTTTCTCGGAAATTTGCTTTGCTTGCAACAATATGCATTCAAAGGATAACGCACCAAAATCCAAGTAGAAAAAAATCCTTTGTCTGCTAAATTAGATGGAACCACATGGGATGTGAGAAGTAATGGGGCCATTATAAAACAGAAACAGTATCCTAATATGATTAGATGTTTCCAGGCATAAGAAAATCTTTTTGCCATCAAAGAGGCTCCTAATAAGGATTACATCTACAAGTTGCAGCTAAATACACTCGACTAAGACAGGTGTGGAAAAGAGCTATTAGGATCACTAAATGTGCCTCCCTGCACTGGTGGATGCTAAAGGGCTTGACTAGTGTTAACCCTGTGAACAGGAAAACAGATGATGATCTCTGTTTAAATGTACCATTGCGTAAACGTTTTTGAAATGGATTTATTGGAAGAGAGAGGAGGAAAAACAACTGACCTGGGTTCAGGAGAGACTGGTTTGCTCTAGATAGAGCTAGATTTATTTACCAGAAGGATTATGTGTCCTCATTGTCAGGAAACCAGATTTAATGACCCAGATGTTCACTTAATTGTATCTCAACAACAGCCCTTTGAGGGTTTCTTGCCTTCAAACAGTCCTGTGGACCTTCAAATGACTCTAAGGATCTATTGGATGACACCATGTCATCCAATTGCAGATAATACAGCCTTCTCTGTTTCAAACACTCATATTTTAAAAGTACTGAACATTTCTTAGAGCCCTAGGGGGAAGACAGGGTCCTGGAGAATCCCAAGCCTAAGTATTGTGGATTCTGTGATCTGTGGCATTTGGCATTAGACACAGATGTAACCATATCTACCCTTGATAACTGCCAAAAATAAAATGACCCTCTTCAGCTTTTGGAACAGCTTTTCTCAGCATTGAACAATTAACATGGGATTTGAAAAAAAATATTTACAACTGGCAACCATTTAATAATTGTGTGTTCTTCAGTAGGAAGAGGTCTAGGAGTCTGCTTTAATCTGCTAGAATCAGACATTCTCTCAGATTAAGAATGTGCATTTCTGATGCAAAAATTTTATCTTCAATAAAATTCGTTAATTCAGTGTCAGCAGGCTCCTAATAACTTTTATATTCAAGTTGCTAGTAGAGACCTTTATCACTTCACTGTTAACTACTTCTCTTGAAAATAAGGAACTTCATGTAAATGATCAGTCAGGTAGCACTTTTTCAGGCATGGCACGTAACACTCTCAAAAACTGTTTTCAGAGGGAGAGATTTACGATGCTTTTAATAAGGCAAATATTCTTATCTGGACTATGATCTCAGACATATGGTCTGATTTTAAGATGGCCCTGTGTGAAGCCAGGAGCTGGACTTGGTGATCTTTACCAGGTCTCTTACAATGGAGGATGTTCTGTGATTCTATGGTTACTGCTATCCACACTCGCAATGATGGAAAATTGCTAGAAAAACTGATCAAGTAAAAGAATAGAAAACTCCCAGGGTCCTCCATAGGCTATGTGGAGGCGACACAGCTCTGCAGATCTGGTGATCAGCAGCAAGCATCTCCCAGCATCTCTCTGAAACACATACATATGTGTTTTCCACTGCCTGTAGCAACACCAGGTCCCAGTTCATCTTCAGCCACCCTAAAACACCGTATCAATAAAAACCAAGCAATAAAGACAAGGGCAGCAAGAGAAAAAGAGACAAGTCCAAAGCGATTCACATTGCGGGCAGTTGATCTAGACCCATCTTCATTCTGCCTCCTAACTCCTACATTTTCCTCCCTCCCATTTTCCTCAAAAGGACACGACTGCACTTGTTGCGGTCAACGAAGGCGAAGGCGTTGACACTCGTTTGTGAAAAAGCCAGTCGTCTTCTCTCCTTTCACCCAGGGGCCCAACCCTGCGGGAGATAGGCGAGGACAAGGCGCCGCGGCCTACTCCTGGAAGAGGGCACCAGCCTCAGCCCCGCCGCCTCTCCAGACGGGTTCCCCGAAGCCGCGGCGGCGAGAGGCGGTGCCGTCGGCCGGGGGGGCGGGGCGGGGCGGTGCTGCCCATCTCCCCGCCGGAGCAGGTCTGGAGCTGCCGCCGCTACAAGGCGGGAGACAGCGGTCGGGGCGGGGGGCAGCGCCATGGCACAGAAATGCGACGTGGTCGTGATCGGGGGAGGCATCTCAGGTGGGTCCGGCGGTGCCCGGGGGCTGAGCGTCGGGCGGGCGGTGGGGACGGCGGCTCCGGGATAGCGCCGTGCGGTGGTCCCCGCCCTGGAGCTGGGTGCTGCCGTGGGGGGGGTGGGGGAAGGGGGGGGGGGGAAGGTGGTGCCTCTGTTTACGAGTCCTGAAGTGTAAAGTGTGACCCGCTGTCCAGCCCCCAACATCCTCCAAACCCACGTCATTCCTACCCCTGGAAGTTTGGGACAGGTGAAGGGTATGCGCTCTGTTGCTTTTAGGCTGAGCCCAGGAATGTCATGTGGAGTCTTCGGTCTCAAATAACCGATACGAGGGTTGAGATGCCTTCTGTTTAGAGCAGGTAGAAGCATAAAGGAACAATGCCAGAAAGCAGCTGGATCATTTCTCTGGTTTCTAGTCCTTCTCGGTACATGTGTGATGGAGGTGAGACCAGCAGCCTGCAGAAAGCAGCAGCAGGCCTGGGGGCTTTGTTGCACTCAGTGGCAATCTGCTTTTTAGCCTAATCCTGATGGAGGAGTGCTGTGTGTGCCCAGAATGAGCCTCACTCGTGCGTTTTGTTCTGAGATGCATGGGCCCAATTAACTTGTGTTATGTGTGATAGATTATTTTAGTTTTTCTTCTGCACCTTTGACATATCAAGCAGCTGTTATTTGTCCTGTGCGTGTTGGAGGCTATGCAGCGTGGTAGTTCCTCTGCTAATGATATGTTAGTCCCATTAGTTCATAATGAGTATGCATGTCCATGGATCCAAGCAGCATCTCTTGTTTTGCAAGCAAATTAATCAAAATGCATGGCAAAACATATATAATCATAGAATCATTAAGGTTGGAAAGCCCAGTAAGATCATCCTTTCTTTTCTATTTATTTAACGTGGCTTTTAATTTCCCCTACTTATTCATGTAAGGTAAATTAATTTTTGCGTGGCCACTACGCTGATGTGTAGCGCCATGGAAGGAAGATGTACAATGTGAGTTGGATAATGGTGTGTTAGTTCCACAGGGTTTACCCACCGTGGTGCCTTAGAGCTGATTGTTTCCATAAGCAGCCTGGGCCTTTAGACTCTGATATCTTTTCCTGAGGATGGTGCTGTGATAAGAAACTGCTGAATAATTATTAAATGTTTAAAGTGTATTTATGTTGTTAGCAAAAATAACTGTTTTGTGGAACAGAATTGATTATGAGCACGCTGTTGTGGCTAATTTTTAACTTACACCTTGTTTCATAGTGAAAATATTAGAGAAGATTAACCACTGGTATCTATTCATGTCTTCTAAATCCTCAGTGGCATGTTTTTGTACAGAGGCAGTGCTACAGGTTCCTTCTCTTTAATGAGTTGGAGTCAGAGTTAGTGTAACAGATTTTAATATGTTCTTGGTTTTCATTGTTGCCATGGGAATGTTTTCATGGCAAGCTAGCACAGACTTCATATGATTTCCGGAAAGGGCTCTAAGAGCAGAGCAGCAGTGCTGCATTGTGTTCAATTGTTGTGCTTCACTCTTCTCTACCTGCAGACAGAAGCAAGTGGGATGTGGTTGTAATGAACCAATTTTCCATTTGCTTTCTTCTGTAACAGGAGTACTGTTTATGGTGTAGCAGCTTTTCTTCTGCTCCCACACAGAGGCTTGAAAATACACACGCACACAAAAATTAACAACTCTCTTCAGTTTACTTTAGCTGTTATGTGCTACTCCTGATTTACCTCTGTCTTCTATCTTTATGCTTTCTGTAAATCACTGGACTTGCAGCCAGGTGCATGTAACACCATGCTTTTGTGTCTCCTTGCCCTTACTGAAAACTTCAAGTGGCACGCTAGGCTGGTATAGAGATCAGGTCACCTGTTGACTGTAGAATTAAGTGTATGATTTTCTAAATGGAATCAGGCTTCGGTGACTAGGTTTACTAATGCTCCAGATTTGATCTCCTTCAGAAAGTCACTGTTTCTGAGCTGTCCCATGAGCAGATGACAGAGGCTTAGCTGTTCTGCCTGCAGGGGAGGTGGGCATTGGTAGGTGCACTGATGTAAAAGAGCAGAGTGCTCCCCTGTCCTTCAGGCTGTGTTGTTGAGTTGGCTGAGCACAGAAGCTGGTCAATGAAGAAACAAAGAGCTGCTGTACTGATGCAGAAATGCAAACAAACATTGCAGAGACAACTTTCAGCTCTCTGTTTTCTATTTATTTGCTTTATAAGGGTAATATAAACTGTCCATTTGCAGTACTCTCACACAGTTTGATATTAATTGCACTCTCAGCAAGTCTGGAGGTGACGCCAAGCAGTGCAGTTAAAAGGACAGAGATAAGGGATTCCATTCGGAGGGACCTTGACAGGCTGGAGAGGTGGGACCATGTGAACCTGGTGAAGGTTCTGCAAGGCCAAATGCCAGGTGTTGTACTGAGGTTGGAACAATCCCTAACAGGAATACAGGCTGAGTGATGAATGGATTGAGAGGAACCATGTGAAGAAGGACTTGGGTGTACTGACAAATGAAAAATTATGCATGAGCCAGCAGTGCGTGCTTGCAGCCCAGAAAGCCAGATGTTTTCTGGGCTACATCAAAAGAGGGGTGGCCAGCAGGTAGAGAGAGGTGGTCCTGCCCCTCTATACTGAGATACTCCATCCAGGCATGGGGCACTCAGCACAAGATGTGGAGCTGTTGGAATGTGTCCAGAGGAGGCCACAAGGATGATCAGAGGGCTGGAGCACCTCACCTATGAAGACAGGCTGAGAGAGCTGAGCTTGTTCAGTTCAAAGAGTAGGCTCCTGGGGGACCTCGTTGTGGCTTTTTAATACTTAAAGGGTGCCTACAAGAGGGATAGGGAGGGACTTTCTACAGGAATATGTAATGATGGGACAAGGAACAGCAACAGGAGGGTTTATTAAATGGTTGGTTCTGTTTTATGGACAAAACTGTTGCAGTCTTCAGCGTTTCTGTGAAGGGTGTGGATTAAAAAGAAATGCCCATATGTGGGGAAAAGACTTAGCCGCAGACTATGGACTACGCTTGTTACTAGGGAGTATTTAGATTGAAAATGTAGGGAGGTGATTAGTTCCATGGAGATTTCAAAACTTGCACAGTGACAGGATCTCAGAAAACTCAAGAAATTTTCTTAAATTTTGGAAGCTGGTCAAAGGTTTCACTTAAAAACTTCCTTTGTATGTTTTCAAAACTGCCTTCCTTTTCCTGCTTTTACTCTTGAAACCTTTTTTCATTGCTTCATAAGAACTGATTTTAACCTAATATGGCTTATACTTTACCCATGCCCAGTCATACTTAAGCAAATGCTTCTTGTAAATTACTAGTGTGTAGATTTTTGGAATCAAAGTGAGGTTAATCAATTCTTTGTGAAAGGCAAAGCCTCTTTTGGACTTACAGTGAATGTCATTTGAAGTGTCCTTATTGCTTTTTCATTCATGAGCAACCTGATGTGTTCTTGAATGAAAACCTGCCATAACAAAAATATTTGTATTGAAATGGTAGATATATAAAAATATTTGCACTCCTCCCATTGTGTTATTGACATGCGATTGTACCCTTCAAGTCCTTCTCTTTGTGTGAAGGTTTAATGCATTGTATGATTACAGTATCTCTTACTCCATCTGTAAGTCAATTTCAATTCATTTAGGAAAAAAAAAAAAACCAAAAAGGTAAAAAATTCAAAGTTCAAAATTTTTGAAACAAAATGTAAGTTATTTTGTAAGAAAAGTATATATGAGATGCATAACTTCGTCTGCTTACTTACTGGAGTTTTACTTTTTCTCCCTGATGGAAATTTACAGTGTCATAGTAGTTCTCTCTGGAAAAAATCCAGTTTGCCAGACAAGACACTATTCTTGAAGAATATTCCCAATCTAGCAGTCCTGTACTGACTGTCTATTTGAAAAACAAACCAGCAGGCATGATTGAAATAACCATGCATGATGCATTGGATAGGACTCTTCTGGGAGGGGACTGTGACTATGTCCAAGTTCCTCTGCAGAGGGGTACCACTCTCAATAGGATGCAGCAGGCAAAGAGGATCTTGGACATTTCTCTATCAATTGAAGCTCTTTGTTCACATTTTCAATTGTCTGTCCCTGACATCAGGAGTTCTTTCTTCTGTTTTCAACTGTGTTCATGACTACTGCAAAGGAGCACAAAGCAATTAAGCGTAGCCTGCCAACTGACTTAGATATTTCACACAAACCTTGGCAATACATAACAAGTGCAGAAAGCAGCTGAGTAATGCCATGAGATAGGTTGGTAGCCTAGGCAGCAGGAACGGTAGTTGTATGTCACTCAATGATACCTCCTAATTGATCTGAAAGTTGATTTGATAAGAAGCTTTCCCTTCTGTCTGAAGGAGCAATCTCATCTTCCAAGGTTCAAAGCAATGCATCATTAAGCAAAGCTTTTCCATTAACTTATTTAGCTGTTACAAAAGGCTGGTATTAGGCAAAGTTCATCACGTACAGACAGCAAAACAAGAAAATCACCTCAGAAGTAACAAAAAAGGTGAGTTAGGATACCAAAACTTTCTGCAAGAGATTCCTGAATAACTGTTATAGAAATTACTGCTGGAAAACACAAGTTTATGTGTAGCAGTTTATATTAGTGTTACAGACTGCGAAGTTCACAGTTGTTTTCTTGTCTGTACTCCTGAATTATGTATTTAAACAAGATTAGACATGGGAAAGGATGAAAGTGCTTTGTAAGAAAGTTCATTGTGTTGTTTGCTTGGGAATCTCCTGCTGTGATACTTGTAGTTCAGTAGATTGGTCATTGTCTAGTTTAGCACTGGACTACCACCTAATGACACCAGGGCTGGTACTAGATATTAATGTGTATTAGTGTGTTGGCTCAGAGCAGGGGTGTACCTTAAGCAGATCTCCTGAATGACCCTATTTACTGTTCCGTGGTGTGTATCACAGAGCAGTCTCAAAGCAAACGCACTGTATTAGTTTTTCCTTGGGAAGTCATGCTATGGGAGCTCATCATTTGAGCTCCAACCCCTGAATAGGATGTTCAGTTTGTAGGGTATAAGAACTAGTCATATATGTGAAAGGTGCCTCATTTCAGACATGGGATATTCAAGGTACAGTTGTTTTGCTCTACTGATTTCCTGTTGTTCTGCACTATTTACTACCATAGACACTGCAAACTCACTGTCTTGGAATACTTTTAGTTATACGGTTTAAAAGTAGTAACATGGAAAGAGTAGACTTCCTGCTTTTGTGTTCTCTTTCCATGGCAATGCAGTCAAAAATAATTTGCTGTGCCACCCTGACTGAAGATATGCACCTGCACCCCTCATCTCCATCTCTTATGCTCTCTCCTTGCCTAGTTTTATTCTTTCTTTCTATTATTGTCTTGTAGCATCAATAGATTGCCAAAAGATAAGTTCTGCCTTCTTAAGAATTTTGTTTTGCCCTTCTTACTCTTTGGCTTCAGCAAAGATTGGAGTAATTTTAAAGCCACACAATTCAGCATGCTCCTCACTGTGTGGCAAGTGGCTGCAGTGTCAGTCTCCACCAAATGGCAGAGATATATACCACTATGACACAAGTCCAGGTCAAACTGTTGCCCACGGTTCTAGAGGCTGTGAGGAGCAGTCCATTCCTCTGGCTACATCCTTGGTGTGTTCAGGATGTCTGATGTGATCTCAGGAGTATCCAAGGACTTGAAGAGAGCTGGTGAGTGGTGTTAGTCTTTCTAAAAGGTGGAAAGCTGTGGCAAAAAACTAAGTAGGCCTGTTTGTATTGCTTTAGTAGACAGCCTGATTATCCCAGAAGTAAACTTCTAGCACCGCATGTAGTATCATAAACCAGCAGAGAGTTTGTTCTGTTTACACATCTCACACAGCAGCTAATGACAATGAATTAGGTCTTATACATAATTCAGTCAACCAGGAAGGCTTCTCATCAGAAGTTACTATTGTGTGTGTAAACAATCTGAGTGATTTTGGCATGCTTCCCACTGATGCATTTTGCTTCTCTGTAGCACAACCAACAGCTGTAGTTAAATAGTTCTGTTAATTAAAAGAGAAAAAGCAATATTGTTTCACTGTTCCTTTCCAGAACAGGAGGATCTTGCCTTTGTATATAGTCTCCCTTCCTTAGCAGCTACAGTGGTAAACTTTACGAAGGCTATCAAAGTTTTCTAAGCACTGCCATGGTGGATTGAAAACTGCTCTTTAGTTTTCCTTGAGAGAGGATTTGTCTTGATGTATTTATAAAGTGCTCAGTACTGCTGTTTCTGAAATCAGTCGTCCTTTAGTTGGGCTTTAATTTTGCGAGGAAATTGCATTCATGTCATTATAGTTTCAATCATTTAATTTTTATGTAGCTGTCTTTGAACTTAACATGATTTTCCTCCAGGGTTGATAAGCTATTTTATCCCTGTAAACTTATGTCAGATATTAAGGTTCTTGCTTTATGAGATGGTTTGTTAAAATGTGATCATTCATCTAATCAGCTAGTCTGTGTACAGGCTGATGTGTTTAAGGTTTATGTGGGATACTTGTTTGAAGATACATTTTCCTGATTTCAGTGGTCAATAACAACACACTACAGTACCTTGTTACTTGAACCATGAATGTCTAGTATTATTTTCATTGACCCATCTGTGCATTTGTATTTTGCCCAGCTTCTTCTTTTCTGTCAGTTTTCAATATCTCAGTTGAGGAGATGCTGAGTTCTGGGTGGCTCAGCAAAAAAATTGGAAAGTGCCTATCAAGCCACACCAACATTTCCTTGACTTTAAATTCAAGAAACAGTGGTAATGTTAATTACGGGGAGAGCAGGCTTCCAAGAAGAAGAGTAAAATATTTTTAGGGACAAACCTGCTTGAAGGAATTAAATTAATCTTTTTTTTCCATCTGTTCTTTTCTTCCCTACCCCTTTCCATGCTGCCCTTGCTACCAGCAAAAGTTACCCACCTGAGAATTTGTACAGACCTGGTTAACAGGCAGCTGTCTTGGTGGACTGAAGAGTCTCTGAGTAAAAGCTTGGTTGATTTCCCACCTGAGTGTGCCATCTTTCATTATACCTGAGTAAGGTGGGCATGCAGCTGTACCATTCCCTCACTGCTGTACCTCTGCTCTGTATCCTCTGTGCTTAGCAGTGAGTGAAGAATCTGGCTGTGGCTCATTAGGGCCTTTGGCAACTTGCAACTGCAAAAACTAGATTAGGATAGTGACCTCTGTTTGACATTGCTGGCTTCAAGTGTTTCAGGAGTTCCAGGAAGTTTTAATTCACTGGGAGCCTTTCTGTCTATTACATTGTGTCTGTACTATATATTCTGTTACAGCGTGTCCCATTATTCAACTACATCATGTTTTCCTGTTTCTATAATACAGCTCAACTGAGAATGAGAAACAAAAAATACCCCAGATATGTCTTTGTAGCCTTCTGCTTCTCAGCCAGCTAGTTTTTGTAGGTGAATTATGCCATTAAGGTAGAACATTAAGTACCGTCTTCATGGTGGACTGCACACAGCAACAGCTGATCAAACAGCCAGTTCATACCATATATGGCCTGGATAGCTTGCATATAAACTTGTACCCTGCTTGCTCAAGTGATAGATCCGTGTTTGGATCATTGAATATTGGACCAAGACACCTCTTTTGTTCCATTATGAGTTAATAACTTCATTAGAAGCTGAACAAGTGAGCTATGCTAAGTTATGAGCAGAAGTGAGGAAAGGGAAGAGTGTAGATTCTTTTGTCAAGATCTGAGAGTGACAGTCTGTTTATTTATTTATTTTTTTAATTTTATTTTTTATAAACACAAATGTATTTGATGTTGCACTTACTTTTCTCCTTAAGGGACTTAGAAATAAATAAGTAGTAATGTGTTTAAGAACATGTAAGGTCTAGTATATCATATGAGCAATTCTCTTCTAAGGAAGTGCTGCACAATTTTGCCATTTTTTTTTTTTCTCTCCACTTTACATTGTAGGAGGAAAACTCTTCTCAAGAGTAAATCTGTCTGACATTTTATTTGCTTTTATATCTCTGTGTAACAGTAATGCCTAAAAGGATGCTTTTAGTAAACTACCTTTGTAGTGCCTCAGCCAGGAATGGGCTGAGTCATGCCCCAGGTCATTGTGCTAAGCTTTGTTTGTTCTAATGCTATGATACATTTGATGTACTGCTACCTCGTCTTTCTGTTATCTCCATCTGCTTTGCTTCTTTCCTCTGTTGTCTTTTGAAGCAGTGTAAGTTGTAAAGTAGCAGAAAGAGGATTTTCTAAGCTGAAGGAGACCTTGGGATTGAAACTGTCAGATAATATTGCAGTACAAATAATAATAATTGAAATAAAAATAATGTTAACTATTCAGCATATCATAGAATGGTTGGGGATTGAAGGCATGTGGTCAGCCTAGTCTAGTGGTTGGCAATTCTGCCCACAGCAGGAGGGTTGAAACTAGATGATCTTTGAGGTCCTTTTCAACCCAAGGCGTTCTATGATTCTATGACTTTTAAGATCATGTCGTTCCAACCCTGCTGCTATAGGCAAGGACACCTCCCAATAGACCAGATTGCTCAAAGCCCCATCCAGCCTGTCCTTGAATGCTTCCAGGGAAGGGGCATACACAACCTCATTGGACACCCTGTTCCAGTGCCTCACCACCCTCACAGTAAATGATTTCTTCTTAATATCTACTCTAAATCTAACTTCTTCCAGTTTAAAGCCATTTCCCCTCATCTTGTCACTACTTGTCCTTTTGAAAAGTCCCTCCCCAGCTTTCCTGTGGGGAATATAACCACGTATATGTACACACACACATGCACACATATGCATATATATGATATATATATGTGCATGTAATATTTACCTGACTGGAACATACAAAATGACCTCTGACTCTTTTAGGCCTAAGACCTAAATGTGAGCTGGGCATTGAATATCTGTAACATTCCATGTATAAGAAACTAAAAGCCCTAAAAATGAACAAAGCACCAGGTAAATGATGGATATTAGAAGTATTCATCCTTTGAAATGCTGGAGTGCCTAGTTTTGTCAGTCTAAAGTTTCATTGGAAACTTCAAGTGTGAAAATACAATAAAAACTAAAGAGAAGCCCTGGTCAAGGGCAAGACAGCTGTGGTTTCTGTGCTTGAGCTGAAGCAGAACTGTGTGGAAGACAGTGGGTTTCTGCACAAATGCAACAAGTTTTCTTCATTCCACATATAGCAGGGTTTGAGCTCAAGGTGCTACCAGTTTGTTTGTCTCACTCATTGCTCTGTATTGCTTCCAAGGTGCAAAGCCTTGGACAAATTTAGGCTGCTTAATAAATACACCTCCCTGCACCATGGATGAATCATCTGCAAACAGAGCCAGGAAGAAAAGATCACGTGAGGTTGAGGGCTGGAATTAGAACTGATGCTCTTGTAAAGTTGTGCTGACTCATTGGGACGTTCATCCCGACCCTAGTGACAAGGTTATGGAGCCAGCTCACAGCATGGAAGCACACATTACCTCAGCTCAGCAATGAAACGTTAACAAGAATAAATTCTATTTGCTCCTAAAGTGCCATATCTTAGGCAGAAATGTTAAGTTCTATGTATAAATATTTTAAATAAATTCACTTTTTTGGCAGAATGATAACATCTTTATTTGTTCATTGGGATTTCAGAAACTGTTGCTTTTTTAAACTCTCAGACACTGTAGGTGGCATTCGTCACTGCACAGTAATACAGCTTGGAAAGAAAGAGTATTTCTCCTCACACTGAAACTACATGTTGCTTTGATACCTTTCATTGTGCTGTTCAATGCATGGAGGTAAGGCATTAAGAATAACCAAGGCAAGAACTTCACACATAGTTCTACTGTGTAATGAGGTTCTGAACTGTGATTGTCTTTTTCTTCCATGAGATTGAAGTACCTGTGTAGATGTGGCTCAAACTGTACCCTTTTAACAATGGTACATTCGCATTTAAAAGCACGCAGATCTAAGTGAAGAGTTGAGTTAATAAAACGTATTGTTGGTTTGAAGTATGTAGCCCTTTGCCTTTCATCCCTTTGGGTCTTTTTTGCCATCTCCTGGAGAAATGTGGATGCTGCAAACCTTATATTGCAAACGACTAAGGATGCAGTGAAGAAGGAAAATTCACTATTTTTCTCTTATGCATGCCATGATTTTTGAAAATGCTTGGACAGTCTGATGTGAGCTGAGTTTCAAGCTGTTTAGCCCTAGCTATCACTGGTGTAAAGATCCCATTGCAGTTCTGAACATGTGCCTTGAATTTGTGAAGGAAGAGTATTCTTCACAAGACCAAAAATTGCTTGACTGTTTCATAATGAGAAAGAAGGTGCAAAAAATGGCTCTACCACCTTATCTCACCCAGACCCCAGGCTAGTGTTTTCTTTTGCCTTTTTTTTTGCTTACAGTCCTTAATTAGAATGCCTTACAGGCATTATTGTCTCAAGCCATTATTTCAATTAAAATATTTTAACTGAGTTATGATCATGAGTGACAGAAGTAAAGGTAACAAACGCCAGTTTCAATCTCTCAGCAGCAGAGCAGTAATCGGATTTTGTTCATTAGAGAGGTCAACACAAACAAAAACAGTGCTATTAAACTGCTGTTTCTAACACAATAATACAATAAAGAAACCATGGAAGATTTCAAGGAGAAAACTCGCAGGTGCCAAATGGCTGCTCAGCTATAGGTAGGTGTCTTTCCTCTGGTTCTGCTCCCCATCCCTTATTTTGCTTCAGTGTTGCAGTGTTACGCTGTGTTGTGCACCTGCCACTGAACTTAACAGGTTTTCTTTTTTTTTTTTTTTCCTTTGTGGTAACTCTGAAAAGGAGGTCAGAGAGCTAAGCCCTGAGTATTTCCTAATTTCAGAGTAATTAGGTCTAAACAACAGCAAATTTAATTCAGTGAAAGGAAAAATTCATTTTTAGATGCTAGGAACTTACATAGAGGCTTTTCCTGGTTGAAGGGGTGTTTATCTGCTTTTCCTTAGATTTATCTCAACTGCTTAGGGTGTTTCTTTCTGTTGTTCTCAGTCAAGCATAGTGATTGTGTTAGCCATGAGAAAAGGGGGTTCTCCTTGAAATGTCTTCTGTAGTTTATTTTGACAGATGGATGTTTTGTTTTACTGGATACAATGCAATTCCAATTTTTCAATTGGAAAAGATCCATAAGATCAGGTCTGACCATCAACCTGACAATACCAAGCCCACCACTAAACTGTGTCCCTTAGTGCCAGTCTACACATTGAAACCTCCAGGGACAGTGATTCCACCCCTTCCCTGGGCAGCCTGTGCCACTGCCTCACCACCCTTTCTATGAAGAAGTTCTTCCTGATGTCCAATCTAAACCTCCCCTGGCAGAATTTGGTCACATTTCCTTGCCTCCTGTCACTGCTACTAGCTACTTCAGGTTTTGTCATCATGTGAGACTTGTTGCTTTCATTAAGATAAGAAATGAAATTTCATGCCCCTCTAGTCAGCTGCTTGCCTCTTTTGAAGGTCATTCAGTCGTAGTCCCATCGCTAAACCATGTTACTTAGTGCCACGTCCGCACATCTCTTAAATACCTCCAGGTATTGTAGTGTGCCCATACAACCAACATTTGTATGTAGCTCCACGTGTGTGGCCCATATTCCAAATGTTATAACTCCTCTGCCCAGCATGTTGGAAACATAACTTTGATGTCAAAGAACAAACAAAACCAACCAAACAACAACAAATGAAAACAACAACAAAAAAACAACAAAACAGGTAGATAAAGAAGGACAAGTGTCAGTGAGTTTCATGATTCCAAGGAAATCCAAGTGTGAAATCTGTAGGTGGGTATGCAAAATCGGCATTTCAAATTTTCAAAGCAAATGGAATACAAATACAATGGCAGCCTGCTCAAAATAAAATTTTGGTTGGTGAGAGAAATTATAAGATTATAAATAAACAAATTTCTAACAACCATCTTGGAAACTATTAGGTGAATACCATTGGTTTAGAAGTAGTATTTTTGGTCCTGTCCACCCTGATAAAAAGTAAGAATTTATGGATTATTTTTGTAATAACATATATGACAGAAAAAGAGATATTTTAATATGTATATATTAAAATTGTACATATATTAATATGTAAATATGGGGGATATGATGGAACCTAGTGAGCAATTCAGAGAAGGTACAACAGGAACTACAGGAATATCTTAAAAAATAGATGTTATGTACAGCCTCTGCCTCCAAGTTACTTGCCCTATCCTTAGGGCACTGCAAGGGAATTGTATGTAGCCTGAGGGAGAAAGAACATCCTGCTAATGGGATTGCTCTTGTGCATTCATCTAGATGTCCAGAGTATGACAGAGGTATATCCATACACATACAGATATCCATATACAAACACAGAAATACCATTTAGAGAAGTTTCAGAGGTGAAATTTGCAATCTTGTATTTTTTGGTGTCACTCTTTGGAAGTAATTTCCAGACAGAATCTGTCTGGTGTTACAACATTGAGATCAATTTTTCAAAAATTGCGCTTAGAGAATTTTTTTTGTGTAGTCAGGTTTGTTTGACTCCAGGCTTCACCGTAGTCCGTAATGCATGGAAAAGTGTGACTCATCGCGCTCATCAGTCCTAATATGAGTATGGATAATTTGAGATTACTGTTAAAAAATGAACACATATTAATTGTTCTCTTAATATAAGGAAACTGTGAAGATTAGGATGTGAGGTGGTGATGTGAAGCTCTTTCATTAAATGGTGCATTAGGATGCTTAGTAGGCACATAGATATCAAACAAGGAAGAAAGAAGTTGGAAGTAATGATAAATAATTCTAATTATTACATCTGACTAAGATCTGTGTGCATGCAAAGTACTGCAAGATGGAAAAACAATTTCTGTGGCTTGAAGTTACATTATAGCATCCCCTGGAAGGCAGTCTCCTACCAACATCTCCAAGTGGTCGCATTTAGATAATGGGTTGCCATGGTAACAGATGAAGGCTTACCTGCTTTACCATAGTCTAAGCACAATGGTGCTTTCAGTCTGCGACTTCAAATAAAACCTAGCATCTCTGGTTCTTTGTTGTTTGCACTAATTGTCTGTGTATCCCTACTCGGGACTGCAGGTGGGGCTACTTAGCCATGTTTTTTACTATATATATGTGTATATATATATATATATATGTATATGCATATATATATATATTAATACATGTATATATGTATTCTGTTTTACTTCTATAAGCTGTCCTGTGATGGATGCTGTCCTAAATTCCTGTCCCCAGTCAAGTGGCTAAAGTGGCTCAGATTGCAATTTGAATATTCATTTATTGAATATTGCTATGTAGATCAGACTCAGCAGAAAAATCTCCAGAGAAGAGGGCCAGATGTTGCTGTGTGACAAAACATTGTATAAGAAATGGGAGTAACAACAGAACTAGCCACATTTTCAGATGAACTTTACGTTTGAATATGGTTGTTTGCCTCCCTTTTGAGCAACAGGGAGAAATTGAAGATCTGTCCCTTGGCTAGTGATGTGTGAGAGATGAACAGGTGAGCTGGAAACATTTCTGGAATGTGAAGGGTTAAACTTCTCAGCCATTCTCTGTTCACTCTTTATAATGGCCTCTTGGCCAACCTCTGTCTCATGGCCAGAAAAGACTGTAATTTGTAGGAGTTTCCCACAGTAATTCTCAAATTCTGAAAGCACACCCCTTGTGAAGCCTTGTGATCGATACTTGTGCATTAGTATTAATTAATTAATGCAATGTAAGTGAGAGAAGGAGGTGGACTATTAGCCACTGATATGGAGTAAGTGGATGGATGGTGTCTGCAGTCTTCAACTTTCACTGTAGAGTCAAGGAGCAAGGACATATTCCTGTCCTTATGGAGATTCAATCTGCTTTAAATTGGCATGGGACAACGCATTGTTAGTGGAGAGGGAAGCTCTGCTTTGTCCTTCTCCTTAGAATCACAGAATCACCAAGGCTGGAAAAGGCCTCCAAGATCATCCAGTCCAACCATCCACCAACCACCAGAATTTCTGCACTAAACCATGTCCTTTAGTACAACATCTAAGCATTTCTTGAGCACCTCCAAGAATGGTGACTCCACCACCTTCCTGAGCAGCCCATTCCAGCATGACACCCTGACACTGATTTTGTATCTTTTATTTATGCATCAGGAAAGACTGATGCATCCCCAGGAGGTACATCTATGTACGTATGGGAAAGCAAAAAGACACCTGCCCCCAGATAAATAATGGGAGAGTAAACAGTAGGTAGCTGAGAGATGAGTGCAATAGTGTGGCTGGGAGGTGCATAGGGAAATGATGTATTGGTGTCTGTGCTGAGCCCTGTAAAACAAGCTGCCTTCCACTTAAGTCTGGGGAGCCATCTCTTCACAGGCTTCTCTGTCTGTTCAGCTCCTGGGAATAAGCTTGCTCTTTTCCCAGATGAACTGAGATGTTTATTCATTAGATTTTCATAAGGAAAGTCAAATCTCATATTGCTTAATCAGTGTTGGTTACTGAGTAGTATTAATTGATAAGTCAATATCTGTTAGCACGATAAGCCAGCAGAAACCTTCCCTGGTAGCAACCTTGAGATTATATATTCATCTGTAAATTATTAATGAATACTATTGAACTTGTCCCAGTTGATCAAATATTTGTCTTTGCTCAAGAGCAATATTTTTTTTCTTTTTTTTGTTGTGGTAAGCTGTGTTTGTTTAGGAAATTTGTTGTCTATTTTTCCTCCTAGATCCAACCTCTTGAAAGTTGTTTGAAGATCTGGGCCGTGTTTACTCACCACAACTGTTTTCTGTATTCTGTTCTTCCTTGACATCCTTAGATATTTGTGAGAGTAGTCAAGGCTAATAAGCAAGCTGGGTGTTTTTATAATATAATTTTCCTTATAAGGAATTATGGAAAGACCTTGATACCAGTATCATTGGTGCTTTTTTGTTGTTTTTTTTTCTACTCATCAGCACTTACATGAAAACCTAAGATAAATTAAGTTCATGAAGCTGGAAGTGAAAGCAGAGCAATACGATCTTTTAACAGAAACTCTGACTACTTTATTTATTTATTTATTTTCCAGAAAATGCCTAAGTCATTTGAAAACAGGTGTACATCGTCTCTTTTCAGACATGGGGAAATGAAGAGCTTAACTGATTTAACCAGCTTTGCTCAGCTACTTTTCTGCTCGGAGCAAGACCTGGATCTCCTAGTCTCAAGCTACTAGTTCATCACTGAGATGTTACGTAGTGCCTTTAGTAGCTCTCATTAATGCTCTGTCTATGCAGGATTGCTATATAAATTGTTTTCATCATTGTCACTTCATTCAGTTTTGCCATGCTAGCTTTGACCATCTGTTTTTCCTGCCAGTGCTTCTGGCATTTCTTCCATGGCTGCCTTATACTTGGAACAGTCTCCTTTGACTCTTCATTTCCCTCCTCCTTCTCAAAAACTGCATGTACTAAGACATCAAGAGGAAAGTGATTGCCTTCCAATGGCGACAAGGCAGCAAGCCAGACGGATAACAAAATTATGCAGTGTGAGTGTGGTTTCTAGTCTAGTGTGTGCTCAGCTTAATTCAGCACATCCTATCATGCAGGAAGTCCACACTGCCCTTCAGAGTATGTTGCTTACTGTCCTACTGGAAATTCACCCACGTGTGGTCAAAATAAAAACCTTGGATTATACAAATCTTAGTTTATTCACGTGGAAGTGTAAGACAGTGGTGATTCTAAGAAGCTGAGACATTGCAAGTTGTGTTCCCCTTGTGTATACCCATTGTAGTTCCCTTAATTCCTGTAGTGGTTTGAGACACTTGCTGAAGGGCTTGACTGATATTTTCTCTGTGTTTGGGGGGGATTTATGGCATCAGAACTAAAATGATATGTTCTCCTGTTGCTCCCTCTCTTGATGTCTCAGTTTTAAGAAAAGCAAAATGAAGGAGAAATATATAAAGAAAATTTTTAAGGGATGAAGCTAGTTCCTAGTTCATTTTTTACTTTGTTTCTTTTTCTTGTCTTTCAGGTCTCTCAGCAGCCAAACTACTGACTGAGTCAGGCTTAAATGTTGTGTTGCTGGAAGCCAATGACAGGGTTGGTGGAAGAACCTTCACTGTAAAGGTAATCATCTCCAAACCCATTTATACAGTATACACACACACCTAGTTTATACTATATATGTATATAATGTGAAATTAACAATTAATATGTATGCATTATATATGTATATATGTGTGTGTGTGTGTGTATGTATGTATATGTATATTATACATACATTATATGAATACTATACATAAGTGTATGTATTTAACTTACCTGCTAGAGGATGTTCTTGTGGGAAATTTGGCAGAGCAGTAGCAGATGGGAAGTTTCCTGATACCATACAAGCAAGAGTAGGAAAAGACAGCAGAATGATGTGGACAGAATGTTTCCATGTTCCATGCACTGGAGTCATTAGTCTTTTCCTCCAGGAAGGAGAACGTGATTAGCTAAGTTTTAAAGTCATTTCCCATGGATTGATTCAGGGAAAAATACCTATTTAAAAACATCCAAAAAGGCCAACTGTGTCATGAAAATCCTTGAGCTGAACTTTTAACAAGCCCTGTAAAGAGTGACTTAGATTAGTGGAATGGCAGAGGTGACTGGGGACTAGTCTTCTTTACTTTTGTGACCCGTCTCGACCTAGGAGAACTTTGTGTACTCTGCTCATCAAAAAACCTTACCTGTGCTGTTCCCTAGTATACTGTTTTGAGCTAGTTGCTGGTGAGATGCCCAACCAAATAAGAACTGTGCAGATGTCTCTGACTCCATCTTCTCTGTTAAGGTCTTTGTTCTTATGCTTGTTGGGAGGCCTGTTGTTCCTTTGCAGCCTTAAGCTGGTTATGAAATCTACATGTGAGATTCTTAATAATTGCTGCTCCTGAACTTAACCAAGAAGAAGAGTTTTCTATAGTGAGCAGAATTTTCGCTAGAATGCTTGAATAATTCCTCTAGATTGCTCTTTTAAATTGTGTGCTATTTGCAAGAGATGCATCTCTTTCATTTTATTTTATTTTATTTTATTTTATTTTATTTTGTGTGCATGATATACTAGAATAAACAAGTTAAATATGTGGACCTCGGAGGAGCCTATGTGGGGCCAACGCAAAATCGCCTTCTACGGTTATCTAAAGAGTTAGGAATAGAGACATACAAAGTGAATGAAGTTGAGCACCTGATACATCATGTGAAGGTAAGATGCTCTCAAGAGTTTTGCTGTAGATCTCCTTTTTTATTGTTCACCAGCCATGGTGCGGTGGAATATACTTGTTTAAGTATGCATCCTCTGAGTTTCTTGAAGAAAAATAAGTATGCTGGTAATGAAGAAGTCATAAAAATTACTATATGCATGCATATTTATGTGTACCCTTGTAGATGCATCCTGGTAACTGGTGCTTTTGTTCAAGTCTGAGCTCGTAGTTAAAAGCTCTCAAAAAGTTTCACTCTTTCCAAACAGTACAACTGCAGCTGTTCTATATGTGCCAGCTCTCTTAATATATTCTAAACAAGGTGTCTGAAAAGCTCTTCCATGAGTCTGGAAAGTGGGAGTATCTGGAGTCTGACTGAAAGTTTGTCAGGATAAGGTTCCTACATTCTTTCCTCCTTTCTTGATACTACTTGATACTATTCTATGTGGGTGTAGCACTCTCAAAGAAGAAAAATGTTTTGTGTTCTGAGGAAATTAACATCGCTATATGCTTATGTAGAGTGACTGGCAAAATATTTGTCAGATGATCCTTGTTGTCTGGTCAAAGATTAAAGAAAATGGTGACATCTCTAAGCTGACAGTAATAGAGAAAAGTTGTTCTGCCATATGTTTTGAAGTATCTTTCCCATTCAGTTGTTATGAAAAAGAAGTGTGTTCTCAAAGCACTTTCCTATGGTGACTGTCAACATTTAGTCCTGCTGTGGTAGAATTGATGAGTGTGTCCACACTGTTTTGTTAAATGTGCCTCTAACATCATCGTCAGAGACAATTTTTCTGCTTCTTCACACTATTCTGCTTTCAGGGTCTCCTCCATTTTAGTAGCAAGTCACACTGTGAGGGGAAAGTTGATGCTAGAAGACAATTGACATGGCCAGTCTATATGAGCAACTGTCTGGACAACCTTGCTCTCCTAGCATGGTGGCATTCCAAAATACCATCAGAAGTCACTGATATACTTGATATTGCAAAAGCTAGAGTTGGTATGGGGACCTCATCTGTCAGCAGCCAGCATAAGCATGGCTGCTTGTTTTGTAGGCCAGACCACATTTTCTTTTCAGGTCACTAGGAGCCAACTTGTTGGGAAGGGTGCTGATGTCAGTATACTGTTTGAAATGACCTTTTGTTTTGCAACAGACTTCTAGAGTGAGTAGAACTTCTACAGAAGAAGAAGTTTGGGCTCTTTCCAAAGATAATCTGTCTTTCAGTAGACCAGAAATGTCTTAACACATGAATTGCTAGAGGTAGGTTGGCTTGCAAACAGCCTTTTGCCATCATCTAGGGACACCTTTAAGTACAGGGCTGAGGGTGTTGGTGTGAGACGTGGCTTTCAGCCTTCCTCCCTGCCCAGCACTGACAGAACTTGCTAGTGTTTAGGAATGTACCCTAGGCTGTCAGTAAAGGAAGTGCCTTGGCCCTTTCTGGGTATAGGAATGGCTTTGCATTGTGGCAGAAAGTCTCTTTTCCAACAGAGGACTGAGCCCATAAAGCCGGTCCAGGCACTGAGACTCAAGTCAAGGGAAGTTATGTAGCAGTACAACTCATGTCCAGAGATCCGGAGTGGAGAGAAGCTGCTCTACTCCAAAAGGCATTTAAGCCATCCAAGTCTGGGGATATGGGATACTTGACACTTTGGCTAAGGTCTGTATCCATGAGTTACGGGTGCAAACAGAACCTGGGAGATCTGCAAAAAGACTGAAGGCCTGGGCTCACTCCAACACCCATGTGCTGGTGCTGTGACCTGCTGATAGATGCTGGCAGAATGCCTGATATACCAGGGGGATGTGGCAAATGTTGTAGTTCTACACATGCAGGCATGGTAGTCTGAAGTTTGGCATGTATGTGTGAGATTGGCACCATGCCTTACACAGACTCCAGAGACTCTGGAAGTAGCAGGATCCTTCGAGACTCCAGTGTGTCAGTGTTGTCATCCTGCTTAGAGCCATATCCAGTCCTGTGAATTACTGAAAATCATCTGAGGAGAGATATTGCACATCTTGGTGGCGGCTGCTTGTGGGAGAGCTACTGAAGGGAGACGGGGTAGAAGTGGCAAGGGAGAGAACTGTGCCAGGACTCCCTAGAAGCTAAGCAGCGCTTAACGAGAGAAAATATCACATAGTCAGTAGCTCCTCCTTGGTATTTCTGAATTTCATTCATTTTTAATCTTTTATTTCTTTTTTACTGCTGTGTTTATACAACCTTGGAAAAATATTATCATAGTTAAAGGAATTACAGATGAAGAGTTAGAATATTAATGCTATACAGTAAAAATGTATGTCATTGCATGTACAAATAGGTGCACTAATCTATGAACTTTTGCATTGTAACATTGTAACTGTAGTACAGTCCATTCAGATCTCTCACTTTAGCCAAGTGGCTGCTTTCCCTGCAAACGGACAGCACTCTTGTGTGCTCCCTGAAATCTAAGTTATATTCTCAAGTCATACCTTGTAAAACAGATTCCACAATATACAAAGGTCTTTGCAAATTTGAATTCACATGCTGGCCCAAGCTTCATGACTATAGACAAATCTAATTAAATTCTGGACTACGCATTCTCTCTGAATCCAGAGAGGGAGTGAAACCTAAAGGTTTTAATTTTTGTCTAACTACACTATCAGGCATCAGAATGCATCTTGGAAAATCAGCTGCTGTTTTTACATGTACCCAAGGGCAAAATCAAGCCTTTCATAGTTAATTAAATTCATTTTAGAGGCTTTTTAATACAAGTAATATATGCAGCTTCTTTGTACTACAAAATGAAAAGAATGCATTTTGTTGATCTCTGGGTGTGTCTCTGCTAATTAAGCTTTACCAGCTTGATTGAATTGTGTGTTTTCTTCCCCTTTAATCTTTTTTAATGCCAGGTTCTATTGTGAGAGTATTTTTGAGCTCACTTATATTATGTTTGATATCTTCACAGAAACTCAAAATTATATTTCTTGCCCTACATATTTTTTTTATTTCCTTCCTCTTGTTAAACATCCTCTTTTATGGTTTTTGAAAGGAGATTAGTATGCTCTTTTCATTTGTGTAAGTGCTGTTTCATCAGTCTCAGTGAGAAAATTAGTGTAGCTCTGCAAGTTGTATTTAGTAGGCAAATTGCTGTGTGAAGTTGTTTCTCAAAATCTGATTGTTAGTTTGTGGTAGGTCTCCTACTCCATTAATGTTCATCGTCACATTTTTTTTCCACCAGATCTGTTTTTTCCACCAGATCTTTTTTTCCACCAGAACTGTTGATAGGTATTGATAACCTGGTCCTTCCTGGAATTTCCCCATATTGTCGGAACTCACTGTTCCATTTATTCCTCTTCATCCCTGTGTTGTCTTGTTGCAAACTGCAGATAGTGATAGCGATTAGCTAGGTAGCTAGCTATTGGGATGGTGTATTGCAGCTGTAATATTCCTCATGTGGTGACAGTTGATATAAGCCCTGCTAGTTGTTCCGTTACCACCAAAAGTCAGGCAGTTAGATACTGCATGCATCCAGAGGGGTCTTTCAAGCCAAATGCTGGGTGAAACATGAAGCATCTCCTCCCTTGTCATCAGGCAAATTCTTGGCAGTGAGTTGCTTGTACCTCATTACCACAGTTCTGTTCCCTGTAAGAGGATGGGCTTTCCTCTTTCTCTTAACTATGTGTCTTCCAGCAGCACTGGCTAGAGTTGTCTGAATGCATGTCATGTCCTTCTAAGGTTAGCACAACCTTCGTAGTTATGTATAATCTGGCAATGGGAGGGAATGCTAAGGTGAATCCAATTGTCCAGATCTTGGCTGAAATAGAGCTAATTTTCTTCATAGTGGCCGCTGTGGTGGTGTGTTTTGGATGTGTAATGAAAACAATGTTGATAGCATACCAATGTTTTACTTATTGCAGTGGTTAGACAGTGCCAGGGACATGTTTCAGATTCTTGTGCTGCCCTCTCAGTAAGGTGCTGAGGGTGCACAAGGAGCTTGGAAAGGACAGAACCGGGCACTGACCCAAAATGGCCAAAGGGATGCCCAGTACCATATGGAATCATTCTGAGTTATAAAAGTGCGAGGAGTTGGCATGCCACACTCGTAAAAATCTGCACCAGCAGAGGTGACCCGTTGTTTCAAAGCTGCTATGATGGCATAGTTGCTAGGAAAATATTGTCCACACAGGCCATCTTTCATCAGCCCGAGCAGGTAGAAGTCAGAAGGTGCTAAATCTGGACTATACAGTGCACATGGCAGGACAATATGCTCCATGGTCTTCAGACTGTTATGCAGCCTGGTGTTACTATGCTGCAAGAGAAAAGTCTTCTCTGTTTTGACTCTGGAAGATTGAACCTTCAGGTCAATCACTGTCATGATGTAGCAGTCAGAATTTACAGTTTGTCCAAGTTCCTGGAAATCCGGAAGGATCACTCCTTTCCTCTTCCAAAAGATGCTCCACATTACTTTACCCACTGTGGGCTGCATATTGAACTTCTAGTGGGGAATTCATGTGTCACCACTCCATGAACTGCTATTTTGATTTGGTTCAGTAGGTCCTGACACACTAACATACAGTGTTTTTTCTGTTCCTGTGTGAGCATTTCTGGAACCAACCTGTTGTAAACTTGAGATATTTCAACATTACTCCCACCATTTCCAATGCATTGAAGCTGATATTCAGCTCTATACACAGTTCACCTGTTGTAATTGGACAGATCACAAAAATGACCTACTCGAGACACTCTTCATTTCATGGTGTGACAGCTGCGCATGACTGCATGGAGTGTGGCTTGTCTTTCACATCGCTGTCACCACTGCTGAAATGCATCGCCCATTGCCTCACTGTACTCACATCCACTGCTTGGTTTCCATCAGCGTTCAGTGAGTGTTCATGAATGTTAGTGGGTGCCATTTTTTTCTGCATGGAGGAATTCAGTGACAAACCTTTGTTTCTTTCACACTTCCGTGTCAGACACTATTATGTCAGACTGCCCCTTTGCTGCCACCTGTCACATGGCAACAAAAGGTAACGGGATATTGGTGGGAAGGTTCGACCTTTACTGCCATGCCACCAACATCTGCCTCTGATGTCATGGGCCAACATCATGAAATAGGAGGTATTGCTTTTAGAGCAGCTCTTTGTATATCTGCACACACACACAAAATATATTTCCATTCATTTTCTGTCCTATTTAACTATAATTATATCAGTCCACAAATTTTATCTCTTTCCAGTTCTTTCCCACATCCCATTGGAGAGGAGTACTTGGCTGAATGACTGTGTGGTGCCGAGCTGTTGCCAGGTTAAACAACAGGAGTAGCCTGCAGGGCGTTGCTGGGATGAACATTTAATCTTATACACACAATACTTTTAGCTAGGACCACAAATCTGCTGTAATGTTAGCAGGCTACATGCTGATCTACAGTGAATATGCAGAAATTTTTTTTTTACAGGTGTCATTCATTTTCAGCGCTATTGTGTTTATTAAAATGCAGTTTGCTGTGGTCTCGTTCATGAATAAGAATGTGATGGTCCTGTTCTATTGGGGTTTAATTGGCAGCAGGATAAGTTATTGCTTATAGAATATATATTGCTTATAATTGGGGAATTTACTGGTATTTCTTCTGTGCTATCACTGATGCATACACTAAAACAACATGATTTATTTAAGCTTTTGACCTGCTTGTTTGCAAATCTAAGGGCAGTATCTCCTGGCGTAGCGTATAATGTGTAGTGTAACAGCTTAAATGGATTTTGAATGACTAGATAAAAGCACTTTCATTTCTCTTCTGTTTGTCTTAATTAGAGTGAGTTCAGAGAAGGAAAAGTCTGTGAGGCTATTGGTTACCAAAAATTTAAGCAAGGCAGAATGGCATCATATCTTTATATTTTTTTTACTCTGACGGTTTGTAAGAAAGAACTTAAGGAACTGGGGAGAATCATCTGAATCTTGAAGAAGCTGGGTATCTGGCACCTTGTAAAGGAAGACATGTAAATACAAAGACACTGAAATTACCACATGGCCTCAGTAGTTTCACATGTTCTTGCTGGAATGTAGATTTGCGTTGCTTAAACTGTTCCCTAGGTATAGGGATGCAGGCATTCCTGTCACAAAATGCCATGTCATTATTCACACTGACTGAGAGCCTCAGGGGAGACTCTGAGGACTGAACAGGCTGAGGTAGGTGACAGCATCTGCCAAACCCACAAAGGATGTCCTCCATGCTGTGAATGAAAAACAGCCCCTGGCAGGAGTAGAGAGAAGGCTGTTCTTTTTGGACCTACCCTGTAAATAATGGACATTTTCCCTTTTTTTGTGCCAGTCACTTGGCAGCAATTGCAACAAGTTGGATTGTAATTACATCTTTTTTTTTTTTTAATGAAAATATGAATAATATTTGTATTACAGCAGTCTAAAAGGGTCTTGATAACGTTCTGCAAATCTGCAAAGTGATCTCTGCCAAAGGGGACTGTAAAGAAGAGTCTCACAGGAGATGTTTATTGATCAGGAAAATTGGCTGGAAGGCTGACAACTGTGACCTGATGGCAGTACCAGGATGAAAGCAGTAGAGAAAGTGAACTGGAAATAAAGTATGCATTTCTTAATTAAAACTGAATGCAAAGAAAATTCCTCAGTCTCAGCCCTCCCAGTCCACAGGGTCTGTTTCCTAGAAGATAAGGAAAAGGAGCTGTGCTCCCAACTAGCTTATTTAATTCAGGCTGCTGGGAGAAAAGCTTCAATTGCATTTGATTACAAGAACTGATTTTTGTTTCCCTTGGGAAGCTGATCGAGGCCTGTGGAAATGCAGAATTAGGTATGTGCTGGAAGAGCTGGCTGAGCTCACTGTGTTTCACATGCCTGTAAAATTTATGTATGATTTCAGGTTTTAGGTAAAAATGTAAAATCCTGAAGCATCTCAGAAACAAAGCCATTGAGGCTAATGGTATCTTCTGCTTTAAACAGTATTTTTATTTTGAGAGGGCAAGGATGCTCTTGTGCTCTGGGGTTGGTTTTGTGTTGTTTTTTTCCTGCTGGCAGAGATCTTGTTTCATGGTTTACTCCAAAATGGAACTCCTCTTTTCTTACGTTTTTATTTATTTTTGCCCACTTATTAGCTGCTGGGAGTGGAAGGAAATTTTTAAAGTCAAACTCCAGAAATATCCTGAAAAGGTTTATTTTGATTTTATCCCCTTTATTGGCAGGTTTCATTCAGGTATTGAAAACCACTTGGAACCCCAGTTTCAGAGAATATTTAGAACTGCAGTCACTTGAACTCTGGGCTTCATAAGATTCCTGAGCACTGTTTGTGGAGGTGTTTCTTAGAATCTCTAAATAAAAAGACTGGTTTTAGTAGGAAGGAGCCTTAATCAACTCTTTTATTAACTGGTTGGATCAAAGATTTATATTCACGTTTAAATTCCTAGCAGAACCTCAAGCTTCTTTTCTAAATACTTTAGTGTAAAATTTTTTCTTATTTTGCTTTTTTTTTTTTTTTCAGTTAAGACATGTATCTCAGTTTTTGTGTGACTGGTGTGGTGGTGGAGTGAAGATGAACTGTATATCTATAATACACTTGAAACAAATTGCTCCCACTTAGCTTCTTTCTTTTTTAAAGATGCATGTTTCAGACCAATTTGTTTGGCTATGCTACACTTAAAGTGAAATTACTTTTGTTGATCAGATTTCACAAGATGCTTCAGCATCCAGAGCTTATGATCCCAGATTAAGTACTGAAATATGTTTAGAAGGTATTTTGGCACATCTTAATATTGTACGTTTGCATCATTAGTTATCTAGATTTTTCTTTCACAGCATTTGTTTTTTCTAATCTTTGTATCTTTTTATCTTTATGATAACTGTCAGCACAGTAACCAGTTGAACATATGAGCTGAAGTTCTTCTCAAAGAAGAGAACTTCACTGTCTCATTTTTTTCTGTAGGCTTATTTACCTTTCTCGGCTGCTAGAGATATCATTTGGTCCAAGTAGTTGCCATGTGTTCTTGAGAATTATGATCACATGGGAGGCTGAGTACCAAAGTTGCATGTTATTATATGTCACGGATAAAATGAAAACAACAAGGAGGACAGTTTTCCACAGTATAGCAAGTGAGCAAATGAGTATGAGAGGTGGGTACTAAGTTCCAGTCTGATGCGACTCCTTGCTGTTTCTCGTTTTCCTCCTCAAGCCTTTGTGTCTTAGAATCACATAATCGTTATGGCTGGAAAGGACCTTTAAGATCATCTAGTCCAAGCACTAGCCCATCCCCACCATGCCCACTGACCACCTCCATCAGTGCCACATCCGTATGGTTCTTAGACACTTCCAGAGACATTGACTCCACCACCTCCCTCAGCAGCCTGTGCCACTGCCTCACTACTCTTTCTGAGAAGAAATGTTCCCTAATATCCAGCCTGTCATCCTTAAGGCCATTACATCTTGTGCTATTGCTGTTAACTGGGAGAGGAGGCTGTTTCTGTGCTTTATATGAATGTGTTTTCTAGGATTTTAAATTGAGAGAACTTGCATGATGTACCCATGCTTGGAGATCAGCAGAGGGCACTGTATGCCCACAAAGCTGTGTAGCGGTGAATTAACATGCAGAGTGGCATCCTGGTGAAGTTAAGAGCTGTTACTCTGAGGTTTAGAAGGTTTAGCTGAGGGAGTATCTATGCTTATTCACGGATGCAGAGGTTGCATCACAGGGTCTTGTTTCCTACAATGAAAGCTGACTATTTGTAAGATGTTTATACCAACTGTAAAACCCACACAAGGATCTGCAGGTCATGATGTTGAACACTGCTGAGGCTCTACCTAGGCACATAACATTTAGAGGAGCATGAAGGGGGATTGTGCCTGCAAAAGCAGGAAGTCTTCTGAGATCCCTCTGTGCAGTGAGATACTGATGATGCTTGCTGGCAGAACATATCTTTTCTTCCCTAACCATTCACTCACTGCCACTCTTCCAGGGCAAAGCATGTGGGACCAGCCCTGTGACCTCCCAGGTCCTGAGAGTGATATGCAAGGGGCTACTGACACTCAGTTGCTGAGCTATATATTTCCTTTACCCTGTCGTAGTAACCCATCTTTTGTTGTGTCATCTGTTTGACCTGATGTACATAGAAAATCTGTTTCCATACCACTTATATTACATGTGTCCAGCATAAATAAATCAAATGTTGGTTGAGATGACATTCTTCAAAACAGATGAATGAGAAAATCTGTTGGGAATTGTAATAGTTATGACATTTTACATTGGATTCCTCATTTCCCTATTTGTTTATTCCTGAGACTACTGAGTTCCTTCACTTTGCTCCCTATAGTTTCAGCTTATTTGATATGCTTTAGCTCATGCTGCAGTAGCAGTCTTTTCAAGCAGCAAGTGACCTGTACAATAGCAGGTAGACCTCCCGCTGTCAGTGTTGATGTTGGAAGCATTGCAAGTGGCATTATGGATCAGTTTATAAAAACTATACGTGCTCTCTATCAAATACCATTGAGTGCACTCCTGCTCTTTCCCTCTCGGAAAAGAAAATGAAGTAAAAAAGTAAAAAAAAATACTTCTGAGCATTATTACAATTGTGATGTTAAAATATTGTATGAGATAATCAGAAGTGGTGGTTATTACTGCATACTACTCTGATTTAGGTATTAAAAACATTTGAAAGTAAATGTTTTGTGCATTTTGGGACTTACTCTTATTTATATTTCTTGTTTGACTTTGGAGATTATGCAACACCGGTAGGTGTGGAGAATGCTATTCCCAGCAAGATGATAGAAATAGGCAAATTTTGCCTAAATATCAAAAAGCTTGTTGTATTTGCAAAAGTATATATTCATCAGTAGAAATTAATCATTTTGGGTTTTGGAAAATAGTCTGAACTATAAGTAATCTTTCTGTAGTGCTGCTATTCTTGTTTCTGAATAGATCCTGGTCTTGCAGCCTCTTCTCAAACAGAATTCTGACATGCAGCTCCTGGAATTTAGTCTATGTAGGAAGTAAGGATGAGGCCTTAGGTAATGCCTTAAGACCAACTAAATGCAACTTTTTCAGGAGACTCCCTGTCTTTTGTAATTGTTTTTTATTTTTCCAGGTTGAGATTTGTTTTTGTGCTTTATGAGACTTGTCACCTCAGATTTCTGTACAAGAAGTATACCCAAGTTTTCCCTTTCTACAGTTCAAATGCATTGAAATAGAGGAATACTAAAACAAAGATATGTTTTATGTGTCTCTTAGCTGTGCACTCATGAAGAAACACCACAGGGAATTTGTAAGACTTGAATTAACTCAGAGGGGATAACTCAGTTAGAATTGCCTGTGGCAGAGCAGGAAACTCAGAACAAAATCAATAATTGGAATAACCCATTCTGATGCTGTCCTGGTTTTCTTGAGCACAGCACTATACATATTTCATAAATCTAAATCTGGGAAATGCCAGTTTCTAAAAACCAAACTGACACACTCTTTTTTTTTTTTTTTTGAAACACCTATACAAGGTATTCCACATCCAGTGCTCAGAATAAAGCACAGAAAAGCTGACTTCTGGCTGCCATGAAATTTTTATGTGCCCCAAAAAGCTAAAAGGTAATAACCAACAGGATTCAGATTTTACTAGCTGGGACAGGAGATCACTTACTCTGTGACCTATTGCTCTTCCGTTATGATGCCCCTTGGCGATAGACCACGGGGGTGCATCCCAGTTCAAATTAAGTTCACATTAAGGGATCTCATAATAGTATCAAAATGTCCATTTCAGAACTAAGTGAAGGATAAACTCACTACTATTACTGATCCCATTTTTCAGGAATATATCTTTCATTTTTCTGGAGTAATGTATTTTTATATGACTGAATATGAAAGCTGTAGAGATGCACTTTTATTCCACTTTGGATTAAAACATTTTTCCTGACATTTTCTGCAGTATTTCTGAACATGTGCTGTAATGTCCATTCTTAGGCCAGAAATATGGTGTTTTGTACCTTCATACCTCTGCCTCATTAAGTGGCTGGGAATCAGTTCCAACTGGAACAAAACTTTTTGTTTTGAAAACGTTTTTTATATTGCTGTTTTGGCATGTTACAAACCATAATCCATCCTCAAAAGATTTGCAAAATGGAGTTGTTGTTTGCAGTTACTTCTCCACATGCAATTTTATCAAAGAATTATTTTTTTTCTTCTTATAATTTTCTTTCTTCCTGACTTCCCTTACCTTGGTGTTTTGTAGAATGGTTCCATTAGCGTCTCTTGGCCTCACGAAGACTAGGTGAAAGAACAGTTTATTCTTTCTCTAAACCTCTTGGGTTTTTTTGTTCGTTTGTTTGTTTGTTTTTGTTTATTTATTTGTTTGTTTTATAACAGATTTCTGATTTGTTTTAGTCTTATCCCTAGGTTTTGGGATTTCTCCTTTCTAAGTTTCTTTTTCTTTGAATTAGAAGCCCTCAAAGTTATAAGCCAGCATTTTTCAAGGTTTTATCTGATTTTGTTATTTCCAGACCAAGTTTTTAGTCTCTAAAGATCCCTTTCTGCTATTTTACTATCTCTTTTGATGTTTGCAACACCTGCAGATTTGAATGATGTCCTTCTTTCACGTTATTAATAAAGAGGCTACATCAAACCTAGCTTGACAATTCTTCATGGAAGTGGTCTTTGGACGCTATCTTCAGTGAGATACAGTCTTGTTTGTTCATTGTTACCTGGTTCTAAATATTTAATCATGATGCAGTGTTTCTCTTGAAGAAAAGACAGACTGCGTAAATCTGTTTTAGTGATCAATTGATGTGGCACTGTATCAAGTATCTCTTAAAAGTTAGTACTTCTACCAACTGATGTTCATGCAAATGCACTGCCCCTTAAATATCTAATTTAATATAAGTTTTGAAATATCAAATGTGGCACATAATGTGGTCTTTATTATTCATTTATTCTGTGTAGTACAGAATATATTAGGAAGAAATGAGTAACCATATAATGCTAATGAGCAATTCTTTGTGACTTTTTAAATCTGTTATGTTGCCATACCTATAGTCAGCCAGGGAAATTCCTCATAAATGAAATAGCTCTGTCATCTTCTGCCCTTAATTAAGTTGGACCTTCTGAATTCCTAGTAGTGGCTAAATTTATAACATCTAGCTAATAAGTCTATAATGGTATAAGTGGGACATTGGTATTGGCCATGCTTTCGCTCTCCGGAATCTATATATTGCCAGAGGTGTGGTTATTGAATGAGAGGAATGGTGGTTTTGTTATTAAATGCCACATTTTCTTGCAGCTAAAAACAGTTTATTCCAGTCTCTGAGCTATGATTTTACAGCTTAATAAAGCTCATCACAGCTAATTCAGTCTGATTTTGAGGGGAAAAAAATCAAATACTAAATGCTATTACCAATTCAGTCTTTTCGTGAGCACTTAGGAAAATATGCAACATATGTTTCTTATTTTCAGAAACAGACAGTTTTTCATCTCAGTTGAGCAATACTGTTCTGTCTCATTTGTGCACTGATCTGAGTGACTTAGTGATTAATTTTGTGCTTTCTTCTAATGAACATTCAACCATTTATTGTGGTTTCCTGCACATAGAAGCTATGATTGTGATTTTATTTTAGTTTTTATGAGCTTATTGTTTGTTTGTTTTAATCATCTTGTAGGGTAAGTCTTACCCTTTTAAAGGTGCGTTCCCTCCTCTGTGGAATCCGTTGGTCTACCTGGACTACAACAATCTGTGGAGGACCATGGATGAAATGGGAAAGGAGGTATGGCATAAGAAATTGCAGCTGACTGTCTCAGCTCTGTGAGAGGCTGATCAGAGAGGTAAAGTGAAAATTGAACTAGGTTGCAGATAGGCAAAGCTGCTGTAGCTTGAATGAGCGTAGTGCTGGCAGGAGCAGCATTATTTTGGTACATGTATTTAGCACCACGCTGGTAGTCAGAACGCATGCTTAAATGGCATTCTAGCAAGCTCATTCTGAAAGCCATGCTGCTGAGCCTGTCTACAGTCATACCTTTGCAGTTTTTTATATATGGGCATCCAGGTTTGTGCATGTGATTTAGTGTTTTGCACAATGACTGAGGAATCAGCGTTTTAAGAGGCTTGTCAACCTGTAACATAAATCCTTCTCCACCCTCAAATTCAACCTAACCACTTTAGCTTGTTACCATGATTTCCGTTTAGTTACACAGTTTTGAAAAGAAGCAACTGTAACCTGCATAGATGAACAAGAGAGACAGAATAAACCAGTCATCCCTCAGTACTGTGCTTTATGTTCTTGCTTTCAAATCTGAAATTTCTTTGTTGTTAAATCGTAAAAAACAAACAAACAAACAAAAGAACATGAAAAAGAATGGTCCTCAGGGTATCTCTGTTAAGTTCACTGCACTGCCTGTCAAGAATTTGCAAGCCGAGTTATCATATAAAGATGAGATTACATTGGTGACGTTTCAAATATTGGCAATAAAGCAGAGTTCTGTTCCCTGCCTCCCATCTTACATATTTCTCTTTCATACAGTCATTCAGCTTATAATGTTAATTCTCTCCTTTTTCTCTAAACCTTGAATTCTAACCCTAAATGGTAACTGTTTATTTTGAAAATAACACATACAGAATGAATTATTAAAAAAATATATTAAAACTCTACATAAAAGGGTTGTTTTTTGTTGTTGCTGTTGTTATTTATTTAGTTAGTTTAAATAGACCTAAACAACACTCCAGATTTCCTTATTTTAACCAGAAAACAATCAGTTCACTTTTTTGTCTTTTTCTTCTGACATTCATTCATTTGCTGATGAACACTATTTTATGTTACCTTAGATTCCCAACGAAGCTCCATGGAAAGCTCCGCATGCAGAAGAATGGGACAGAATGACTATGCAAGATTTCATAGACAAAATTTGCTGGACAAAGTAAGAAACTCTTCAGTATGGAAGTATATATAAAAGCTTATATTTATATACCTTAAAACAAAAATTAGGCACTATTGCTTTGCAAACAGATATAATTACCACCAAAATATAGTCTTTTTAAAGAAATAGGATGAGAAAATATTTTTATGATGGACCACAACATCTATCAGCACACACAGTAGTTTGTTATATTTCCATAACTTTTTAGGCTAATATAAAGATATAAGGAAAGCGGGTTTTGTGTGAGGGATTACCTCCGAATACATGGGTAGTAGTTTCATCTGATATATGTCAAAATGTGTTTGACTATTCAAGAAATAATGCTCTGACTACAGCAGGTTTCTGAATCACACCTTTGATGGAAGAGCATACCTTTATTCTGTACTGGACCAGCTGATTTTACCAAAGTACTGTAAGAATAATAGTTGTCTTGAAATGGCACTAGATCAGCCTAACTGGATGGGAACTGTTGAATCACAGCCTGAACCACTGATTGATCACCTGAGATGAGCACTGAGTCAGTCGCAGGAGCACAGGTGAAGGCAATGCACTGTGTGACCGGAAGGGGTGCAGTCTGGCTCCACCTCTCCCAGACCCCATTTAAGGGCTGACCACCACTGGGGAAGGATCTCTTGTTGGAGATCCCTCCTCTGTGGAGTTCCAGCTGAGCCTCGACTGTCAGTGACAGGTGAACCTTTCCTAATTTACTGGTTGTCTTTATACCATCTGGATGAGCCACCTGAAAATATACTGTCTACCTTCATTATTTTGTATGGGTACTATTCTTTCAGGTTATTCACCGTACAAAGACCCATCTCTCTGCTACACTATATACCACCCAGGGAAAAATGGAGAATGAGTGCTTCCTGTTTTTATGTATACATCAAAGCTATTTTTCTTTACTTGCCATTCAAGAGCAGTTTCATTGCTTTTCTTCACAGTGAAACAAAAATATATTAATTCTTTCTTGCTGTAAAAGAGATAGATTTCAACAGCAACAGCTTCAGAATTTCTAAGCACCCCCACTCTGCTGCAGGGAGCCTGACCAACCTTAGTGAAAAAGTCTGACACTGCCAGTGTCATCTGGGGAGCGTTTTTGTGGTTTCATCCAGCCTTCAGAGAGTAATGTGAACTTGCTAATCAACAGCAAACTCTAGTCCAAAAACTTTCAGTGTTCTTGTTGTGTTGTTTTCGTTTGCATCAAGAGTTATAATTGTACAAGCATATATAGAAAGCTTTTCTCGTTTGTGCCACCATCCATATTCATTTAAACAACATAGAAATGCACACTGCCCATCCTGCTGGCCATCTTAACTTCTGTTTTGGTAAGGAAATATTCAGGTTATCAGAATACCACATGCTGTTAGTCAGTATCTAACAGCTCTCTTGACTACAATCGCAATTTTTCAGACTCTGTGATGGAATAAGTCTTGACATTTTACTTCAGTATTGGCATGACTGTCAGGCTCCCTTAATTCCAAGATGCTTTTCAGATGTTATTTGTGCATCTCAGCTTGATTTGACCAGATTTGGATAACATGCTTTAGAAACTTCCCACTCTGGAAGGTAGTGATCCAGAAGGGTAGCCTACTATTTCCTCTCATCTAACAGACCGTACAGATTTGCTTTTGGCTAGTCTCGTATGCTGGAAGTGCCCTGTGTGCTCCTGTCTGAAGTCATACTGCCATTTCTAGATAAAACACCAGAGGAAACTGGGGAACTGAAATGATGAAAAGCAATGGGAGAAGGCAGCAGAAATGATGAGAATTTAACTACTGCCTAGTAGCTTCTGCCTATGAAAAATTAATAGACACATACACTAATTCTCCCACTAAACAAAACACCTTTCAAAGCTGATCATATTTTACACTATTTGTTCATACATACAAAAAGGATAAATATTTTCCATATTTTTTTAAGCTGTCAGTAATGAAGCCAGAACTCGCTTATTTCAGAAAATGGGTTAGCTTTTCACTTCAGCAGGGCTGTGTGCTTTTTTAGCAAAGATAGGAGACTTTTATTTATTTTTTTTTCTATGTAGAAATACAACTGAGTTTGAAATAGTAGTTTGAATTATGCTTTTCTCTTTTTTAATTTTTTATTGTTCTGGAAGTTCAAAGGCTGAAAACAGGTTCAACTGAAAGTGGATTCAGTACTGGCCTTGGAAGTCATTGGTTATATGGTGCTATATGAAACACATTCAGATGACTAGTCCCTTTTGTTTGTGATGCAGTTAAGCTGAGCACCTTGTGGTCTTGTTCTAAATGTCACTTTAAAATCCTTCTCAGAATGAGTGTAGAAGAAGTATTTACTTTTAACAGGAGGAATGAGCCTTAATTAACTGTCCTGGGACATCCCAATATGCTTTAGAATTTTATACAATAATTCCTATTTTCTGCTGCCTTTTTGCTTGTTCCACCAATGAAAGTACCAACAGCAGGACATAAAGCAGTAATTTTCAGATTCAGACCACTTTTCCACTTCTGTGTTCACCACTGCTGGGTACCAGGCCACCATTTAAAATACTGAACTGTGCAACCAAAACTATCCTCTTCTTTACTTTTATTCTTTTCATCAGACATTTGCATGAATCTCTATATACTGTGGCCTATCTTATGGCTTTCATCTTACATTTCTTTCTTTGGTGTGTTCCTGCTGCAGCAGCCTCCCCAAGCACACCAGAAGAGAGGACAGTGTGGGGGAGTGCTGACAAACCAGAGAGCTTAGATAATTAACTTCTAAGATACCTAACCTTTTTAAATGGCAAATGTTGAAGAATCCGTATGCTGTGTGCTTGAGGGACAGGCATTTCACAAAAGCAAACAGAACAGCGAATGTTGGATATAACCCAGGAACCGGGAGGACGTGCTGGTTTTGCTGTCCAGTGAAGACAGGAAAGCTGGTTTCCCATAATCCCAAGTCTGGGATGGCAAGCTGATTTTGTATTAGTAGCCTAAAATGCCATTAGCTTTTGTTGGCTCTTGTGTTTCTAATTTTGCTGGAATACAGCAGTATTTGATTAATTGTTTTTTACAGGGTTTCCTGAAACATGTTGCATAAAAGCAATTGCTGTTGTTTCCTCTTTCAATTGAAATCAAGGAATACTTCACCCTCACCTCCAGGGGAAGAAGTTGACCAAGTCATTATCTCCCCAACTAAAGAACAAGATTGTCATCTTTCTTCAGTCTTTAAAGCAACTCACTTTCTTGTCTTTGCTGCAGAGCTGTCAAGAGTTTTGCAACTCTGTTTGTAAATGTGGATGTCACTTCTGAACCCTATGAAGTGTCTGCCCTCTGGTTTTTGTGGTACGTGAAGCAATGTGGGGGGACAGCCAGGATTTTCTCAACAACCAATGGAGGGCAGGTACTGTCAGCCATCACCTTCTGCAGCTGTTGATGGACCTTCCTTTAACTTCCATTCTTCTGATTATATATCTATTTAAGTTCAGAGAGCAAGCTGATACACCCCTACCTTTGACCAGTAGTACGATAGCAGCGGCACTAGTTGTATGCATTTACACTTAAATCAGACTCTTGCAAAACTTGTGTTGAAGGCTGTTCCTGTGCTGTAGTCGTTGACCTCGGGGTCAGTACATTTATAACATTTCCTGACTGTGTCTCTTTTTTTGGACTCTGGCAAGAACACATTGTTTATTCAGTTTGAAATGTCATGGGGCTGAAGCAAGCCTTTACACTTCAGAACTACTTCATGAGGATGGGAATGCTAACTGCAGGAGTGTATAGAGCACTTCAGGTGGCTACTGGAATTGTAGCCAAGAGTTCAGTTCCTGAAAACACAAGCTTTCAAGGATTAACACAAATGATTAACACAAGCTTTCAAGGTTGGACTCGATGATCTCTAGAGTTCCTTTCCAACCCCTACAATTCTGTGATTCTGTGATTAAGAATGTAAAGATTTTAAAATCATTCTGAAGAAAATGAACGCTCATGCTGAAGTGTAGTGTTGCTGTAATATGATTGTAAATAATGCGTTGGTGTTACTTCTGCATTTCAAGAAAGAGAAGACTTATTGATAGTCTTCTACTTTAGAAATGCAAATTTTACTTAGTATGTTAGAAATAATAGTATTTTTAGAAAAGTAAGTTATTTAGTCATAAACAAATACCTAAAGATAAAAGCAAAGAATTCATTACAACACATTAAAATACATAGGTAGATATGCATAGATAAGTCAATAATATACATAATTTGATTATAAATACTTTTCATAAAATATTATTTGAATTCTCCAGTATGTTGGAGGTCATTATTATTATTATTTTTTAAGTTAAGTTGGATCCCATACTGCGGGATACATTTTTGGTATGAGCTACTTCATTTCTTATACTTTGTTATTAGGCTGACCAAGGTTTCTACTTCTGATGCACAGACTTAAGCAGTGATAAAAGCAAATGCAGATAAAAGTTTAAAAGTTTATATCCTTATTGGAATTGTTGCTTATTCACACGTATGTGTGGAATCCATTTGGAGAATGCATGAGAATAAGTTTTTGTCATGATGTTACTGATACTTTTTGTTTTGGCTGGTAGTCAAACTTGGGAAGTGGAGAATTTTGCTCAATGAAAAAGTAATGTGGAGACGTTTTTGAAGTGAGACTGCAAAGCTTATGGAAAAGGGTTTGGTAACTACAGAAGAATGAAGTTTAAATCCCAAGCAAAATACTTATGGTACAGTACAGTCTTTGCAGGCACTGCTCTGCTGATTTCTCTTTGCTGTATTGTCATTTTCTGTGTTTCAGGAGAGGAAGTTTGTTGGGGGCTCTGGACAGATCAGTGAGAAAATAATGGAACGCCTGGGAGGCCGAGTGAAACTGAAGAAACCAGTAGTCCGCATTGACCAGTCGGGTGAAAATGTGGTGGTGGAAACCTTGGATCATGAATTGTATGAGGTGATGAAACCTCTTACATCTAAGCAACCGTTTTTGTTTGGACCGTTAGAAAACTCTAGTTTTCCTTTGTGACCTTTCCAAAGACCTGTAGAAAAATAAAAGAGACTGAAATGACTATGACATAAGGTCACGTTTTCTGATTGTCCCTGCATAATAGTAATCAATGACAGAGCTTTAAAAGTGATATCTAAAAAACAAAGTTTATATTGAAATTTCTTCTTCACAAGCATTTCTATATTGTGTTCTGTTTCTGTGTGGATTAAAGGGCAGTAATGGGGTGGACACAGCAAAGTAGCTTGGTAATAAACTTCCTATGTAAACATTTCTGTCTTGGCTTCCAAATTGTAAGAGAAGAGAGCAGATGGAAAGAAGACCAGCAAACTCTTGTAACATAGAAAATCTCTCCACTGGATTTTTTCAAGCACTGGAAAAAGAGCTGCTGCCCATCACTGGAACAGATGGCTGTTTATATAACGCTTGTTTGTTGTTTTAACAATCAGGATTTTGTGAGGGTTTGATTTCACAATTCTCATGCTAAATGCCAAAATTGCTTTTGAAAGATAAACTCTGCAACCTTTCTGGAAGTCTGCTGAGATCATTAGAGCAATATTTACGATGAAGTAATAGAGAATATATTTGTCTTATGTATAATTTCTTTTCCAGGGCAAATATGTGATCAGCGCCATTCCCCCAGTTCTTTGTTTGAAGATTCATTTCAACCCACCTTTGCCCCCAATGAGAAACCAGCTCATCAACCGAATCCCGATGGGCTCAGTCATCAAGTGCATTGTGTACTATAAGGAAACCTTCTGGAGGAAGAAGGGTATTATGTTTTAATTAAAGGGACTAGTAGTAATAGTTGTGACAGAAAGAGGGAGAAGGTATGTGGTAGCAGAGTAGGCTTTGAGTTTAGAGAAAGATGGGTCTTAGGAGATTTAATACACTTCTATACCATTTTTGCCTTTCCCTGCTTGAGAAATTTGAGTAAAGGAGGTTCAGAAGAGAGGTTGGATGGGAGAAGGAAAAGAAAAAGGACTAGTATGCGTGAGAGGAGAAAGCAAAGTGCACTTGTGCCTGTTGCTTAGTACTTCAGTTGTTCTTTGTTGTCCTCTCTTTTTCCTTCAGATGTACATGGTTATGAGATGAGTCTTTCCCACTTGTACAGTAATCTGAAGGTACAAGTAATATACAAGAGAGAGAGTTTTTATCTCATCAATTATTTACCTGCAAAACTTGTGCCTTCCAGATGCCTTGGGCATGATTTCACTGAGAGATCTTCCCATAGACACCCCTACCTGTTCCATTTATGTCTCGATTCCTCAGATGTCTTTTACAACTTACTCTCAAACTGAGCTGTAATAAGCACTCATTTCTCTTCAGTGGTTATAACGAGTCCCCATTTGTACTTGCCTAGAAATGTTACACACTCTCAGTCTCTGTGGACAATTTTAACAGTTCTGGATTTTTTTCATATTCTGTCCACTGGGTTTTGGAATGGATTAGCAAGAGATGACTCCGTTTTCATATAAAATCCATAGTTTTCATACTCTGCTTTGATAGTGCAGGTTTTTTTTCTTTTAAGAATTTATGTTCTTCTGATTGTTCTTTTAGGAACACCTGCATTTTTTTAAACGATGTCAGACATTTCCTGTCTGACATAAATGTCACATATGGAAGCAATGGTGCTAGGGGCATTTGATTACCTTCAATGTCTGAGAACATTCTGTTTCTCTGCAATTTCTATGCAACCTTACTAACAGAGTTGCAGAATAATTTATTTTTATAACATGAATTCAAGAGTAGAAGATTCTTTTATTGACCTTCATATTTAATTACTCTTCCAAAATTTGTTAATTACCAGCAGATCTCTTCTAGATAGTATCTAGCACTCCCATGAGCCAAGGTGAACTGTCTTGCAGGTCAGCAAGTTAGTTTTTGTCATTTGATGGACATGTCTTATGGTTTGTTTGGTTTTTTTTTTCTTTCTCCTTTCCTTCATGTTCACATATCCTTGTATTAGAGTCGAAGAATCAGAGAATTGTTTGGGAGGGAACTCTGGACATCAAGTAATTCAATACATCTCTCAAATCAGTGTGAATTTAGATCAGGTTGCTTAGGGCTTTTTCTAGATAAATTTTGAATATTTCCCAGCATCTTGGAAGCTGACTGCTATGTTCAAGTACATGGGGCCTATCTTCTTTTCCCCCTTTTGCTTACAGGGTACTGTGGTACCATGATGATTGAAGATGAGGATGCTGCAATTAGTTTAACACTTGATGATACTAAACCTGATGGCAGCTTTCCTGCTATTATAGGGTAAGAGACAGAAAACATCTCCAGTTCATACCTTTTTATTTTGTCTTAGAAGCAATAATTGAAACAGATAATTGCCTACTTTGGAAGAGAAATGCCTTGATAAAATAAGCTTCTTGATCCTTGCGGGTCCTTTCCAACTATGGACATTCTATGATAGTTAAAGAGTTGTATCTCAGTTTATGGTGAATATTTTCTGTATTACTTTCAACGAAATTCTCGTTGGGATTTATTAGCAAATGTTAAAATATGAAATTATCTTGTTTCTTCTCTTTTTCTGCCTGTCATATTTTGCCTTGTCATGTTGCAAAGTATAAAAGTGGAGAAGCAGAAAGAAAGGAAGGATAAAAAAGGGAGTGAATGCACAAATTTTGAAGTTTTCTCCAAATATTTTGCTTCCCCAAAACTTGTAATTTTTATTTAAAATCTGCCAGGTCAGTTTTAAAAAGCTACTAATTTCCTAATCAATCTCTTATTCAGTTCTTGTTATTATATGCTGCATGCACTGTTGTATAAATGTTAGGTCTCTGGGCAACAGCTCATACAGATACTCCAACCTGAATTTGAATGATTCCTTCCATGGTGATTTCCATCCATAGTGGGTAAAGCATAAATCATTACATGAGGTGAAAAGGTTATTTTGGATAGCAACTCAAAAGCTAATTCTACTGATCACATCATCTCATGCAAATGTTTGATGTGTTTAATAATGCAGGAAATGTAGCAACATAATGGAAAGAAATTGTTTGTGGTCTTTCTTTTTTACAGTTTCATTCTTGCCCGAAAGTGTAGAAGACTGACCAATCTCACAAAAGAAGAAAGGTGAGTACAAATGTTGGAAATTTGGGTGGGTTCAGAGTCCAACTTTTGTTATGAAAAACCAGAGCAAGGAGAGGTGCCCAGATTGGAAGGAGGCTGTAACCTTGTGACAGTAGGCAAAAGTGTCACTTTAAGGAAGAATTTCTCTTATTTGTTTTTCTGGGGGAATTCTGTGGGGCCTTCATCCAAAGGGCAGCCAGTGTGGCAACCAGTCTCTTCTATTTGGAAATGCTCTGGACCTGGTTCTCAGCCTCCATCAGGGCTGTTCTGGTTGTGTGTCCCCAACAGAAGAACTGCTCTAAGCTGCTGACTATGAAGTTACATAGATATCCAGCTGTGCTCACTGGAAAGGATCTAGGACAGCCTCATCCTCCACTGCTACCTGCCTAGCTTCCAGGAACTGATCTGAGCTCTTTCAAAGCTTGTTAGATGGGATAGGTCTGTCCAATCTGTTTGATTTTGCTAGTCACTCTGGTGGATCCTTTCAGCATCTGTTGCTGAACTCTGATGCTGCTGTATCTGCTGTGAACAAGACCCTCAGCATCATGAAGGGGTCAGAAAGCTGTCTTCAGCTCTCCTCCCATGGCTGCAGTCAAAAATGCCCTTCAGGCACATATGAAGGTCTTTTTTACTGTCTTGAAAACAAGTGTGTGCATACAGAACAGATCTTTTGTCAATTATGAAAATAGAATTTGCAAAATAATGAACTTTTTTTTTCCCATCACATTGATTCACAGGACCTGATTAAATTAAAAGCTACATGTAGACTGTGGAAATGAGAAGAGCTTAATTTTGACATGGAGAAAATGTATTTGTATTTTAAGCATACCACAAGGAATACCATATCCAAATAAGAAAATATTTTTACGATAATGGCTAGCCTAACTAGAGGAGATGTAATCTCAAATTGGCTTTGCAGGTAGTCTAGCAGTCTGTGGATAATGAGTCTAGCTGGGGCTGTTAGTATCCCAGTCTTTTGAAGTGACAACCTGCAACCACAGGCTCCCTTCATTTCGGCAGCAATGGACAAGGCTGCCTTTTCCTCAGAACTCAGACTTTGAGCAAGGGACTAAGGATAGCAGTAGTGTAGTTATTCAGAAATCCAGCATGCCCAGTGTTTGCAGTCATCATAAACGCCAAATGGTGTCTTTCTTGCCCCGTGTCAACCTGTGAGATATTACTGAGTACTTGCAATACCTGAGAAAAAAATTCTATTTCTGTGAAGGGCTATTCTAGTGATGAGTAAGCCATCTTGATCTTCTACTTGGGAATTTGTTTTGGTAAAGAATGGTCATTGAAACGTGTGTGGGTTGGTAGATGCACCCTGGTACAGGGACCGAGGGTACCTCTCTGACCCCTGTGGTTCTGGTCACAGCCAGTCCAGGCAGGAGCCTCCTTAATGTCAGCTCTTCCCCTGCATGCCAGCACAAGTCTCTTTCCACTGGAAACCAGGGTCCAGGAGAAGGTAGTGTGCAAGTGTTTTTTGTTACTTAGATGGAGGTTATGATGTTTTTGTGTGTGAGTTTTATGGAGACAAAACAGCTGACAGAACTGGGATTGTTCAGTCTGGAGAAGAGGAGGCTCAGGGGAGATCTTACTGCTCTTTACAACCACCTGAAAGGAGTTTGTAGTGAGGTGGGGGTCATTCTCTTCTCCCAGGTAGCAGCAGTAGGATGAGAGGTATTGGTCTTAAGTTGCCCCAGGGGAGGTTCACTTTGGATATTAGGAAAAGATTCCTTTCAGAAAGAGCAGTGAAGTGCTGGCACAAGCTGCCAGGGAGGTGTTGGAGTCATCATCCCTGGAGGTGTTCAGGAACTGTACGGATGTGTCACTGAGGGACATGGTTTAGTGGGCAAGATTGGTGATAATTGGATGGTTGGATTAGATGATGTTAGAGGTCTTCTCCCATCTTAATGATTCTATGTCTGCAGGGAGCAAGATGAGCCAGCTGTCTGCTGAGATGCTGTGCTCTCCTGTGAGCAATAGCTGGGCTGTTGCTTTGTCACAGCATTGTGATGGTCAGGTTTTCAGTACTGGATGTGAGGAGTGAGATGTAGTGCCTGTGGCGGCTATCCTGAATCATGACTGGGATCATCAGTGGTGGGAGGGGATGGGAAGTGCTTTACCGTTTAAGCCAGATGTAAGAGAGTGAAACCCACCATTGCCTTCCAGCTGGTGTTCCCAGGCCAGGTGACAATGAGTAATAACTGCAGTTAGATTTTACCCTCCCTTTCACAGCTACGCAATAAAGGTATCACATAGTCTTGGGATAAAAGATCAGGGTGAGGAGCTGTGTGTCTGCATATGCACTTCATTCTCACTGCAGGGAGGAATCAGTGGATATCACTCTTTATAGGATCCTACCTAGGCAGCTCCATGGGTAACATTCCTCTTATTTAGTGCTGGTGGCAATTTCACAGCTGAGTCCAAAGCCAAGAAATAAGGATTTTACTTGCTACATATTCCATATGTTTCATATGAGCATTAGCAATAAATTCATAAATAAGAATTTATTTAAACTATTCTGAGACAAAGGAGACAGATGGTGCAGAGAGGCCAGTGCATCTGCAGGGACTGCTCTTATTAGGGAGAATTATCTCAGTGACAAATTACTGTTGGTACATTGCAGACCTTCGGGAACTACTTTTCTGTGTGTTGTTTTGTGGTGTTTTGTTTGGTTTTTTTTTCCTTTTTTTTCTTTTGAATCATACCTTGTTACTGATAAATAATTCCTTCCAAGGTCAAAGTTTCCATATAGTCTGAAGGTGTCCTTGAGCTGAAGCTTAATATTTTCTCTTACACAGCTATCTTTAACTAGCTTTGTGTGTTTGCAATTTAGTTGGCAAATAGCAGTGAACTCACAGCATCCTGGAGTCTTGCAGGTGTCGTTACCTGAGCATCCCTACCACCTTCTGCTCTGCCATTCCTGGGCTCCTGGGAGGGTCTACAAGTCATGCATGGAAAAGGGGAAGGGCACAGGTGGATCTTGAGGGGTGCTCCTCCATCATGGTGCTGGATGAAACAGGAGCAGATGGGTCCCTGAGTGATGCTCACTGGAGCCTTGTAGTGCTATTGACCTGCCATGAAAGCAGGAGCTCAGTGGGTGTTCGTGAGGAGTGGTGGGCAGACCCTGACAGAGAGCCTTCACTGGACCCTGCTGTCAAAATGGCCTGCTTTGGTTGAGACACTGCAGAGGTGTTAGTGAAATGCAGGGCATGGTGGTCACTTTGCTCGAAGAGACAGAGGAATTGGTTTCTTTCATTATGGCTGTTGCTAGATCCCTGGCTGCAAGGAGATGCCTGTATTTAGGTCCCACAGCTCTCTAGGCCCCGTCTAATCCCTGTGCTTCTGTCCGAGAACTTCAGGAACAGGTTCCTTCCCTTTCATCTACTGCTGCTAGGCTCATCACCTCCCAGCAGCAACAATACCCTTGACCCACAGCTCTGCCCTAGCCTCCACAGAAGGACACCTCCTTCAAGGGCCTTTATGCCTTCCTCTTCTTTTTCTCATCCTCTTTCTATAGTATTCCTTGAGTTCAACTGTGCATGGGTATAGCTGGGCCACATCCTAGGGTACTATCAGTAGGGGTTCCTCATACTCTCACAGGGGTTGTAAATGGGACTCGTGCAGTTATGGAGCTGAGGCTGTGGTATTGCAGTGTCTTGTGGCCAACATGGCTTTCTGTGGAGCATAGGGTTTGCTTCCAGAACTAAACGCCTTTTCAGTGTTGTGTTTTTGTGTTTGGTTTTCATAATGGCTGTTATTTCATCTCGATCTTCTTCTATTTGGGAATTGGTGCAGTGCAGCTAGCTGTGACTCAAAAACATAAAGGAACAAACTTAAATGCACTTGGGGCTTGCTCCAGAATGAACTATATTCATGGATTTATAGACTCATAAACTAAAACAGGAGGAGATTTTATAGATACAGAAATAAAGAACTGTTTCTCTGAGAGCCTCAGGCTATCAATACCTGCATCTTTGTAAGAGCAAATTTTATCTTGGACTACATGCCAAGAAAAAAAGCGCAATCCCTTACTTCTTTCTTTTCTTGACAGCCTAGAGGACCCTTAGGTAATATATGAACTTGGGCTGCTGTAGTTATCTTAAGGGAATAGCTTTGCATAACTGCTGGTAAAACTGACATTTATGCAGCTCAGAAGTTTATTGAGTGAAAGATAATTCTAAAGTGATCTGCTCCAGAGTCTGAACAATTAGAATGGATCCCAAAAGTGGAACCTGAAGTTTGAGCAATACTTACACTTACAATCTTGAAACTGGAACATTTTAAGGACAGTGTATTTTCTCTTTTCTTACGCAGAAGTCTTTTGTTGTTCTTCTCTTGCAGGAAGACGAGACTGTGCGAGCTCTATGCAAAAGTTTTGGGATCAGAGGAAGCATTACATGTAAGCACACAATCTAAATCTTGGTATCTCTCATCAGTCTTGTTGCAATTGGGATGGGCAGAATAAGACTGGAATGCACCATTGCTCTGAAGCACAGCACTATTTGGGAAGTGTCACACGATACAGGAATTTTTGCTGCACTCTGTAGAGCGGTGGAGAGTATGTAACAAGCCAGTATTGTGTTGCATGTGAAAGAGAGGATATGAATGTTTTTATGAAGCAGTTAAAAGGACAAATATATTCTCATTCTCTGCATTGCTGAGGGTGGGATTCATTGTGTTTATCACCATAAATATCAACAGTTCTGAGGTTCCCTCTTAATCCATGTTGCATACAATGTTTCTTCTCTCTTACTAGTTGCTAAGATCCACTACTACCCATATTTTTCTTTTTGTCTTTTCTTTCCCTTCTCCATAATGGAAAATAACTGATAGGATTTCTGTCATCTCAGTTTATGTGATCAAAGCCCTTTATCCTTTAAGGGCAATTTTACATGAGTTAAATGTTGTAGATACCAATTTCAAGATTACATCATTTTAAACATAGTGATACTGTACACCAAACCATGCAAGTACCATACTTTGCATTTTTAACAGTATGTGTTTATATCCAATGTACACATTACAAATATTACTCCTGCTTATACCAAAGGTTAATTTTTGCTTTACGTGGCTTAAAGCATAAATTTGTGCTTGAAGCATAAATTTACATTGACAGATTAAGAGGATTATCTTCTGCAATGCCCGTATTGGCTGTTTTTTTAAACTCCTAGCAGTGTATAAAATTAAGGTTTATTATGTCTGATCCATACTGCATTAACAGACTTGTTAAATGTGCTCGTCTTGTCAGGCATTGTTGTGCAACAAATCATAAGCTATTTTCACCACTGTCTCCTCAGTTCTCTTATTAGCTTCTCCATGATTTTGTCCTTTCCTTGAGTGAATTAATGTCTCTTTTACAGCCAGTGCATTATGAAGAGAAGAACTGGTGTGAAGAGCAGTATTCTGGAGGCTGCTACACAGCCTACTTCCCACCAGGCGTAATGACTCAGTACGGAAGGTACAGTGTCTATTTATAGTGGGCTTCAGAGTAGCAAGATAAGACCAAGTTAATAAATAATCTCTGAAAGGGTCATAAATCCTCTATCACTCTGTTGGCTTTATACCTTTGAGATCACTAGAGAATATTTTACACAGATCTTATAACCTTCCTCTTGTCTCAGTTCAGCTTTATGATGGATGAGTACAGGGTTTGTTGTGTGGGGTTTTTTTTTGTTTGTTTGTTTTGTTTTGTTTCCCTTTTTGTTATTTGGTGAATGCAACTAAGTAGATTTTTGGAAGGGAACTGGAAGTTTTCAGCATCTGTTTACAAAACAGGCTTTGAGTATGTGAGATCAATGGTACCATTTCCAGAACATCTTTAGCTGGCGTTTTATAAATACTTGTGGGGAGTCAATTTCTATCAACACTGACAGTCAAGTGATTTCTTTGGACAGTTCCTTTTAGCAGGCAAGGCGAAGTATGAAGAGCCAGTATCACCTACCATTGGTATTTAAGACATTGGATAAAATTTTGAGATATAAGAAGTCTAATCTCAAGATTAGTCTCAAAAGCCTAATTGTCTTTTACATCTACACAAGCACTCAATTCACATCCAGAAATAGCATTGAAGGAACGACCACATGAAAGTTTAGAAAATGTGAACACTGATTTGTTTACCTTAAGAAATGCCATGTAATGCCAACTGCTCATTCAGCTCAACTCACTCAAAGTTAATATCTCTAAGTAACTGCTATTATTTAAAACACATTTATTCTAATATTAATGCAAAAATTTTATTGTCTTATCTGATATGGCTGATGTGATTTATTGCTTGTTCTCCCTCAAGGATTCTTCGGCAGCCCATTGGCAGGATCTACTTTGCTGGCACTGAGACAGCCACAGAGTGGAGTGGATACATGGAGGGGGCCGTACAGGCTGGAGAAAGAGCAGCCAGAGAGGTAGAGGCACAAGCCTAAAGCTGCGGATGCTGTCAAATAGTCGATAGGAGGTGAAAGATGTTCTGGTTGGAGGCAAAATGGGACCTGAGTGTTAACATAATTAAACATTCTGAAAAAGATGATAGATTCCAAAAAGAATGAAGAAACATTATACTTGGAATTCTTAGAAAAGATTCTTTGAAAACCATAAATTGTGCTTCATGACCTCTCTAATGTAAAAATATCCATTGCAGCATAACCTCCACAGATGGTAGCAGAGAAGTTGGCAAGTGGACTTGACCAGTAAAATTGTGATGTTTTTTATTCCCTCATTTACTTGTGGAGGGAAAGTAAGTTTAAAATCCAGCACAGGGATGTTTCCCACTCTATTTTATTGAAAAGTTGATGGCGTTCCTGAATCTCGTCTAGAAAAAAAGCCTATTGTAAAACACAGCAAATCTTGTTCATTCAGTCTACAAGTGACTGGAATAGGAAAAACATTAATATCACCACCTCCATTTCATTTTACTGCAGCAGTTGATCTTGCTGTCTTTTATTATGCTCAGTTCAGACAATCTTTGCTTCCCTATTTGTATCTGGTATCTTTGATACTATAAATGATTACTTTTTCGTTGTAAAGGCTTCCTTTTTAATCTTACTACTTTTTTTTTTTTTCTGGCTGAAAGTGGTGGTATTTTGTTACAGGATTGTGTTCCTCTCCCCACATCACGGTAGAATTTACAAAACAAACCACTTATGACTATATTGGTTGCTTTTATTGTAGCTATGTATGTTCACCTCATTTTGCTGTGAGAGTATACTTAACTCTTAGTCATAATTGTATTGTCTTAGTCACATAAGACTAATCAAGTTCTGGTATCTGACATGGAGCAACTAAACATGGAGAGCTTTTTCTGTGACTTTTTCTGTTTTCTACTAAGAGGGGTGTCTTATTAAACATTGTCTCCTGCAAAACGTGTTGTAAAAAGATCACATTTTCTTTAAAATTTTAATGCACAGAGATTTATTGCTGAGTTGTCTTAATCATGCTATTTTAAAGCAAAAAGTGAAAGCCAGACCTTTTCCCCTTCAAAGAACAAGTGGTGCTTGCTAAGAAATGTTACTTATTTTCAGATACTGTTTGCTATGCGGAAAATCCCAGACACTGAAATTTGGAAGCCAGAGCCCGAATCAACTGTAAGTTTTTATGTGGATTAAATGGATTATTATTTTTTCTTCGGTGTTGTGGATGAGAAAAATAATTACTGGCTTTTTTAAGCTTTGTAAACCAAAGCCACAGTGATCTTTTCTTATTTACCCTTCCTTAACAGGAACATAAGAGAAACTAAGGTAAGTCATCCATCTGACAGCTCTGAAACATCAGAGCGGAAAGAATTGCACTTCTTAGCTGGTCAGTTAATCTTTTTCATGTGCCTCTTCCTATTCTGTTTAACTGAGTAGAAAACTTTCGTACTCTGTACTTCCTGATAACATGAATGGCTTCAGCCCAGTCCCATTTCTGCTCAAGAATCTTTTTATATGCATCCTGCCTCTCACTGTGGGGATATTATATTGGTAATGAATGTTTTCTCTCCACAGGATGTTCCACCTTTGCCCATCACAACCACCTTTTGGGAGAGGAACTTGCCATCTGTGCCAGGACTGCTGAAGTTGATTGGGTTTTCCACTTTCTTCACCTCTGTGGCTGCTGCAGGGTTATTTGCCTACAGAAAGGGACTTCTGGTTCGAAACTGAAAGATGTGCCAGCACAAAGCCTCACACTCACAGTTTTCTTTATATCAGAGGTTTTTTTGGCATGTACTTCCCAGCCTCCAAAGATAGGTCAGGACTAGGGAAGAGGAGAAATCAGTAGAGAGATGACTCTAGAGGGGAGGTTAAATGCAGGGGATCCATATTCAGAAAGAGCCCCTTGAGTCCAGGCCTCCTTCTAGCAGTAATTTTTTTGTTGTTGAATTTCTAGGAAACCTTGCCAAGAATTATCACCTTGAGATTTTTATCCAGATCTCAGAACACAGGTGACAAAATGCTTTGATAATAGCTGTTTTGATAAGATTTCCAGTGATTTCTACATGTATATCATAACCAGGCCCTGAATTACTAATATTCTTGGTACTTCCATCTTCAGTTGAAAAAGAAAAAAAAAACAAACCACTTCTGCCCTCCTGTGTGGTAGACTGAGAAAGGAAGTTCATAGCTTAAAGAATAATTGGTTAGTTAATGCAAATTTTTGGTGAGGATCCTTTAGTGATCTTTTTATCTCTCTCAAATGTCCAGAGCCCAAGCAGCACTTAAACAAGAAGTTAGGCTACTTTTTCAAATGGTGGTCTAAATGCATCTATCCCAACTATGCAAGTGTGGCCATGGGTTGTTTGTATTTACAACGGTATTGTTGTCCTACAGTAAGTTGAAGGGGAACGTTCCCACTGTCTTTTGCAATGGAGATGAATTTCATACTCCCCATCTATGTCTGAGTTCATCCCTGTCCAGGATTGGACCTTCTTCGCCTGGAAAACCAATGGGCTCCTTATGACAGTCAGTGAAGAGAGCAGAATGGCTGTTCAGGTAGATGGGTGTTAACCAGGACCTTAGGTTAATGGAATAACACAGGCAAAGCATTTGTCACCATCTGACATCTTTATGACTCCAAGTTGTACCCCCCCCTTTAGCTCCCCGAAGGGAACTGCAAGATAGCAAGGGAAGAACCGAGCTTCTGCATAGTCCTGGAAACTGTAGAACTGTCCATATAACTCTTCTTCTACCACTTTTTCTTATCTCCTCCCTTTCTTTTGTCTGCTTAAAGTTATACTTTGAACACCTTGAGGGTAGCTTTTGTCTAGTAGGGCACAGTGGGTTCAGAAATGTAGCTTTAGCATAGCAAATAATACAGTTATCTGTCCCTCAGATTTGCTTCGTGCTGAACACAGCTCAGCTGATTCAGAGTTCCAGTCTCTCGTAACAACCATGTTGATGTGATTAGCACTTCCACTTCTGCCTGCTGTGCATTGTTGTACTGACTGTGCACTGCTGGTGACTAATCAGGGATCTAAATGATGAAAAGATCAAAGGGAACCATGGGTAAGACAGTCACATACAAGTGCTTCTGCCCTTCCTAGCCTGGTACCTTTCAAACAATGCAAAACAGGAAAAAAAAGGCAGGGGGGCGGGTATAAGAAGAGTAGGAAACAAGTGGAAGAAAAAGCCAGAAGAGAAGCAAATCCACCAATACCTTAGATACCAACCTGTCAGCTCATTTCTGCTGTTTAACATCTGTGCAGGACAGAAGAGGAAGTCAGAGGTATAACTAGGAAAAGGATTTGGCACAGTGCATGAGGAAACTTGGATGGAATTCTTCTGAGTCCATTTGCTGCACTCCTGCCTTCAATCAGTGGTAATTTATATGCAAGATGAAAAGAATCCAGTTACATTTCAGTAAAAAGCTGTGAAGAGAAGTATAAAGTATAATAATATATTCAGCAAAGGGGAATGAACAGACAGTAGAGGAAATTTACCATCGGTCTCACGCAGACTTTCTGGACCAGCATCTGATGTCCTTTCTTGTGCTGAGTAGTACTTTGCTCTCCAAATAGTCCCATGGAAATCCACCGAACTACCTATAAAGCTGTAATATTTGTGAGCAGCGCATCAGTTTCTGGCCCTTAGGTTTCATTCTTTTTGTCTTGATGTGCCAGTTAAAAATCTTCTTGTAGCAGCAACTTGGTTTTTACCACAAATGGACGCCCTTATAACAGCCTTTTAAAGTGCATGAGGGAACTTTTCAGACATAACGATCTTTTAAGTCAGAAGAACAGTGCAGCACTGTACATATGGCCTTTTTCATTGTATCACATCGAGCACTAATTGGCTAGGACATTTGCCTACCACCGAGTGTTTCTACATGGGCTTTCTTTCTCTGTGAATTATTTACGAGATGAATTAGAAACCCAGAGCTGAATGGGAGCTGTGTGAGTTCAGAGCTTTTGCATCTTAGATGGTTATTGGACTGAACGTAAGTGTAGGAACCTAAATTTGGGAAGATGTTCTTGAAGTCTTAGCCAGTATTTCTTAGCATTGGATAGAGAACACAGTATATCTGCAAAGGCAGCGGTTCTTTATATGTTGATTTCACTGCTAACACCGGAGTTCAAGTCCTATTTCTGCCCTAGATATACTCTGCATGTCTGGAAAGGGGACCAAATCTATGAGACTAATGAGGGCAAATCCTTCTTATTCATGTCCAAAATGTTTATTTTCCTAATTTTCTCCTGAATCTGCCTCTTTTCCTTCTAGTCTAACAAGAAATTGCTCTTTGCTTTAGGAGCAGAAAACCCAAGGAAAAAAACAAATTTAGGTGTAGTTTGAACTGAATTCTACAACAATCAAAGCTTTTCATGAGGTTGGTCATTTAAGAAAAAAAAAAAAAGTATATATATATAGGTTTAAAACTTTCTCATTCTTAGTTTTAAAGCACAAATGTAAAAAACAAAACAAAAATAAATGAAACAAACACAAAGCATTTCAGATGGAGTGACAAGAAATTATAAGTTTGGATTCTCTGAGGTTTCTAGTCAATACTTACAGAGCCTGCAGGTCTGAGTTGCTGCATTTATATTAGCACCCTGCAGTCTTTGACTTCTTCCTCACAGACTACCTAAGTATTATTAGGATTGGTCTCTTTGTCTCCATAGCCATGCCTTCCTATTGTGTTGTGAAACTTGTTGCCAGTGTGTAATTAAGAAGTGTTTGCTGTTGTTTCCTCAACATCTTCCAAATAAAATGAATGTGGCAGGTTGTATATGTCAGTGTGATGAGAAAACTCAAAGATGACAAATGAGGTAGAGAATGAAGCTGCTTTCACATGGATAGTGGGGACTTGTTAGCACTAGCTTACACTCTGAAGTCCTTTCATGCCAACCCTCAAAGAGAGGGGGTGAAGTCTGGGTTAGTAGGCAACCGGTAGTGCTATGCTGTATTCTTAACCTGTTAACACATTTGATGAGAAATCTGTTAATCATGAAGCTTCCAGGAGTTTACTCTGTTGTAATAGTAACTGCTTATTCCACAGGACACCAAGATGTGGCGTAAAAATCTGTGTTAACCAAAGTATTCGAAATTGTACAGACTACTCAAGACTGACTAGGAAGTGAGCAATCTGAGGTAGACCTTTGTCTTTCCTTTAACTAGCACATTTTTCTTTTCGACACAAATCTTGACTGCAATTAGCACATCTGCTGTCAGTAAGTCAAAGACATTAATCGCATATAAGTATAGGTCTCAGCATTGTCCATGAGTTGAACCAAAGACCTGGTGGAGAAGCCAGGGGTTTCTGTTTAAATGATCTCTTCCTTTCCTCAGTGGGAAGTCCGGAATTTTTAAGATTTTATTTTATTCTATTTTTTTATTTGAGATGTGAAAGAAAAACATTTATTAGGAAGAAGGAATCGTATGCTACAGAAGTACTTGGATGCAAAAGGGACCCAGAATTAAATGACAACAAAACTGTCACTGCTCTCAGGCAAGAAGCAAACCTACTTAAATTGCACATTACAAATGCTCATAAATAAACCTGACCTGTGTTTTAAAAAGATTAACATTCTCTCTCCCTTCTCCACCATAAGTTCACCTTGATCTAACCATCCATTTTTAAGTAGGGATAAAATATGGGATGGCCAAAGCAGACTTGCTTTCAAAGCATCTCTACAGTGAAATTGTTTAGACTCTGTCATAGACTGCTGCTTATAGTGTGTCTCTTGTGACCATGTGCAGGTCAGTGTTAAGTGATGCCTGCCTCTGTGTTTTGGAAAAAAAAGAAAAAATAAGTGACTTTGCTTTGCAGGAATATGTATGCTGTGTGTGTGATGAGTCTGTGCCTTTTATAACTGTAGCATTTTCTCAAGTGCCTCTGTGGTGACTGTCTCCCTTGGTTTCCTTCTTAAGTTCCCTTTTCAGTAGGCTCTGCAGATATTTTTATCTGACAGCTGTGAACCTTTTTTTAAAAAAAAGCAACAAAAAAACACCTTAATTAGAATTAATAAATATCGTCATGTCACGTTAACCGTTTGAGGCTTTTCTTTTGCGGACCCACAACCTCCCATTAGATTTGGCTGTGATGGCAGGTATTAGTAACATAACATTTCACATTTTGCACTGAAACCACTGAGAAATCTTTAATTTTTTTCTGTAAAGAAAGAATGACATTTGGCTATAATTCCACCTGACATATAGGTGGCCAACTGTCTCACCATTCAGAAGTATTTTTTGTTGCTGTAGTTAGATATGGGGTGCCTCCATCTGAACATGGGAAGAAATAGACTTTATGCCAAATACTGTGTGGTGTGGTTATAAATAAATAGATAAATGGAAGAAAAGAGAGGCCAAAACAATGGTATAATTTCATTCAGCAGATCTGTATTGATGCTAGAGAGAGGCAGTCTATGAGTACTGGAGAAAGCTTAACCATCCATGTGAGAAACACAGAATCACAGAAAATGTATTGAAAGCTTGCAGTGCTCTTTTTGTAGGCTGAGCCATCGGCATTACAGGCAAGTTACATAGGGACACAAATACCATGAAAGCAAATATACTCCACTAATCCATTGTATGCTCTATAAAGCATATATCCCCAAAGAAATGTATCAGAACCAGCAATTCATCACAGCTTTTCAAATGCTTAGCAGAGTGAGGCTTCAGCCTGTGGAGCCCTAATATCTTCTACAAAGACATTAATAGCAGCAAAGCTAGATATTTTCAAGGAACGTGTGATAACTGCCCACCTAGAATGCAATTTGGGAGCTGAAACTGTTGTCTGGTGCCATTCAGACACCTGGGGGCAACTTGTCTTGCTTTCAGATGCTGTGTCAGAAGGCTGCAGGTCTTCCTGAGACAGTGTCACCTGCCCCACGCAGGTGGCACAGATGCACTGTGCACATCAAGTTAGTTAGCTTCTACCTCCCACTAAATGCTGATGACAATTAGAAACTAAACTGCTTTGTCTGGATATCTAGCTTTGGAGAAATGCATATTGTAATTCCTGTAAATCTGCCATGATGTTTAGAAGTACACGCATAGGATATTAGCATGTGGCTGTCCTTTATGCAGAAAGGCTGTGCAATGATTTTGCTGGTCACTGGAAAGGAAAACAAAGGTGTGATATTCTAGTAAGTGTGGGTACTTGTAGTGTTTGCTAGAAAAGCTGTCAGTGAACAACTGAGTGCTAAGTTAAGCTGTACAGAAATAAAACTGTGTAAGAGGGCTTGCAAGCTGATGTTCATTTGCATGATTTGTATGGACAGCAGGAATAATATATTCTGAAGCTGGGCTAGGAAGCCTCAGAAAAGAATTTTGAATAGCAGCGTTAAGTTGTAAAATACACATTAGAGGTCTTGTCCGGTGGGTCCTTACCCAGTACTGTGCTGGCTCATCACAGCTTTTCCATTCTTCCTGCCATTGCCAAAGGGGCAAGCAAAATTGTTTTGAGCTCTTGCATCCATTGTAGATTAAAGTTAGCCTTGCTGTGCTTTGACCGAATGTGACTAAGACCTCTTCTGCTTTAGAAGTGGTGGGCTGTTAAGCTTTCATTCAGGTTTGGATTTTGCTAAGCAAAAATGTTTTCTTAGGAATTTTTAGAATCACCTGGTAGTGGAATGGCTGAAGTGAAATAAATACCTCCTGTCTAGATCCGTTTCATCTGGTTTCAACAGGTTCTGTAGCCTCCAGCTTCACCAGGGAAAAAGTCTCATCCATCTCCAGGTGATCTGTTTACCTTACCTATAGCAGAAAGGGCCAGTCATACAGCCTCATCTGCATGTAAGGATGAAACACGGCTCAAGTACTTGAGGGGTAATACTGATGAATGGCAAGCAGAACACGAGCCAGCAATGTGCCCTTGTAGCCCAGAAAGCCAAACGTGTCCTGGGCTGCATCCAAAGAGATGTGGCCAGCAGGGTGACAGAGATGATCCTGCCACTCTGCTCTACACTGCTGAGTCCTCAACTGGAGTACTGTGTCCAGATGTGGAGTCCTCAGTACAGGAGAGACGTAGACCTGTTCCAGCACATCCAGAGAAGGGCCATGAAATGATCCAAGGGATGGATTGCTTCCCCTACGAGGGCAGGCTGACAGAGATAGGGCTATTCAGCCTGGAGAAGAGATTACAATGGAGAGACGTAAGAGCAGCCTTTCTGTATTCTAAAGGGGGGTGTAAGAAAGAAGAGCATAGCCTCTTTGGTAGGGAAATGGTTTCAAAGTAGAACAGGGGAGATTTAGACTGGATACAAGGAAGAAGGTTTTTTTTTTCATTGGGTGGTTTTTTTTTTGTTTTTTTTTTTTACAATCAGGGTGGTGAGGCACTGGCAGAGATCCCCCAGAGAGATGGTAGATGCTCTGTCCCTAGAGACATGCAAGGTCAGCCTGGACAGGGCTCTGAGCAACCTGATGTAGCTGTAGGTGTCCCTGTTCATTGCAGGGGAGTTGGACCAGATGGCTTTTGTAGGGTGAATAACCCAAAAGAATAGTATTCAGAGAAAATAGTGAGGAGGGTGGTATATTTTGCTAGGCTTATCTGGATGATAAACAGACAACCAGTAAATAAAGAGAGGCTCACCTTTTGCAGATGGTCAGGGTTCACCAATAACCCCACAGGGCAGGGATCTCCAACAAGAGATCCTTCCCCAGCGGTGGTCAGCCCTTAAATGGGGTCTGGGAGAGGTGGAGCCAGACTGCACCCCTTCCGGTCACACAGTGCATTGCCTTCACCTGCGCTCCTGCGGCTGACTCAGTGCTCACCTCAGGTGATCAATCACTGGTTCAGGCCCTGATTCAGCAGTTCCCATACGCTTTTAAAGGTTCTTCCCTATTCAAATGATTCTATGATTCAACACAGTGGTACCCAGTAGAAACACTGACCTTTGGCTCACTGGGTTTGTTAAACAGCTCACTTTGCTCCCACACTACCATCTCACAGAATTCAATCCCACATCTGTATGTGCTCTAATGCTTAGGTGGGAGGGAAGGGAGGAAAGGGCATTTGGAATGCACTGAAGCATTTTTGTCAGCTCTCAGGCTGCTCACTAACAATTTGCATATGCTCCAGGTTGTAAGAAAACACTTTGCACAGCAGTGGTGCATTTAACAGAAATTACATTATAATTTCAGATGTGGAAACTACTATTCCAGAGCTGAGTTCCATCAGGCTGTGCAGTCATTATCTGAAACAATCGAAATGTGTGCTTGTACCTAATCAAAATTAAGGAGAGATGTTACTTCAGTATGTTCAGCCCCAAATGGAATGAGAATATTGAACTAAATTAAAGAGTCTGTTATTTTCCAATTGTTTCTTTTTAAACTGGAGCTTGACCAGAGTGCTTTGTCAGATACGGTATACTTGATTCAATGCTTCTATAGAAATCATTAAGATTGGAAAAGACCTGTAAGATCACCAAGTTCTATCACCAGCCCAACCCCACCGCGCCCATTGACTGCATCCCTCAGTGCCACATCCACACGGCTCTTGAACACCTCCAGGAACAGTGACACCACCACCTTCCTGGGCAGCCTGTGCCAGCACTTCACTGCTCTTTCTGAGAAGAATTTTTTCTTAATATCCAACCCGAAACCTCTCCTGGGGCAATGCAAGGCCAATACCTGTCAACCTATTGCTGTTACTTGGAAGAAAAGGCTGACTCCCACCTCACTACAACTTCCTTTCAGGTCGTTGTAGAGAGATTTGTTTATCCTGATAAAGCAAACTGTCTCAGAGAAATCCTTTTTCAGAGGAGGGAAGTGTTCAGGTACATTTAGATCCGTGCTCACAAGTTTGTTCCACGTCCTTCATGCTGCCAAGCATCAGCAAAGACTTACACAGTCCCTTCTGGGGAAGTCTTGAAGCTGGGGACTTCTTTTAGTTGGTCTTATATGTTTTGGTTACCCAGCAGGACTGTTAAGGACCAGTACAGAAACACCCAGAGACGTTTGCGCAAGTCCAAACATTAAGCTTTTGTCTGAGATGATAAAAACGTGCAGCCAGAAGATGGCAGCCTTTACTTCAGTGCCAATCCCCACCGTGCTGTATTGTTGTGCAGAGGGCAGCCATAGGCTTGGGCACAGCTGTCAGAAGCTGCTGTGTATGAGTTGTTGTTTTCAACGTATCCTCTTCTTCTTACATTCAGCCAGTCTGGATTTACCTCATATTTAGATGAAAATGATGGTGCTCAGGCTATAACCGAGAGAGTTTTCAAGTGAATGGTGTGGCCGTGGAAGGTCAAATCCTAGCACAAGTGGTAATGACATCCTTTCCTTCATTGTCAGTCCCAGATGGAGAGGGAGCTATCTTTTTGCACTGTGAATAGCAGTGGAGTTTTTTCCTGTAACAACTAATGTGCTCATTCTTGGGAAACTTTTTTTCCCCAAGAAAATAAACAGGAGGGGGCTGATTTTTTTATATGGTCTAATAGTAATAGGACAAGAGAGAATGTTTTTCAAATAAAAAAGGGGAGATTTAGGCTAGATGTTAGGAGGAAATTCTTTACTCAGAGGGCTGTGAGGCCCTGACACAGGCTGCTCAGAGAAGCTTATGGCAGGGGGTTGGAACTGGATGGGGTTTAAGGTCCCTTCCCACTGAAGCCATTCTATGATTCTGTGATTCCATGATTCTATGATTCCCTGCTCTGTCTACATATCCCAGGTTATTCTATCTCTGCTACATAAGATAGGGCCAAACAAGAAAAAATTAAAAAGAGAGGGACACACACAGACAGAGAACAGGAACTTGGATGCCAATTGCTACAAATAAGGAACTGGAAATGAAAACATTGATTACCAAGTGCAGGAGCTCAGTAGGCAAAGAAAAAGCTGCAGTTCACTATCAGTGCACACATTTAGTTTCCCTTTCTGGGTTTTCACCAAAGTGAAATTTGTCTTCAAAGCAACAATTGCAGGGAGCATTTACAAAGCAAAATTGGTTGTTTTAAACATCCCTGTGGAAAATCCTAGAAGTAAAAGAGGATACCCAACAACTATTTTTCCATAGAAAAGGACTTGCTGGATTTGTCCATTTTTCTGTTTGTTGGATCTGCCCAGAGAGGTGGTGGAGTGTCCTTCTCTGGAGATGTTCAAGACCCACCTGGACACCTACCTGTGCAACCTGGGCTAGGGAGCTGCTTTGGCAAGAGGTTGGACTTGGCGATCTCTGGAGGTCCCTTCCAACCCTTACAGTACTGTGATTCTGTGAAATGGGAGCATAAACAACGTAAAACCAGGATCCAGCTTGCCCATGGCATGCTTTCTGTCCAGAGAAAAGCATACACTTGTTAGGCAGTAAACCTGATCAATAGCAGATGAGCACCAGTGGGTGAGAAACCTACATGTTGTGGCAGGTTAACTAGTACATCTCTGTGTGCTATTTTTATTCAAATATGTAATGCTGATTTGTGCCCATGGTTGGAAGCCTCCTTGATCCTGGAAAAAAATAAAAATAAAAAAAGATGAAACAACATGAAACTGGAGGTTGGATTAAACATGGACTGGAAAGCCTTGCTGATGAATGATCATTAATGGGACCAGGCTGAAGGGTGCAACCACTTGTTTGATCAGCGTGGTCTCTAAGGCTGCCATTAGCATCCTGGGAGACCCTAGTCAGACCTCCTCCTTGCCCAGTACAAGGAACACAGACAGAACAATGCTGCCTGCACCTGCTCTTAAAAATTTGTAAATGTAGGTCAGTTCCCATCCAGCTGCTGATCCACTTGGTGTGGACCTTGGCTGCCTTATTGATACCTACCTCTCCCACTTCACCCCTCACTTTGAGAGAACAGCGCAACCTCTACTTCTGCCAGCATGTGCAGGGCTCTCTCTCTATCAAATGGCCGAACTTCAGATGAAGACAATGAAGGCTTTCCCACACTGTGGCCTGGTGAGGATTCTGCTCTGTTCCCAGTGGAAAGAGGTGTTTCCACTCTTTCAACCTTTTTCACAATGGCAGTAGCTTGCTTCATTGAAAGTTATCAGTGGTAATAAACTCTGTTCCATTCTCTTTCAAAATTGGTTTAGAAAGATGCCTGGCTGCTTAATGTTTAAGCTGGATGTTTAATGTTTAAACAGGGAAATTGTTCTGGTAGTCAAAAGAGGCATAGAAGCAGAATGGAAACCAGTCTGTGACCTCCAACAGCCACAAACACTGCCCTCTCCTATAGAAGCACAGTGCCTAGGAGTCACACAAGTTTCAGAAATGCCATTTTTAATCACCTTCGTTTGATGATTGCTGCTCCCACTGCAGTGAGATGTGTCCCGTCCCCACGCAGTGAGCAACATTGTACCTGGCCCTATTTGCCACTAGTTCAAGCGGACTGCCCTTGCACTTCAGAACTCGAGCACATTGCAATAGAAACATGCATAAGCGAGGCAAAAAGTGAAGCTGAGTGGTGTTGGCTCATGGGTATATGGCAGATTACTCTGGGTCACCTTTGTATGCATGCAAAGAGGCTGTTTATGACTGCAAAATTCAGAAGTTTTGAGTCAGCAACAAAGCAATTGGCTCTAACTGCCATTAATGTAAACATGGGTGAATATTTTAGAATGGATGTTGTGCTCAACAATGTCACCAAGAACATCTGCTCTCATCTGAAAGGGGCATGATAACAAGGAGCCACCAGAGCAACCCTTCCCCACTGCAAAGAGCTTCTGTTGAGCCAACCAGCACCTGGGCTGAGACTGGTCTGCATTAAATTATGGGGTCAATCAACCATAGCCAATGATAGAATGGCCTGGGTTGAAAAGGAGCTCAAAGATTCAACCCCCTGCCATGGGCAGGGTCACCAACTGCTAGAGCAGGCTGCCCAGAGGCACATCCAGCCTTGCTTCCAGGAATGGGGCATCCACAAGCTCTCTGGGCAACCTGTTCCAGTGTGTCATCACTCTCTGAGTGAAAAACTTCCTCCTAACATCCAACATAAATCTCCCATGTGTTAGTTAAAAACCATTCCCCCTTGTTCTATCACCATCAACCCATGTAAACAGGGGTCTGCAAAGCTTTTGTCCCAACTCTTACCTCCTCCCCCCCCCAAAAAAAAAGACTTGAGAGAAAGAATATGAAGAAAAGTTTATAGAAGAGATCCTCTTATCAAGGTTTTCTTATCAAGGTTTCAGGACTATTGAAAGGCACATTTCACTGATGTTGAATGACAATGGAGTTTGTGGACACATACAGTGCTCATATTTCACGGCAAAAAGACCGTATAATAATGATACATTGTGAAACATATATTCCAGATTTCAGTTAACACTGAAGTGATTACTTTAAGTGTGTCTTGTACATAATAAGAGCAGAACACGCAGATGCATCCAATTACTGTAATTTACAAGGCAGTAATTCAGGCCCCAAATATATTTCTCCTCATCGTAGGAAGGCAGTACAGATTACAAGCAAAATGAGGGACAGCAAATTGACAGGGAGCCAGTAAACTGCTGACATTCTGAACATAACAGCAAGCATGTGCTGCAAGTCAGAGTGACTTCAGCCTTTCTAATTCACTTCACTCCACATTAACAGCCAATGGCCAGGCTGGATCAATTGCACTTGGGCCAGGAAGCAGCCAAGAGCTGCTCTGTGAAAGAGTTGCAAAGCATGAGGCCCACTGCCCAACATGGCATCTGTAGCCACAAAGGGCTGCTACTGGCTCAACTGTGGGCAGAACTAAGTCCACATGAGCTTCCATTCTTGCTCTTTAACCGTCTACTTCATGCTAATTATCTCCTTTCACACAGCTGATAGTAAAGTTTCACATTGTGATGATTAATAATTAATCAAATGCCTTTGCAAATTAATTTGGCAATTCTGTGCCTGATTGGCATGCTGATCTCTGGTGTGCAGCAGGGTGCTACAGAAGAAGCCACGAATATTCTGAGTCACTAACTAAGGTGAATAGGTAAGGGTACTCATTAGCTCATGTGACAAAAAATAAAGTAGCAAGTAGAAATGAATGCATATTCCAAGAGTTCTTTGCTTTCTGGGAAAGACTTTCCTTTGCCTTCCCTATATTAGGAATACAACATTGATATAAACACATCCAATCAAAACAAATGGAGAAGGAAAAGGCAAATTTCAAAAATACTCCCGCAGTTGATTTAGTTTAGTTTTGCTGGTAGCCATTGCAGTAGATTTAATGCATTAATTCTGGTACTAAAAAGAAAATCACAAGGAGAACACATTTTGCCCTTCCCAATTGTCCATGTCACTTCTCTCCAAAAATAACCCTCATCTCATAAAAGGGAAGAAGAGAAAGTATGCAGATTTGGCTGGACATTTAGTTTGAACTAGTTTCGAATTAATAGTCCCTTTTTACAGGCAAATAGCACTGCAGCAGTCACAGAGGTGAAAAACACAGTAGATCCAAGTAGACAGAGCAGTCCTGGTGCAGATGGCAGGTTCCTCTCCCAGAAGGTGGTGGTGAATGGTCGGGATGGGACATCCTGGAAGAGAGAGAAATTTGTATGACCATAGGCTCTCCCTTGCTGTGCAAGGGGACATGGTAAATCATAAATCATTAAGGTTGAAAAAACCCCTCCAATAATGAAGTTCTACCATTGACCCATCACTACCATACCATTAAATCACATCACTCAGTGCCGCATCTACCCTTTCCTTGAGGGGTCCTTCAGGGATAGTGACTCCATGAGAAAAATAATATGGAAAGCTTCACAAATTTGCATGCCACCTTTGCACAGGGATGCCTCCCACTAGGCAAGGAATATGATAAGTTTTTCCTGAGGACCAGATGAGGTGGGGAAGGTTGGTCAGAGTTCTGAAACATGTCTTTCATTGAACTGTAAGGCCACAGGACAGTGAAAGCAGAGCTACCTATGGGTCTTGTTTGCCTACCCCTTACACAGGGATAATGAAATTCCTCGGACAAGTTGAACAAATAGATAGCATCAGCATGTGAAAGTAATTAAAACCTAGCAGAGGAGCCACCATCAGAGAGCCTGAAGACTGACCAAGAGACTCAATCCTCTGGTTACAAAAAGAAAGGCTTACCTTTGACTCTGGCTCTGGCATCCAAATTTCATTCTTGGGGATCTTCCCCATATGATATAATATCTAGAAAAGATAAATATTCGTACCACATGAGAAGAATGAAAAGCAACACCAACTACTTTCTGCTTCGAGAAAACAGAGCAAGTCAGAGCAAGATGACACTGACAAAAAGCAAAACTGTGACCAAAGCACTGAACCAGAAAGTGTATAGTGATTTCTCCGTTTATATCAGGAGTGGGAGAAGGAGGCAGTTTCGACAGTTTGTGTCATCAAATGGTTATATGCCTACCAGTGTTTTAAGGATAAAAGGACAGTTCCATGGAGTCTTTCACCCCATCTGTAAAAAGTAGGCCAATCCAAAAAACATGTAGTTTTCCCAGATGTTGTTTTTCTGAGTACAAGTAAAAGTGCTTTCTCACATGGCAGGTTGAGAAATAGCACAGTGCCATGCACTTGGGACACAAAGCCTGTTGGGAATGATGCTTCTTGAATCACAAATGAGAAAGAAGAGAGATTCAAGTCTGGGGCTTTCAAAGCGTGCCATTATGAAGTTGCCTCCTGGCTACACTCAAGTAGTACAAAGTTCATCAAGGATTTTTTTTTTTTTTAAGCAAATTGATTTTAACAATCAAGGAGGTTCTTGGGGGCAAATGAATGCCTCCAGAAGAGAAAGCTAACTGTTGTTATAACAGCTGCTCAGGCATGGAGAAGAGAAATGAGCACATAATGAAGATTATAAGGCGAATATGACACTGTCAAAGGGAAGCAAGGGGTTGATTTTCCATTATTTAAAAGAACTGTGGCTCTGCCATATAGCAGTTGTAACTGTAATATATACCCTTTAATGTGTATTTTTCCCCTCTTTCCAGACAGTTGTAGAGATTTTACTGACTGGGAACCCAGCCCAATGTGTGTCATTCTGAGGAGATTTAAACATTATCAGAGCCAGCCATTATGAATTCATACAGCCAAACTCACTGTTCTTTCTGGTGAAAGGAGAAGAAGAGATGAATAATTAAAAAAAAAAAAAATCAGAAAAATGTTCAGATTTCCAGACTGCTTCATAGAAAATAACTGCAAGCATTTCTGATGACTGAAATTGCTTGAAAAACATACCACAATTAATTTGACAGAAAGTGTGCCGCTACATCGAAGAGCTGTAACAGGTTGGAGGACTTGATTCTGTAGGTATGGGGTATAGAGCATGAGCTTCAGTTTAAACCTCTTGTGTGGCAACATGCTGTGTAATGTTCAGACTGTTGCAAGACTTTGGCTGCACTTGACTCAATAACAAAGTTCAAAAAGTGCTGTTTTGGCTTTTTTATTTTTAAAGCTTTTGTTTCACTTTCTTTTCCAGGATTATTTGATTCTTCTCCACCAGCCTCAGCACAGTCACGTGTAAGGCACCGAACCAGACCTCTCCAAGCTGTACTTAAACCTTTTAAGCCTTTTAGAAGAGGTGACCAAAGCAAATGACCAGCTGTACCTCTCTGGCTGCTCTCTCTCCTGCCTGTACAGCCCCCTCCATGTACCCGCTCCATTGGGTAGCCGTCTCTGTGCCAGCAAAGTAGATTCTGTCAATGGGCTGGCGAATGACCCTTCAAAACAAATGAAGAATGTCAGATGACAAGTCATAAGAAGTCGATGATCCTTCTAAAAGCAATTTGTTGGCTTTGATGAGGCATTTGACTTTGTTTCTCCATCATTCCTGCAGAGCAGGGCTGGAAGGCATAGTGAAAATAAGCTGCCCCTGCAGGACCACCAACTTGTTTCTGTAAACAACATTCAAGAGCCGAGAGAAAAACCAATTCATAAATCAGTGTGCCCAGCTTCTGTGCAAAATAATATCAGCCTTATTTTAGTGCTAGGATAAGAAATAATCCTAATGGCCTCCCAGAATGTAGTGCAGCTGGAAGGTGCAAGACAGATTCATTGCTGTTATCCTGCTATTACAACAGGCTGTGAATTATGTTTTTGTTGTGGTGGGTCACCAGTATCAGCTACTCTTTGTGGGTTGAACTGACTGGTTGCTTGCCAAAAGAGGCTGGCAACTGAAGGCCTCTGCCTTCAGGGAGTTGACCCTGAACGGTGTTATAAGCCAGCTCATCAGCCATACTAAGCTGCACAACCATCTCACTGAACCCAGACAAAGGGAATGAATTTCCTTTCCCATCCAACTGTGAATAAAGAGACATCACCCACAACTACATCTGAACACAAAGTGTTCAGATAAAATGCTACAGAAGAGATTGTGCCTAGGACAACTCCTTCCCACTCACCCCTTGGACAGAGGTTGGGTGTAGCTCAACAATGGACAGTCAGTTTGAGGAAAACATGCTGAAGAGCTCACACTGTCGTTTGGTGTTTGGCAACTGATCTGTAATTTGCCTGGTTGTTTCTAATAGGTGCTGAATTGTACTTTCCATAAGCTTTTCAGTGATACACCAAATGGTAATCACTGTTATCTACCATGAGCCTTTAGGAATACAGCAGTTCTGTGTGGGGAAGGTACTGCAGGCTCTGCTGAGCGGGAGGAATGAGTTTTCCTGAAAGGGTTTTGTGTCTTACCCTGGTGATGCAACTCAATAGGCTTTGCTAGAACTTAATGCTCCACCTGCACAGTCAGTGGAGACTTCTACTCTGTCTAATGATGAGGCCTTGTGTCCTCGAGCCCTTAGAAAGCATTAAAATTTATAATGCAACTAGGTAAACAGTGCACAGAGGCTGATACTCTAACTAGACTACTTTGGAAAGGTTTTATAGCTCTAGCAGGTCTTTTCGTGACTGTGCTTTGTTTCCTTGAAAAATCACAAGAGAAACTCTGCTCTTATTAAAAGTCAAAAGCAAGACTCATTAGCTGGCATGCAGGGGAGTGCAAAGAGGGTTGGAGCTCCCCTAGTGTGCTAAGTATACCCTAAGTTTTTTGCATAAAATAGATCATTGTACATGAGCTACAAAAGTGTTCTGTTTTACCTTCCATATGAATACATTATGCCAGGTGGGAAGTAGGCTGTGTAACAGCCCCCTGAATACTGCTCCATAGTCCAGTTCTTCTCTTCATAATGCACCGGCTGTAAGTATTAGCAGACATTAGACAGTGAAACAGTGGCAAAGAAACTGGAAATAAAAATAAATAAAAAGTTTCCTTGGAAGAGGGGAAAAGAACAGGTTAATGATGCCATGTCATATCATTTTATTAATGCTGTCCATGTACACACAACAAACATTTGCACCTTCAGCAAAGCAGTAGCCTCCCATGAAAAAATGATAGGGCAAATTAAACCACACGCCTCCTCATTCGTGCAAAGAATGAGAACTGACAGATCTTTTCTTCCTGTACTAGATGCTGCTGCCCTACCCTTGGCATTGTGCATTTTATGTACAACATAGAATTTGGGGTACTAGGAATTTAGACTTCTTCCTCTAGAACCAAATAGCAACATTACCGTACAACAGAGGTGAAAACAGACATTAATTTCTTACATGTAAAGCCTCTTCCATCTCCATTGCCTTGGCAAATGACTCACAGATCTTCTTCTTCCTATGTGAAAATAAAAGCAATTGGGAAGAAAAAGGGGGTTGATAGAAACCTCTCAGCTATTGGTCTTATTATTAGAAAAAAGTGTACACATTGGAATATACTTGAAAGAAAGCTGGGTTTTGTTTTTCTTTTAAGTCTAGTTTCAAGTTCTCATCTTAGTATGCATGTTGAAATGCTGATGCATAAATGGGACATCCAAAGCAGACCCCGGAATGGAAAGAGAAGGCTGTTTTTGGCAAAGAACTCTAAAAAATAAATCTTGGTACAGTTATTCTAGGATGCAGAGCCAATTCATTCTCATGTTCGCTGGTGTAAGACCAGAAGAGAAGTAATATAAATCAATGAAATCCTTACAGATTTACTATAGCTAAGAACAAAATACGAGCTGGAGAGTACAACTTGCATTCCTAAGCAGAATTCCTCCTTACTTGTATGTGTACTAAAATCACATTTAGAACATACTGTCTTCACTTCAGAGACTAACGAAGAAACCACACTGTTGTAAACATGGATGCTTAAAACTTCTGCCATGCAATCTAAAAGATCTTTGTACATCAGAGCTCTACTTATCTCAGGGATGAAGCACTACTCAGTAGGGATGCAGTCTGAGAAACATGAAACAGCAGGCAGGACGTGGAAATGCAGAAATATCCACAACTGGATGATATCAGCATTAGTGTCTAGACCTAAAAGCTAAACCTTCAGCCCAGCTCCCAGCATTGGTAGTTGCACTGACACAACATACGCGCACACAAACCACATACAATTCTGTGGAGAAAAAGCATCATAGAACCATATTACAGAATCACAGAATGGTTTGGGCTGGAAGGGACATCAGAGCCCACCCAACCCAACCCCTGCCACGGGCAGGGCTGCCCCCAGCAGCTCAGGCTGTCCAGGGCCCCATCCAACCTGGCCTTGAGCACCTGCAGGCATGGAGCACCACTGCTTCTCTGGGCAGCTGTGCCAGCACACATCGCTGCCCTGTGGAGAAAGGATTTCCCCAACATCTAAATCTACTCTCTTTTAGTTTAAACCTATTCCCTCCTTGTCCTATCACTACCAGATGGTGTAAAAAGTCAGTCCCACTCCTGCTTGCAGACTCCAAGTACTGGAAGGTCGCAATGAAGTCTCCCCTAGAAGTATTCCATATCTGAAGTATTTACTGTTTCTGAACTCTTACCTCTCTTCCTTACTGAGACTGGCCAGTTTAACAGCCTTTCTGGTAAGGATGAAACTGAAAAGAAAAATATGGCATATAAATATCAGAGTGTCAGCACTCCAGCTGATTTGTAAGCTCTTGCTTGAAATGGCTCTAAAAAAAGATAGGGCAAGCATTCTAATGGTATGTAATGGGCTTGAGAGCTTTTCACTGTATGACATCACTTAGTAATTACAGGTCACAGGGGTGACAGGCCTGTGTGGGATACCCCATGGAGTTAATTGAATGGAGGGCAAGCATTCCCAAGGGACAGGCAGAAAGGACTGCCTGGCAGCTACCAGCTGAGAAAGCTGCAGATTGCAGGCACGTTTCCAAAGCTGCCAGCATTGGCCTCATTCTCCTTCACTGGAACGAGCTCTTCGTCCCCAACGATTCAGGATAGCAAAGTTATCCTCAAACTGAGCAGAAAGAGAGATGACAGCATTTAACAAACCAGCTTGCACCGCCTCCTTTCTTACACCTAGTTCTCATCCAAAAGGTCTGAGACCAAATTTTCTTGTGATTTCGATGCCCTACAGGCAGCTGCCATCCCATTGCCCCTGCTGCTTGGCGGTGATAAGAGCCTGCTGCTCTGACGTTTCCATGGCCAGTCTTGTAAGAACTGGGCCTGATATTCTCTCAGCTTGAGGGAAACAGATTTGGTGACTGGTTTCTCTGACTTCAGTGGAGACACGCAGGGGGCTAATTAGGTTCCAAGGAGAAGTCCACTAGAAGAAAGCATGAAATCATTTGCCTTTTGAGGTGTGGAGGAGGTTTAATGCTCTCAAGGGCAGAAATTGTTAAGCTTTGAATATGCCCATAAACACGTACAGTTCTATGCAATTGGCAAGCTGTCTTGCCAAATACTTCACATTTAGTTGTCTGACATTTATATTGGCTTGTTTTGGGGGGGCAGTTTCTTCTCAGATCACAGTGGAAATATTTGTAAAGATAGTTTGTTCATATTAGCTTAACCTTATTTTACAAGCCAATAAATGCTGCTGCATATTTTCTCATCTGTTTGTCCAAACTACAGCTCCTCTACTTGGCAGTTTCTTCTGAATGCTGATTTCCTCACTGAACAGCTGCTGCTGAACTTAACCACCAGCCAATGTCCTTCATTTCTTCTCGTTCTGATGGGGGAAAGGAAGGCAAATGATGATGTCTTGGACAACTGCATTTTCATTTTGGCCCAGGTGTTAAGTACAAGGTCCAACATGAGCAGAATACAAGCTCACAAATCCAGGTAGGTAAAGGATTTATTTCTAAATCTACTCAGCAGCAGAACACTATTTAATTGCTTAAAATGAGCAAAGATTAATTCAGCAATCCCTTCTCCAAAAATGTCTCTGTATTGGGATATTTCTAGCATGTTTTTTTTCACATAAAAGCTTATATAGACTATAGAGGCACAAGGGAGATGTAGGAAGTACTCTCCTCCATCTATGACTGCTGTGGGAGTGGGCACCACTGATCTCATTTTCCCTCTTCCACCTTCTCTGACTCCTCTATACATTAAAGAAGTATACATGGGCTAGAATCTCCTAACCCCATAATGGCAGGAAAAGATCCATCGGGTTTTGTGTCATCCAAGGTAATTCCAATTGGACATTCTTCATCATCAATGAAGAGAGAAGCACAGCAACCTAAGGGGAGAAAAAAAAACAAAATGATTGTCAAAGAGACTTGATGATGATCACCACTACTAACAGCAGTTACAGGGAAAACTATCAGTAAAAGAACTGTACAGTAGTTCCTCAGTCACCAATAATATCCACAAGTCTGAAGCATTCTTACAACTCTTTCTCCTTCTCTTTTCCACCTGACTGGGAAATTGTGTACACAGACTTATAAAAGTCATATTTAAATTCCACTACTACTTAGCAGGAATTTTTTGTGGCTTGTTGTAGGTCCCTTTGACTTTCTATATTGGGTGCAATAAGTGCTAAAAAAAATAATAAATAAAATGTATCTAGCAAGAGCTACATTGTTCATTCCGTGAGCAACTTCAGACAAAACAAGAGCAGTAAGAAATCCCACTGTAATTACATCTGTTCACTGGAGGCACAAATTTGCACTCTGTATTGATTCTGACTATAAGACAATTGGGAATGATGTCCAGTAGCAGTAATGCAAGGAGAAACATGGGCAGTCTAATCAAGTATCACATCTCTGTTCCAACTGACATGTATCAGGTGATCATGCAAAAAATCCTGTATAGAAGGCAATGTATAAACCTGCTTGCATTGCTTTTTAATCCCAATAGCTAGTTTATGTCCAGAAACATGCAAAATTATATTCTTTCAATTGAGAAATATTCTTGACCAGTGCAACTCTTGGTATTGTTATACAGGAAGCGATAACTGGGGGGTTGGAATTAGATGATCTTTAAGGTATCTTCCAACAGAAGCCATTCCATGATTCTATGAAATAAATCTGTCCATATGAATGGTTCTGGAAATGGTAACTGATTTTTTTTTTTTTTTTTTTTATCATTTATCAGCAGTTAAAGCTGAGAAACATGTGACGTTGCAGTACTTGGAAACAAATGCCTTGAGTTGAACAAAAAGGTACCCTACTTTTTCCATTCCTCTGAGGTGCCAAGCGTCTAGAACAGAGGTTTAAAACCAAGGAAAGGCCTTGCTCACACCTAAAGCTCTCAATGTAATTTGCTTAAATTCTCTCTGGCTACCCTAACTTTGTCCCGGCAATGACTTCCTACTGCAGGACATCTGTTCTCTGTGTGCTGCAGGTGGCCTAGCAACTTTCAGCTTTAGTTTGCTGTGAAGTTTGGCTTCTATCAGTCATCAGCTGGCAGCTCAGAGCTTTGGGATCCTGCTTGGGTCTGAAGTCTGCTTTGGGACAAAGTGCATACTTAAGCTTAGAATAGCTCTCCTTCCCTGTCACGGTTTTATGATTTTTGGCATTGGTATTCCACATCATAACATCATATAGTGCATTAAGAGTTAAAGAGTTACGTTTTTACGTTATTTCCGCTCAGAGGGAAAAGATAAAAACTGTCTGCGGTCACGGGACACTCTCTTTCCTTCGGGATCGACTCAGCAGTGGGTGCTCGCTGCTGTCTCGCCTTCAGCGTTAGCGTAAGGCCTTCGGTTTATCAGACACTCTCTCTTGCTCATTTTATTTATTAGCTTCAATTCCAATTATATTGTATTATATTGTGTTATTTTGCTTTCTGATATCTTATTTAGTAAATTAGCTTTCCTCCTCAGATCGTTGCCGCTGTTTTGTTTCTAGGCCCATCTCCCTTTTTCCCTTATCCCTTTCCCCCTTCCCCTTTCCTGGGGCGTGGTTCCGTGGGTCCCCCGCACCAATCGTCACGGAACTGGGCCGAACCAGCCCTGTAAACTGTTGACATTCCCAAAGAGTTTTACTTTTTGCTTTTCCATGTGCTAAGTTTGGGGGTTTTGCACATTTAATCCCTCTTTGGATTTATTCCCTGACAGACAGCAGAGTTTCTAAAGTAGCATAGCGCTAGGCTCCCAAGTCCTTTGCCTTCTTCACGTACCCTTCTTCCGCCAGAAGGCTTCCTTGTAGTACATCATGCATTTTATGACAGATCCCATAGGCAAACGCTGAATTAACTGGTTTCTCTTCGGTGGCAGTTCTGGTTTGAAGTGAATCTTTGTTGTCAGGACAGGAGGGATAGCAGAGATTACATACTTGCCCTGAAAAGTAAAACACAGTCAGCAGAAATGAGGTACTGCCTCTTATTGAGGAACAGGCAGTCTAGTGAAGCTGTAGTGCCCCATGCACAGAAGTGCTCAAGGCCAGGTTGGATGGGGCCCTGGGCAGCCTGAGCTGGTGGGGAGCAGTCCTGCCCACAGCAGGGATTGGGGTTGGGTGGGCTTTGAGGTCCTTTCCAACCCAAACTGTTTTGTGATTCTATTCTATGATTTCAAAGACGCTCTTATCGATTGTTCACAATTTTCCCACACCTGACTTCAGTACTTCACTTTTCCACACACATATTTCCAGGTGACCAGTAGAATCCTGCCATTTGGTGAAAAGAATGTAGGGAAAAATACTATAGTGTTTTGTGATTAGGTGATTCTTGACAGCTTTCTGAACACTACAGAACCAGAGATGAAATCTGGCTGGAGACAAGATGGGGAATGGTAACATAGTTAAAAGTGCCTTTTACCGCTCCCAAGAAAATAGGATCCACACTTATCTAAATTATAAACTATTAAGAAAATAATATTAATTTCTGCACACATTCACAGGATACTACTTCAGGATAAGCAACAGCAAGGGTGATTTCAGCTTTCCTGAATATCCTCCATCCTTCCCACAGCTCTGTCTGATCAGTGACGAAGGATGCTCTGAATCACTATACACAGCCCTGGCTCCGTATGCAGCACTGCATGACATCATCATCACACTGAAAGTACCTCACTGCATGAGGGGACTGAGGTCTGGCCATAGCTAATCTGTGACCAGCTGACCTTTCAAATCTTACTAACTGGGTATGAAATATCTTTTTCTTTTTTTTTTTTTTTTCCTGCAAGCCACAAGCTTATATACAAGCACAAACATTTTTCTTCATTTGCAATAGTCTTGGTGTTTAAAATGTAAAAATCATATAATGCAGAAAATGTTAAGACAGACAAGGCAGACTAATGACCAATCAGCAAAACACCAGGATGTGACTGAGCCATAAATAAATCTACAAACCAGGTTTCACAGTCTGTCTGTCAGTACAGTCTGAGGAATAGACACTCACAAATAGGTACTTCCTGATTACATCTGGCTAAGAGCTACAGCAGATGTATTCCCCCACTAAATGCATACTTCACTTTTATTCTGATCAAATTACCTCATATGTCTCATGGTTTAGAGTCTCCACAATGACATTATCACCTGTCTGATCAATACAGACCACAGGTCTCTCCAGTTTAACTCTGCCTTTGAGGCGCTCCATTATTTTCTCCGAGATCTGACCAGAACCCCCAACAAACTTCCTCTCCTAAAAAAAAATAAAAAATAAAGAAAAAATAAAACAAAAATTCATCATCGTTAGTCACAATGACACTGAAAAAGACTTCTGTTCGTACTGAAGAAACTGCAGATCAAATTTGCAGACTTTCAGAAGGGCTAATTCCTAAGCCTGAAACTCAGTGGAGATTCATACCACAAGCATTTTTGCAATGGCTTTCTCAACTAGCCAGCTCGGAGGCTCATGAAGCAAAGATAAAACAGGTTATTTACCTCCTTTAAACAAATCACTTAATTTTAAAGAGGTTTTTAGTATTTTGCCCATCACTGTGTTATCATAAACTTAAAGTGTGACAAAGCTACCAGCTTGAATCTGTACAGCTGATGTATTTACAAACCCAGGAGCAAGGCAGATCTTGAACTGAATCAGGTCATAAGCATGGAATGTAAGGAGTTGCATCCATCCCTAGGAATACACAGCACAATTTACAACACTTTTTTTTTTTTTTATGTCCATTCAGAGTTCCAGTGGAATCACTGACCCTCTTTTATCTGCCAGTCACCACTGTTACATCAAGCAGCTCATTTTTACATGTTGGATTCTGGTACTGGCAGGGAGGTCATTTTTATAAGACTGATCTTGGCTGTTAAGTCAGAAATACTCGCTGGTTTTGCTCAGCTGATTTTGATCAGGATGAGGAAAGGAAGGTAGAAGAAGCTAATACAGCTTGACAGATCCAGGCACAAGGAAAAGGAAGCACTATTTTCAGTCTTCTTTTCCTCTCTCTACATCTTGTCTAGCTAGGAGTGTCTTGGGATTTATATTGGTTTTAATTCTTACCACAACATCTAGCACTTGCTGACATGGGACAGAAACAGTAGCTGAGAGGCCCCTGGGCAGGAAGACTCTAGCTCCTACTTAAGGGCAACATTAGCTTTGCTTATTTCCTTCCCAACATGTAGTTGTCTATTCTCACCGCAATGGACAGACATTGATGGGGACTTCACATCTCTCCAGGCAATTTTTTTCTATGTTTCCCTGCCTTTAGTACTTAGAAAAAAGTCTCTCTCTCCACTTTGGCAGCTTAAGTCTGAAATACTACACATATCTTCTGAGGCAGTGTTAACTGAAGTAGGTTAGCAAAGGGTGTTAACATACAGTATCCCAATTATTTTGACAGATTCTATCTTCCCTTTTCTGAAACTTCATCAAGAACAACCACATGAAAAATATGAGGATTTGCAGCCTGACAAGACCAAGGTGAAAAACAGTCTCAAGAAACTCAAAAAACATGTTGCCATGTAAGCTGTCTCAAGAAGGAAGGTCCTCTTACAACCTGCTTCCAATTCTTGTCATTAGAGACTTTCACAAAAAAATAAATAAATTGGTATTTCAGTATGAAGCACACTTGCTTTGAACTCTTGACAAACATTCTAACGTGATTAGTATCCCATGGAAAACAAACTGGCAGATGAAGAAAAACAAGAGTGTAACAAAAGGATTGTGCTGAACTGAATGCAGGAAGGAAGAATTAAATTGTCCCAGTTTACCCCAAAGCCTTGCTAACAAAAATCCTCACTAACAAAAATCCTCACTGCACAGAGCTGAGAGGGCTGCTCAGCCCTATGACAACCTAATTAACACATAAATTTGGTGTTTTGTCCTCCTTCCATTAACTGTATGCACAGTTTGACAGGTACAACACTCCACTTGCTCTTTATGGTTTCAAGGACAAAAGAACATGGGACATTTTGTACCTGGCCCCCATTGGTGACAGAGAATATCCTGGCTGTGCCACCACACTGCCTTACATACCACAGGAACCAGAGAGCAGAGACTTCATGAGGCTCAGATGTGACGTTGACATTCACAAAGAGGGTAGCAAAGTCTTTAACAGCTCTGCATGAAACACAGGAACAGAAAATGGTAGTTAACAAATGTGATATGCTGGCGGATCTCGTTGTCATTTATTGAGAAGGGTTGCTATCCCACAGTCAAAAAAACAAAAATAGTTTGCTTGAGCCCCATTTATAGCTTGAAACTTGCTTGTTTCACAAAATTACAGAATCATGGCAGTTGGAAGGGATTCAAGAGATCACACTGAGTCTAACCCTCCTGCTAAACAGGTACTCTACAATAGTTCACATAAGGCATCCGGACAGGTCTTAAATATCTCCATAGAAGAACACTTCACAATCTCTCTGGGCAGCCTGTTCCTGTACTTGGTCACCCTTAACATGAAGAAGTTCTTCTGCATGTTTGTACAGAGCCTCCTATGTTCAAGTTTTAGTCCATTACTCTTTGTCCTATCACTACACTCCACCGAGAAGAACCTGCACTCATCCATTTGCTTCCCAACCCAGGTTACTCAGCCTTTCTTCATACAAGAGATGCTCCAGGCCCTTCATCATCTTCGTGGCCCTCTGCTAGACTCCTTCTAGGAGATACCTGTCTTTTTTTTAACTGGGGAGCCCAGAAATGGACACTGTAGTCTAATGTGGCCTTACCAGGGCAGAGTAGAGGGGGATAATCGCCTCCCTCTACCTTTTGGCCGCAAGGGCACACTGCTTGCTCACGACCAACCTGCTGCCCACCAGGACCCACAGGTCCTTGTCTGCAGAGCTTCTCTCCAGCAGGTCAGCTCCTAACGTGTACTGACGCACGTCGTCATTCCTTCTCAGGTGCAAGACTCTATGCTTCCTCTTGTCAAACCTCATCATGTTCCTCTCTGCCCAACTCTCCAGTCTGCCAAGGTCTTGTTGAAAGGCAGCACAGCCTTCAGGTGTGTCAGCCACTCCTCCCAGCTTTGTATCATCAGCAAACTTAATGAGGGTGGACTCTATCCCTTCAACCAGGCCGTTGATGAAGATGCTGAACAAGACCGAACCCAGAACTAACCCCTGAGGAACACCACTAGTTGCAGACCTCCAACCAGACTCTGCATCACTGATGACTACCCTCTGAGCTCTTTCAGTCAGCCGGTTCTCAATCCACCTCACCATTCACTCATTCATCCCACATTTTCTAAGTTTCCTAACAAGGATGTTGTGGGAGACAGTGTCAAACACCTTCCTGAAGTCAAGGTATGCAGCATCCACTGCTCTCCTTGCATCTACCCAGCCAGTGATTACGTCACAGAAGGCTATCAGGTTGGTCAAGAATGATTTGCCCTTGGTGAATCCATGCTGACTACTCCTGATAACCTTCTTCTCTTCCAACTGCTTGGAGATGGCATCTAGAACAAGTTGTTGCATCATCTTTTCAGAGACGGAGGTAAAGCTGACTGGCCTCATTGGTTATATCAAGATCTCCTTCTCTTTCCTCCAAAACATTTACCCATACAGTTTTAAATCCCACTGATTTTATCTCAGTTGTTTCTTTAGTTTTCCAGTCATCACTCCTTTCACCAAAACATACATTTTTCTCAACAGGAGAAAAATATTTCACTATTAGTGAAACTCTTCTGCATTTCTCCTCCAAAGGGTGCTCATCAGGCAGATTGTTTCCAAGGTCAGATTGGGCCTCAGGGACTCAACTAGCCACATTGCCAAAACATTCCCCATCTTCCACACAACTCTTCTGCATACTGCTTTTGTGAATCCAAGAGTTAAACATTGTAAGTAACTCAAAGAAATCCAACACATAACTTATAAACTTTTATAATCCAATTTCCCTGGGCACGAAGTCCTGTCACCTCTTGTCCATTAGCAAGGATATGAAGACACCCTGCATGCAAGAGCCCTCTGTAACAATCCTGAAAGCACTGATATACAAAGTGCTGTAACCTGAGAAATGTGAAGAGAGTCTCCAGGATCATTAGATGCTGGCACGTGACACACAACAAATGATTCTTATGTTACAATCTTGATTAACATTATATAAAAAAATGCTGTAAAAAAGCTTATCTGTTTAGGGCAGTAAAGTCTTTAATCATGTTTTTAAAAAATCTGTCTTTTAGATCTTCAAGACAAAACATTTTTCAACATGTTCCCACTGCGCACATCTATTAACACTGCACTGTCACAAAGCCACTGAAAGTAGAAAGTCTTGCAGAGGAGTACTTTCCCACAGAGATCAGTATAAACCCAGTTTTGCTTATATTTCACTGACTTCCTGACTAAGAGGAACAGTAAAAACAAGAAGAAAAGCCAGTGCACTTGGAACAGAAAGGGTGGCTCAAAGGGACTGACTTTGCAGAGAAACAGCTCATGAAATTTATTGTAAAAAAAACTACGATGCAATAGAGAGCAAGAAAAAGTCGGAACCTGTATCACACACAGCCAGAGTAAGATTTAACACAGTGAAACAATTTCAAATGGAAAGTTTTGGTCAGGAAGCAGCAGGCACAGAGCTAAACCACAGACAGCATGAAAAAGCAAACAGAACACAATCAAACAAACAAAAAACACTGACTGCAAGGCAGGAGAGTAGTAAAGAGCAGCATAGGGCCAGCAAAACATGCAGGGATACAGGTACTAGCATAAGCGTGTTTCTCCCTGCCTAATAAACAGAATTAATTGAACAGGATAGGAAGAAAAGAGTATTTCCAGCTGTTACCACTCCATACTTGTTCCTTTTTCTATTTATATGGTGTTGTGCTTCATAGACATAAAAAGCATATTTTCTAAGCGATGTATCAACTTGAGCCCTGATCCTACAAACTAGGGAGATGCTCTGTTGGAGCTGCTATCACAGAAGGCCTGTTGGACAAGGTAAAGGTGAAAGGCATCCTTGGCTGCAGTAAGCATGGTACTGTAAAGACCTTGAGAGTAGTAAGACAAACAGCAGAATTACAACCCTGGACCTTGGAAGGTCAGATTTCAGCTTCCTCAAAGACTCGACCGGCAGGATCCCATGGGAAACTACCCTGTAGGGCTAAGGAACCCAACAGAGCTGGCTAACACTCAAGGACAACTCCTTGGAGCAGAAGGATAGTGCTTTGCAATGGGCAGAGAATTGGAGAAGTGTGGCAAGAGGCCAGCTGGGATGAAGACAGAGCTTCTGACCCAGCTCAGGCACAAACCAGAAAAGGAGGTGAAAGGCAACAAGACCACCTTGTTTCCTTCCAAGGGCTAAAGCAGACACACAATATAACTAAGCAGGAGAACACATAGCCAACAGCCATAAGGCACCATTCCTCGGTTTCTAGTCTGCCATGAAGCTGGGCAAACAATTCACCTTTCTCTGCCTCCATTTCTATGCCTGCCAGTGACTTTTATTCATTCTGACAGAGTGGAGTTATTTACACTTTACTTTTCCTAAAGACAAAGAAAAGTATGTTTTCAAGCTGAGTTAAGTGGAAACATAGTAAAAAGAACATATGCTGCCCCTCCCATGCATGGGTCTTCAAAACCAAGCCTCAAGTTTCTCTAGCATCTTTAATCATATCTACCAGCCAGCACAAGCACTGTGTACCACCCTGTCATCCACACATCCTCATCCAGCACCTAACAACAGTCCAACACAAAGATCAGTCTCATCTTAAATGTCTTCTGCTCTCTCATTGTCTGTGTATATACCTGCTATCTCTCAGATTAAACTGCAAGCACTTTGGGTGAAATGCCATATATTTCTCTTGTGTTCACATAGCTTCTTACCCTGTAAGTGTCTGGTCTGTGAATAGAGCTCAAAGGCACTAAAATAATAAAAACATATATTGGCAAAGCTTAGCCAGCTCAAATGACTAGCAATTACTTCTTTTATCCTTTGCGGATGGCATACCCTTAAGTTCTCAAAAGTGATTCAAGAGACTTGTTTAAATAGCTACAGTTTTACGTCAGTATGAGCTGTATGCATGCTTATCATAGATGTTTATATCTCATCTTCTCTGTCAGATCCCCATAGCTGAACCACCAACTGCACTGAAGACCACAGGAATTCTTCTACAAGGCTTCACATCACATGGTAACTCTTCTCAACCCCTCTACAAGGACCTCCTCCAGACATCTGTTAAGTTTCATACCTTTTTGAGTCAATCCTATTTTTCCAGTCCCCCCATTTTTTTTCTTAATCAACATAAGAAAAAAGACATCATTTTAATTTCTTCCATAATACTGAATAAAAAGGAATAAATGTTTGTCTTGCTTTACCTGGGTTGCAGACTGTTACAGCAGTGTGAACTGTTAATGCATTCAGTGTACTGCCCATAGAACCTCTTTTTTTTTTTTTTTGTTTTTTTACTTTATTGTCACTGTCTTATACTACCGTCCTTGCCTTTGAACAAGGCAGTGAAGGCTGTGAACCACGTTTCATCTCCTTGAGACAATTTTAACTTCTTGGGCTTGTTCTGTCCTTTCACTTCCCAAAGGCTTTTGCCACCCCTCCATCCCATGGTTACATGGCCCACCAGAGATTTGATTGTGTACCATCTGAAGTCAAAGAAAATATGAGCAAGTCCTTCACAAGTAAACTTCATGAAACCGTACTCCAAAATTTGCTAAGGACCCCTGCCATTCTATGGTTTGATTTCAAAATGAAGAGTTACTTACTTGGTCCAACAAATCTTATTTATCAGCTCTTTCATGGTCATTTTGTCCCACTCCTTAGCATGTGGAGCATCCCATGGTGCTTCAGGAGGAATCTAAAGACAGGAAAATTATTAAAGAAACAATTCAGTACTGTATCATTGCAAGGTCATAGCTAGTTTGTAGCACAAAGCCGACTGATACGTTGGCCAAGATTTGTTTTTGTTCTCTATTTATGGCTATAAGTTTGAAAAAAGCCCACTGAATATATATAATCCATAATTCATAATCTATAATCTATATAATCTATTAGTTATACCCTTGGGCATGAACTGTACCATGAAAACTAAATCTGTCTTTGATTAATGAATTATATCCTTATGTTGGGACTCACTTGGCCCTTAGTGATCAAGAAGTGAGGTGCATTCTAATTTAGTTGTCTTGATTTCCTCTAAAATCAAAGGGAAAAAAAATTCCTTCTCTAGTCAGAGATTCACTGAGTTATAAGACATATCTGAAGGCCCTCATGTCTCTCTGTTCATTACAGACAGATCAAAAATGCCCAGATACTATTACATGATTTTTATACAGTTAAATTCTTATTGATAGTCTATGACATATGAGCACACTATGGTACATTTTAATATTTAAAAAATTCACATTATTTTACAAAAAGATGTATAGCATAATGAACAAATTTGATTGTGCTAAATCGCATACATCAAATGAACTATGCTGTAACAGCAGTAAGATTACAGAATCATAGAATTGTTAAGTAGGAAGGGACCCTTAAAGTTCAGTTGGTAACACTCCCTTGCAATGAACAGGAACACCTACAGCTAGATCAGGTTGCTCAGAGCTCCAGCCAGTCTGACCTTGAGTGTCTCCAGGGACAGGGCATCTACCACATCTATGGGCAACCTGTGCTACCCTTGTCAGAAAACACTTTTTTCTTATATCCAGCCTAAATCTTCCCCTTTTTCTTTGAAACCATTTTCCCTTATGACAAAAAATTCTGCTAAAGAGAGACTGCCCCCTTCCTTCTTACAGACCCCATTCAGATATTAAAAGGTCACTATCAGGTCTCCCTGGAGCCTTCTCTTCTCCAGGCTGAACATCTCCAGTTCTCTCAGCCTGTCCTTGTAGGGGAGATGTTCTATCCCTTAGATCATTTTTGTGGCCCTCCTCTGGAAGCACTCCAACAGGTCTATGTCTCTCCTGTACTGAGAAATCCACAACCGGACATAGTACTCCAGGTGATGTCTCATCAGCACAGAGCAGAGAAGCAGGATCACCTCCCTCTCCCTGCCGGCCACACTTCTTTGGATGCAGCCCAGGACATGGTTGGCTTTCTGGGCTGCAAGGGCACACAGCTGGCTCATGTCTAGCCTGCCATCCATCAGCACCTTTTTGTCAGGGCTGTGCTCTGTCCTTATATCCCCCAGCCTGTACTGACAGCAGAGGTTGACACAACCCAAGACCTCACACTTGGATTTACTGAACTCATGAGGTTCCTGTGGGCCCATTGCTCAAGCCTGTCTAGATCTCTCTGGATGGCATCCCAACCCCTCAGATGTGTCAGCCTCACCACACAGCTTGGTATCATCTGCAAACTTGCTGAGGGTGAGCTTGGTCCCAGCATCCATGTCACTGATGTAGATATAAAAGAGCACTGTTCCCAGTACTGACCTCTGAGGGACCCCACTTGTCACTGATCTTCATTTGGACATTGATTCCTTGACCACCGCTCTCTGGGTATGATCTCACAACCAATTCCTCATTCATTGAACAGTCCACCCATCAAATCTTTACATACACAATTTGAGAAAGATTTGTGGGGTACTTTTTCAAAGACCTTACTGAAGATCAGATAAATGGCATCAGTGCCTCTTCCCTTGTCCTTTGATGCAGTTACCCCACCATGGAAGGCCACCTGGTTGGTCAAGCAGGATCTGCCCTTGGTGAAGCCATGCTACTTGCCTTGTATCACTTCCCACTCTTCCAAGTGCCTTAGCACAGCTTCCAGAAGGATCTGTTCTATGATTTTCCCCAGTACAAAGGTGAGGCTGACAGTTTGGTATTTCCCTGGGTGGTTCTTTCTACCTTTCTTAAAAATGGATGTGACGTTGCCTTTATTTCAGTCACCCAAGAATTCACCTGACTGCCATGACTTTTCAAATATACGCTATGCTTGTAGGTTATTGTACTTCAGGGCCCCTGAACTGTAGTTAAACCATAAAGCAGCTGATAAATATTTGAAAAACAGCATGATTCTCCGAGGGATAATTTTTTGTACACAGGAAGGCCTCCAGTTGTAATTCCCATCCCCCAGCTTGTGTAATGCTTTTCCCTGACATGAGAAAGTTCAAAAATTAAGTACACACATTGAAAGTGTACACATTTTTTTCAGATATCTTAGACAATCAGATCTTCTTTTACCTTCCTGGTGAGAAAGCCCTGTCACAGTTTATAGCTTCTGGTTAATCCAGATTTATTTCCTAATGAAAGTTATTTCCTAATGAGAGTTACTCTTTTTTTTCTTTTTCCTCCCATTAAAGAAGCAATAAGAAGCCTACCAGAGAAGAAAAGTATAAACAAAACAGATTTTCTTATGGTGACACAGGCACTACAGAAAACAAGTGGAATTAATACAGCCTACCTCTTTTCCCATCTTGTCCATGGTCCTCCAGAAGTTATTGTAATCCAGATACACAAAGGGATTCCATGTTGGAGGGTTAAGACTTACAAATCGGCGTGACTTTCCCTAAAATAAGAATGTAAGCAACATTAGCAACAGAAACAAAAAAAGCTTATCCACATTAATGAAGAAAACACAATTCCCAAAGTCATCACACAGTCACACTTTTGGTCCTAAAGACCTAACTTTCAAGATTTTCCCTGCACAAAAAGTTTTAACAACTGAATGTATGGAGTTCAATATGAAGAAAAAAAGACAGTCGGGCTGATATTACAGCTGTTGTATTTTAATTTGGCATGGACAGATTGTCAAATTCTGGGCTATGGAGATTCAACTAGGTGAGTTACTCAGGAGGTAATACTCCTTGTTCCTAAGCACTCTTAATTACCATGTATCTACAAATCTAATGCTTACCTACCTGCTGGAATGAACATACTACAATTTGCATGGGTTTAAAACTGTACATATTTTAAACTTTCAAAGTAAGTGTCTTTATGATACACCTCACCTTTATAAAGTAAACATATCTCTTTATTATTCCAAGTGCCTGCAGAGAAACATAGCTCTCCAAAAATTATTTTCCCAAAAAGAAAGATTTAGGCTGCAGAAAGAAAACTCAGCATACTTGCAAAAACAGTACCAGTACTTCTAATGTTCAAGACACATAGTTGCAACAGGAGTACAGAGCATTTACAGATAATTCTGTGATACAAAGATAAGGAAAACAATCTAACAGCAGCTGGTTCTTTCTGATAATTTTAATCCGAAAGAGGATTGGATGAGCAGGCAGCATTTCCTCTTAAACTGCTTTGAACCATTTCTCATGTAACTCAAGAGCAAATATCTCACCAGAACTCTTAAATATTTGCTTTTCTAGGTGTGTCAGAATCTTGCACAGGTTACGTGGCAGGATGCAGGGATCATGTTAGACCATGACAGATAGGAGCTGTGGTGCTATGCTGTGCTTCTTGTGAAATGCATATGCCATGCCAGCCCACCAAAGTCTTCCCCACTGATAACTGGGGAGAGATTTCTGATATTTTTCAAAACATTTTTTTGCAAAGATCTTAACAAAAATAAACAGCTTAAGATGAATCTTGGAGAGCATACTGAAAGTTCAGACTTACTTTTCCCTGAGCAGTATTCATATATATAGCCCACCTAGCCCCAACCCCTGCCATGGGCAGGGCTGCCCCAGGCCCCATCCAACCTGGCCTGGAGCGCCTCCAGGGATGGGGCACCACAGCTTCTCTGGGCAGCCTATTCCTCACTGCATGTTCAGACATAGAAGAATGGAGCAAAAAATGTATTCAGTGTAGCCAACCACGTGCTACAGCTTCTACTGCCATAAATTGATGCTGTATCAAGCACGGAAATCCTTATGCAAATCAGTAATATATCACTAATCATTTTCTTCTTATTGTACAACATTTTGTTTTTCAAAAGATTATCACATAGCACTCCTTCAGAATTTATTTATTGCTGGTCAAGAATGCAGGTGGCATCAACATGTCTTCCGTTATATGCTTTAAAACTAATTTTGACCTTAAGCAGAGGTGAACAGCAATGCTAACAGGTAAAGATGAGTTATTACTGAAGTCTTGTAGTGGTGATATCGTAAGGGAAAAAAAAAAAAACCCACTCTCCATTCAGTTTTGTTCAGTTTGAAAAACTTCCCACTGTTTTTCATTATTCAGTAAAGCAAGATGTTCTTCTCAGCTTTTCAAGAGAGTGTTTGAATGGAGTGGTGTAACTTGAAAACACTTGTCCTGTCCTTGGCTTACATAACTCAAAAAGAAGAGGAAAAAAAAAAAAAGAAAAAAAAAAAGCAGCACTTATTTTTGAAAGAAAGTAAACAAAACAAAACAAAACAAAACTGTTAAGGCTTCTTCCCTCCCTCCCTCTTCCCCCCCCCCCCCCCCACACACACACACTCTTTCCAGCTCCCAGTATTTATTCTACCAAGTTAAACAGTCCCAAGCTCAGAAACTCCCAAGCCTATCCCAATGACTGCAGATGGAGCGACTGCTGGGGCAGAGAATCTGCCCACTGCCTGCCTCATGTCATCCTTGAAATTTTCCAATGCTATGCTAGCTTTAAATCACAATAACCACAATCTATTGAGAACTGATCCAGAAATCTTAGTCTAGATCACTGGTATGTCACAATGGATATATACTTAAGAACTATTTAAAGAACAACAATGAAAAAAAAAAAATCTACCATTTTACTAATCTGAAAATAGTCCCACATCTTTGGTCGATGGCAAAGCCCAGGAAGATGAATGGGAAAGCCTAACTTAACTCCCTCAGAACTACCAACTGAGGAATGACAATGAATACAGCCTAAATCAGCTTTCTTTTGCATGCAAAACCTGTAACTCTATTAAAAGTCAAGACAAGGAGAGGATAACCTAGTAAAATACAATACCAGCTAACCAGGAAGGGGTTGAAACAGAATTGATAGAGTCTGAAACAGTTCACAAGCACACTAATTCCTTGTGCAGGGGCCTGTACCTATAACAGGTCAGAGCCAATTGAACAAAAGTCCCTTTCTTCTAAGTTTCAGGAGAGAAATTCCCACTGCCCACCAGACAGAGCTCCAGATCTCTTTGTTCACAAGAATTCCTCCATAGCAGGGACTAACCCAGCCCATATGGCATGGGTTTGGTAAATTATTCATTGGTTTTTAATACCAGATCCCTGCTAGGCAAAGGAGCTCTGGTCACATGCTTCACAGAGAAGGTCACAGCAATAAGGCAACATCTTGCAACAGTCCATTTTTAAACAAGTTTATAGAGTTCTGAGTAGATTATTTTGGGAACTACTGTTTTCTTCACTGAAAGACAAATAACCTCCTGGCTTTGTTCCCATGCTAACATAAGGCTGCTTGACCGACTCACAGAGTTTATCTAACTCTTTTTCCATTTCCTGGCGTGTTGAACACTTTCATGCAGACCTCAGGGTTGTGTCCCGCTGCCTGCCTGCCTGCCTAGTTATTCCACATCAATCCAAAAAAAATCATACCCCCAGACACGGCAGTTCTACGATTATCAAGAAGGCCTCAGAATGACACTGTGCTCTCCAAGACCTGTCTTCTCTCTGCCCAGGGTTAAGCTGCACATTGTACCCATTGCTAAAAGAATATAGCCCAAGTAGTGACAGCACTCCAAGAATGGGCAATTTTGCTTAGGAACATTGTTTAGTGGATGTGGTAGTGATAGGTGGATGGTTAGACTAGATGATCTTAGCAGTCTTCTCCAGCTTTAATAACTTTTTGATTTAACTACTAAGATCTTTGATGATATCTATTATAATAAATAGAGTATTTAAACATCAATGGTGTTTATGAACGAGTGAAGAAATCAAGTTACTTTGAAAAATAAAGTTATGTAGAACTAAACTATGAGTACCTTGTTTTTTACAGCTTGTGGAAGGCAAGCCTGGCTCCTGACCCCTGTACTGAGACCTTCTACTTGTCTGGAGCGCAAAAGGAACCTTTCTTGTACTCCTAGAACAGAACTGCTATTACTCTTGGGCCATGCACTGCATGCACAGCTGTAGCAGCAGCTCCTTATGGTGTGAGCCCTCTGACCTGCATCCCTCCCTCCTAAATTCCTCCAGCAGGTCTAACCTAGCAAGCTCTGCAGTACCTGGGGCTGCCTTTGATTCCCATGCCTGTAATGCAGATATACAGTGGTCTGCACAGATGTACAATGGCAATGATAATCTCTTAAGGATAGATGAAGGAAAGACATGATGGTGAATGTGAAGCACTGCATAAAAAAATGCTCAACTTTTGTCACAGGTTACCTTGGTCTGAAAATGGGAAGCAAACAAATAAGCAAAACCTGTTCTTATTTACTACTGTCAGGTAAAGCTGAGAGCTGCAGCCAGGCACTAAAAAACAGCTGTCATATGACAAGGTTAACACTATACCAAAGCATGAATCCCTTTACATTCTAAGGTCTTCTGCTAAAAAGAAGAAAAAGAATGGAGCACAGCAACTTCCAAGGACCTCTGTGAAAAAGCAAAGCTTTCTGCCCCTCTGGAAAGTGAGAACCTCAGCACATCTGCATTTTCTCAGCCTAAAAATGCTCTTTATGAAATGTGGGAGAGCAGCCCTGGAACAATCTGTCTGGAAAGAAAGTCTGGCAACAAAGCCTACGCCCAGAAGTTACAGGTTTTCAGTGACAGGATACAAACAAGTTTCTGATTTATATCAAAGCAGTTCATGTTACCATGCTAACTGATAAGAGAGAATGAATATATAAAAGAAAAGATAAACTATAATTACATATTTGGATTTTCAAATAAGCTATGACTACAAAGAAAATCTGCCAAATCAAGCTACACAGTTTCTAAAGCATTTAGCATGTGGGATTTTTCCACAAACATACAGGAAAAATTCCATCCAGAGCAGCTCATGAAATCCCTTGAGGGGATCTCCACTTTCCCTTGGCAGTTTCCACTTCTGGATAAACCACTTTCCTCTTTTTCCCTAACTCAAGCTGTATCCTGGAAACCTGCAGAAGGAGCCAAACTGAACTGACTACTGTGGTAAACAAATGGCCAAAAATCTCTTCATCTGGGGATGGTGGGGATTGCACACGATTGAACAAACCAGTCAGAACTACACCTGAAGAAACATTTGGCCTTTCCTCAGCACAACTCTCTCTCTCTCTTCTCTGACAAAGCTGCTGCAGGATCACAAAGTCCGGAGATAGGCTCAAGGGAAGAACCCTTCCTGTTCAACTCTGCCTCCACACTTCTCCATAGCCACTAAGAGATAGAAACAGTAAATGAGATGCAAGGGAAAAAGCCTTCAGTCAGATTCCTCAAACTGAAAACAGTTTGACAGTGTCCAAGAAGCTAAAGACATCCCTCTTCTAGACTAATATTGAATTTATGCCCAATATCCTCTAATATCAATTCATTTATTCAGTAACACTTTTTTTATAACCTAGGAAATACTACTTTGGGTTCTCCAAGCATCTCTGACATCTCTGATGAATATGAGACTTACACCTACTGTCAGGAAAGCACAATTCCCCTTATGGAACACTCACTATCAATGCATGATAGAGAAAAAGTACATGTCCTAAGATCACCAAGCACTAATCAACCTAGCTAACAGCTTGGACTGCACGGTTTGTTTTCAAAAAGGTTCAAGCAGAACTTGAATGCAGAGATTGTTCAAACAACAAATCCCTGAAACAAAGGACACAGTGACTACACGAGCTCTCAAGGAAGGAATAGGGAGAAAAAGCAGTGAAAAACCTTAGGGAAAGAGAAGGAAACCAAAAGCCTGTGATTGACGGGAAGAGGTAGTGGGAGGAATAAGACATAGAGGAGGAAAAGCATAATAATTATTTATTCAGTGCTTAAATCTGTCCACATGAGGAGACCTCAGGGTCTCTTTGCTGTTCTCCTGTTCAACAGCTACACCTCTCTTGGGAACCTTGGTTTCCTTGGCATGACCACAATGCCAAATCTAGAATTGATCCACAGCCTGTGATCCAGCTAACAGCTCATAATTTCACCTCTTGCTTAGGAACGTGATTCCACTTCAAAGAAAACTTACAAAAGCACTTGGTCATTAGCAAGGACATGCAAAATGTAATAAAGGACAGAAAAATTCACAAAACCTATTAGAGCCTTCTATTTAACATACAGAAGATAAGTGCCTTTTAAGAAGCGAAGAGTTCCATGTGTGTGCTTAAATTGAAAGCAGTGGGCCATACATACAGCTGGTAAAATCAGCCCAGCTCTCTTGCTATAGAACTATGTCAACTTGACATCAGGTGATGCAGTTTTTCTTTTGAGTATTGTGTAGTAACCATACAATTATTTAAGATGTGACTACTTTATGAGCATGGCATGAATCTCCCCAATAAGGAGAACCTACAGAACTAGGTCATTAAACTTTCTAGCATAAGCTCATTGCTCTAATAGTAGGAAGAAAAAGCAGGATGATAATAAAAACTGTATCAGTTAAGGATCCACCAGATAGACTTGCATCTATCCAGTAGGCCAAATCTGCCTCACACAGGCTTCAAGCTTTGTTCTGCCTATGTCTGGGAAGTACCAAAACAAAAGGATACTAATAAACAAATAAAAATAATGGAAAGTAATCTGTGAGTTATGAAGACGGACACTTAGCACCTCATATCTCTGTCCCTTTGTATACCTCTACTGCTCTCCCTCTGTACTGGCCCTGAGTAGGACCTGAGTAAAAAATGGGTGGGCTAAAGAACTTAGAAAAGAGCTGATAAACTGCACTGAAAATAGTTTTCATTTCAGTTTACTTTAGCCACTTAGCCACACCTAATCAGGAGTCGTTTGAACTCCCTGCCTCACATCTCAAGGCTAGTCCCATAATACTGTTGTTTAATATCATTATTCAATATTATCTAGTTGCGTTATCTTTTTTTCCCAGTATCAAACTGGATTTGTACTGCAGAAAGAGAATTTTCAGGCAAAAACTCTTTAGAGAACGTGTGAAAAGATAATCAGGTGCTGAATGTATTCCAAAATTTTAGAATGCAATACGTGTAATTTTTTGAAGACTTTTCAAAAGAAAACAGGAGTCATTGATTTAACTGCCAGGAAGTTAAAGGAGGGTAACACCACTTTAAACAGGTGCTTATTGGATTCCCAAGTGCAAGCTTTAAATGAAAGCCCTTGAAAGATTGCCAGCAGTTTCCAAAATTCAGTGTTTTCTTTAAATATGTTAACAAAAAAGATTCAATACTTACCCACTTATAATGGATGAAATAGCCATCTACATTCACTTTATAGGTCTCAATGCCCAACTCTTTTGCCAGCCGGAGAACCCGGTTTTGTGTAGGTCCCACATACGCTCCACCAACATCCACATAATTAACTTGCTTGTTCTGTCAAAAGAAACAATACAGGAATCAAAAGCTCTGTCGGAAACTCCTCGGTACTAATACCTAGAATCAGGAAGAATTATTCCATACTGAATAGCACTGCAACTATATGAAGAGGAGACAGGGCATACTAACACTGGCAATATTGAGCCCTGTAATGATAGACACACAAAAGATCAGTGTCTTTACCACACCATGTGTTCAACGGGGCTTAACTCATTTAAATTTCACTATAGTTTTCAGTATTTGGCTTTTTTATTTTCACAAAATGCATAAGAATATAAAGAAAGATCCAAGTAAATACCTTGGTTAGAAGTCTAACCTCGCTCTCTCAGAACTCATAATATTTTATTTGCCATTGCAAAACCTTTCTTAAATCAAAACTACATCAAGCACCAGGGTTGTTTTTTTGTTGTTTTTTTTTCCTTCTCTCTGCAGATACCTGCTTACATTTAATGCTGTAGATGCTGAGCACTGCACTGCAGTATTCAAAGGACATAAGCTTCTTTGCAGCACAGCAGACTGTGGATCTACCCCATTGCACCTGGGCTAGCAGCCTCCAGCCATGCCTGCCAGCAACACTCAGAACAGCATAATGCTCACTTGGGAAGCAGGCAGAAAGCAAGAAGTTTGAGATATATACCGTTACTAGCAGGTTGATTTTCCAAGGCAGTAACAGTTAACTTTTTAATGTTGTTTATAGTGAGCATTTGTAGCCAGGCATTTTCAGTATCACAGAGGGATGCTGTTTATGTTTCATTTACCATTATTTCTACCGAAACACCACTGTTTACCACTGGTTCCCAAGCAATGGCATCTGACCTAATTTTTATCTCTCCCATTTTTAGGCTGAGAGGCAGAGGTAACGTCTGTATTACATTATCCTGTGCCTCAGGTGACTCGTCATTTCTTTCATTTTCTTTTTAATGGCAACCAAGATTAAGTCAATTTTTAAAAGCAGGGTAATGTTAAGTGATGCTAAAACATATGCCTGCTTTAGTCATATCTAGCCCTGCTCAGGCTGCTTCCTACATAGCTATCATATCTGCTAGTTTGCAAAGTGAGAGGGGAATGGGAACAGAAATACTTTAACACAGCCTCAGATGATGCTTTTTTCTCTATAATCATAGAATCATTGAGGTTGGAAAAAACCTCTAAGATCATCTAATCCAACCACCCATCTACTATCAGTATTGCTCACTAAACCTAAGTACTACATCTATACCCTTTCCTTAAATACCTCCAGGAGTAGTGACTCCAACACCTGCCTGGACAGCCTGTTCCATTGCCTCATCACTCCTTCCGAGAAGAAATTCTTCCTAACATCCAACCTGAACCTGCTGCAACTTGAGGCCATTTTCTTGTCCTATCACTCGTTATATGCAGAGTAGATCCCACCATGGACAGAGGATATGAACAATTTGGGCTGAATTCAATTACCTTAATAATGATTAACAGCATTTTAGATAGCCCAAGGTATCCGACATTTCAGTGCACAGAAAACCTGCAACTAGAGGCCAGGCAAGGTTCAGCTATAATAGTACTACATGCATAAGGTTCTTAGGAATCTGAATTCCATTTTATGACTCTCACAGTCACTTCTGGATTAATTTTAAAGTGCCTCCTGTCAAAGGAGCCCACTGACATATACTATGATGCAACTTGTGTTCAAGCAGGGCCACCTAGAGCTGCATGCCCAAGAACATGCTCAGATTGCTTCTGAATATCACCCAGAAGGAAGAAGTCTCTGGGCAACCTGTGCCAGTGCTCAGTCAATTTTAGAGAAAAAAAGTTTCCTGATATTTTGAATAGCACCTTCTTTGTGCCAGTTTATGCCTCTTGTACTGTTTCTGGTCACCACTGAAAAGAACAAAGCTCTGTCCTCTTTTCAGATACTTATAGATATCGATAAAGTCCTGCCCTGAGCCTTTTCTTCTCCAAGCCAAACAGTCTCATTTCTCTCTGCCTTTCCTCACAGGAAGATGCTCAAGTTCCTCCATTATCTTAGCGGTGGCCCTTTGTTGGATTCTCTCCAGCACACTTGATATTGCAACTTGTACTATTTAACATCTTTATTAAAAAGATAGATGGTAAGATTGAATGAATCTTCAGTAAGTTTGCAGACAACACAAAGCTGTCCGACTCAGTTGATAAGGAAGAAATAAGAGATGCCCTCCAAAGGGACTTGGACAGGCTTGAGAAAAGAATCCATATGAGCTTTGTGAAGTTCAACAAGGCCAAGTGCAATGTGCAGATCAGGGCAATCCCTGGTATCAGTACAGACTATGGGAGGACTATGTGGAAAGCAGCAACATGAAGGATTCAGGATACTCATGGATGAAAAACTGGACATGAGATAGCAGTGTGCACTTGCAGCTTGGTGTAGATAGTCTTTAAATGTTCCTTCCCACCCAAATTACAGATTTCTATGATTCCATGTTCTTATCTCTCTTAAACCAGGATCCCAGAACTGGACACAGTTCTCCAAATGTAGCCTCACTAATGTTGAATAAATCACCTCTCTCCACCTACTGCCAATACTTCGCCTAATGCAACCCCCCCAGAAAAATGTGAGATTTCTTTGCAGCACATTTCTGGCTCACATTCACCTTGGTGTACAATAGAATCTCTCAGGTCCTTCACTGCCAAGCTGCTTTTCAGCTGGGTGCCACCCAGCCTGCACTCTCACCTAGGGCTGTTTCTCGACTAGGCACTTCCTCTTGCAGAAATTCATGAGGTTCCTATCAGCCCATTAATCCACCAAACTGTCCAGGTCCCTGTGGATGGTAATATGACCCTCTGATGTATCAGTAACTTATCTCACTTTTGTATCATCTGTCAACTTGCTGAGGATACACTCCACCCCACTATTCAGATCATGACATGGCTGTGACAGCATCTCAACTATGGTGTTCAGAAAGATTGAGTCATTGAAACATGTTCAGAAAGCTGGTGAAGGGACAAGAAAGCAAGACATTTGAGGAGCAGCAGAAGGAGCAGCAGCTGTTTAGTCTGGGGAAAAGGAGGCTGAGAGGAGACCTCACTGCTCTCTACAACCACCTGATAGAAGTGGTGTAGCAATGTAAGAGTCAATCTCTTTTCTGAAGTAACAAGAATAGGAAACAAGGAAGTAGCCTCAAGTTCTGCTATGAGAAGGTTAGACTAGATATCCAGAAGAATTTCTCCAGGGAAAAGATGGTTTGGCATAGGAAGAAGCTGTCCAGGGAAGTGGTAGAAGTGCCATCGATGGAGGTATTTAAGAGTTATGTAGAAATGTAAATGTGGCACTAGGGGGAAAGGTGTTAAGTGATGGTTGGACTTTCTGATCTTATGGGTCTTTTCCAATCTAAATGTTTCTAGCAATATTAATGAATACACTGAACCCTGGGATACATCATTAGGTTCATGTCTCCCTCCACACTTCATTAAAGCGATCACCAACCTCTGGGGTCTGCCATTTAGGTAGTTTTCAACCAGGCTGTCCCCCTGAACCACAAAATGAGCCAGCAGGGAAAAAGACTGGCATGGATGAACAGGGAGCTTTATCTAAGGATCCAGGAGAAAAAGATAATCTACCTCCTGTGGGGAAAGGGACAGGCAACTCAGAAAGAGTACAAAGAAGTTGTTAAGATGTGCAGAGAGAAAATTAGAAAGGCGAGAGCCCAGCTTAATCTCAACCTGGCCGCTGGGTTAAAAGGGAACAAGAAACTCTTTTACAAATATATCAACAGTAAGAGGAGGACCAAGGATAATCTCCATTCTTTACTGGATGTGCCTGGGAACAAGACCACTGAGGATAAGGAAAAAGGCTGAGGTTCTCAATGCCTTCTTTACATCTGTCTTTAAATGTCAGACCAGTTATCTTCAGGGTACTCCACTCTCTGACCTGGAAGTCTTGGCTGGGGAGCAGAATAAAATCCCATGATTCAGGAGGAAGCAGTCAGAGACCTACTACTCCAACTGGACTGCCAGAAGTCCATGAGGCTGAATGAGATTCACCTGAGAGCGTTGAGGAAACTGGCAGAGGTGATAGTCAAGCCACTTTCCATCATCTATTAGCACTCCTGGTTGACTGATGAGATCCCAGAAGGCTGGAGGCTTGCCAATGTGACTCACATCTACAAGAAAGGTCATAAAGAGGATCTTGGGAGCTATAGACCTATTAGCCTGACCTCAGTGTCAGGGAAGGTTATGGAGCATATTGTCTTGAGCATGTGCGGGACAACCAGGGGATCAGGTCCAGCCAGCATGGGTTCATGAAGGGCAGGTCCTGCTTGACCAACCTGATCTCCTTCTATGACCTAGGGATCCATCTGGTGGGCTGCCCAGGAAGGTCACGGAGTCACCAACCTTGGAGGTATTCAAGGAACATTTAGACATCATGTTGAGAAATATGGTTTAGTGAGAACTGTTGGTGATATTGGGATGGTTGCACTGGATGATTTTTGTAGGTCTTTTCCAACCTTGGTGATTCTTTGATTCTAATTCCAGTATCTGCTCAACTATCCCATGCTTCATAGTTTCTCTATGAGGATGTTATGGGAGAAACAGCTGAATTACTGAGTTCCAGGCAGACAGTATCCACTGCTCTCCCACTGTCTATCATAACAGACATTTCATCATGAATTGTCAGGTATGACTTCCCCTTGATGAATCCATGCAGACTGGTAACTTTCTTGTCCTTCATATGCCTGGAAATGGTTTCCAGGACGAGCTGCTCTAACACCATCCCATAGATTGTGTTGGAACTGAGGCCTGTAGTTCCCAGGGTCCTCTTTCTTGCCCTTCTGGAAGACTGGTGTGACATTTGCAGTACCAGCACAAATGAGAGTCAGGAATTTCAGGAAGCACCTACCCTGATGGTGAACGTCCTTCCTCCAACTCTGTTCCGGGCCTCGAGCACCACCACATTGAGCCCAGACTCATACAGCAACTTGGCAGCTGACAAGCCTACAAAGAAAAAAAAAAAAAAAAAGATAGTGTGCTCTAAACCAAGAGGAAACAATGAAGCACAATGGTCAAAAACTGAGTACAACGCTTAATGGTCAGAAACTATAATAATGTTTCCAAAGATTCCTACAAGAATTCTGAAACTTTTCACGGTATCTTATCATACAACTGCTGCTTAGTTGCACTTTATAAGCAACTGCATAAACAACGTTCCACAGATTTAAAGTTGCCTCCTCTGGGTTAGCATTTTTGGCATCTTAAAGAAAAAATCTCTTTTACTACGGGTGTGCATCTGATTTTTTCTTTTGTGTAGTGCATAGAAAGGGGGAGCTCACCATGTGGGGCTTGTGTAGCTAAAATAATAGGAATAATATACCAAATAGATACATTCCAGCAAGGTACATTTCCAACTTCTTCTCTCACCCACCTCTCCACTCTACTGCTGTCCACTGTCCTCACAACGAAAGAAAGACTGCTTCACTGTCAAGAATAATTTTAAAAACAGAGTTTGATCATGGCAATCAAATAGCCTGTATGTAGATACTTTATAAAAGGACTTACTGCCTCAGCAAAAATTATCTAATTATGGGATTTTGTGATAGATGTACTACAGAAAACCAAAAATTCAATAGGACAGAAGTCCTCTTCACTTTTTACAAATGAGAAATGAAATTGTTAAAAGCAATCATGAGCTTCTGAAATCAGATCATCCTATTGTCCTGCAGGGCAATTTGGCACTGAAGCATTGTTCCTCTGGAGTTGTTTCCCCTCCTTAAGTATACAAAAGCCAGACTTATTGATCAGAACTTCCAAGATACCCTTTAATAAGGAATAATAATATTATATTCATGTTTATTGCATTACTTCAAAATTTGATTAAAAGCAACCGTTCGTGGGTCCACAAAGAATGCAAGTCTTAAAAGGTCAGATGAGAAGAATCATTCTAAGGTTCTGAACAGCGTCAAGTGTACTCAGTTATTCTGAGGACAGTATAGCCCATAAACATCTGTGTATGTGATCTCTTAATATGGTAGTGGGACTGCATTCACTGGAAACAGGAAGAGAGGAAGTTCAAAAATCTTACACTGACAGAAAATTTCTCAGTAGGAGTGAACATCTTACAAATTGTTATAACTTTTTTCAGTACTTTTTCCTTCATGAGAGACTACAGACAAGATGGTTAATTATAGTTACTGTTCATTCTTAAGTCCTTTTGCTAATAGTGTTTCACAAAAAGAAAACATAAGTCTGCAGTGTTGGAAACACAAACTGCAGCATTTTCTTATAATACTTTTATATTTGGAAGAATTTTTTTTCAAAAATTCACTTTGGTTACTGTCACAAAAATGTGGACTTCCCAAATACATAACATAGAAAGTTGAATTTATGTATTTTTTTTATAAACTGGACACTCAGGCATGAATGGTAATTCCTTTACAAATAAGCCTATATACATTAGATGCACAGATACTGGATAGATAAGTATTCTGAAAATATGCGTAGGGACATGAAGTGGCAGAAAATCTGGTCTAGGTATGAAAAAAATGATTGCATGCAAATCCAATAACCTCACTAGCGTCAAAGACTCACAACCTTATCTCTTATTTCATACTCTCATTTTCATAGCTCTTTAGAAAGAATAATGGCTTCACTGAATTACGTTGGAGGTTAACTTGAATGTTGGTTCATACCTACATTATGTAATGCATCCTAATAAAGAAAGTCAGCTAAAAAATGGAGAACATGTGGTAATATGACTGAGGTTCTCTATCCTGCTTGTTAATCTTTCACTCCAGCCAAATAGATACATATATTCATTACTGTTAACCCAAGAGTCACTGCGGACTGAAGGAGGAAAAAAAACAAAACAAAAAAACAGCTTCAGAGCTATAGAAACTGGGAAAGGGCAAGAGATACACCAGGACAATAATAACTTAATAGCAGTTGGCAGAGAGCCTGACTGAGAATTTAAAACAGTGCCAATCTGTAAATTCAGGTTTACGAAACTTGAAAGGCCAATGGCACAGCATAAGCAGAGCTGGTGATAGTTTTATCTCTCTGAGATTAAAAGCTGAAGATTAGACTCAAAAGGTCAAACAAAAGTATGTATATTTATATGCGGTAAATAAAGAAATAAATAAAGCAATCCCAGATTAAAATAGTTTTGTTCTCTTAACAGAATAAAACCAGCAAAAAAGGCAGGCAGGGACAGAGGCTGGAGAGAAGACAAAGTATGTTGATGGAAGACTGTTACTGTGCATTTATTGGTTTGAAGCACAGATTTTTTGAAAATGGAGGACTAGCAAGAACAGTCACCGGCAGAGAATATCTACACGTAGCTACTGAACTCAACTCTTCAGCTCAATATGTAGTAGCGCTTCCACATGCGTGTCTTAAGCACCCCACAGGTCACAAAGCCTGCATGCTTTTGAGACATGGACTAATCAGACTCAGAACAGATTGCCATGCCTCCTCACCACAAGTGTTCTGAAACTAGCCACAAGATTTAACTTATCCTGCAAGCATAGCACATCAGGTAATGTCAAGCAGTGGGCTATGACCTCCTGGACCACAGCTGGGACTTGAGCAAGACATTCATGATATATCTGTGTATGTCTGTAGGACAGCAGCACAGACATTTCTACCACTGCCACCCCAGCCCAGTGCTTCTTCCTAAGCTGGAGACCTATGCCTTCATGAGCACATGTAGGGCTGTGACTGCAGCGGGCACTGTTTCACAGCCTTTCACCACACACTGCACTTGGAGACATTCTCCTCACCTTGTTATTCCTCCCATCAATCATCATGGCTTCCAGTACTCAGGATTGGTGTTGTGCTGGTTGACTTCTCTAAATCCCCCAAGTCTGGAATAAAGATAAAGCTGCAAAGGACCCCAAATCACTGGCTGTTACTCATTCCATATACTCTATGAGTTTGAAATATTATCTGCCCCAGAAAGATGAAAAGAGCCTGCCAAAACCATGCCTCATTTGAAGTATCTGGCTGGAGAAATTCACTTGTTATTAGATCAGAATAAACAAAGCAGGATGACTTATACATCCTCACAAGGGTTTCTATGGTAATCTCATACCAGGCTTTCTGTGTCTGAAGACACCACACAAGAAAGCTCTTCTCCAATTGATTCTGCAGTGCTATTAAGGGCCCAGAATTGCCGTGACCACAGATCATACCACTCCTGCTTTCATTTCAGAAAATTGTCATAATGCTATCAAGCAGAGTGATTTCAAGTGCATCAAAACACAGGATACAGACAAAAAAAAAAAATAAGATGATTTTATGCCAATCTGAGGACTATAAGGCATACACCATGGATGAAACAGAGAACAATACTAGCCTGATGGAAAATCAACCTTTTAATATCTAAAGGTGAGCTACAGGAAAGAAGGGGGCAGACTCTTCAGCAGGGTCTGTCATGATAAAACAAGAAAAAATGGTTTCAAGCTTAAAGAGGGTAGATTTAAGTTAGATATAAGGAAAGTCTTTTACGGTGAAGTGCTGGAACAGGCTGCTTAGAGATGTGGTGGATACCCCATTCCTGGAGACTTTTAAGGCCAGGCTCTTGGCAATCTGATGTAGCTGTGGATGTCCCTGCTCATTGCAGGGGAGTTGGACCTGATGACCTTTAGGTCCCTTCCACTGTAAGGATTCCATGAATCTATGATTCTATGGGAATACTACACAGCATGCCTGCACCACATGGGAGAGAAAAGTTCTACCCTACAGATAGAGTCCAAGGCTGAGACTTAAGAGACCTCACCTTGACTCCCACCAGAGCCATGTAACATGGGAAGTGTTTCCCTATGAAACAGGGAAGCATTTATATGAGAAATAGTAATGAGAATAAGTCCTAGTCGCCTCAAAATAAGGATTAATACAGGGCATCTAAACAGGTAGAGTTCTGTAACAGAAATGGTGAGAGAGAAAAAAACAATCATAAGACGACGTTACGTTATTGGAAACATGATAGTATGGTACAGAAGAGTAATTCTACTTTTCAAAATAAGCACTGTGTAAATCCAGCTCATCAAGCAGGTTCCCTGATGTGCCATGATGGGAGGCAAAAATTACCAGTGTCTGTCCTAGAGACAGCACTTTTCACAAAATGGACATTGAGCATTTGCAAAATATACTAGGGCAGTATCCATAATGAAAGGAAGTGAGGGCAATCTAAAATTATGAAAACATCACCAAGCCAGGCAGAGAACAGTTCTGATCAACTCTAGAAATTTTGGATCCTGCTCCCTTCTCTTCAAAGAACTTGCATCATCTGGGTAACAACCAAGCATTTAAACTGAAGAGCAGCTCACCTGCACTATGAATGCATGACAGAACGTTAGAATCATTAATGTTAGAAAGGACCTCTAAAACCATCTAGTCCAGCCATCAACCTACCTCCACAAAGCCCATGACCATGTCCCTCAGCGCCACATCCACATGGTTCTTAAACTGTCCCCTCTGAGGACAGTGACTCCATCACCTCTGTGGGCAGCCTGTGCCACTGCCTCACTGGTCTTCCTGAGAAAAAATGTTAATATCCAAACTGAACCTTCCCTAGTGCAACTTGAGGCCATTACCTCTCATCCTATCACTGTTACCTGGGAGAAGAGGACAACCCAAACAGGAGCTATGGGTACTCTGCTCTGTCACAAATACCCTGCAAGGCATGGCTGCACGTCTCTCACCAGGCACTGTCTTCCCAATTACAAGTCCTGTGCTCTCACTGTGAGCTCTACCTGGGTTTGCTGCAGCCAGTGTGACTGTGAGGTTACACTACAGCACAGCCTTGCAAAACTCTCACACTGCCTCCAGACACTCATATACCTGGTGAAAAAGATCACGCTCTGGGCATGAAAAGTACTGGTAAGTACAGGAGGCATTTCAATGTACTAGAGAAGCTTGATTTTTCAGTGACTTTTAACCTTTCTAACTGAGGCCAAACTATGTGTCACATCAAGCACACCAAAACAAAGAGAAAATTAACTGTTACCATGGAAAAGGCAACTGCTGTTTTTCTGGATGTATTGTTTATTTGCTAGTTTCTTACACAATTGCATTTGCGTTTTATGCAACCAATGATGGGGTGAAAGTTTACCAAAACCAACTTAATACAACATTCCTCATCTACTCTTCTTATACATGAAGTGAGATCATCACTACCTTATATGACAGGCAACAAACTCATTTTTGTGGCATTCTAGCAGGCTTTAATTGAATAATTTAAAGTCAAAATCATTACAGAAAGTATCAGCATTTTCCTGATCTTAACAGTGGAATCATTTTTAGACCTTTCTGCTCATTATTCTAATATATATCAGTAAAGTAAGGCAATAGTTGACACATCCTCATTAAAGATCCACTGTAACAGCATGCTAACACTGATATTGTTTTTTTCTGTTCCACTGATGGAAAACCTAATTTTTTCAAGATACAATTGAGCAATTAAACCTGGCAACAGCCACCTAAGAATTATTTCTTGTTATTCAACCCGAAGCCACTTTGCCAAGTAAACACAAACCTGCCAATATGAGATGCAAAACATTTCCATCATGACTATAGAGTAAAATCTCCCTTTTTCCTTCTTCCCCACAAAATATTGCTTTCATTGAAATTTTTCTGCACACCTTGAGTTTTAAAACACAGGCAAAATGTACTCAGTTGCATCAGATTGACTCCAGAGAAATCACTAACAGCACAGAGAAGGCTGATAATGAAGGTATTGTTTCCATGCTACAAGTCTGCAGGATCTAAAATTGACACTGAAATCGAGTAAATAACCCTATTAATGAAGTTTCACTCCCTTAAATTTGCACAGAAAAGCAAGAATACACAGCACTGGCTATATTCATTTCTCCTTTCAGTGTTGCCTAACACCAGAATACCACCACTAGCTTCCTGTTTGTCAGAACCTGCATTTGGTCTTTCTATGAGCTTCTTCATTTCCCAGTTGTAGTGTATTCAGCACTGGGTGCATTTATTATACGTTTTGTCATTTTCAGATAAAAGATTCTCATACATATCAATTCTCCCCCCCTACCTCCATCAGACATAATCCTGTTGATTCACCTAAGATTTCTACCAAAAAGAAACATGTATTTTCTGTCACAGGGCACACTGCTTAACTAAGGGCAAGCCACTCTCACTAGTTTCAATGGCACTAATGTCCAAACACTTTAAACAGATGCAAACTGTCCTAGAGGGCACAAAGACACTTTCTCACAGAGAAACACAGTGCACATGAAGAAGAGGGAATTGTACTCAGAGAATGATTCCACACCTACGTACATACCCACTGTGATTTTCAAGTCCAAAATCTGGCTGCAGTAAACATCTCTCCCCAGTATAACTTCCTCTATGTCCCAAAAATAGAGGCAGAAAAAAAGTTAACTAGCACAGAGTTCAAAAGGGAACATTCTCCTTCTCCTTACACATGAAAATGTTGGTAGTTTGATACCACCTAGTTCATGGAAACATCTAAGTTGCTTATATACTTTTTTTTTTTTTTACTTATAAACTTCTATCAGTTAAACAGCATCTGTCAGGTAAATAATTCTGAGGAAAAAAAGATATCGCTGCAAATCCATAATCAATGTAATTACTGCAAAACTGAAAACATCAGCACTGGTATTCCTGGGAGAGACATACAGCTTGTCCAACCCCTGTTCTCATTATGCTACCATATTTTGATATATGCCCCAACTACTCATCTGTTTCCTTTGATTGCTGGAATAAACAATGCTCTTAAGACTGCAGAACAATTGAACCAACAGGAATATTCTTTGCCACCTTCCAACAACTTGCAGCTAAGCCTGGGGCATGATGCAAAACCTGCTTCCCAAGGAGAAGCCATAGATTTATAGCACACTTCCAGGAATTCTGAATTTCCTAATCAGTGAATCACATTGATGTATATAATATTTTATATTTTTACCAGAAACCAAAGGAGCACATGATTCATTCAGTAACAGAATCAGATGTGATGACCTAGGTTACCACCTGGGTTAGGTAAAGTTTATAAATGATATATTTACCACAGAAAACCACATGAAGAATGTGATAAAGGAAGAAGAAAATAGAACCATACAATCATAGAATGGCTTGGAAGGGAGCTCAAAGCCCACACAGCCCCAACCCATGCCATGGCAGGGCTGCCCCCAGCAGCTCAGGCTGCCCAGGGCCCATCCAACCTGGCCTTGAGCACCTCCAGGGATGGGGCACCACAGCTTCTCTGGACAGCTGTGCCAGTGTTGCACCACTCCCTAATATTTCTGTACTTGGCATCCCAACTATGTTTTGGCCAATACTAAATATCTTGCAGTGAGCATAACACAAAGGCATGTCTTCACAAAAAAAAAAAGAACAGTCAGAAGACGTTTTATGTAGCAAAACATAAGAACATATTATGAAGAAAGGCAAATAGAAATTGGCATTTCTAAAACTGGCTTATTTGTAAGCACTGTCCATACTGCCCTTAACATTTTGTATGGGGGAAGAGGGGTCAGTTGCTCTGTTCCCGCAGTGAATTCTTCATCTAATGACATTCAGCTTGCTAGCAGTACATGGGGAGCAGAGAGCCCTATGCAACATTTACTCCAGCATCCAAAAACATGACTTATAGGGATGTCTAGCCCCAAATGACAATACTATCACTGACTACTACATTTTCTGTTGGATACAGAAGGAAAGCAAGAATGAATCACGTAGCCAGAGCCCAGCACAGGGCACATATAAAGAGAGAAACACAGGACATGTTTTAGGAGACAGCTACTGCATTTCTCCAGGACAAATTCTGGAGGCGGCACTAGAAAGAAAGAACTACAGAAAACTACTCCAGATTTACACAGGTGCAACTGATTTTTATCTTCCACCAGTAACTGTGTGTTTGACAGTTTATCTGACACCACCACCCACCAGCAGGTTGGTATGCTGTCAAAACAAATAGAGCAGTACACAAAGTAAATTGTGCTGCCAAAGTAGCAAGAAAGGAAGAATCTGCATCTCCTCATTATTCAGTATATCACTCCAAATCCACAGCCAACGCGTAGGTAGCTCAAGTAGTGGGGTTGTCGATCACAAATTGTGGGGCAGGAAATGCCAGAGTACTCTTCCATAGAGGGGAAATTAAAACCTATCTAAAAGAATATCATATGCTTTATTTCAATATAAAGACTAATTACTAGCATTTTTACATCTCAGCTTCCCCTAAATTTGTGGCCCTTGGACTTCTCTATAAACACAACAGAAAACACGGCTGATTCCTGCACGTGGCTGGCAAATCCAAGCATCTGTTTTCTTCAGCCATGAGATCTCTTTGTTTCTAGCTAGGAACAAATGTGTTTTTATTTTGAAAGAAGAACTATCTGTGTCAAAGAATGACAATCGTCAGTGAAAGTTTCAATTACAGCAGTATTTCCCTTGTGCTTTGTTCTTGTAATGCAATGTGCTGAAAACTCTTCCAACATATTTGCATGTAAGTTCCCTTCAACTTGCCTGCTTTTGGCTTCATTTGCCCATGCCTGACATACCCGTTCTGCATTATGTTTATAATTGGCCTTAATTATCCACGTGTTTTATAAACTGGATGCCAATGTCTAAATTTCATATGTTAAGCGAGACTGACATGTAAACACACTCCAAACTTCCCAGTGAAAAAGTTGGAATATTTTGCTTACACCCTTCTTTTCCCAGTCTTGAACTATTTACCATAGAATAGCTTGAGTTGGAAGGGACCTGAAGGTTCCAACCCCCTGCCTCAGGCAGGATTACCAATCTCTAGATCAAGCATTATGTCAGATTGCCCAGGGCCCCATCCAACCTGGCCTTGAACACCTTCAGGGACAGGGCATCCACAGCCTCTCTGGGCAGCCTGTGCCAGTACCTCACCAATTCATCAGTAAAAAACCTTCCCCTGACATCTAATCTAAATCTTCCCTCCTTAAGTTTAAAACCATTCCCCCCTGTCCTATCACTATCAGTGACAGTCACCTCCCTCCCTGCTGGTCACCCCTCTTCTGATGGAACCCAGAATGCCATTGCTCTTCCAGGCTGCAAGCACACACTGCTGGCTCATGTTCAGTTTTTCATCCACCAGGACCCCTAAGTCCTTCTGAGCAGGGCTGCTCTCAAGGAGCTTTTCTACCAGTTTGTATATACATCTGGAATTACTTCAACCCAATTCAATTCTGAAATTTCAGGGTGTGGTTCTTACACTGATTCTTTTTGGCTGGAAAATCTTAGTCAAAATTGGCTGACTATTTCTAAACATTCAGGAAACAAACATCCTTCCAAAGTTTTTTAAACAAGTTTTTTATTTTATTTCCAGTTTTGGAAGTGCTACCAGCAGCAACTTGAAATTTGGCAAGGAGGTAGCCTTTGAGTCAATATAATTCATTTTGCTATCCTTGGGAAAATATGCCCCAGTAAGGTTAGCTGGAAAGCTCTGAGGAAATACGTATGTATAAAGTCTGACACAGATCATTTTCTAGATCTTAAAAGCTGAAATATCTAAGCATTGGTAAAAACTCTCAGAGCATTCAGGGCTGTACAACCATTAACATGCAGTCCTTACACAGTGAGTGAGCATGTTGGAGCTCCTTGCAGTTTACCTCATGTATCAAATAAATGGGGTATGCTCCATCCTTGGATTATAGCACCGAAAAACAAGAGCCCTGTAATCAAGGACAGCTTGGGGAACAAGTAGTGAAGCTGGGATTGGACAGTGTGTCAGGTAGGACACCACTGAAAGAATCATAGAATCATTAAGATTGGAAAAGACCTCTAAGGACATAGCCCAACCACCAGCCCATCCCCACCATGCCCACTGAGCAATTCCTTCAGTGCCACATCCACATGGTTCTTAAACCACTCCCTCCAGACAGTGATTCCACCACCTCCCTGGGCAGCCTGTGCCACTGCCTCACTGGTCTTTCTGACAAGAAACAATTCCTATTATCTAATCTGAACCTCCACTAGTGCAGCCTAACACCATTACCTCTCGTCCTGAAGACTTCCTTAATGAAGGAACCTCTTATAGAGACCATCAATATTGCTCTACATAGAGGATGAACCTCTACTAGATCTCAGCTAGCGTATAGCTCCTTAACTGAAGAAGCATGCTGTCAGTTTGCTGCCCTTGAGAAACAATGGAATAACATAGCCTAAACACCTAAACTAAAATGCATAACCAAAGAGTCAGAATCAGTTCAAACCAAAAGAGCATCTTAAGTTCACTAGAAAATCCTCAGAAGAGAAAGTAAGAACAATATTCTAGGCATATACATAAGAATTCCCCATGGGTATGAGGGAAGCCAGTTATTGATTTATGTAATATGCTTGAGTATAAAATGTTACAATTACTGTTAACTGTAGAAGGTGGACGCTACCCATTAAGCATGATGCAAACATGTTCCTGGGACCTTTACTGACTACCATCCACCCTTCTAATGTGCACATCCATGTAAAAAGAGGAATCAAGCCCAAGCTCTGCAGCTCTCTCTCTGCAGGAGGCTGGCGGTACTTGCTCAGGCAGTCTGGACAGCTTGAACATGCCTCTGTAGAATACACTAGAAAGATCACAGTGGCAGAGGCCACCAAAGCAGAATCCTTCCCTCCACAAAGGGTTCAGTGCAAAAAGTACCCTTGGTACCCAGCTTCCACTTTCCTACAGGTGCAGAGCTGATTTTATATCCCTGGCAGTGACTGCATACAGATGCATGCACACAGAGGCCAAGAGGATGGGCAAGAAGATTGCACTGGCTTATACAGAAACCATCTCTCAAGACCATTCCTCATTGCAAGAAACAGATACCTCCAGAGGTGCAAGTCAGGATTTGAGATGTGTTTTGCTAGGCACTGTATGAGTACTTTAAAAAGCTACTGTCTTGCCACTGGGAAGCTCTCACAGCATACCAAGCAGCTTGCTTATCCCTCACACACATTTCATGTATTAAAGAACTGGTTTATCCCAATGTTTCCTATCATTTCTGGCAAGCATCAAGTAACAAGCATGAAGGATATAACAGTAGCAGAGAAGAGAGTAACCTTATCATATGAGCCAACTGCAAATGTATATTCAGAGAAACAAGCGGAAGCAAGTCAATTCTGGGATGGGAGAGATGCAGAGTGGGAAATCCTGCACATACTGGAGCATATTTTACTGTTTATCTGACCAGAATTGAAATCTTAGATGCATGTTTATAAGACCAGAAATCAGCACTTCATCCATAGCTGAGGTATCTTCGTACAAACAGAGCAGCTGTGAGAAAGGCAAAAAAAAAAGAAAAAGAAAAACAACCAACAGCTGACAGGAATTATTGTGCCCAGCTACAATTGGCACTCTGTATTAAAGATGGATTAATTATGAAATAAGGCATTTATTGTTCATTTTTCTACAGGCGCCTTCTTTAAGTGATGTATGTCCAAATTCTTAAGAGGTAAACTATGCCACTGGTATGATATAAAGGTTTCCATCGGCAAGAAAAATGTTCCTGTACCTCAAGAGTGTTATGATGTTTACTTGTCCTCTTAATGCTTCTGACAAATTTTCGGGGACTGAAACACCTTGAAATTTCCTGCCTGGCTTCATTTTAGATTTGACAGTAGGCTTTAATCCAGGAAGTGTTCTGAACTGGCCTACTGATGCTCACTCTATAAGTTGAAGTATCAAATAGAAATGCACAGCGTAATTTCCAAAACACTACCGTAGATTGGAAAACCAGAGGAGCAAGGTTCCCTCAAAGGATGAAAAGCTTCACAGAGCTCTAGAAACCGTACAGAGATCACACATTCTGGTTGGTTATTCCCTAAGTGCCTTACAGGAACCTTGAAGATGATGACCAAATGACTTGTGCTACACAGACATCTGGTAAAACCAAGAAGACATGCTGCTTTGTGTATCATATCATTACAGTTTCATCACAGAATGGTTTGGGCTGGAAGGGACCTCAGAGCCCACCCAGACCCAACCCGTGCTGTGAGCAGGGCTGCCCCCCAGCAGCTCAGCCTGCCCAGGGCCCCATCCAACCTGGTCTTGAGTTCCTCCAGGGATGGGGGCACCACAGCTTCTCTGGGCAGCTGTGCCAGCGCATCATCACCCTCTGGAAAAGAATTTCCCCTAAACGTCTAACCTAAATCTTCCCTCCTTTAGTTCAAAACCATTCTCCCTTGTCCTATCACTATCAGACCATGAACCAAGTCGATCTTATCAGATCTGAGCCGTATTTTGGGATTCGCTGTACTGGTAAGGAGAGAAGCACCCATCGCTGTGGGGAACTTGCCCACCTGCGTAGTTTATCTCTCAGCAACACCACCTGTAGCGACCGACCCGTCTGTGCGGGTATTCCCAGCCTCCTTTCTGCAGCACTTCGCAGAAGAGCACCAACACCCGCCCTGCACGAGCAACCCAAAGAAGCACCGATGAAAAACACCACCATTCTAGGAACGCGAACCCTCCAGCGCGTATCCCCGCACTTTTCCACCCCTGTACGCGTCAGAAAAATCACTTCTTCCTACAGACTCCCCTCTGACGAGCAAAAAGTACAAACCCCCACGAGAAGCGGACACGTCCTAAGACGCCCATACGGATTTTTTCTCCTTTTTTTTTTTTTTTTTTTCCCCTCCCTACGTGTGGACTGGGAGCCATCGCAGACGCGACCTCGCACAAACGACCGCCCAATGCCCCGCAGGGACGGGGCCATCCCGGGCACTCAGGCGGGCGCTCCGCAGCCCCAGCCACCGAGCGCCGGCGCTGGATCAGCTCCGGGACCGCTCCCGACGGGGATGTCCCTCTGGGACCCACCTGAGATACCGCCCCCGACCACCACCACGTCGTACGACTCGACCATAGCTCTGCCGCACGCTCCGACCGCTGCTCTCATCCCACCCTTCCGAGGCGGCACCTCTGGACCGGCTCCCCGCGGGCGGGCGGACCGAGCCGCGCCGTCCCGCCCGCCAATGGGAGCCGCCGGGGGGGGGGGCGTGGCCTAGATAAGCCACGCCCCTCCGTGGTTCTCCACGCTCCCGACCCGACGGGGCGGTCGGCTCTCGCGGAGGGAGAGGTGGAGAATGAAGCGTTAACCTTCACGCGTTCGCCCCGACGGTGCCCGCAATAACAGCTGGTCGGCAAAATAGCAGTTCTGTTTGTACTTGCGCTACTACACTCCGGCGCTGAGGCCGTGGTACATCCTGCAGCTCGCCCGCTTTTATTGCTGAAGTGTAAATGTCATCTCTGTGCAGCCAAGTAGAAAAAATAGGCAGACCACCTGTGTATAGCCTTCCAGGTAAGCACAGAAGACCTTTAAAATTCACATAATTGCAGGAAACCCTAATGCCACTTCGAGATAAATATTGATATAAGCTCTGAGAAATATCAGGCTCCGCAATCACCTCCGTACCTGAGTAGGACCAAAGGAATGAATGGGATTGTGATGCTACACAGGCAGTGCTCACAGAAATGCTTTGGCTTTCCTACAGCTGAAATCATTATGGCTTCTGATTTGTTCTAATTACACCAAAGCAAGACCGCAGTGACCAGAGGCAAAAACATGGACAAAGCCACTAATCTCCATGAGGGTCGAGAATAGGAGACAGAATAATAGCTCTTCCAAAGTAAAAATAAGTATTTGGAAAATATCTGCTATCTAAAAGCATCCAGTATCTAAAGGGGGGCTACAAGGAAGAAGACAGACTCTTGAGCACTGTCTACTACAACAAGAGGAAGTGGTTTCAAACTAAAATATGGGATGTTTAGACCAGAAACAAGGAAGAAATATTTTTGCAATTGGGGTGGTGAGGCACTGGCACAGGTTGCCCAGAGAGGTGGTGGATTCCCCCATCTGTAGAGTGAATACCCAAAAAGAATAGTACCCACACAAAATAATGAAGGTGGACAGTATATTTTTGTATGGCTTATCCAGATGGTATAAAGACAACCAGCAAATTAGGAAAGGCTCACCCAGGACTCCACAGGGCAGGGATCTCTAACCAGAGATCCTTCCCCAGTGGTGGTCAGCCCTTACATGGGGTCTGGGAGAGGTGGAGCCAGACTGCACCCCTTCCGGTCACACAGTGCATTGCCTTCACCTGTGCTCCTGCGGCTGACTCAGTGCTCACCTCAGGTGATCGATCAGTGGTTCAGGCCGTGATTCAACAGTTCCCATACACCATCCCTGGGGACACTCATGGTCAGGCTGGATGGGGTAACCTGAAGTAGCTGCAAGTGCCCCTGTTCACTGCAGGGGAGTTGTACCAGATGGCCTTTAAGGGACCTTTCCAATTCTGTGATTCTACTCTATAAACTGTGGGTGTGCAGTACTAGTCCAGTGAGATGAAGGGACACAAGTGCCAGATGCTAATGCCAAATTGACAGTTAGCTCTCAAGGAGACCTCTGGCTGACACAGCAGTTCATTGTCACTGAGGCTGCTGCTGCTTCATGCCGGAGTCAAGTGAGCTCAGGGGGGACAGCATGGATGGTGAATGATAGGTATTTTCAAACAGCAAATGCAACACACCAGCAGCTGTTTGTGCTCACTGGGGAAATAACAACTCTGCTTCTTGAGAGTGGTATGGAGAACTGCTCTCACAGTCTGCTGGTCCTGCTGAGTGGGTCACAGGGAACTGAACAAACAAAAAGCGTCACCAAGTGTCACTTCCCTCAGTATCCAGAAGCCAAGTTGGGTGGAGAGCAACAAAAACATCCTTTTCGCTAATGAGGAAACTCGTGTGCATCTAGATAACTAGATGACAGATGAGCTTGCCAAAAATTCTCTGCTGCTGAATGCAGCTGCAGCTGGCTTGTTTAAGAGCAGCAGAGATTCACATGGCTTTACCTAGTGCAGTTCTAATGATGAGAGATGACATCAAAGTACAAAATACACACATCATGTTTGCCAGGCTGGTAAAATTTGATTTGGAAAGAAGTTAACTTTTTTTGTTGCTCAAAGCAGAGAGATTAATAATAAAGAAATGCTCACCAGTAGGCCCCATTCCTTACGTACTACCAAAAAAAATCCCCCCAAAACAGCGAGCAATTCTGGAAGGTGAGTGTAGGAAACTACTGTTGCTGAATCTCATCCTAGCAATATGTCTAGTTGTTCTATGGCTGCTTCAGCGAATGAGTTTCAGTAATAATTTACTGAGCTTGGGAAACATGTATAATTGTTAATATGAAGGTATGTAGTATCACGAGAGTGATATTTACCAAGAAAACAAATTAACAATTGAGAAAACCAACAACCACACGTGCAAGACTTTCTCTTGATATCACAGCTGTGTCAGCAGTGAAAAAACAGTCATGTAAGAATGAGCCAAGATTCACCAATTTCTTAGTCAAACAATAGAAAGAAAAGTATTCAAAAATAAATGGTGTTATCAAGTTCTTTGTTTTGCCGATCAGTTATTGATATGAGGAAGTCAAATATCTCAGGTTACGTTATCAGTAGCCACTGTCACATTTTATTTTTCTATATGATCTTTATTTCAAATGATGAGTCAAATCAGCCGTAATCATTGGAGAAGGCACTGATATTTTGTATTTCTTGCTGATGTCACTTTTACCATATTTTGCCAATGCATTTGAGTATCAGAACACAGATTTAGTTATAAAATGCTGGCATTAAAATAAACTACTTTTGTCAAAATAAAAAAACATTCTCTGTTACTAATACATGACTCCAGTAGAATTTGTTAGTTCTTTATGTTTTAAAAACATAAAGAGTGTCTTTCAACAGATAAACACAAAGAAACTTAGTGCTATTAAGTGCATTATGACTAGAAGACTGGTTGACTTTAAGATCAGAATTGCCACCACTTGGCTACTTCTAAAGCCGTGTACTTCCTGTATCTTAACAATGTCAATAGAGATAGCTGAAGTATCCTAGAACTTGTCAACTTCAGTGTTATCACCAGCTCAAATTTTGCCATTAGTTCACGATCTGTGAACTTTGCAGGCACAAAGAAGAGCTCTCAAGAGAATTTCAGAGCTATTTGCAAAGCTTGATTCACCTAAATCAAATTCCAACACATATTCATTCTGGCAATTACATGGTTAGTACTCTAGTTTACATCAAGTTGGAACATGAAATACCACAAAAAATAACCCAAACTCTTGCAAACATCAGACATCATAGTTCCGATATGACCCCATTAGTTGGGCAACAATGTATATGATATGCAACATGATAGTCAACTTCAAGCCTCAACCGTAGGTGATACAGTATGTTTTAAGTGCAGTTTTCCATTTTGGAACAGTATCTTAGTACTGCAATAGATTTTAGATCTTCAATTAGCTTACATTAGTAATGATGTTTACAGAGTCCTCTGTAATTTTTTTCTCATAGATTTTATCACTAATAAACATGATAAATAGTAAAGTAGCACATGTAAATACACTTCGTTGTATACTATGAGTAGAAAAGAAAAGGAAATGCTATTCTATGAAATTCCATAAGTAATATCCAAACAAACAGCCCCCAGTCAAAATCTCATCAGTGCATTTATGGTAGTAGAAATAAGGAAAACGTGTTCCCAATTAGAAAAAAAGAGGCAGTCCTGCCTCCTCCCCAGAGATGATCCCACTGGAGCCGGTGTCTCAGGGCTTGTCCAGCTTAGTTTTGAATACAATGAAGGATGGAGACTCTGAGCATCTGCTCTGAGGTTGGGCCATCCTCACAGTGGAGCTGTTTCGCCTAATATTGAGTTGGAAATTCTCACATTTTCAAAGGGTGTTAACTACACCTGTACCATCACAGTGCACCCTGGGTGTTTTGTGCATCTTCCAGCTTGGCTGTTTTGGAAAAGATGTCTCTTGAACCCTTCTGCTGGAGGTACTTTGGGAACATTACACTAGATAGTAGGTCTTGAACTTCCACCATCTTATTCCCATATCCTCATTGAGTCTCCCAGGAGATGTTTGTCATCTCTATGGCTCTCTCTGGTTCTTTGGATACATAAATATTTCAATCATCAGGAATAGTCTTAAGAGAGGAATGGTAAAGACATTCTGAAAGAGGTTGGTAAAACTGGGAAGAATCAAGATGTGAACAGTATTGTAGAGCATTAATGAACATTTTTATTGATTGGGTTGGATATTCCTAGCTTTTCAAGTCCACTTTGCTACTTAAATGTGTTCAAAGCTACCAGGAAATAATCACCATATGGTAAAATAGTCTTAACCACTATGAAAAAGGCTTTTGCACGCAAATATGGCTGGGAAAAGTTTATTCATCATTATTTATCTTTATTGGCATGTTTTCAACAATTATGGGATCTTGAAGCTTCCTGGATATCTTTATTTCAAGCCCTGCACTAAGCTTTAATCAATGAATAAGCATCTTGAAGCAATTTATCATCACTCATGGTTATTAACATTTGATTAGACTTTTTTTTTTTTTTAATCTTATCGCTGTAACCTTCTGAAGAATAACCCAGGCAATTATTGCAGGCAATAAAAATTTAGCACTTAACCCTCTCCTTGACTCATGTTTCCTACCCTCCCTGTTCCCAGGTGCTCTCTCTCCCAAGAACGAGGCAGTGGCAGTGGGTTGCAGCACACAGAGCTATGGGAAGGCTTCAAGCCAGTCCCCACTATTGACAAAGTTTCTGCTCTTCAGGGATGGATATGTACTAGACATAAATCATTTGCTTTCCATCTCCTGCTCTGCTTCAGAGACACTGGTCCCATCTGCTGTGCTACATGCAGAATGAATCACTCGTGGCTGTGCTGCATTTGAGAGTCTGAAAAATTTGGGTAGTGGTGGGAAGAACAAGTGACTGGGTGTCAGGAGATTTCTTTAAGCCATGATCAAAAGGTCACCTTTAATGTCCACAAGGAAATCTACTCAAATATATTTAAAATGTTTATCCAAATTTCAATGTGCTGCTCTGTGACAGAGGGGATAGAATAACAATAATGGCTGAGGCTTATTCCCAAAGGGAAAAGTCATCAGATGCACACAATGAAGTTCACTGTTGCCTGAAGAAAACTTACATACTAACTGGAGATATTTTGCCTCAGAGGACTAGAATTAGAGATTTTGGTAGTTTTAACCACCAAAGAGTTACATATATGTTTTCTTTTCATGACAGTATGCTATCAGTAATTTCATTCTGTAAAATATTTCACAGAATCACAGAATCATAGGGGTTGGAAGAGACCTCCAACCCCCCTCCCAAAGCAGCTCCCTATCCCAGGTTGTACAGGTAGGCATCCAGGCGGGTCTTGAACGTCTCCAGAGAAGGAGACTCCACCACCTCTCTGTGCAGCCTGTGCCAGTGCTCTGTCACTGCACTGTGAAGAAGTTCCCACGCACATTTGTGTGGAACTTCCTGTGCTTCAGTTTGTCACCATTTCCCCTCGTCCTATCGCCACACACTGGGGAGTCCAGAACTGGACACAATACTCCAGGTGAGGCCTGACCAGGGCAGAGCAGAGGGGGATGATCAACCTGCTGGCCACGTTCTTTTTAATGCACCCCATGATGCGACTGGCCTTCTTGGCCACCAGGGCACACTGCTGGCTCGTGGCCAGCCTGGACACCCAGGTCCCTCTCTACAGAGCTCCTCTCCAGCATGTCATCCCCCAGACTGTACTGGTGCATGCAATTATTCCTCCCTAGGTGCAAGACTCTACACTTGCTCTTGTTAAACCTCATCCGGTTTCTCTCTGCCCAACTCTCCAGACTGTCCAGGTCTCACTGAATAGCAGCACAGCCTTCCAGCATGTCATCCATTCCTCCCAGCTTTGTATCATCAGCAAACTTGCTGAGGGTGGTCTCTATGCCTTCATCAAGGTCATTGATGAAGATGTTGAACAGGACCAGACCCAGCACTGATCCCTGAGGAACACGGCTAAGTACAGGCCTCCAACTCAACTCTGCACCTCTGATCACAACCCTAACACCACATTTCCAACACCATATTTAATTTTATAATATAACATACCTAGACACATGGTACACCAACGTTCGTAAGACAGTCTAGACAGGAAACTGAATTACTTTGTAAAAAAAGTCCTTGTAAAAGTAGCCTTCCTAAGTGGTTGCCCAGTCTGACTAAAGTTGTTATTGATTTTAAATGGCACCAAATTCTTCTCTTTGTGTAAGTTTCAAAACTTTCAAATATTGTTAACTGATACTGAAAATTCAAGCAACATGTTATAAGCACAGGATAGGCTGCATCACTGGGTAATGTAAAGCCAAAATCTCCATATATCAAAAGAACTCCAATATTCCCAGGCAGCTCTCCCACAGAGAAGTGGTTCTTCCACATGGCTGTAGACAGGGTGAGGATACAGCATTTGGGAAGAAGTATATGAACTGTGATAAGCTCATTTTTCATTCCGACAACTGCGCCTTCTCCTCTTACAGCTTTTCTGAAAGAAAACAACTGTTTGTTGTTTTTTAGATATCTTTATAATTTAATAGCTACTTATGTTCCATTACAGTGGCTCATACAGATTTCAGAAAACCTCTTGATAAACATCTTGTGGGGACTGTACTACCAGACCACCAAACATTATTGATGCCTTTAAAAACTTACAAATCCCACATGTATTTTATTTTTTTAACATGAGACAGGGTAGAAATATAGTTTCAGAGAGCTGGCACGCTATCAATACAAATGGAAGCGAGTCAAGTTAAAGCTAGAAGATATGACTAAAAAAATGATGCTGGTAACAACTTTTAAATCTGTGTCTCACTAGCCTTTGTCTTTAATTATGAATCTTAGTTCTGTTAAGATGGACATGAAGTCTTTTTCGTTCTCTCTAATTTATTTTTATAGCTCATCTGTCTATAAAGGGATTTAATAACTCTGAGACAAAAAACATTCATTGGCTGTAGTTATAAGAATTTCAGATATATATGTGCGTGTGTCTTTGTTTGCTTTCAAACAAAATAAGCTGTCTGAAATGATTTCAACAAGCTGAAGTTAAATAAGTCCTCTGGAAGACTTAGTGCTACTTTTGGAGTCCAGATACTGCTCAGGCTGCTGGAACAACTTCTGTCTACCTATGCAGGGGAGAAGCTGGCTGGGTAGCATCTACTGTTACTTTTATTGCAAAGCAGAAGGAACGAGATGGAGGCAAAGTGGTGATGCCGCTGTTTCAGAGCACACTTGGTCATATCAGAAAGGGGCTGTCCAGTCAGCTGCCCATGAAGGATACCTGCAAGTGCTTTGACCAAAATGTATGCAAAGATCCAAAACAGGAATGGAGCAGCCACGGTGGTGCAGCTTTTACTTCTGGAAATAGGGAGAGATGCACTTTCCCTCCCTGATTCAGTTCCTTACCAGGCATGGTCTTTACGTTTAACCTGTACATTTTAGGTAGCCCAGACTCATGATCTGTTTCCAAGGGTGTATTAAACAGACTTCCATTCCATTCTTAATTCTGCAGATACTGTTGATTTGCTTAGAACTGCCTTTCAGATACCACATGCATACTTCCTGACCTTTGAAGGGGAGCGTGCTGGCACTGTCCAATGTATGGACCAGCTAGTAGATATGACTACACGTGAAGAGCTGAACTTTGCTCATGTTCGTTAGGGCACATGAAACGGACTTATACTGTGCAGAATCACAGCTGCAATCAAGTTTTTTTTTGTGTGCCCTTCACCATCACCACACTATCATATTGTTCTTATACATCAGTTTTACAGTGCACTTTTGCTGATACTGTGTTTCTCTAATTACCATCTCCATAGAAAAGTGGTTTGTACACATCTCGCAGATTGCTGGTATAATTCAAGATAAGATCAAAGTTTGCATAAGATGTAACAACAATCTGTGATAGTCCATTTGAAGCAGAATTGGTTAGAGATCACAAAGCCTGGCTGCAGTTTGAGCAGGATGTTGGAAGCAGAACAGCCATTACAGGGATATAGGGAGATCAGTGGAGATCATTAGTGGAGACAGTTAAAAAGCAGAGAAGTAGAATAAAATCTGATCTGAGAGTATGGAAAAACCTGGTGGAAACACCAGACAGAATAATGAGTCCGGTTACAGCCACTGAACTCCAGTCTTCAAAACAACAACACAACACATCAAAAACTTTTGCTAAAGTAGGTCAGAGAAGTTGGTCATGTCCTTGTACTACCTAGCAGATAAAACAGAGCTGGAAACATATAAAAGGCATCCAAAAAGAAACAAAAGCTGTTCTCTGAAAATCCTGTAGAGTAGCCAGTCAGCTGAAGCCATGTGGACAGCTTTGTGTCCCTTCTAGTTTCAGTGAGTGTTTCACTGAACATGCAAAGCCCCACAACCTCTCCCAAGAAGCAAATTTGCTGCAGGGGCTTGGGGGATCATAACCCTTTCTCCTGGGCCAGTGTATTGACCCCAGGGACTGTCTAGCTGGAGCCAACCCTAAGCACTACCAGGTAGAAATCCAACACACTGACATATTCCGTATGTCACTCAGGCAACTGAACTGAGACAGGCAGAAGGGCTCATTTCAGCTTTTTCAACAAGTTTCTGACTGGAGGCTACTCTGTAGATTCATCACTTTCTCTAGTGTGATCTGAGGAATTGCTTTTCTAATTGAGTAAATAATGTCTATTCTCCTGCTTGCAAACCAAAATAGATAATCCTGGACCCTAAAACAGTGTCATCCATCTAAACAATAATTTTGGGTATTAAAACATCCACTGGGAGTAACATCAAACCCATCTGTAAGGCTGACTTAGAAAGAACCACATCCTTTTTGACCAGCAACGTTACTCTGTCTTGGTTTTGGCTGGGATAGAGTTAACTTTCTTCCTAGAAATTTGGATAATAAATTATTAGGAATTGGCCAAAGCATAAAATTAGCAGGTTGTGTAACTAACAGTTATGAAAAAATGGGTTGAATTCCTAAGGCTTTCTAGTAATTTTTATTGTCTTTTGGTGTAAATATTTTACCTTACTAGTTCTATGATGGTCACTACCACTTATCTGGTGATATCAAAATGTGTTCTAGAATATTACCAACTGTTTTTCTCCATGCCAGTTGGTAAACAATTAATCCTATTTACTGCTTCAGTGAAAAGGTGTCTCAGATATGGTTGCAGATTTGAGGGGAAAAAAAGGTAGAAAAAGACAACCTGAAATGAATCGCTGATCAAGGTAAGCAAGGCAACACGTTTCCAGTCTAAGAACAAAAACTTGTCTGTATCCTGTGCTGATACCCACTGACACAACCACTTTATGTAGTTTCTCAGACTAGTAGCCCCTGCCAGCTTCAACAAAGATCATCCCAGAAGGTGAATGGAAGTGGCTGGCTGCATAAATCTTCATGATTAATAAACAGGTATGCAGCCGTGCTGATGCCCTGCAGCATTCAATTATACACAGCAAGCACTGTGAGTCTTCAGGGCCCTCAAGGGCTGCATGGGATACAGGCAGCAGAGCAATCAATGTTCAATTTGTAGCACTGAGGTGACTGAAAGGGAGAACAAGAGAACTGTTCTCAAATAGGAGTTGCTTGCCTCTGGGATACTGATTTACTTAGGGCCAAATGCCATGTGAAATGTGTGTACAGCAGTAGCAGGAGGCAGCTTTATCTATGTGCTGCTGCTGCCTTTAGCACAGGTGTGCAGTGCAGTGTGTGTGCACCAGGGGATGTGTCTGGTCAGGGCAGTGAAGACTTTGCTATCATAAAATCATAGCATCAGAGTGGTTTGGGTTGTAAGGAACCTCAAAGCCCACCCACCCCAACTCGTGCTGTGGGCAGGGCTGCCCCCCAGCAGCTCAGGCTGCCCAGGACCCCATCCAACCTGGCCTTGAGTGCCTCCAGGGATGGAGCACCACAGCTTCTCTGGGCAGCTGTGCCAGTGCACCACTGACCCCTGAGAAAGAATTTCCTCCTAAAATCTAACCTAATTCTCCCTTGTCCTGTCACAATCTACTTATGTAAAGAGTTTATTTTCCTCCTATTTATAATCTCCCTTTAAATATAGGAAAGCTGCAGTGAGGGCTCTGAAGACACTTCTCCAACAAGCCCAACTCCCTCAGCCTGTCTTCACAGAAAAGGTGTTCCAGCCCTCTGAGCACATTCATGACCTTCCTCAGGACCCTGTTTAATGGCCCAGCATCCTTCTTCAGTATTCACCAACCCTCACAACCAGGCTGCAGATGGCTTGTGCATCCCTCCGCAGGGCTTGCAATGCAGGAACATCACAGGTACCTTGTGCTCCTGGGCCACAGGAAAAGCATGTCTCAGCAGAGGAGAAGCCAGGTGCCCTGTGAACAGTTTGTGCAACCTCATTAGCCTGTAGTAATCTGGGGTGCTCACCCTGCAGCCGCTTGTCTCGTGTAATTCAACAACTCAGTGTGAGGACTATTTTTGTGTATCATTTGCTCAATGCTTTGGTAAGCATATATCTTATGGGGTGCCCTCTGGATTTTGTCTTCTGACACTTTTTCTCTATCTTGAATACAATAGAGTGATTAAAATGATCCTACAGCAATAAACAGTTTGGCATGTTTCCTCTTAGTGTGAAGATGTGCTCTTTGAACTGCAGAACCATCAAGTACGTGAACTTTTATATCTGCCTGAACTTTTGAACTGCAGAACATTTTATTTGCAGGCATTGCAATTTATCCAACAGTATATCACTGTGTCTCTTGAAAAGAGAATTTTACCTCCTCTGCAATTGATCTGGCTTTCAAACATATTTATAAGGAGCTGACACTCAGTTACAAACCTTTTCCTGAGAAAATATTCATGTAAAGATGGAACAGAGGCTGACAGGAGATAGGAAAGACACAGAACAAGCACAACCACAATAAATCTTGGGGTGTGCAATTCCTGTGTATTTATGGGCTAGAATGCTGGCATTAGTGTGAGCCACTCCCTGTAAATTCTGCTGCATTCTTTTTCTGTGCCTGTTTGTACCACAACTCCATGAAAGAGCTGGACTTGTTTGCATTGCACTAGGAAGCTTTTCTAGTTCACGCCTGGATCTCCTCAGTCTGTTTGTCTAAGGTGTGCTGATCACAGTTAGATCCCTTAGTGACTAACCTGATTGGAAATAATCCCATATATTAAATATTATTATATCAGGACTGTGCTAGCCTTTTTATGTTTTTCCCAGAAGAAGAATAGTTGTTCATCTGTTAAAAAAATGTAGATTATGTTCAATATAGACTGAGGTTTTTTGGTATATATGTTGTTTAGCACTATGCAATAAAGTGGAAAAGTGATTGTCCACGTGAGGTCCCATCTGGAGTACAGTGTCCAAGACTGGGACCCCCAGCACAAGAAAGATGTGGAGCTGTTGGAATGGGTCGAGAGGATGGCCATGAAGATGATCGAAGGTCTCTTCTATGAATACAGGTTGAGTGAGCAGGGCTCGTTAGCCTGGAGAATAGAAGGATCTGGGGAGACCTCACTGTGGCCTTCCAGTCTTTAAAGGAGCTTGTAAGCAACAGGGAGATTGACTGCCTACATGGTCTGATGGTGATAGGACAAGAAAGAATGGCTTAAAACTAAAAGAGGGGAGAATTTAGGTTAGATTTTAGGAGGAAATTCTTTCTCCAGAGGACAGTGATGCGCTGGCACAGCTGCTCAGAGAAGCTGTGTTGCCCCATCCCTGGAGGCACTAAAGGCCAGGTTGGATGGGGCCCTGGGCAGCCTGAGCTGCTGGGGGGCAGCCGTGACCATAGCATGGGTTGGGGTGGGTGGGTTTTGAAGTCCCTTCCAACCCAAGCCATTCTGTGATCCCATGGTTCTATGATTCTACAATTCAGTGAAAATTTTTGAGATACCAAAGCTTTGATTATCCTGCTGACTGTAGACAGAAGTCAGTACAGATGTAGAGCTGACATTAAAGTTGTCTGAAAATCAATGGCTGCCTGGGTAGAGCAGCCCAATCATGATGTTTTGGGACCTTGCAGTGACCAAGCACCAGAGAGCAGGTATGGACTTGTCAGGGATCCCTATGTAATTCTTGGCTGGCTGCACAAGGACAGGCCACACCAAACAGTTTGAGTATATGAGCCACTCCCACATGTAAGGACGAGTGTGATTTCCTCCTCCTTGGCCACTGCCTGCCCACACCACCTCTCCACTTTCCCCATCACACAGAAGCTGAGCCACTGGCTCTCAGGAAACCCTCTATAGACCTGGATCCGTTAAGCCATCAGTTTTATGCGGGGATGGTCATTCAACTGACCACTTCTCTGGCACTTTGGAATGGTGTTGCCGCACATCTGGCTTTGCTTAAGTATCTGGATGGACTAAACACTTTCAACAAACCCATATGTGAAAAGGCATTACTGATTAATTTCTAGGACAACCATAACCAAAAGCTTCCTTTATTGTCTGGCCAAGTAAGAGATAGTGACTCTGTATACAGCCCAACTCACTTGACTTCACCTGTCTACCAAGAAGACATTCTGGCTGTCTACATTTCACAGAGAGAAGAGTATATTTTTTGTATGTTGTATATTCCTGTTTACTATTATTTTCCTTCCTACTATTGTCCCTAACAGAGATTGGCTGACTTTCTTGTGCTTCCTCTGGGAAATCCCTCATTGATGTTTGTCTAAATAAATCATGTGGGACTGGTTTTTAGTTTGAGATATGTGGATGGCTCAGGTAGCTCTCCAACTTCCATTCTTATAGCTTTACCTATGTTTTGATAATTGCCAGCTGTCAGTCTGTCAAACTGAGACAAGATTATATCTAGTAAACTCTTAGCAGTGATGACTGCAGACAAAATCTCATTCTCATTCCTGGATTCTTGTAGTAATGCAAGTGCATTAAAAAAAAATATGTTATTCACATGTGTCTTTGTGCACACAAAGCCTCTGGGTTCAACGACACATTAGAAGGAATATAGAATACAATGCTTGTGTACATGCAGGACTTCCACAATCTGTTACACTGGAAGCTGACAAAGCCAAATGAAAATGCTGATTCAGAAAAGGAAAAGACTATTATAAACAAACAAACAAACAAACAATAGTAATAATTAAAAATGCAGAATTTTAGATAGTTAATTAATAGGTTTTCTGGCTATCTAGCTGAAATCTGTTCCAGCAGGTATTTTTAAGCATCTATTAAAAAAAAAGGTATGGGGAAGAAAGGAGCAAAGATGCTTTTCTCCTGTCTAATCTTGTAGCTGTCATGGTGTGAAGGTAGTAAACAGAAAAATCCTGGAGTACCTGTTAAATACTGGATTAACTAATATTTAATTTTCCTAAAAGTCATTATTGCTGATTTTTTGTTAGGAGATGTAAATCATTTTATGGAACAATTAATGCAGCATTTAGTTGAACCTTTCTCTCATTTCCATGAATAGAAACCATGTTCCCACTTCACATACTGTTGTAAAAGTAAGCAAGAAATAAAAAAGTATTTTTCCTGACCCTTCCTGTATTCTGTAGCAAATAGTGTTTTGGGCATTGTGCAGGCAGGCCTAATGCCTAATAATCAAACTGGTAATGCAAAGCTGTGATTTAAATGATGCACTGCCATAAGGTGGCACTTTTCCATATATATAATTCAGCATACACAGCTCATGGTATAGGCTTTTATTTACTGTCAGAAGAACAAGCCCAATTTGGAGGCAACCTACAGTCTTCCATGAAGCCAGATGTTATGGTAATGTCAGCCTTTGAGGTTTGAATGAACACAATAGTTCTCCCCAGTTATTTTTCCATCTTCATGCATCTTTGGACATGCTTCATTGACATAAATTGGGACACAAAATGCTGAAATATTACACAAAGATGATTCACATCACGGGCATTTGCAGCCATGTTTCATTCCTGAGGCTTAACATCACCAAGCAATGAGTTTGGTCCTTCTGCATGCTGGGGAGGAGGACTCAGCTTTCATAGAATCTCTGCATCTGATCATATCTCTTCTTCACTGGTGCTCTGGAAGGATTGTTGGGCATTTGTGATATCCAGCAACCTGTGAATGTGATGTTCTCCTTGCCCCAGTGCTCCCGCCCATGACAGTTTGTTAGCTGAGAGAAAGGACCTCTTTGTGGCTTTGTAGTTATTCTCCAGCTACCCTTGAAGGTGAAGCTCAGGAAAAGGAAAGGGTTTTGCTGTGGAGGTATCTCTGTCATGCCTGCCACAAAAGCTACTGATGAGTGAAGCCTGATGACCAGAGATGTGGGCAGGTGGCAGAATGGATCCCCTTGGCCTCAGGTGCTCCCAAATAGTTGGGTACATGAAGCTTTTTTTCCTACCAGTTCCAGAACTATAGACTGCATCTGTCCAAACACCATCAGACAGGTATTCCAAAGTCATGGAATAGTCTAACTGCTGGAGAGGAGAGGAGAGGAGAGGAGAGGAGAGGAGAGGAGAGGAGAGGAGAGGAGAGGAGAGGAGAGGAGAGGAGAGGAGAGGAGAGGAGAGGAGAGGAGAGGAGAGGAGAGGAGAGGAGAGGAGAGGAGAGGAGAGGAGAGGAGAGGAGAGGAGAGGAGAGGAGAGGAGAGGAGAGGAGAGGAGAGGAGAGGAGAGGAGAGGAGAGGAGAGAGAAGCAATTATATTGTTTCTTCTACATTGTTGGTTTTAAAGGTTTAATTACAAAAATTTTGTTGGAGTCACAATAATTGTCAGTACTTGCTCTACCTCTCAGACATATGCCCTTCTGGAGAATCCAGCAGTTGTAGTAACTTGGAAAAATACCCCAGATTTCTGGCATGTCTCTTGGAAGAGAAATCCTGAGCTTCCAAGGGTTGCTTTCTTTATTCCCGTTTCTCTACAGTCAAGCCTGAGGCAGCTGGTACAAAAATACAGCATTTCCAGTAATGCAATTATGATTTCTGCCCAAGCATAATTATTTATATAAAAATGTATGGCACCCTCAGGAGTAAGCTTCTGGAAACAAGATGTTTCATGACAATTAAAAATACAGATCTCCTTTCACATTAATTTGCAGCACTTATACTAATACTCAACTGTAATACATGCTTTCCTTCTTTATTTCCAAACCACATCACAGTTTGAATGACATATAAAATATTTATACAATATTTGCAAATACATTATTCAAGATCCACTTACTGTATTGTGTTGGTATTATAAGACAGGTACTATAAAGCAGGTGTTGCTTTCCAGACAGGGGCAGACACAGCTGGGAAAGCAAACAGCAAGTTATCTCCTGGGGACAGCAGCAAGAATTGACCCCCAGGCCATCTGGACACTAACTATAGCATTCTTTTCATTAACCTCCTTGTCCCTTGTCTGACCCTTGCATAGCCTGGATGGACAGATCATGCCAGAGCCACTCTTGTCAGATCCCATGGGCACTGTTCTGGTAGTGGAGGCCATGACAGGATGTGGTCCTGTGGGATTAAAAATCCATGAGACTGGGGTAGAGGATAATGCTGATCTATCACATAATCATAGAATCACCAAGGTTGGAAAAGGCCTACAAGATCATCCAGTCCATGTTGACATCAGTCATAGAAAGGTAGTTGCAGTGGGTTGGATCCTACTGTGCAAAGGAAGTCCTGTCCCAAAGCCTCAAGGGCCCTTTGTTGACCTGAGGAAGAGGCTACCATAGTCAAGATCCTTACTCCCTTCCTCAGGGTGCTTAAGTGCTTAGAGTATGGGCTGTGACATAGACCTAGAAGAAGTGTTGCTGGGAAAAGTGAACAAGAGACTACTTGTCTCCATAAGAGACTACTTGTTTACATTTAAATTCAACCAATGGTAAGATTCATACAAGTGGAACAAGTTTTCTGAGGTTTCTTGATCTCACTAACAGCAGAGCACATTGCTGGTCTTCCACAGAAGTTGTTAATTAAAATAATGATGTTCATCTCCTTGGCTTAAGTGGCATGCTACTGAGACATTTTGAAAATATGTGAGTGAGCAGGAATGTGACGGACTACGTAGTGTAAAACATACAAGGAAGAAGTTGTCTCCATAAAGATTTAGCCAGCATCAGTCTTTCCTGGGGGAACTTACCATTTCAGTTATATCTGGAAAGAGAAACATAAGAGTACGTGCTCATATGACAGCCACTATCTCAAATGAGATACTGGTGACTTATATGTAGACATTCAAAAATTAAACCACAAGCTGGTTCAGCTTAGCCTACAGAATTAACATCAGTGACTATAGATGCTTCCTGTAACAAACTTTGAATTGTTGATGACAGATACCGCACGAGCTAAGAAAATTAACATTCCTGTTCCCAGAATATGAATAAAAATCATAGTGATAGACCCTAGATACTAATTAACAGCAAGGAAGCTATCTAAGCCAAACCAGTGACAATAAAGAGTTATCCAGAATCACAGGCTCTTTACCTCTTTCACTCCTTGTCCTGGTCCTTGACCTATTGGTCTGCATGCTGTTGCTTGCATTTTGTTGGTGATCTGGCATGTCCCATCTTGATGGTCCCTTCCAGCTCAAGCCATTTGGTGATTCAATGATTCTATGGTTCCATGACTAGATCACTTCTCCAATGTGAAAAGGCTAAAAGAGCTGAAACTGTTCAGCAAGGAGAAGGCTGAAGGAATCTTGTCAGTACAATTATCTAAAACAGTGATGTTGAAAAGGTGGAGTCAGTGGTGTCCAGTGCAATGACAAAAGGCAGTGGGCACAATCTGAAAAACAGGAGGCTCCATGTGAAAATAAGGAAACACTTTTTTGTGTGAGTGACTAACCAATGAAATAGACAGTGGTATTTCTCTCCTTGAAGATCTTCAAAAGTCACCTGGACATCTTCCTAGACCACTTGCTCCAGGTATCCTTGCATGAGCAGATGGTAGATCAGATAGTCTCCAGAGGTCCCTTCCAGCCTCAAACACTTTGTGATTCTGTGGGAGAATTCTTTATGAGATACTAAATTGAAAAGCAACATGTTAAACCATTTTCTCAGTCTTGGTGCTTCTCTGACCCTACCTTCTTGCTGTATGGGAGCTTCCTTCTGGTCTATGTTGCCTCTCTGTCATAGAATCAGAATCACAGAATCATAGAATGGCCTGGGTTAGAAAGGACCTCAAAGATCATCTAGTTTCAATCACCCTGCCATAGGCATAGTTGCCAACCACTAGACCAGGCTGCCCAGAGCCACATCCAGCCTTGCCTTGAATGCCCCCAGGGCAGAGCATCCACAACTTCTCTGTCATGTGTGATGAACTTACACCACTTCAACCGGGACTAGGGGCTGTTGTTCCACCTCAGCAACCTCTCCTTCTTTCCTGGCCACTTGATCTTCCCAGAGACCGTGTGCAACACACTCACTGTGGTGCTTTTGGCCTTTCTCTCCATCCTTCTTACCCTCACTTGTCAGACTGACTTCAGGTGCTTTTTCTGGTTGATGCTTTTGTTAGTGTGTGTGTTCACAGACTGGAACAGGGACAGATTAGGCCATCCCTGCTTCTGCTGAGCAAACTGCTAAAAGTGACCTTAGGGATGAATTATTTGAATAAATGCAGGACAGTGAGGGCTCTGTCCCACATGGGAGGGCAGTCTGTGAGATGCTCTGCTTACTCTGCCTCTGTACCATGTAGAAAAGCAGCCAAGTTGGGTTTTGGGGAACTGCATCCCACAGTATCCAGATGCTGAGTGGACTGTTATTGGGTCCCATGCTACACCTGACCAGCTGGCTGGAAAAGTTGAGGCATTTGCTTTTCCAATGAGTCACTTCTCAGCTGTGAAAGACATGCTCCAATGTAGGAATACATGAATCCTTGGCTGATGGATAAAGAACAGGACTGCATAATGAGGCTTTTAAAAATCCTACCACTCTCTGCTGCTGCAGATACTACCTGGTATCTTTTAAGTATTCAGGAGACAAAGTGTAATTCTCCGAAAGCTTCAGAAATCATTCTGTAAAGGTGACAGCATCTTCCTTCGCAGTTGGCTGCCTGTCTGAAAAGCAGAACTCCAGAGTTGGATCAGATCTTTAACAACACTGATGATCTTTAAACTCAAATTAAGATTTCAGACATTAAGGGCTTGTGGGTGGTCTCTTTTTTTTTGTTTTTGTTTTAATAATGTACACTGTTACATACTCAAACTTCTTTCCCAAGTGAGCTCTTGCACAGAGTAAGAATTGAATAAACTATAATGAAAGACAAAATGCCATAACCTCTTTCAAAAGATATGACAACTTCTGGTACTACAAAGACTATGCAGGTTTTTATAACTTTTAAAAATTCAGTGATTTTTTTTTCTCTTCGACAGTCTCTGTGAATTTGTAATTCTGAGGAACCTCCTGGACAGCCTCTTTAGAGGTGGCAAAAGACACACAGATGGTGTTCCTTAGTTCTGCATCTCAACTAGAGTGTACCCAGCAATGCCCTGAATCAGAACATTCTCTCAAGTGGCTCTCTCATGGAAGGAACTGAGAATTTTTTCCCACAGATTTCTGTATTGTGTACTGTTATCTTATGTTGTCTAACCTCATCTTTTAAGATTTTTGTTAATGTCTGTTTTGTGTGAAGACTCCTATTTGATGTTATAAAGTGTAAGAATTAAAAATGTGTGGTTTTCTAACATACACTTAAAAGTTATTTCATTGTACAGTGGCCAGCTAACTAATTATACTAGGCTATAGTAAGTCAAGGTACTGTTGATTGAAGAAATACTGAGTTCTGTAATATTCTTGGGGCATGAAAACTGGGCTGTGCTGTCCTGTGAGCTTGGGGAGATGCCTCTGCTGAAGGCGAGGGTATATCCAGGTGTCTGCTTTGAGTCCCAACACTTTAATCTTCAGGATGTCTTTGGGGTTACTTAATGGCTTATGAGAGCCAAACACAAAGAAGAAAAGGGCAGTGAAGGGCATGGCCAGGATGACCTGGATTAGAAGTAAGGTAATGGCCTTAAGTTGCACCAGGGGAGATTTAGATTGGATGTTAGGAAAATTTTCTTCTGAGAAGGAGTGGTGAGGCAGTGGCACAGGCTGTCCCTGGAGGTATTCAAGAGCTGTGTGAATGTGGTACTGAGGAACATGGATAGTGGGCATGGTGGGGGTTGGCTGATGGTTGGACTTGATGGCTTTAGAGGTCTTTGTTGTCCTCATCTGAGTTGTCCTCATCAATGAGTGACAGCTGTATAGCAATGCTCTAATTAATGCAAGATCAGGTTCTTATGTACACTCTTTCTTCTTTAGTTCTTCTGTTCTGTGTCTACCCTTGGACCATCCCTGTCCATTCTATCAGAATGACACCCAGAGATGACTTTCTTGTCAGGCTATACAGAAAATTAACTGATTGCTTTAATGAAGAATGCCTGAAGTTCTGCATTGCTAATGAACTGCTGAACTGAAAATGTTTGAACTCCATGAATATGATCAGTGTCCACTAGTAATTCTTCAGTGGACATCACCAATAATTTCAAGCTCAATTGGGCATGAAATTACATTCCTAACCCTTATTTCACATGCATGACTTGGATTACCAAAAAAAAAAAAAAAAAAAAAGGGGGGGGGGAGGAGGGGTAAATTAAAAAAAAAACCAAAAAACTAAGAACCTATATGTCTGACTGACATTGATCAAAGCCCAAATGTTTATGTCATAACTGAATGCAAATAACAATAAAATATTCTGCTTCTGGTAATAGCTTTCTCTTTGGTACATCTTACCTAAATATACCTGACAGGATGATCTGGAAGGAGAAGCCTGTAGAAAAGCACCTGACTTTCTTCAACCAGCAGCAGACTGTATCTGGTCAGCATGTGGTTGGAAATACAGGAAAAATAAGTCAAGGGAAAACAGGGTCTGATAGAATTAGTAATTGAGTCAGTTTCATTGCTGAAATACAAAGGAATAAAGAGAGACATTTTATCTGCGTTAGGAGAAGACTGCTAGCTAGGCTTTTAAAAAACGATCAGCTAGTGTCTATCCAGAGCTAATACAGCATGCTGGCAAAGAGGCATAAAGTACTCTGTAAATCAAATGGCTGACACTGGAGGGGTTCATCAGGAAGAAGGGATGTGATAAAGCTGAGAATCTGACCTGATGTCTTCATTTGTTTTTTGTTGATGACTGGACACTGAATGCTCTGTCAGCAAAATTCAAGAGTTGTAGGCAGAAAGTGGTGATACAGTACTTCCAGAAAGTATTGGCTATGTCCTGTGAGGCAGCAGGGGCAAAATATTCAGACTGTGAGCGCATGATGGGCAACGACGGCCTGCCTTATGGAGAATTTATCATTGATTAAAACCTGTGTTGGTGTGCTGTGCAGGGAGCAGGGGGAAAAGGAAAATGTCTGGCATAAGGAAATTAGAAAACAGGTAATTGTACTGAAGCAGAACTGAAATATTTGTACTTGGTCCTACAGCTCCAGCACAGAAAGTATTCATGAACTGGACCCAGACCTACCATCTTTCATTCATTTGTCATATCTTTCTCTTAGTGATCTCTCAATTCTCCATTTCTTTCCTGCTTTTTTTTTTTTTTTTTCCCACTTAAAGTACAGGTCCTAGACTTTCATTAGCTGTTTGAAAAAAGATAGGAAAAACAGCTAGATGCTTCACTCTGTAGGTATAAATTGTGGCAAAGGGCCATTTCCAAGGCAAGGAGATGGGTACAGGCCTACATTAAATAAACTCTTAAAAGTATTCAGAGCAAAACTGGAAGGAGCAAGTCACTAGTGCAGATGCTCTTTGCTTTTCCTACCCTGAAATGAAGAGAGGAGGGCCTGAGCTGAAAGCACTTCGCTGAAATGAGCCTATAAAAGGAGTTACAAAGTGTCAGAGTCGACTTTGTCCACTGTATCAAGCAACAGCAGAAAAAGAAGCCAATCAAAACCAGCAAAGGGACAGAGCAAACAAAATTCAAAGGTTCTTATAGCAATATCTAGTAACCTGCTGTTCCCTTCATTCATCCAGAAAATATGAAATCTATGGATAATCTTCATATTCTGTGTGCATTTACTCTCTTTTGTTCCCCAAAGACACTGAAGAGTGCTGCAAATGAGAATATATAGCAGCAATTACTTCCACAGCGGGCTGGAAAGCAGGAGCTTTTTAACCACACATTACAGTAAAGCTACAGGAGGGGGGGTTCATTTTGCAGGGCAGAATTGGGTAGCACCCAGAACACAGTGGTGAGTCCTGTCTTTGTAAATGAGGATACTCAGTTATTTTATGACCATAGATGTCTAGAGCATCTCTTCAATATTCCATCAAAAATCTTTCCTCTTTTGTGTAGTTTGGATCCAATTCTTTAAAGTGCCCAAATGCACACACATTTTCTCTGTACTCAGTCAATCAAAATGTTGGTGCTTTTCTACCTGCTGAAAAACAGACAAACCTGATGTCATTGAAGATTTGGGAACTTGAGAAGCAGTACTCAAAAGCCCCAAAAAGTATCGCAGGGAATCCATACATAGCAATAGGAAAGCTGAATGCATGAGGCTGCCTGTTTATTTATTTATGCAAATCCATAATTTATAGCCACACTGGTGATTTCTTGTTTAGTCATGACTGGTTATACAGTGATTAGGAAGAGCAATAGATTTCAGCTGGAGTGTCAGCTTGGGTCTTTCATATCTCTGTTTGGCTATTATATCTAACAGTGAAGACATTGAAATAAATCCTTAGTGCTTGTGCTAAGCAATAAACTCTCTGAGAAGCCTCCACACTTGTGGAGCTTTTCCAGCACTGGCAATTGGGAGTTTATTTGCACTGGAATTATTTCTGTGGTGTCTTCCTACCCTTCCTACATTACGTTTGGGCTAAATTTACTCCAGGGGAAAAATAGTACAGTGTAAAATGTTCACAGGTCCTTTTAATGCCATGGTTGTATCTTCCAGACCTTTTGTACTAACACTCTGATGTAATCCTGCCATGTTGTACTGTCCAAGCCCAGCAACATACTGGGAGCTAGTGCTGGAAAGCTGGGTTCCATTGCTCCAGGGAGACTGTGAATAACTTAACAGATTTGCTCTTAAGATGAAGCCTCAGAAGCTGCAGCACTACATTTCCAGGGAAAGTTTAGTTGAATCGTCAGTGGCCAATGAAAGCACATTGGGGTCAAGCCCGAACAGGGCACAGAAGGATCCATTAGGAGGAACCCTAGAGAATGCCTTCTGTGATAGGCACTGTAAATACTCTTACTGTAACTCTAGCAGGGGGCCACCCAAACTTAGGTGTGATTTGCAGGAGATGTCCTCAGAGGCTCGTCTAATGAGATGTGTGCCTCTAAAGATTTTGGTTGCCATGAACCTATGGCAGCAGAGTAAGTGATTGAAGACTATGTTGTTTCTATTCTTGCGTTTCAAGAGCAAAGGAGAGAGTGTGTAGGAGCACTAGGGAAATTTCTGTTATAAACCAGTGTTTTCAGGATCACTGGTTCAGGCTGGGTACTGTGCACAATAACTGACCACTGGAAAAGACATGGAAAGAGTCATGGACTGTAGCACCATCACTGGAGGCATTTCATAGTACATGCTCTTCTACTGCAGTCTTTGCTTTGCCATTACCCTGACAGACAGGTGAAAGAAACCAGCTGAGAAAGGGGATAAATCAGACATTTGCACAGAAATGGGCAGCTTGGACAGCTGTTGAAATATGCCCATCCAACTCGTATACAAGTAATAGCTGAGTAAAGTTCATGTTTAATCTAAATTCCAAGATTATGGGAATGTGTTACCTTTGCCCAGGTCAATCAGGAAAATATAAAAGATACCTGTAAAATGTGCATGTAAAATGTTCCATGTGCCCAAGGCCAGGTTGGCTGGGGCCCTGGGCAGCCTGATCTGGTGGGTGGCAGTCCTGCCCACAGCAGGAGGTTGAGACTGACCAGGCTTTGAAATCCTTTCCAACCCAAACCATTCTGTGATTCTATGGTAATCCCATCTGCTCTTCAGGTAAGAACCTGAGGCCCCAGCTCAGCATCTCAGAGGTGTCTGGGCATCCTGCTGAAGTTCACAGCAACATGAACATTGCACAAGTCAACACAAAAATAACTTTGTCATGGTCATGATCTTCATTTAACACAAAATATCTTTGTCACAGTCATGATCTTCCTTTCCAGAGTTTGAAATCTCAGCCCCAGATTGCTTCCCTTCTTATAGCCTTGCTACCAAAAGGACAATTTGTTTATTTTAAGAATTGCTCAAGAAGGCACGCAAGTTACAGGGCTGTTTAGTGGCTGAAACCAGCTGCAACTTGGTGTCATAGGAAAGCTCTCACACACAGTGCTTTCTTCACTAAGTGAGCTGGGACAGTTGGTGCCTGGTGCTAGCATGTAGGGAAAAGATGTTTGTTCAGGCAGATCTCAAATTAAACACTGTAGCAGATCTACAGTTGGATCTCCCACACTGGTTGCCTCTGACAGGAGCTCTGTGCTGGCAGTTGTTATGACACCTGCAGATCCCAGTGGTAGGAGGCACATACACTTAAATCCATAAATACAGCCGTGAATGCATCAGAGAACTGAAAAGAAAAACGCTGCTTCTGTAAGTCTGCACGCATGAGCCTCTGGAGATCTGCCCAGAGAGCAGGGGTAGCCGGGAATAAAATAAAATAAAATAAAATAAAATAAAATAAAATAAAATAATAAAATAAAATAAAATAAAATAAAATAAAATAAAATAAAATAAAATAAAATAAAATAAAATAAAATAAAATAAAATATTATTGTTTTAAAATTTAATTTTATATCTTTTTTCTTTTCTATTTCATCTGCCCTGGGACGAGCCCGCGAGGGGGCGGCATTGGCTCGGGAAAGCCGCTCCGCACTGCCCCGCACCATCCTGCCCCGCACCGCACCGCGCCAGGACTGCGGCGACGGTGTGCGCCTATGAGCATCCCCGAGGTGCACCGAGCAGGGCTGTTTACAGAGCCCTTCGGGCGCAAGCTCAAACGCTGAGCAATTTTTTACTCCCCTCCCCCAAATAAATAAACAGATAGACAGAAAGATAGATAGATACATCCCTGCAGAAAACAATATCCGCCCTCCTTTCTAACAAGCATGGGGAACTCCTTCTCAGCATTCGCAGAGAAAAGATCCAGCCGGCTGCAAAGACAGAGCACTGTTTGTACTCGGATTGCATTGGAAGCACCCGAGCTCCCATGGCAACCTCGGCTCCTGATGGAGGGCTTTATTCCATCCGCCGCCGTGGAGAGCCCCGCGGCATCCTCTGCTTTGCACATCCCTATCCTTCAGCTTGCAGCGGGGTTTGCCTGCTGCCGGCCGCCACCAGCAGGAGAGATGCGTTATCTCCATCCCAGCTGTGCCGTGAGCTAATTGCAAATGCAAACACGCAGAACTGGCCATAAAATGTAAGGGAGCCAAATGGTGTTTTTTCTGTATCATTTTCACTCTAGTGAGATTGTTGTTCTTTTGTTGTTGTTGAATTTATTGTGTTTTGTTTGTATTATTATTTTTTCCTTTCTCTTGTGGGAAGGAAATTGGAAAGGAAATATTCCCATTTCATTGTTCCTTCAAGGAATACTGAATCACAGAATCACTAAGGCTGGAAGGACCATCTAGTCCAACCATCAGCCCATTCCCACCATGCCCACTGACCACGTCCCTCAGCACCACATCCACACAGCTCTTGAACACCGGCAGAGATGGTGACTCCACCACCTCCCTGGGCAGCCTGTGCCACTGCCTCACCGCTCTTCCTGAGAAATGGTTCCTAACATCCAACCTGAACCTGCTCTGACACAACTTGAATCCATTACCTCTCATCCCATCACTGTAATCTGGGAGAAAAGGCTGACACTCACCTTGCTACAATCTCCTTTCAGGTGGTTGTAGAGAGCGATAAGGTGTCCCTTGAGCCTTCTCTTCTCCAGACTGAACAATCCCAGTTCCCTCAGCTGTTCCCTGCAAGACTTGTGCTCCAGATCCTTTACAGCTTCATTGCCCTTCACTGGACACACTCCAGGGCCTCAAATATGATGGGAACCATTTTCTTTTCCCAAAGACATCTCCCCTTTGGTGACTCTGTGTTTACAGTGCTTACAGTCTTCCTGGAAATGCAATCCATCTGCATCAATTCAAAGGCATGTAATGTAATTTAGTTACATGAATTTCTATATATCTAAAATCCATATTTTCTAGCATTCTGATATTGCTTCCTTCTCATTTCTTCTAGTCACATCCTCTCAAATCAGGCATAAAATATCCCTGACCTTCCAAATGAACTGTGTGATCCTTCTGCAAAAATCACTTGGCAGTCTCTGCTGCACCTCCATGTACACACACACAGGCAAGCCCATGACCATATCTCAGGTCATTTCCATATGCTCCGCATCACATCTTTGGGAGGTAACTGGTTTGCTGGCCAAAGCAGGAAGCTTTATAGGCTTTGATATCTACTGAAAATGAGTGAAACACTCACAGAAATCTAAGTGGGTCAGTGTGAGGGACAATTCTGAATCACGAAGATTCAAAGGGTAGAGAAATACTCTGAGTTTTTCTACACTTTCCCTTTTTGTTCTGAACCACAGGAGTTTGGTTATGGGTATGTGAAGTTCTCACCTTGTATTTGGCATCAACACATATGGCTAGGAGTTCTCTTTAGTTTGATATGGCACCATTTTCCTTAGATAAATGGCTTACATGATTTTGTTTGCTATACTCAGCAGCATTACACCAGAGGACTGTAGGAGTCTCATTCAAGGACAAAATATATTCATATGTTCTTTTAATTGCAGTTGCTCTTTTGAAATTGCACAGCCAACTAGGAAATGCACACTGAATTGTTCAATTTCTGGTGCACAGAAGAGAAAAAAATGCACTGCTTTTCCCAAATACAACAACTAATGCTTTTAAAAACTATACCCCTCTCCCAGTTCACAGGAGCACAGCACATCTAAGGTCACTTGGTTTTCTGAGGGTGATTTATGACTTTGATCTGGTTTAAATTATAATCTTTTTTTTATGGGGAGACTCCAGCATTAAGGTTTCATAGCTTAAAAGCCTGTGGCAGACTTCAAGGAGCTGTTATCTTTATACTTCGTAATTTTGCATGTTCATTGCAGGTGTGCACATTATCGTGGCACCTACCTATTAATCCCTCTGTGCAGCCTGTTCCAGTGCTCCATCATCTTTACCATATGGAAGTTCTTCCACATGTTTGTATGGAACTTCCTATGTTCAAGTTTAAAGCCACTGCTACTTCTCCTTTCACTACACACAACTGAGAAGAGCCTGGCGACATCTATTTGCATCCTACCTCCCTTTAGATATTTATAAACATTTATCAGATCCCCTCTCAGTCTCTTTTCCCCAGACTGAACTGACCCAGGTTACTCAGCCTTTTTTCACAAGGGAGATGCTCCAGGCTCTTTATTATCTTTGTGACACTCCATTGGACTTCTTGGAGTGATCCTTGGACAGACCTGTGGACTAGAGGATTGGGCATCTTCAATTTTGGCATTGTCAAGTTGAGAAAAATTAGCAACTGACTCAGCTGGTAAAACCATATTTGCAACAAAAATTTTTCTCACCATCTTATCAGGAAATATGGAGCAGGAAAAAGGGAATCCAACTCAGATGGATTGTTGAAATAGCTGTATAATTAACTTCCTCTGAAAGTTATCCTGTCTGAGATGGCAGAGGGCTTGGGATCCAGTGATATAACTTGTGTAAATTCTGTGCATTCTGGGCTCTTAGGCTTACTGCAACATCCAGGCAGTCTCATTGAAAACACATGAAGAAAGCAAGTCTCCACCAAACAACTACTGAAAAGTAATGGTTGCTCTGGGGCATTGTCTAGACAGTATTACTGTCTACTTGCAGTATTCAAAATTGGGAAGTATTTCCCCAGCCTAGAAAAGCACGTAAGCACATTGTTAATAACACACAGTGTGATAGTTCCAGGGACTCCAATCAAATTAAGCTATGTGCTTACAAGCTCTGCTGAACTGGAACCAGATTGGATTAGCTTGCTTTAACCTCTCCACAGATCACAAACACTAAGCTGGAGACACCTGCTTAGAGAACTGGAGGTAATAGAGCGATGCAGGATGAAGCAATGCTCTGACTGCAGCTGCAAGGATGTGCTGGGCTGATGCTGAGCCCAGTAAGTGACTCTGAGCTTCAGCAAACCTAAGAGTTAATTCAGATGATGTACTATGATTTGGGGAAATAATGCCAAACATATCAGAAACCTTGACCAGGATAAGTCTCTTGATTTTGATAAGAATGCTTGTGTGTGCAGAAAGAGTGAACTTCTACATGTAGAAAGAGTGAGGTACAAAGTGATCTCTTGGCAATATCCAACCCTACAGGAGATGAGTGAGTCAAGATACAGGCTGGCTTAGAGACTGTGATCAATGGAGTGACACTCGCCTCCAATCTGTGTGAATTTTGCATTTTGTCACTTGGGGTTTTCTTATATTATCAAGGAGTGTTACTGACACAGCTCAAGCTACGTTTCCAGACTAAAAAATCTTGCCACTGCCACTGCTGTTCCTCAGTGCTGTCTGTACAAATATTATCATACTGCTTCATGTCCTTGTTTTTAATTGAAATTGGATTTTCTATCTGAGAAACAAATGGTTCATGTTGCTGGAACTCTAGTCCTTCAAAACTGCTGCAGCTCTCATGTGTAGCATGCTGGTTTTGTGTTGTATTAATGCCAAGCACAAAATGGCATAAGTTCCTTGAATGGTATACTTTAAGTGAGAAACATTAAACATGCTATGTGCTGGAAACCTGTCAGGGATTCCTGATGGCATTCAGTTTGGAGGCTATTACAGCTCTATCTAGGGACTTTCTTGCAAACTGCAGGTATCTAGGGACCATGTCAAAACAGTCAGATGCAGTCTTTTATATTTAAAACCTTTAGTTGTTTAAGGACCTGATTTCTCTTCATATTATTTTCATCAAGTCATATTGCAATAGTCTGAGCATGCTAAAGATGAAGAGTGATTTGCTTTTAAAAAAATCCTTAATTGTACACTGACTTTACCAGACTGAATATTTGCTGTGGAAAACTCTGAGAGGTGAAATGATTATCACGGGCACCTGGTTCAAACCAAAGCTCTCCATAGAAAAAATGAACACCTCAAAACACTTATGTTAAACATGGTCAGTCCCAATAAATATTGCTAGCATTTCAGCAGTGGTACTCACTATTTTATAGTTATCAAGGCTTCTAAGGGGGTTTCTGGTCCACAACCAGTGGCCACTCTGCTGCTAAAATGCATCCCCATGGCCTATAGAGGGACTTATTAATGGTATCCAGAGCCAGCCAGCTGCTGACACTTGGCTTTTCTTCCTCGATATCTGCTCACCAGGGAGGCTGGGGCTGCTGGAGCCATGCAGAGCCCAGAAAATATCTGCCAAAGCCCAGTCAAGCAGACTGTGCCTGGGGGAGCCCTGCTCCAATGCTCTGCTTACTCCTCCAATGCTTCTCACACACGTGACAAGGACCTGGTAGTGTGCTCTATGGCTTTATGTCACCATTACAAGTCTCCTTTTTCTTATACACAGCAGGAGCCCTTGAAATGCCATTTAGATCAAAGCAGAGATTTGTGGTTTTAATCAGTGTCACAAACACTAGCATTACAGGTGTTTGTTCAGTTTGTCCATAACACTCTTAACAGATACAGAAGCAGAATTCTACTCTACTCTACTCTACTCTACTCTACTCTACTCTACTCTACTCTACTCTGCTCTGCTCTGCTTTGCTCTACTCTGCTCTGCTCTGCTTTGCTCTACTCTACTCTACTCTACTCTACTCTACTCTACTCAACATTATTAATGTGATACCATATAAACAGTTACAGAGTGGAAGAAAAGAATGCTCTCTGAAGACAGTACAATACTCTGGCTCATTCTGCAAAGCCAAGTGAATGGTTTATCAGCTTGTCTCCCACAAAATCAGCAGAACAGCACCAGTTGATGACAGGAAACAGCTCATCTAAAATTAGAGGAAACATCTTTTTTTTTTTTTTTTTTTTACGGTTACCATTCTATCAGCATAGAAAGACTAATATTTTCTCTTTAAAATTTGTATGCCATTTCAAAATGTCACCTGAAAGCTACATTATGACCATGACAGTATAGAAATTCTCAGTGCCATTTATTGCTATTTCTTGTGCACGGAAGGAGTATAGAATGTGTTAGGACATGGGTTAGGCTTTTGTATTTCCAGTTTTCAGGGAACATTTCCCTAGCTTACTTTTCATATTCTAAGTATCTGATGTGTTACCTGTACAAAACGTCTCTTCAATAAAAATAGATGTATTTTTTAAAGATTAGTTTAGATTGCTACTTGTTCCTACTCTTACCTGCAACTTGCATGCTACTGCTTAGAGGCCACAATTTTGTACCATCTAATACACATCAAAATCTCTTACCATACTTGGAAAATAAAGTGTAATATCAAAAGTACTTCAAACCTTGTTTCATAAGAACATTTTCTAAGATAAAAGCATCCGATGTCCTGAGAAGTCTGCAATAAAATTCACATTCATTTACTTGGTACAGAATCAGTCCTATAGAAAATCTTGAATGATTTGGTCTACAGACTTCAGCTCTGAATGTCTCACAGACCTCATCTCACAGATAATAATGATGAAGTGTTATTTCATCAAAATATGAGAGCCAGAAGTGAAGAAAAGCTGTTACACAGTGAAAGCACTCATAATATGCATACTCTGTCCAAAACATTTTGGCATACCTCCTCACTCTTATTTTTTCTTGTCCTTGAGGGCATATGTCATTTTTTGTGATACTTCTTATGAAAGATCAGATCTTCTGCCCCCATTAAAACACTGGTGGTGTTTTAATGTTATTCTCTCTTACACCAATAGAGCATCTGCAGGCTCCTAACAAACGTCCATGAAATTAGCTCAGATTTGACTTGACTTCTGGGGAGCAGGTTTTAACAGAATGCAAAACTACTGAATGAAACCTTAAAAGTCTCAGAACTTTCCTGGTGAAATTATACTGATATGCAGTACACTTATGATAGTAGGATCCCTGTGACAGGCTGCAGACATATCTGATAATTTGAAGTATCTTTGATTACATCAGTTTTGTTCTGCTGTTGGATTATACTTTGCAGTTTAACTTCCTGAGAACACATCTTCTCTTCATTTCCCATCCATGTGGGATCAATGAAAGCAGACCTAATACTACTAGCACCTTCAAAATGTTGGGTTTTAAAGTCCAATATCTCCTCCTGAGTCACCCACAATATCCCACCATTAAAAAATGAATGCACTTCTGTTAGAAACTATCAAATAAAACCCAAATGACAGTGATGTCAATTATGGGGATTTCTAAAATGTTATAGTTCTTATTTTTCTTTCTGTCTAAGGCATGCATGTCCAACCTTTTGGCTCGCCTGGACCGCATTGAGTGAAGACTCCTCCAGTATGCTGTGAAAACACTCTAACACAGAAGCCTTACTTTCCACAGGGAGACCGAGCAAATACGCTGGATAGCTTCACACTCATGGTCATGTGCTAAATGTAGACTAGAGCCAGTTCTGGCTATTTCAGAAAAGGAAAGCTTTCATAATTGCATTCCTATAGTTTCTATGATAGCAGACATCTACTATGCAGTGAAATAACACTTCATCTCAACCAAGCAGTCAGTTTTACTCTCCATGATTGGGATCACACAGTAACAAAAATCTGTCCTTCATATCTGGCAGAGCTTGGAGATGGTTTCCACCTCCTGTATCTTAAGCACTGCTCTGCATAGCTTAGTGGAATTCAGCTTAGTCTTCATCCCGTGCTTCTGCAGGACACACGCACACGTGTAACTTCCTTTTTGGAAGAAGCATTTAGCAGCTGCTCATTAAAAGCTAGAACACTTCTGCAGACAAATGTTTGTGTGAATGCTCTCAGAAAGAGTTTCTTTAACCATCTTCAAAGGCAGACCATGTTACTATTATACAGATGTAAGCAGACATACGCTCCACATGACTCCCTTCCTCTTAAGCCAAACACTTCAGTGGTTAAAGTACCTTGGTGTTAACTTGCAAATAAATGGGTTCTAGACTTAATGCCCAAATTCCAATGTTTATAAAAGGTCTCCTCATAAAAGGGCTTTGCTTAAAAACTATTAAAGAAGATTATGATTTCCCTCTGTTGCTTTTCCACTTGCTCATGAAAGGTGTTGTATCAGCTGTATGGACCTGTATTTACTGCGTCATAGTTCTCTTCACTTCTGGACAATATGGTTACATGTGCAGTATCAGCCGCCTACCCTTGAAATCTGGCAACATTTATTTATCTGAACAGAGCACAGTGAAAGGTTGCTGTCTTCAGTCCTACGAGCTGTACTTTCGTTAGCTGGACTCCTTAAAATGGCAGTAATCAATCACAGACAGGTCCCACTTGGGGCTGGCTGTGGTCACACCTTACCTGGGGCTGCCCCCATTCTCCTTCAATTTGAACAAGCACTGGGAAAAGGCACTGCTTTGCATGCATTAAACCCTAAATTATTTTGTTTAGCCAGATAATAATCAGTGCAAACTTCCTCATGCAGCTGCCGAGTGGGCTCAGCGCTTATCCATAGGGAGCAGTGTTTTGAAAGCAAACATGCTTTGCTAGGCTGTTCTTGGCATATCTGCCATAACTCTCCCATTATTCACAGGGTGGGACCTGGGGTAGGGAAGTGAGGCCATTTGTCAGAGTACAACCCTTACATGGGGGACTCGTTTTACTTAACTGTGACTGGTGCTGAGGAGCATATATAGCCATATCTTTAGGTCCTCCAGCCTCCTATTGCAGCACAAGATCCTTGCTGACGAATCCCTTTACCCTTGGCAATCCATTTACGTAACTGTACAGTCAGGGATATTTTTGTGCTGTAAAAAGAGCAGGAGAATTACAGCAGTTGCTTTTCCCTTTGCTCAGTTAGTGGAATTACTTCTCTCTCCTCATAGCCCACTTTTTTCAGCAAGGAGTAACTGTGCTAGTGTAGAAGAGTATGTCCATTGTTTGTGTTGCATAGCTGGACTTGTTCTTGGTGCCACAGTACCAAAAGGATATAAAACTATCAGAGAGTGTCCAAAGAAGGGCAGCAAAGATGGGGAAGGGCCTGGTGGGAAAAACATGAGCAGCAGCTGAGGCCCCTGGGTGTGCTGAGCACAGAGCAGAGGAGCTGAGGGGAGGCCTGATGGCGGCTGCAGCTCTCACAGGGAGCGGAGGGGCAGCGCTGAGCTCTGCTCTGTGTGACAGCCACAGGGCCCGAGGGAACGGCATGGAGCTGTGTCAGGGGAGGGGCAGCTGGGGGTTAGGGACAGGGGCTGCACCGCAGGGCGGTGGGCAGGGAACAGGATGCCCAGGGCGGGGGGCATGGAACACAGTGCCGGAGTTCAAGGAGCGTCTGGACAGTGCTCTCAGACATAGGGTTTATGTTTGGGTGGTCTTGTGTGGAACCTGGAGTTGGACTTGATGATCTTCATGGGTCCATTCCAAATGGGGATAGTCACTGTTTTCTTGATATATAAACAGAAGTATGAAAAAATGGATGGAAAGTTCCAGTGGCAATGTTAACAAGGTAGGGCAATGATATTCATAACAAATTTTCATTTCATTATTTTGAACTCACTGATCTAAAGAGAAAAAGTGTGTGCTTACAGACTTGAGCAAGCCGGGCATCTACAAAACAGTAGATGAATGGCAGTAGCATGTTATTTTGTGAGGTTTTTCCCAAACCTTAAATGTCTTTCATCTATTTAAGTCCATCAAAGAGATGCATCTAAATACATATCTCCTTACTACACAGTTTTCTTCTGTAGGAAAGAAGGAAGTTAGAGCTTGCTACTGCTTCAGGATTCCACTTTCCTTAACTATCAACAGATAGTGAAACAGATGTTAGCATGCAATTGCTACTTACATTGAAGGTTCAGAATTACAAACATAAGAGAACGAGAAATGCTCCCAGCATCTAGAGTCTGATGGTAATCACACAGTCTTACAGTTGTCATGCATACATTACTGTGCAAGTAAATGTGCACATAGTCACAGCATATTGAGACAGGAGCTCTATCAGCGCAGGTATTTATAGTTTAGCAGGACATAATACCTGTATAAATTCTAATATGTACATGCAGAGAATAAAATGAGAATTGATCTGAGAGCTGTAGAGCAGCCTGTGAACATGCACATAGTTCTAACAAGAATATGATATTCTTGACCCACTTCCATCTTGGTTACTCCCTGAAAATTTTGCAGTTAAGACTGCTGAGTGCTGTTTCAACTATTTAAAACTGAAATAAAAAAATATATTAAAATTATAAATAATAATTTATAAAAATATATTAAAAATAATAAGGCCAAATAAGCGGCAGAAAATTACCAGATTTCATTGTACAAAACCCACAGTGTCAGAATGAGCCATTTTCTTGTTCATGTGCTTGTCCAGGAAGGTAAGGATATTGAATTAAGAAGTCAGTCAACCTAGACGCTGGTAATTGCTCTTTCACATCCTTCTTATGTCACCCAGCCAAGGCACCTCCAGGGGGCAAACTATCCCACTCTAAGAGAAGTGCCCTAGTGATGGGATTAATCAGTTCTGAGGGGATCTCTTTCCAGAAGAGCTACAGAAGGAGCCTACGTGAAACAGGCATAGACCAGATGCTTAACTTCTACATGGCTGAAGTTAAGAGAGATGAATTCCTTTTCTGTATTCGTTTGTGCCTGCTTGGAAAGCTGAAGATAATGGCATTTTACTCTCTTAGAGCGTTCAAATGAAGAATACTAGTGTATTATTACAGTATAAATACTTCTGAGAAGGAGAAAGGTCTCTGGAAGAAATAACTCTGAAATAAATCAGCCCACTATTTCACAAGGCTTAGGGAATACATTTCAATTGGAGGAGAAACTGCAGAAATGATCCAAAAAGCTTACTTTGAGCATTACTGAAGTATGAGAAAATCCATCCTACTTAGCAAATGTCTTAATGTTCAACTCTCCAAAAACAAGGTATAAATGTAACCAAAGGCAGATCACTCATATCAAGGTTTGCAGTTTAATAAAAATATATTGAGAATTCTAGGATAGAAAACTTAGTAGCTGGTCTGATTCTCATCAGGTTGAAATGGCTGGTCATTGCACCAACATATATGTTTATCAGTGACAGCAGTTATGGGTATTTAACACTTAAAAAAATACTTTGTTGGCCTCATTCATACAAACCATCTGTTCGTGTGCTTCTCCCTGGATAACGCATCCCAGACTTTCCTCAGCCTGAGTACAATCCAACTTTCCTTTTTCCTCTTAGCCAAAAAGGCACGATCTGTGTCATGTGATGTTTAACTTTCAGTAGATGCTTATCAATTTACCACATTTATTTGACAAATCAAATCCAGTTTGAAAAAGAGGCTTTGAATCTCAAAGATCATTTCAACCTGTGGTATATTGCTCAGGCAAATCTAGTTAGTAACTGCTTTTGAAAGTGTTAGTGATTTTGGACTAAACAGAAGTACTGTCATTGGAACGTGATTCAAGGGCATTTCCTACCCTTCAGCAACTTCACTTTCGATGTCAGGTTGTATTCTTAAAAAAAATATGCCTTTCTGTAGCATCAGGTATAGAATGGCTACACTATATAGAAAAGTTGCTGGAGCTTTCCAAAGAGAAATACTGTCACAAATGCTATTTTAATGTAATATCCTGAATTAAACCTTGTATTAAAAACAGCAAACTTCTGAAGCCTTCCACCAATTCAGTAAATATCCATTCATTCCAAAGGGTGAGTACTCAGGCTCTGTACTGAAGAGAGGACAAGATTTGCTCCACACCAGAGTGCTCTGCTGAACGCAGAGCAAGATAGAAGAATAATATTTTTGACCAAATGCAGGCATGTGACCATGCTCACTGAGTCAGCTTCCTTCAGCTCAGTCCTTCTAAATATCCTCACAGTGGTCTTTATCGTCTCACTGCTGTGCAAAAGCATTCTTTAGCTTAAACCTCAATAAGCAGAGTTCAAGCTAATGCACATTACTGCAATTTGGGCACATGAAAAGCAAAGTCCACACAGTTGCTGAGACCAAAGTGGGTCAGCCACCCCATATTTACTGGCTCACTTAATTAAAAACTTATGAACTATGTGATATTCTGTTAAGTAACTTTTGCAAGGAGGTTACATGAAAGCCTGAATCAAAGGGGAGTTTGGCTTTCCTCATATTTTAAAATCAAATGTAAGTGAGGGCACTTGATACCTGAGAATATTTTATCATTTTGTTCATTTGCATATTTTATTTTCTAAATGAAGCATTACTAATCTAGAGTGTACTTTCCTGCTTCTTTCACCCTCGGATATCTACTACTGCAGTCCTTGAACAGCCCTCCTCATTGGAGATCACTGACAGATTGGCAGAAGGGAAGCTGTGATAGGTTGGAGCTCAGGCTACATGTGTTTTAATCTTCTGCTACTGATGTGGCCTGACCCAATCCAACAGCCCAGCACCCATATAGCCACTCATCCATTCCACCAGTCCCAGTAGGATAGGGAGTGAACATGAAAAGCAGAAACAAGAAAGCTCATGAGTTGAGATGAGGACAGTTTAACAGGTGAAGAGGAAAGAAAACAAAACAAAACAAAACAAAACAAAACAAAAAAAACAAACAGTAAAGCAAAAGCAATTGTTCACTGATTCCCACAAGCAGATTGATGCCTAGCTGGGCTCCAAGGAATGGTCATCTTTGAAAAAAAACTGAAATTTGTCTTCCTTTACCATAGTTTTATTACTGAGCATGATGCTATATGTTATGGAATACTGCTTTGGTCTGTTCAGGTCATCCGTCCTGGCTATGTCCCCTGCTGATGTCCTGCCTACCCTTCAGAGAACTTGTTGGGGCCAGAGTGGGAAAGCCTTCTTTCAGTGTGAGCAGAAAATCTTGTTTGCCGCAGGTGGTTTTCAAAGAGGAGACAGAGGAGTTCTGCAAAAGTAATTTAATTTTAATAAAGTGTGGACCTATGGACACAAATTCCCATGGAATCCCTTGAAAATCCTAGAACCCCTTTTATTCTCTGACTCCTGGCTGCATGAGACCCTCCCCTTTCGCCACTGGCCTTCCCGGTTCACCTACCCAAACAGACATTCTATGCCTGACTATCTGCATGGAAGCCTTGGTTGAACTTCTTTTTCTAAGTTCTAATCTTCTTCAGAAGCTGAGTGGCATCTTGGTTTTGTAAAGACACCCCCTTGATCTTGTCATGTGCATGTACTCTTCAGTCATAGACAAAACTCTGCTACGTTAGCAAAGTTGCTCCATCCACTGTACAAAACACAGAACAATATAGCTCCTATAAAGAAAGTTAATTCCATCTCAGCCAGACCCAGTATAATTATTTATGGGCTGAAGAGGTTGCATAATGCAGGCTTTCTGTGCATGGAGAGATGGAGATAGTCTCTAGCTGCCCCTTCTCTCATCTAAGTTCTCATGACCTAAAGGCAGTTTAAGTGGTGGGAAATTTTGTTTTGATATCACGGCTAGTGGGTTTGCAGCTAATATTATTGCTTTTTGAGAGGCAGCTGGGGTTCTGAAATGCTAGAGCACAGATACTACAATAGATACAATACAAGCCTGGCATGGGAATGAAGGAGGTATAGAAGAAAAAAGTACAGGAGAAGTTGTTTGGCCAACTGCCTTCTCTGCCTAAAGCACTTTAATCAAGTCTTAGCACATTCACTAACAAATCAGCTTTGAACTACTCAGTAAGTCCTGTCAAATCAAAACAAAGCCACTACAGAGGCAATATGGACTGCATCTTTCATATTTGCGCGTGTTTTTTCAAACAGGAAGGTTGTGAGGTCAATCAACATATATGGCCTGTCTATTCTTAGCCTTGTAGTACTATTCATTCAACGCGTTGGTTTCTGTGGGGTGGCCACTGTTTCGCAAAAACAGGATCAAGGGGGAAAGTGTACCTGCAGGAAATTATTATATCTAATTTATATTATAATTTATAAATTATATCTAAACTCTAGGCAGAGTGCAAATGGGAGATGGGATGTTCTCTCCTTTCTCACCCCGGCTCAAAGCTAGCTATAAGCAGTTAATTAAAGGCACATCTTTACAGTCATGAGAACACTGGGCCCCTGAGTATCCATCCCCCTGTGCTCATGCAGCTAGTTGATCATCTTCTTAAGCTCCAAAACAGGGCAAAACAAAATATAACACTTGTGAGACAAGCTAAGCGCTGCATTTTGAAGGAACCTGTTCAGTATAAAAAACTCAGAAGATCACATTAAGTTCTCAACCAATACGTAACTGCAAGCTGTGAGGAAAGAATTTCCTTTGCTGGCCAGAAAGCCATTTATAAGTCAGAATTAAATGATGAGACATTTACAAAAAGATAAATTCAGGCATTTCATTCCCTATCAGGAGAACTGAATAAGGTTGAAGAAGCTGAAATTAATCTGCGTTTATCATCTTCTGGTATTAGGGCTGTCAGGGTAACCTGCTTTTATGTAATTGAACTAATAGCTGTGGTTTATTAAGGTCATTAAATCAGTGCTGTCTAGTAAACTTTCCTTTTATCTCACGTCACCTTGTCTGCCCTGAAGAAAAGAAATGATTTCCTAGAAGCACATCCTTCCGCATCATACATGAATTGGGTGACAGGCCCTGACACAGGCTGATCCAGGGCTCCACAGTGATTGTTTTAATGGCAAGGAGGAGGCTGTTGTTCTTAATGAGCAGTATAACAGCTATCACTGTACTGCTGCACTTTGGCTAGCAATGGCTTCAAGCAATACTTGACAGTACAGACACCCCCAATTCACAGTACTGTTGTTAATCTTGCTGGAGGAAGACATAGCTGTAACTAAGGAAAAGTGCAGCATGATCTGCTTTGCCAAAGGGAGTCCCAAAGCAAATGAAGACTTTGTATTTATTGGCTTGTTTGATGGGAAAGGATTACAAGGGGAAAACACCAACTTGTGCTCTGCCTCTGCCACTGTGATGAGTCAACACTTTTCAAGCCTGCAGTTTGCACAGAATGCATTATTAAAGGAGATTTTACACTAGGAAAGTGCACTGGGTATGCTTCGGCTACTGCATGGCAAGCAACATGCACTCAGACAAATAGCAGGGGAGAAAGAAAAGGAAATAACAGACCCAATGAGTGCTATCCTTTTTCAGTTTGTTAGCTGAGGCCCCTAACCATTCACATTTATATCTATAGCAGTAATGACTGAAATCGTCAGATCCTGCTGATGCTGCCTCTCTTTTCCACCTTTAACTGTCCCTGTTGCCAAAGTGCGTTCTTCTACATCCCCCACTCCTAAGCTGATTTCTGTCCCAGAAATTTACTTCCTCAACCAGGAATGCCATACGAAGGGTATGTAGTTGCAGACTAATGTAAAGAAGTGGTACGATATAGAAATAAAAGCATGTGATAGAAATAAAAGCATGTGAAAATAAAATAGCTGTCTAATCCATAAGTAGAATACACAAGAAAGAGGAAAAAAAATTCCTGACTTCAAAGGATTGGAGTGTGTGTTTTGAACGATGGGTCCACAAAGACACAAAAAGCTGAGGCAGAAGTGGAGGAGGGCATCAGGAAACTATCTGCATTTCTGAATGCCATGCATACTGGGCCCACATAAAAACTGGAGGAACAGTTCTGCCAAAATTCATCCATAGCCCCACATAAAAGGAGGATTGCTGAGGGTGGGCTTCTGCACTGACACATCTCTTCCCTCACCCAGCTCCACTCCCCTTGCTCCTTTCTCTTTGCAAAGGTGTGTTTGCATAAGCAGGAGGGAGATACACAATATCCTCACTGCGGCAGTGAGGTTATACTGATTTACATTTAGCTGCATCCCAGCATATCTGTGGTGACTGCCAGAGCTTTGTCAGAGGGAGCTACTCCTGTTCCCTGGGGAATTCACTGCATCCCACCTCTGGCTGTGGTGGGATATGTGGCAGCCTGGGTAGTAGATACTGTTTCTCTTGTTGCCTTGTGTGTTGATAGCTCATAGTCATTTCATGCATTACCAATCTGCCAGTCACTAGCAAATCTATTTTCAGAATCAGACCTGGAAAACTTCCACATTCTAAATATTAGTGTTGTGTCCCTGAAATGCTGTAATCATGGTCTAGCAGTGCTGACCTGAAAGCCCCTTGCAAAGAACTCCACCAATAACTGTTTACCAGTTCATTTGTTGTGAAGTTTTCCTCCATGCTTAGCTGTGAACTCCAGGAACCAGTCAATATCTTGTTAGGCTACTGTACATTAGACACAAAAAAGCAGAGTTGCTTCACTAATATGGCTAAATACAAAAGAGAAGGTAATGCACTGTGAAGCCTTTTGTTCTGATGACCACAATAATGACAAAGAGTGAAATTATGGTCATGCCAAACAAAATGACATTTACAGTTGCCTTGACAATGTTTTTCATGTCACTTACTTTGATTAAAGGTTTTTCAGTGGGACTGCTGCCAGATCTTCTGTTCTCTGAAACAGCTAATATTGATATAGCCTAAAAATGCATTTTCTGCAAAGTGTGATGATTGCTCAAAAGCCTAAACGTAGAGCATCACAATGAGACAAGCTTATGTCTCATTCATGTAATAAAAACTAAACCAGACAAAATTTTCTATATGTTGTTTCTTGTTGGGCAGTGGCGCGTCCAAATGCTTTGTATGCCAAATCAGGAGTAGCTTAACTCCTTTTGGATGTACTTGCTTTCCACTGGAAAATAATTTTTCTTTTGGTATACTCTCTTCATTAGCAATGATGATTTTTAGATTTGTAAAAATGTATTCTTAGCTTCAAGTATAATCTTCTACTGTTTTCTTTCTTTTCCCACTCTTTTTCTTCCTTATTTTCTTTTTTCACCTCTGATATCACTGATGGCAAATGTGTTATTAAGCAGGCCTTTCAAGTCAGCTGAGGGCTGTTATAGCATGCAGAATACCTTTATTATTGCAAACTCCTGGTGTCTCTGGGCAGGGTGAGCATGCCTGTGTGCACTTTCCATACAGCTCACTGCTCTCTGTAGGCCACCTGCAGGCGAAAGGGCTCATGGGACTGATCCCGAGATGCAAAAGGGAGGGAAGACCTCACAGTACTAAATAACAGCCTTGGATTTCCTTTAAATCCTGAATCAAAACGAGGCCCAAGAGCAAAATGTGCCCTACAAATTCAGGTTCAAAAGCAATTCCCCTTTCTGTATGCATCATCCTCTATGTAGATATGCTGCAGATTCTTCCTTTTATAATAGATGCAGGTTTGAGTTAATCTAGTTTTCCCTGGGTAACATCCCAGAACAGCAATTCCAGTTTCCATGCTGTTCACATTTGCATGGCTTTGTCTTTCACCAGAAGGGAAGGGAGGCCACAGTTCTTAACACAAGCGCCTGTACATCTCCTTCTGTGGAATGGTTTCCACAGAGCAGAGTTTGGAGTGGGAAAGCTGGCTGTGAATAGTAAGGTTGTTCATTAAGGAAAAACCTAGTGGAGAAAGCTCATGCACAGATTTAATGAAAAGTTAATGAAACACGTGGAACATCCCTCTGATCTGCAGCTCATTTTGAACAGAAGCTGAACTCTAACAGGTGCATCTGAGGTTTTTGATGAATGTTTCATAGGTATTTGTGCATAACCCCAGAAATGGGAGGCAACAAGGGACCTAGCAGTTAAACTGTGAGGTGCACAGAGAGAACCAGGACAGTGGGTTGGAAAAAAGGTCCTTTCATGCTTTTAAATGAGAAAGAGACTGCTAATAACAAAGTGGCTTTTTAATTTACTATTCTTCATCTATCAGCTATTACCTCTGAGTAAATTAGCTGGTAATTAGTTGAAGGAAAGTCAAATATAATTAAGATACATTGAAGTACATGATCCCATTTACGGTATTGCTACTACAAGATTAGAACTAAAATGTTGGCTTACATTTTGCAATCTATTGTTTGTCTTTAAAGCTTGCTGTGTTATTCATGTTAAGTCTGGCCTTCACATAAGTCATTATAGTATAGAAAGGGAACAGGTAATGTGTGCCACAAAGCTTGATCCCTGTTTTGACAGTAAATACATTAGAAAGTCAGTTTTCTATAGTTGGTTGACATCTAGGAAAGAAAACAGAAATCTTTAATGCTATAAAATAGTCAGATACTGAAAAACAAAGAGACACTGAAATTGAATTTGTTCTGAAGTTTATGCTATCATGTAACATAATCCAGACCAAACTGCAATGCTGAATACTTAGGAGTTTACAATTGCTTTTTCAGTTATGTGTAAATTATAAATGCTTGCTTCTTTTCCAGATTGTGTAGTTAATGAGACTCTATCTGCTTGGAAACAGACTTGTCTGTTTAGAGAGGCAAGCTATGTGTGAAACACAAATGGATAACCAACAGGCTCACAGCTCTGGAAATAACACTTCCTGACAGCGCTGGGACAGAGCACTGCTTTAGCTAGAAGAAGGCAGTCAGGGTTGCTTATGCAACATAATATGCCCTGGCTGCCCTAGCATGTGAGGAATTTTTCCCTGCTTCACCAACCCCCAGTGAAAGAGCCGTCCATTAAAAAAGCACTTCCCAGCAGCCTCATTCCTCCCTGCGTCTTACCGTTGTGTCATGTCTCAGGCACATCAGTTGCATCTTTTCTCAAAGATGCTGAGTAAAACTCAGTCATTTGTTAGCTCTAATTAGCCTGGAAGTAGCAGGAAATGCTGAGCTGATGAAATGAAGCAATGCAGGCTACAAAACCTCGTAAAATATTCATCTCCAGTTTCTACACTGCACTCTGTATATAGTATTAAAGACACCTTGGGTCCATAGAGATCTTTTGTCTACATGTTGCAGAAGCTTCCAGAATAAAATACCCTTTGTCTTAGGAAGGAGTGAGTTCCAGATGTGGCATTATAGCCTGCTACTTCTCAACTCTCTATAACACGTAGAACTAGATCTGGACTTCTTGCAATGCTCTTCCCACTTTCAGCTTAGAGTTGATTAAAAAACAAAACACTGCAGATGGTGGTTTTATTCTGCATACTAGAAAGCTGAAAAGTAAAACTCCAAAGTAATCATAGGATGGGAGGAAGAAATGGGAAGGAACAGCTGTATTGTGACTGAGGCCAGAGTTGCTCAGCAGCACCCTGCAATTCCCTCAGGAGCATTTCTCCAGAGGCTTCCCCCCCGAATTCCTCCTCCCCTGAGTGCTTCTTGTTGCAGGGCTCCAAGCTGCCTCTCGGGCAGAGCAGGTAGGTACCCAATTTCATGTTTTATTTCCTCTTTTCCTTAAAGTTCTCTGTTGCCTGCTGGCAATTATTTGCTGCTTCCAGTCAGGCTTTGTGAAGCCATGATACCGCCAGGGAGTCGTTGGTACAGCAGCCCCAGAAGTGTTGCTGACCTGATTGCAAAGTATCACATTAACAAAACAGGAGTTTTTTTTTTCCCTTCCTCAGCCCACTAGTGGAGTTTCTGCTCAGTCACTCCAGTGTATGTGGGAGAAAAATCCAGACACTGCTGCATTACTCACTGGCCTGAATATGGAAAGTGTTTCCATATGTTTTCTATGATGTGTTTGTACACATTACAAACTGAACTTTTAAATCAGATGCTTTCAATTTCTAACAGTGATAAGAGATCAGAATTAGGCTGTCTTTGTCACAGAGGAAAAAAAAAAAGCTTTTAGCTTGCTGACTTAATTTTTTCCTTGCTTTTTATGCCAACATTTTTGATAGACACATCAGCCTAGATAAAGGAGAAGACTACGGCCAAGTTAGCACCCATAATAAATCTACTGAGTCTTGAAAGCATTATTGTGGTCTCCCTTCTTTCCTTTCTTCATTTGTCAAAAATATTTTTGTAGTGTGTGTTCATGGCCTGTTTTATTTAACTGTGATATCAGATGCCTGAGATGCAGATACCATCAATTCATTCATACATAGTTATCGTAAATACAAAGGAGGCATTATGCACTCTAAAAGAATGTGTTTAATTACCTTCAACTGATCTCAATAAAGCAGGGCCACATGACAGGCAATGAATTTTTCAATGACTCAACTTTCTATGTTCTAACAGAACATGCTTGGGATATCACAAAAAATACCACTGCTGCGATCATCTTTTCTAACCACTGGGAAGAGCCCATCATCACCTGTAAGTGCACTGTCTGTCACAGCTCCTTGAGATTATGAAATGTGGCTTGAAACAGTAACGGACCAGAACGAGAACTTAAGAGAATATTGCAAATTCCTCCAGCTTGCTCTAGTTAAGAACTGGGATGCCTCTTCGAAGTATTTCCTATTGTGGCTGAGGAGAAATTGATGAGTAAGAAGAATAAACTGATCACAGATTCACTCAGGTCATATCAGACTTCATTACGAGTGCAGCAAAAATGGGCAACTCTGACATGGGGAGAGACGTAGAATCATAGAATAGCTTGGATTGGAAAGGACCTAAAAGACATCTAGTTCCACTCGCACAGCTGTGGCATGGTTGCTGACTGCAAGCCTGGCCTTGAAACTTCCAGGGATGGTGCATCCACCACATCTCTGGGCAGCCTGTTCCAATGCCTGAGCACCTTCTTGGTGAAAACTTCCCCCTGACCCCAACAACCAGGTGTATTTTATTGGTCTAGTCCATGGGTGTCCAACCCTTCAGCTTACCTGGGCCACATTGATTGAGGAGAGATTGTCTTGGTCTGCATCTACAAAGATTGCTTTGAAAGTAATGCCTCCTAATTATTTCCATGGAAACTAGTAACTAAGAGAGCAATAACACTATTTAATAGAGCAAATTTTCAGTTACAAAACACTAATTTGGTTGATGCTGAGGAACTGGTCCAGGTTGCACAGTGTCGCATGCACAGGTCATATGAATCATCCTGCCATGTCTGTGATCACAATTAGGTCATACTTTCCCAATTATACTATGGCTTTCTACTCTTTCTGCTTATTACCCAGGCTGTGTGCACTGGTGTAGAGGTACTTCAGCTATTGGCAAAGTTACCTTTTCTGAGGAGCCCTTGCAAGAACCTTTCGGACAATTCAGAGGTATTTCCTCACTGTTTCCTAAATTGACAACATTCTCTGGCCTTTTTCTGTCACATAGAACTCCATCCCCTTCCCCTATCAAATCTAGTTCAAAGCCCTGGAAATTCAGCTTTCATTTTTCACAGAACATTTTTTGCCCCATCTGCTCAGTTGTACTACATTTGATGCCCACATAACCTGGTCTCTCAAAGGCCTATCCAAGAACACAGAACTTGGAGCCTTGATGGTGATGCCATCCACTCAGACAGTCATTTATCTCAACTGATCTCTTCCTTCTTCCTGGGTCCCAGCTGCCAATCAGGAGAACAGAGGAGAACACTATTTTCACTCTTGATCCCTTCAATGTCTTTCCAAGGGATGCAAATTCTCATTTTGTCAACATTATTCAGTTTCCTTGTTGCAGTTTCCTGAGATCTAGCTTCACTGAAAATGAGTGGATAACAGTCATCCTGTTCTATGAGATTTGGTGAACTCTTCTTGAAGTCTCTAATATGCATCCTTGGCAGGCAGCAAACCTCTCTGGAGAGGTTATCTGGGTGGCAAATGGGGAATTCAGTGCTCCCACAGTGAGGAGTCCCCAGTTACTAGGACTCTTCACCTTTTTTTTTTTGGTGCTATTTTTTATGTGACTTCTCTTCTGGCTTAACATGCTTGTTATTTCCTGGGCTCAGACTCTATCTAGACCTCTTATTTTTCGAGCCCCAGAGCCTCATATCTGTTGTTCAGGGGCACCGCGGCAGTAGCAGAAAGATGTCTCTTTCTGCTTCAAGCACCAACAAGGGTCCATCCCTCTTCACCTTGAATGTTATTCTTGTTAAAAGTGGGAAGCTGAGTCAGCTTCTTCCCCTTGCAGAGACTTAAGACAGGGATGTTGTTCAGCGTGTGTTGGCCCAGACTGTGCCCTATCCATCTTCTTATCTGATTCCCATGTACCTCTCAGCCTTTCAATTTCCTCCTGCAGCCTGGCCATCTGCTCAAGATGTCATGAACATAGTGACTGAACAGTGACTATGACAGCAGTGATCTCCAAGCTGGCCAAGGTGACAAAGGTATCATGGGAGCCATCATGGTGCTCAGAATCAGACCTGCCAGGAGGGAGACGGGCAAGGGCAGGAAAGAATAAGAGAAGAAGGATGACTTTTGCAATGGGCAAACATTTTGTGGAGGAGACTAGGAGGACAGAATAGGCAGTAGCTTCTGTATGGAAAAGAGGGGAAGGAGAAAGTGGGAAGATATGGAAAGAAATCTCACTAATTTGCAGGGCATGAAGATAGGAATTTGGAGGTGCCCTCCAGAAAAGAAGGAAAGGAAAAAAGGAAAAGTCTGGTAAAGCTAGAAAAGAATTACTGGTTGTAAGGCATCAAGGCATCTTTGGGGAAATAATTGTTCAGGTAAGAGGCAGCCTGAGCCTTATAGAAAAAATGTCTTTTTCCTGGAGAAACAGACACTGGAAACTGGTATTGTCTAGGTAGAAAGGGTGCATTTGATTTCAGCTAAAAAGTGGTTGAAAACAAAAAAATCTTGTTTTTTAGTATATAGAAAACCAAAACTGCATAGTAGTCTGTCTTAGATCTCAATGAAGCGGCTTTCATGGAACTGTTTTTTCACTGTTATGGTGTAAAGGCAATGCCATAGGAGATGGAGTTATTGAAAACTACATAGCATGGTTTCTAGAGAGGATGTATATTCCTTTGCGAAAAAATGGCTTGTGGGGTAGTAAAGGATATTAAAGGTTTAACCTTGCTAACCACTGCCAGAGCTAGCCAGGTTGAGACTGCATAGTCAGCATGCCTGAGAGATAGCCTCAGTTCTAACCTGAGCTTCACAACATGTGAAACCTTCTGAACCAGCGACTTAAAAAATAACCCTCAAATGGGCACTTGAGGGCAGTGGTTGCTCTGCTGTAAGTGAGGCAGAAACAGTACCTGACTGTCAGTCTGGAATTGTGCAAAAGCCACCCTAAGCAAATAACCATAAGGAGAAGGCAGCATGGGCCAAACCACAAGTTCTCCAAGCTTCAGTTTTCGGAAATACATTCATGTTCTGTCCTGGCACTGAATTATGAAGTGATTCCTTGGTTTTAACTGGCCCTTCATGTCTGAGAAAAGCACATGGCCATGAAAGGGCTCAGAAAAAAGGAAGGGGCTGCACTTACGAGTTTCTTCCTTCCTGTTACTAGCTACACTCCAGCTTTTTCTAGCTTTTTTCAGTCAGAAGACTGAACCATGAGAAGCTTGTGTGGAACGTCTGTGCCAGAAGCTTCCTCAGACTTTACTCTCTCCATCTGAATGAACTATTTAATGCCAAGGTCTTTACCATCATTGTATTTTTTGCTGTTGTTGTTGTTGAGCTCCTGTATCTCCTTAAAGCCAGCAAGCACCAAATGGCGGCATCATTTTTTCATGTATTCCATGGCTTCTCATAAAAGAAACCCCAGCAAAGAGGTAGGATGGAAAAGGAGAAGGATTCAATCCTTGCTAATAGACATCAGAAAGTCCTCTGAAAAGTGAGTACAGCCAAAGCCTTGTTAATTCCTTTACATGACTTTTGCTTTCCATGGGATAAAATGCAATTGGCATGGTTTCTGCAGGCAGAAATAAGAGGGAGACACAGACAGACGGATGTATATAGACAGACGTAACCCACTCCCCATCTACACCTCACCCGAAGACAGCTGACCACAAGATACTTTTGGTCCTCAAAGCCGTCTACATGGGCAACCATGATCCTCTGCTCAGGTGAAAATACCCTTCTTTTCAGCAAGTTTTCTTTAGCATAGAGGCCAAGATGGAAGTAGGAAGTGTTCAGCCCTGCAACAACAGAGAGATGACACAAAAGCAGTTGGGGCTTCTTTAAAAAATTTGTAAAAAAGCACTGTAAAAATGTTAGGATTTTATAACAAAGTCTTCTACGGATTATAATGTGAAAGTTCAAAAGGACAACTAGGAAAAATGTCATGGCCCCATTCTTGAGAATTAATCTGAGGAGGTAAAAGCAATTCAGTAGGTGATTTCCATGGTCAGCCATGCATAAAATAAATGCCCCTATCAGAAAATGGGGATTGAAGAGAATGCTTAGAGGCAAAAAAAAAAAAAAAAAAAAAAGAAAATAAAAAAATAAAAAAAAGGAGAAAAGACTTACGGCATTTTAAATTTTAATTTTGTTCCCTTTCTTCTATGCTAAATTGCCCAAACTGAGTAAAACACTAAGGCATTATAAAAAGAAACATAGTTGGTGAAATCAAAGAACAGCAGTGGTAGAAAAAAAATATCTTAGAGATTAAACTATTGAAATTTATCCGCCTACTCTGAGATCTCACTGTATTGGATTTATGTGGTGAGATTTTGGAAGAAAGGAGGCTGTAGCTGAGGCCTCTGTGACACATACAGCTGGCTACAGTTGGCCATCAGCCAGTGCTAAGCTCACCAGCCCAGCTGTTGGAATCTGTGTAATAGTATAGTTCAGATAGGCCGAAAAACACCATGCAGCAGTCATGAGAGAGTGAGAAAATGTGAGAGAAGTAACTCTGCAGGCATCAAGGTCAGTGCCAAAGGAAGGTAGCTGGTGCTCCAGACATGGAGCAGCAGCACCCTGCAACCCAGGAGAGGCCATGGATGAGCAGGCTGTCCCCCTGGAGCCCATGAGCACCACATGGAGCGTATCTCCACATGGAGGAGCCCATGGTGCAGCAGTGGATGAGACCTGAAGGAAGCACAGCCCATGGATACCCCCACAGGAACTTGTTTTCTGGCAGGAGCAGCAGCCTATGGTGGATCCATGCTAGTACAGTCCACTCCTGAAGATCTGCACCTGCAAGTGACAGAGTGAAGTTGAGCCTGGAAAGGAGGTGGATATGGGGAAGGTGCTTTTAGTTTTCATTTTTTTCCTTGTTATCCTGCTCTGCTATTAAGTGTCAGTAAATTAAATGAATCTTCTCCAAGCTGAGTCAGTTTTGCATGTGAGCAATCTCCCTGTCCTTGACCCACAAGCTCTACCATCTTACTTTCTCCTCCTCTCTCGGGAATGAGAGAGTGGCTGGGTGGGGGACTGGAAGTTGGCCATGTTAACTTACCACACTTTCCTTCACAATTATTTAAGAAAGAGCTAATTAAATCTATTAATGTAAAACAAAACTCTTTGGTGACATTATATTAAACTTGCCATATTTCATGCACAAATCAAGACTGCAGATTTTATGCATAATTAATTTTTTAATGTTCCAGTTAATAGCGCTCTTGGTTCATCAGCCAAGCAAAGGAGCACGTTTTTTCACAGGAAATCCTGTAGAGGAAAGACTAGAGAAGCTCGTTCTTTCAGTCTCTTCCTCTAATGGGTCCTTATGAGTTTTCTGTTATCAAGCAGATAGCTAACAGGAGAGTAACTGGAGGTGTCCCGTTCTCACTTCAGGGAGCGCACAAAAGGTAGAACTGAAGAATATTTTCATCTGGAGGGCTGAAGTACCTGTCTCCTCCTGCACCGGTACACTGATGATGTTCTTTAGAAGCAGATTCAGATGGAGAGATCTACAGAACTAGAAGATAGTCAGCCATCTAATACAAGTACTGTTATTTTCCAAAAGCTTTGCAGTAAATTGAAACAAGTGCCCTATTTATTTATCGTTTTTGCAAGGTTTATTTTATTTTATTTTACTGTTATAATTTCTTTATGACATAAAAAAAGAACACTTCCTGTAGTCAATCAGTTCATCGCGTTCCTCAGCAGGGAGCTGGAAATGAATGACATTGTGTTGAGGGACGTGATTTATAGATATCTACTGGTGATAGGTGAACGGTTGGACTGGATGATCTTGTAGGTCTTTTCCAACCTTGGCGATTCTGTGATTCTGTGAAAGGTCATGGTCTGATCTCAGTAAATTAAATAGAAAGTGATATCATTGGGATTGGTGCTGAATTTATTTACATGTTGCCAGAGGCAGATCTGGAAAATTAATAGAAAAGCATGTAAGGTTTGATAGATATTCATCTACCATCCATTAATACTTGATAATAAACCAAAAATAATGAAAGAAAATATGATTCTGAAGTAATCCTGTTTTGTTGATAGAAGAAAAACAGATGTGTAATTAATAATATATAATTCAGAAAGAAGAATCTGTTACCTTTGTTTGAAAATGCAAGCAAAGTTCTGGATTCCATTGCAATTCTGCGTTGTTGCAATCAGGTCATTTACCTTTCTGTATTGTGAGATTAACTTTTCCGAATTAATGCTAATATCATTTCTTTTTGTTCTAATCAGACTCTTCCAAAAGAGCAGTAAGCAATGTGGGATTAGTATTCATAATAGAAAAAGAGAAACAAGCATATTATTCTTGCTGGGTTTTCGCTGTTAGTGTTCCACTTCCACCCACACTATTAATAAGGCTCTGGGTGAAACTGGTGATGGAAAAAAAAATAGCAATGTACTTCTAACAGAATTTTTTTCCATGTAGAAACTGTTATAAGCAGAACAATTGTGTGGATGCAATGAAAGGCAAATGTCAGAGCCTGAATCGTTTCCTCTCAAATCATTTAACATTGACAGTGCCAATGCCAATAGTCATCCAAGAAGAGTAGAAATCGTAAAAAAATGCCTACCACAGTAGTCAGAAGGCCTTAACTTTATAGTATGTCAGCTACATGGAGATCAAAGATAAAAGAGTCCAGAGGAGCACAGATTATGCAGCACGAGGGCCGCCTCAGATTTAAGTCCCCTCTTTTCCCCTTTGCCTCCACTATAAGCTAAAGAAGCTGTTCTGAGTGCATTATGGCCAATTCCTAGTTCTGGCTTTGTCTGTCACAGAATGTGTGAATTTAATCCCTTACAGGTGGCAAAGGTTTGTTGACTGAAGACAGCTTTGAGGAACAGAGCACTTAGCGGTTTTCTATGTTGATGTTTCATGCCTGGATAGAGAAGAGATGATAAAACCTCCACAAAGTTGGGTTTTACACACTGGATGAAAAGCACTAGAGTGGTTTCATTATTACTGCTCTTCAAAGGCTCTCTGTAGTGCAGCCTTACTGAATGTGATGCATTCAAGTCATCAGGAATGAAGAGTTGTGGTATTTCACATAGGGTAAGGCTATGAAACAGGAAATCAGTAAAATGAAAGGCTACTGAGATATCTCTCTGTAGCTGAGAGGGCTCCAATTCAGCTTTATCGGACTATTGCAAGCAGAAGGTGCTTGAGAGTGTGTATGCCGGGTACACAGTACAGTCCTTAAGCCTACAGATAGGAAAGGGCAGAGGTTAAGGCTGTGGATCAGGACAAAGCCCACACCAACCAGAGAGTAGTCACATACTCAGGCAGGATATTATCTCCCCTTCACTGAACTGCAGTGTATCTCAGGGCTTCTCAGGCTGTATGGCCTCTTATTACAGCGATCAAGGGAGAAGACAGAATACTCATGTGGCTAACGTCAGTCCTTTTCTGAATCCCATTTCTTTCTCTCTCAAAAAGGAGGAGGGGAAAAAAAGTGAAAAGAAGTTGTTTCAGAAAGCTAGACTAGTGCATATTTTCTCCTAACAGCATAACTGCTTGCAAATCACAGGCAAAAGCATGGTGATAGTTTGTGAACAAGGCTGTCTGTTGACCATCACCAACTCACAGTATTTTCAGTGTGCCATAGGGCACCTCAGTGCAGCAGAACACCCCCGCCTATGTGCCTTCATGCTACAGATGACACTTTACGTATAGGCATCAAGTGGCCTTGAATGCACAGATGGAGTTTTCAAGACCTTGTAATTAAGGTAGAAACGTGTCAACTTCCCACAAGCTGCCACTGTCTCCCAGAAATTTTGAGGAAATTTGGTTTCTTCCCACAGACTTCTGTTTCCAGCATAACCTCAGACTACAGTAATCTACATGTGATTGAACATTTTCCCATAATGGGGTGCAGTCTGGCTTTTTGCCGTTGCCTGGAAAAATTAACTCTTTGATGGAGGTCTAAATACCAGTACAATCCTGGGTCTGGAGCTCTTTAAATGAAATCTTTAAGAGGGATGTAGCATTCTGTAGTGCTACAGACCAGAACAGATGAATCTTATAGACAATATATTTTTAATCTGTTGCAGAAACTGCACTACATAAAAGCCGGATCACTTTTGGTCACTGTCAGAAGTGTATCTAAATAAAGTAATATGAACAAACCTAGACCCACCGTGCCTCTTTTTAAAAGCACATGTGCTTATTTTTCTTACAAGGTTCAGAGTAGTAGAAGGTTTTGGAAACGCAGGACAGCCTGGTGCAAGCATTGTGTCATATCCAGGAAAATCAGATCACAGCCAAAGATAATTTCAGATGATTGTTAGTTTGATTAACTGGTTTGATAGCATTCTCCTCTGGAATGAGCTAAGTCCATACTTACAGTATATATAAGCATGCATTTTTACATGTGGCATATAAGCATAGTCACAGTGCAGTGGCCTAACAAATTACAAAACAGGTGTCCATAGTTCCAAGAACAATGACTAATGAAACAAAATCTAATGTGCACCTCGGTGTTCTGTTTGGTGGCATTTGAGACATTTCCTATCAGGAGTACACATTGTTTGTGTTAAATGCATCCTGCAAGTACGTGGTAAGGAAGACTGTTATTCCTCTCCTGTGTCTAAGTTCTGGACTTGTCTGCCGCAGATATATGTGTTGCCTGGTGCCTGCCCTGAAAGAAATTCGGCATTTTTATATCTCTCTTATACTGCCAGAGCATATGGCAAACATGCTGCAGACAGTTACTTTTTCCATAAAACTTTTTCCAGATGTATCATCTCTACCACTCTTATATTAGTTCTAAGTCCTCATCACTCTGCCTGCAGATTAAATCCTCAGAGTATTAACTATTGTCAGCACTTTGCATAGTTGGATTTATCATAACTTTTGTAGGAAGCAGACTCATATGCTATGCTAAGTAGATAATTTCCTGGTAAGAGACTAAACATAGCAGGAAAACAGGAGGACCCACAGAAACCTTATACAATTACCTCCTTGAGAAAAACTAGATGGAAGCAGTTATGGAAGCACACTACAAAATGAGACGTATAATTACTGGTCATCCACATAGGGTCTGTAGAATTTTTTTTTAATCCATCTGAGGACTGACTCAGTGAGTTGGCCCCAGACAGGAGTTTTCCATCCATGTCCTCATCTCTGGCCCCTCGGGTACTTTTGGAGATGCAAATACCCTGTATGATACAGAAGTAGAGACCCACCACCAGTCTGAGCTCTGTGGGGACCATTTCTGAGGAGCTTGAAGAGTCATGGGCTTAGGTGTCAAGGCTGCTCCATCAAGCTGTAAAGGCATGCCTTACACCTGAGTGAGTGCTAGGGAGGTTTGACCACCCCCTACTCACTGCTCAGCTGATCGTCCTGGTACTGGGCCAAAGGATGGGGGTTTGCTCTCCCTCAAAGTCCACAATTTCCTGTGCAAACTGTTGACAACGAGGTACTACTATATGTGTGCTGCACATGAAGAGCAAAGCAGAAGAGCACCCCCCCTCTAAAGAGAGAGGGCTCTGTTTGTCCTGAGCACATGGTGAGAAGAAGGGAACAGGCAGACCAGATGTCTGGCTGGGAGGCCTCAAAGACTCTGCTGCGAGATGACTTTTTAAGGGTTTCTGGCCACTTGTGATTTGGGCAGTGTAGAGATTGAGACATGATGGTGCATTGGTGTGGATTCCGTAGCACCCTGTTGATCTGCTAGGAAAGAGGACAAGTTTGCTAAAGGATGTGCTTAAAGGCTGCTTTGAGGGCAGGTTCTAATGGGATCCTCCTCAAGAGCATGGCAGTTGCTAGCACTGAGAGGAGGGAGGCAGAAATTCAACACTGTCTATTCCTACATGGGGCTTTTTTGGTTCAGAGGCTTTTGTAGTACCGCCTCTCCACCCCCCAGTCCACTTAACTCTTGCTATTAAGCAGCGTCAATTGTGGGATCTAAGGCCATCTCATTTCTTGCCAACATTGTGCTATTGCTGTCTGAATTCTCAAAAGGAATTAACACTTTGGGCAGCACATCATGAAATCACTGTAATGGGCAAACGTTATCTGCACTCAGGTCACATCTCTGAAGGTCTAGCACTGATTCTAAATTCTTCAGCCCTGCTCAGGCCCTGGCAGGCTTAGAGCTGCCAAACCTGCTGTCAGCCACCTTCAGAGACACACATTGCTGCAGTGGTGGGACCAGACAGGAGGAGGACAAGGCAGGGCTGGCTCAGGAACAGAGTAGATAGTTCCCAGTTCTCAGCAAATAACCTCATTGTCCAGAGCTAAAATCTCCCTTCGTACACCATCGTGCCATATGAATGTACTCTGTGACTATGACAAGAGACTAGTGAAACAAATACGGAAACCCTTCTAATAGAAATGTTCATCAGCGGAGTTTTTCCATAATATCTTTGCTGATGAAAAGTTGCTCAGTTGCGTGCATTTGTTTTCTCCAGAGTAAAGTGAGGTTTGGGGGTGGGGGGAGTCATTTTTGGTTTTGTTTATCCCCAAGGGAGAAGCTGCTTACGCAGTAATGAAGGTAGCCACTAGTGTTGAGGCTACTCCACAACCAGAGGCAAGCCATAAGCAACACTTTCGTCTGCACTGCAGATAATTTGAGTTTTTTTATTTGAACACCAAGTAGTCATCTTCATTTTTGCAGAGGTAGATAATATCCTAAAAAAGCATTTGAGTCTTTTGTGTAGCCGAGAAACAAGGATAACAAATACTGAATCCCTGTGAGTACAAAAATCTTCTTCAGTTTTTAAGCACTGTTAGAATTCACCTTGTTTTGCCTTCCCTTTTCTCATTTTTTTCTTTGCTTTTCCCTCTGATAGTATCAAGAGAGAATACATTGCTGCAAGTGAAATAGCTTTGATCCAGGATTTCTCCATGCTCTAAAATTACAGTTCCGTATACCCAAGTGACAGCTAGGTAGGGGTTTCAAACAACATTTAATGAATACTTCTTCATTAAACTCACTGCAGGAAGGGCTTGAAGTTCATGTGGTTCTCCTGTCCTTCACAGATGAAGCCTTGTAATTCTCTCCTGAATTCTTGTTCTGTTTTTTGACTCTAAGGCTTAAAAAAAAAAAAAAAAAAAGTTATCAGTGACTGTTTAGAAAGAATGAGTATAGTTTTATGATTGTATTTTATAATCCACACACAATATATGTCCCTTTTAGAAGAGATGGAAAGAAATGGTGGAAGAAAACCTGTTATGAAGAGGAACTGGGATTCTCATGGCACACACTGTCTCTGTGCCAGTACACTTTGACGGCATATCCAAACCAAATCTTCTTGCCTCTAATTGCTGTTCCATTGTTATTGCACAAACAGCCGGTGAGAATTAAAGACAGATAGGTCTCCAAAAATCTTCTTCGCATCCCTGTCACTGCCAGAGCCACCTGCCATGTAGAAGACTGTAGTTCCAAATCACCTTGTAATCAGTTCTGTGCACTATTTTCTCCTTTTCTTTTCTTCCATCTCCTTCTCCCTCTCATGTCACAGTCTTACATACAGTATGTACAGCACCGGTGACAGTAGAGCACACCCAGCAAAAATTATGGTGTAAAGAACTGCCTGAGGTTGACGGCAGCTCCCTTCCATCTCATGTTGCTGAAGTTCCTCCAGCTCAAACAAACCTAGGTAGCTGCAATCCCTGTAGCCATTGCAGTGGAGCAGAAAGTTGTGGATTGACTATGCCTGCATTTTATTTCAGATAGTAATGGTACTCCGCTACTATTTAGCATCTGAAGACAAAGTTGAGTGCAGCTCAGCTATTCAAGACTGTACAAGCATTTTATACTTTTAGCTATTTTTCCAGGAAACTCTGTGGTACAAAGGGAGCAGTTCTGCTTAGGTGAGTCATTGGGCATGTTCCTATGGGCCAAGCCAAGCGTGGGATTTCAGCTAAAAGGCACTTTCATGGGAAATATGGAATGTGACAACTGTTTGCATTAGAAGTTTTTTTGAAGACTTGGGGCCAGGTTTTCCTGGGGGTGTATGAACTCCTAAGCATTTCCTGGAAAGTGAGGCTGAAACATTTTTGCCTCTTCGGGTATACATCTGCTTACCATATCTGTAGCTTGCAAAACCTGTCTTTGGAGCCATGGGCACTTGCCTGTTTCTGTCTCATTTTCATGCCCCTTCTTATTAACATTTTTGACAGGTTTAAGTTTTTCCCCTAGGAGAGCTTGCAAGAATTGAGTAAATGCTTATGTTGCTGCTTTTCATCTATTTATTTTGCCTGTTTGTTTTTGCTCTTCTTTGGAGAAACTATGATGCATAAATAAGCTATGACCTGTCATCCCAGAGGGAGGAAGTAGGAGACAGTGCATGGAAAATGTTCTCTAGTTTTTCTCCTTTAATTTTGGTAATGACATCATACTAAATGATCAAGCTTTTCCCTGGAATAGAGTTTGCTGTATTTTCTTTTAATCATTCCAGGTGTATATGCTTACAGTAAATCTGAAAACAATTTGGAATACTTATCTTTAAGTCTTTCAAGGTCTATATTACACCCCATTTAAACAACCAATTAAGGTTTAATTTCATTGTAGTTTTCAGAAACAAGGCAATCACTGTCTCCTGCCGTGCCGATAAGACCTGCAGCAACAAAGGGTAACACTCCAAGTAGTAATTTAAAGACAGAGAAAGGAGGTGAAAATGAAAGATTTACCCCTTTGAAATCAAGCAATTATAAGCCTACAGTGGCCATTTCTTGCTGTGACAACTGCTGGTAAAAAAATTTCCATAAGATATCCTTAACATACAGGCTACACTGTCATTTGGGGGTGAAATAGATTTTGTTGGTTTTATGTAAATTTTTCTTTGGATTTTTGTTTGTTTGTTTGTTTGTTTGTTTGCTCTGGGTTGTTGGGAGTTGTTATGTTTTTTTTTGTTTTTTTTTTTAATATTGGTTGTGGAATTGAGGGTGGGGTTTCTTTGCTCATACAAGGGCAGAACAACCAGCAGTAACAGCAACAGGCTCAAAAGCAGCAGAAGTTTCCCCAGTGCTTCCCCAGTTTGCTTTAGTGCTGACCTGTAAGTATCCTTTGCTGCAGAGGGAATGCCTTCGAAAAGCCATATAAACTCTTCATTGAGTGTCTCTGCAACAGAGGTTCAGCTATCAAGCTTCTAGCAGTTGCAGTTAAGCAGTGTCTGGGATGTGACATTTTTGTGACATAGATCCCTATCAGGGAGAAGCTAAGCTGAAAATTACTTATTTCATTTCACAGAAGACAGGGAATGGAGGCAGGGCTGGAAATAAAGCACTGTAGCTAAATTCAGAAAATTCAAATGGGAACAGCTTTGCTGACTTCGCTGGAGTCTGGCTTCTGATTGCAGTATTTGAACCAGACTTCTCCAACTGCTTAACACAATGACTCCTTAGAGTCCTTAGTCAGGATTTTACTAATTAAGACTACATGCCTGAATATGCTAGTGTACACATCAGTGTAGTTAAAAGTTGAATTTTCTCTGTTATATTGTGTTTTTCTTAACAGTAACAGCTTAAAATAAATAAGAGAGAAGGAGAGACCATAGATTGGAAGCTTATATTGGAAGAATAACATGTGCGGGACATCTGCAGATATTCTCATGACACATAATAAATTAAAAAGCCCACATCTTTGGAGATTTGACAGCATAGCTGCAAAAGAATGACTACAATTTCAATGCTAGCTGTTTTCAGTATATTAAAGGTTACTGCCCATGTGTTTCCACAATGTTGTTTATAATACTACCATCTTCTTTTTCAATATTGATTTTTTTTATTCCAGAAGTATTTGTTGTGAGATCACACCAAAAGAAAATGAGCAGAAAACTGCCCAGACAGAGGAACAATGACACTGCATGAAAAGAATGGGAGTCATCTAACAGACATCCAGCCCAGGCCTTCATCTGCAACCCTCCAACAACACCTCCAGTCAGTGGAATCTGGTCACTACACCAGCATATTCATCCTAAAATAGATGCTCAGGCAGAGCATGTGAGCTGCTCCCTAAATGCATCTATTTCTCTCTCTCTTTTAATACAAAGTGCCGATGGTGACTAGCTCAGCTCTAGACACCTTAAGGAACTGGACTTGATGATCCTTGAGAGTCCATTAAAGCTCAGGATATTCTATGATTATGTATTCTTGGTGATGTGAAAAAACCATCAAAGCCATCCAAGGTGTCCATCAAATACTTACTGAGCTGCAAAGGTGTATTTTGTTTCCTCTTACCCCTTTCATTTTGATTGTATTGTTAGTATTGTTTGAGACAATAGAGAATAAAATATTTTTAGGTGTTCGTGTGACTTAGATTGGCAATACATTTTCAATATATGGTTTGGAATAGGTTTACTCACAGTTTTTTTGTACACCATATTGTAGATGAAAGGTACAAGTTGAAAAACCACCAATGTTAATGCTTTGGGAAAAAAAAATCTCTGTGCTCTATATTAAAAAGATGGAAAGAAAATAAATTAAAAAAAGAAAAAAAAAACCCCGAAAGATCCTGAGGCAAATTTTATTTTATTTTTGGAATCCAAACTTTGCCACTTCACTTCTTTTGGCTGCGACATCCGCAGTATGGCAGTTCAAGGTCACACGCTGTGTTGGTACCTTCTTCTGTTTGTTTCTGAAGAACCAGTTATAGAGGAGAGTGGCTGCAGCCAGGCACTGGCTGGCACTTGCCAAGATCTGCAGCCTCAGGCAAAAGCAGATGCTTGTCTGCTTCCAGGAGACAGATGCTGCTGGGTAAGCTGGGAAAGCTAAGCAGATTTCAAGCACCTGGTCACTGCTAAGTTAAAGCACCCTGACTTGTGTTCATCACTGCAAGGCCTGCTAGGGCTTTGCCATTGACTGCACTCAGAGATGCCTTTGCCTTTGTGCTTTTGACCAAAGTCTGGTTTAAGGTGAGGTTAGGTGTAAGCCCTCGAGGGAACAGACCTGTCTGGATTATCTTATTCCAGGAGGTATCCCTGTTTTGGTGAAACCACCCCTGTGTATCTGGAGGAGGACGGTGGCTTCCAGCCCTGTGTGTGTGAACAGAGGTGATGGCTCCTGTGGCTGAGTTTGGCCTATAAATACAACAAAGGTCACATACCACAAGAACTTGACTATCAAGCACCAGCTGATTGAAGAAGCCATTTCCAGGATTCATCAGTAACCTGTAACCACAGTTGAACCTACAGCCACAGAGGCATGTTACTAGGAGTGCTCCATGCAGACACAAATGTGGATGTGATCTCATTACACTACCGAAGCAAGCCCTGAGGTAAGAAAGGGACCCAATCCTCACCTGGTGGGGAAGGGAAGAGGACAAGCGTCCTAAAGTGTAGAAGACATCATAGTAGAATGAAAGCATGTCCACCTCTAAATGAGGAACAGGTTGGATATTAGAAAATATTTATTCTTAGAAAGAGTGGTGAGGCAGTGGCACAGGCTGCCCAGGGAGGTGGTGGAGTCACTGTCCCTGGAGGTGTTCAAGAGCTGTGTGGATGTGGCACTGAGGACATAGTCTTGAACAATCACAGCCATGGATTAATGGTTGAACTAGATCTTATTGGTCTTTCCAACCTTAATGATTCTGTGATTCTATGAACATCGGGAATATCATTTTCTTCAGGCCAGGGCTGGATGGAACTGCAGAGGTGATGTGAATGAGACCGCACAACCCCATGGACAACAGAGACAGAAACATACTCCTTTTGTTCAAATAGTGGGAAATTTCTACTGGTTCATGAAATTTAATAAATGTGCATTCTCTGCATTCTCCAAAAATAATGTAAAAAAAAAAGTTTGTTCTGAATGGGGGGAAAAAGTGACATCTCCTAAAAAACTGTAAAACAGCAAAGTGAGAAGTAAAGGCAATCAATTTGCAAAAATGAAAGGTTTAAATTCTGATAGGAACCACATCTTGTGTGTTCTACTGAGTCTAAATTGCAATACAAAGATACTTTAAACCCCAGAAAATAACTTAGGCTATATATACATAAGAAAAACTAATTTTCACAGTTTCTGAAGTACTATATCTCTGTTCTGAGCAAACATTTTTTATTGAAATAGGTAATTTAGATTTAAGTGAATAGGAAATAATGAACTAGTAGATTTGCAGTCAGATCTTGTGAAAAGCTTAGCTGTAACTCATTGCTCTAGGATCCATGTGTTAGAGACCAATGTTGGACCTTCCTCTGAATCTTGGCACATCACACCTTTGATCAGGCATTAAAAGAGGGGATAAACTGTGGAGAACACACCACAGCTTCTTCAATTTAAAATTTAACTTTTTATTTTTTTAATAAATTCTGTTTATTTAGGCTGAAAGCTGTAGAGTATGTATAGACATAACTGCCTATTAAGATTAATTCAAACCCAAAGTATCATTTTTAAAAGTCTAAATTCTCCATTACGAGAAAAAAAATCCATGTAACCACCCTGTAAATAAATCCAAATTTGCCTCAGCATGATCTGGAAGAGTCCCTCCCCCCCTCCACTGGCTTCTTGTCACAGGCAAATGCTTAAAAGGTTGTGGCTGGAAAATCCCAGGGAAAGCTGGAGATTTTTATGAGATGAGCACTGATTGTGCAGGAGCCTGCAGCTATTGCTGACCTGCCTCTTGCACAGAAAGAGGATTATTACATAAAAAGAATTCTGGAGATATTGTATGAAAAATACATTTTAATGTCTTTCTCAGCAAGAGGATGAGGTGGAGGGAAAAGAAATAGGAGCAGGCCAAGGAATACTGCTGTGTGTAAGGTGTTTTTTCTTATTATCAGTGTTGATACTTGGAAAGATTTTGGAGGATTTTATATGGGTGCAGGTGAATATATACCTAGCCTCACAGCCTTCCTTCATCTCTTCCATTTACAAATAGATGGTCTTTTGCATACATAAAAGCACATATAGTCCCGTGAGGATATATATTTTTCTGGCTTCTTTTCCCCCACAATTTGCCTTCTGCTTCTCCCCCCCTACCTATTAGACAGATTGAATGGGAAGAAAGGCACTATTTGTCTTTGTAATTACTGTGCACATGGAGGGATGTCAGCCTGGGTTCCTCTCCTAATTGTTAGCTGTCAGGGGGCTCTTCTGTTGCAGTGTTCAGTGTCAGAGAGCAGCCTGCCTTCCTACCTTGCACTGAAGAATGTGAATGAAACACCGTAACCTCAGTATCTCTGCAAAGTGCTCTCTGTTCCTTCCTCTCACTTCCAGTTGCTCTCACCTGGAGACAGCAGCTGTTTCTGCTCGCCCATTTTCAGCCTTGTGTTCCTCCCCAGGTTCCCCCCTCCATCTTCCATCCCCCTGGCGCTGATGTTGCACTTCATGCAGCTTGTTCACCTGTATCCATGACAACTGGGATGACATCAGCACAAGGGCTCAATTTCACAATGAGGACTCCAAACCAATTAAGCGCTTATAGCGCCTTTTTAATTGCACTCAAAATACTTCTGGTGCTAAAAAAAATAAAAATGAAGAAGGGGTGGATGGTTGAGTAGATGCAGGAGGTGGAGGACAAAATTCTCTTTCCTTGCTTGCTTCCTATACAATGACAACACTGTGCTTTCCCCAGGCACTACAGCAGTCTTGGCTGCTGTCAGAAATCATTCTTTCATATCACCGAAGCAGTCACTTGCATCCTCAGCATTGCTACAACCAGCTGCAAATGCTTGAATGGCCACTGATGTGTGCTTGTGCTTGAGATGGGCAGAGGGGTGACACTGCTACTGCCTTAATTCCTGCTCAATTAGGGAAGCACATAGCTTTCCTCAGGCGAAATCTCTGCCATCACCTTATGCTGGCCTATCTCTCTGCTGCTGGGAGTAGGTCGGGGAGAGCTGTTCAGTGCAGTCTTTCTCCTGTGAGAGCCCATGGCAAATCTTATAAGGTGGCAGTGCTGGCACAACTGGGTAGGGCAGAGCTGCTTCCATTTTGAGCAGGGATGAGCAATCTTGATGCCTCATCCACTCCCAAGCAGGGAACTTTTCCTAATGTGCAAAATTCCTGGGCACAAAGCACGGGGAAAAAAATAACTTCCCCTTAATCAGATTTGTACAGGAGAAGCCCTTCTGACTTGCAGTGGGTATTGGCAATGTAGGTCAGGTCGAACCCTGACAACTGGAGACCTGTGGCAGCCATCATTCAGAAGTGGGGGAGCAATTGTATTCCTTTAGTCCATACATTCTGCTTAAAAATCTGCTCCTCAAGCTTCCTCCATTACTCAGGGCCAGGGAGCTTCCCCTGGCTGCATCCCCCATGCTGCGTGGAGGGGCTGGGGAGCCCACAGCTGTCCTTAACTACTGCTCCACAGCCCCTGTGATGTGGCTGTTCCATACTGAGAAGGCTTTTGCAACAAAAAAGGAGATGTCAGCTCCACAGCTCTGGGATGGTTTATACTACAGGAAGCGCATTTGTCAATCTTTCATCATGTGCTGGGTGGAGAGGGAACCAATGAGCTTCAACAAGAGCAAGTGCAGGGTCCTGCATCTAAGTAGGATGCATGAGTACAGGTTAGGGGCTGACCTGCTGGAGGGGAACTCTGTGGAGAAGGATCTGGGCGTCCTGGTGGATAACAGGTTGGCCATGAGCCAGCAGTGTGCCCTTGTGGCCAAGAAGGCCAGTGGTACTGTGGAGTGCATTAAAAGGAGCATGGCCAGCAGGTCAATAGAAGTGATCCTCCCACTCTTCTCTGCTCTAGTGAGGCCACATTTAGACTACTGTGTACAGTTCTTGGTTTCCCAGTTCAAAAAAGACAAGGATCTCCTAGAAGGAGTGCAGCAGAAGGCCACAAAGATGATGGTGATCCTGGAGCATCTCCATTAAGTGGAAAGGCTGAGAGAGGTGGGGAGGAGAAGACCGAGAGGGGATCTCATCAATATTTATGAATATCTAAAGGGAGAGAGACAAGTGGATGGGGCCAGGCTCTTCTCAGTGTGTACAGCAATAGAATAAGAGGCAATGGGCAAAAAATTGGAACACTGAAAGTTTCATAAAAACATCTTTACTGTGAGGGTGACAGTGCACTGGAACAGACTACCCAGAGACGTTCTGGAGTCTCCTTCACTGGAGATATTCAAAACCTACCTGTATGCTTTTCTGTGCAACCTACTGAAAGAAACCTGCTTTAGCAGATGTTAGACTCAATGGCTTCCTTTTCTACTCCTACGATATTGTGATTCTGTGTGTATGCTGAATGTATTTTAACTTCAGTTCATTGCCTAGACAGTCATGAAATAATCCCACCCCTCATGAAAACAGTCACTGTTAATCCATGGCACCCTGCTGAATCATAACAAGGTGACAATGAATGCAGGTAGCAAACTATCTTGGTGGATGGGGCAGGAAGGCCATCATTACGTGGAAGCTCAGGTAACATTGACCTCATGGTACTCAGACTGAGGGTGAAGCCCACCTGCTTGATAGAGCTGTCCTCACATTGTAACAACAAATATCAAACAGGAAAGAAAGGGTGGAGAATGCAAAATGAAAAGAAGAAAGGATTGAAAAAGGAAGAGAAATAGGAAAAAAGTAGAGAAGAGGAAATAAGATGTCACTAAAATAATGAACCTAGTTGTTTCTGGGAAGAAAACAATCAGGCAGGAAAACTAAACATTGAGGCTGGGCTTCCCTCTGACTACACTGTGAATAGCATTGTAGCAAACCTTGTCTATATGGGAGGACTAGATGTTCAAATCAGTTGGACAAGATCATCATCCCTACTCATTCCTCAGAAATTTACTGGTTACTGCTGCTGCCTGGGGTGCTGCTGTACTGTTACTTCATGGTTTGATGTAGCTGTTATCATTTAAGTCTCTAAAGGGATCACCATTTATCACTGGTATCTGTCCATGTGACTAGAAGTTAGATAACTGGGAAGAAACAATATATTGAGTCATTTACTTTTATAACCCAGGATAAAATTTGGCTTATGAAGAAAGCAGCTAATTCATGTAATGATTTTTGATGCTTATCCATGAGAATTTATGTTGCTCTTGTCCTGTCTTATTTGCGTGAACTCCTTTATCTTGTTATTAGAGGAACTGCACTGCTTGGCTGACAATGCCCTCTTAGCTGAACCATGAACTGACTTAAATTGAGTACTGGACTAGTTCCCTTTGTGCTCCATTTTCCTATAAATTGGAGAAGGTGTTAGGGAAAGGCTACTTGAGTGAAATAAATGTTTTAATCCTGAGCTATTTCAATTCCTTCTCTGCAAACATTATTCCAACACCTTATTTTCCGAATTTCCAGAGATCACTAGAGTAGAATAGCATCCAACTTCTGCTACCGATGTTCACTGCAATCTTTTAAAGCACGCTGAGGGAAATCTGTCATCTAAACTGGGTACGAAAGTATGTGCCCAGTGAAAAATCAGAGGAAAATTTAGAAAGGATTGAGTTTTAAATCTCAAACACATTTTCCTAGCAGAAAGAACAAGTCCCAGAGGAGCAATTCCCAATCCACTTTATCCATCAGTGGCATGTGGTCTGTGCAGAGGCTCTAAGCAGTGCATCTGGGAGAGATCTCTGGCTCAGACAGAGCACCTGTAACACACCACAAGTGCTATGTGAATGATTAAGCTGGAGGAGCTTGAATGAAATCTTGTTTGGGAAAGAGAAGTGCTTCTGTGAGTCACAGCTGGAGAGAGGGAAAGATGCCATTGTCCTTGTCCTGGAGGCAGGAGAAGGAGACCAATGTGGGTGTAGTTTCCATTTTCAGGGACAGCTGCTTTACATGGGAGGAGGGACTGACCAGGGGAAACCTAAAGCCTCTGTACACCTTCTTGAATACAGGCAGCTACTTTGCAGAAAAGCTGTTCTCTGTGGGCAGGAGAAAAGCTGCTTGCTCAGTATTTTCCCTGCAATGACATGAGGAAACACTCACCTTGTACACACCCAGAAAAGCCCTGAGCAGGGCTTCAGCAGCTGCTGGAAAAAGCAGGCTGAAGGCTGAAATTGCTGCTTACCTTCCAGCTCAAATGCTGTCCCAAATATTGTGTTTTTCCAGTTGAGTGGGGTTCCATTGGAACCTGAGAGAGAAGCTCCATCCCTGGGTAACAGCACTGCTTGAATAACAATGTCAAGCTGAGATGTCAGCTTCCATAATCTCAGTGTTCTCCACCCACTGCTGAACTTCACAGCAAAACTGTGAGTGACTTAACAGAGGATAGGAGCAGTCTCTATTAGCATTCAGAGTATCTGCTCATTGACAGTGCAGCATGTCACATTATCTCATCACTGTAGGCATCCAGCGTGCCATCCCACAGGATACATCCTCTGCATTTTGAGCAGCTGGATCCCATGTGCTAAGGCACTAGTCTGCCAGCTGCCTTTCTCTGGCAGCCTGTCTCACTGCATCCCTTCTGCATTTGCACAGGGCACTCAGCTTGTGAAACTGCAAATTTCTATCAGTTCACCATCAGAATGGCTAGAGCAAATTTATGATTTGTTTCAGGCAGTCATCAACTGAAGTCTGAGCTTGAAAAACCACCTAGCCTTCATGTGAATCCCTACAGACCAATGCTAGGATTTTTAAAAAGGAATGTTTACCACTAGCTCTAAATGTGAAAGGAAGCACCTAACAACCAGCATTTGGGAGCTGTTGATTGCTCAGGCTGTCTGGAACTAAATTATTTGTTTACATGTTTCAAGATGAGTTCAGAAAGCTAGTTGTAGTTAGTCTTCTTTTAAAGTCTCTCTAGGCGTCTTCGTACGTGTACTGATCTACTCAAGATGTTCACTCAAACCATTACATATTGATACCGGTGGTAAAATCAAAGCAACAGATGACTTTGCTGCTGTACCATCACAGCACAGTCCCTTACTGACTGCCACCAGAAGAAGGCTGGTAGTATGAAGAGATGTGCAATCACTCTGGGCTCTCATATGTACCATCTGCACTGTGCACTTCAGACATGTGATTTAGGTCCCACCTTGCCAGAGATGCTGAGGGCTGTCTCCTCAGCTGCTCTATTCACCATCATGGGGTAGGAATCATAGAATCACAGAACAATTTGTGTTGGAAAGGACCTCAAAGCCCACCCACCCCAAACCCTGCCATGGGCAGGGCTGTCTCCCACCAGCTCAGGCTGCCCAGGGCCCCATCCAACCTGGCCTTGAGTGCCTCCAGGGATGTGGCACCACAGCTTCTCTGGGCAATGGGAATGAAGGAAGGAATGGGAGAGAACTTTGTGCTTTCAAAACTACCTCTGATTTTAGGAGAAATTCTGTAGAGCCATCACATAATGGATACCATGCTGTCTCCCTTAGCTGCTGTTCACCTTCCCCATACCTGCTTGGCCCCACATAGTAGTCTCTGGGCTCCCTGGGTCCTCTGATGTCTTACAGGCTATGGGTTTTGGTTTTGTGACATTTTCTTCAAATAGAGACTCAGACTGAAGGATTAACTAGCCCCAGTAATGGCCCTGCCTGTAGCACTCAACTGCTGGGAATTATCTTGTCATTCTGTGGCTCATTTACAAATGGGGGAAAAATGGTCTCAGCTCTGTTCAGCTGTACCACTTTTCACCCCAGAATTGCTTTTACAGCTGATGTTTGAGCTGCAAGCATTTATTTTCCTCTTTCCTCATTACACTTCCAGCTCTCTGAGATATTAAGTAGCAGGTGCTTTGAATAAAGCATATTATTCTGAGAAACATTTTCATCATGAGGTAAACTGACACATGCTAACTGCTTTAAAATACTTATGAAGCAATTGAATACAGCAGTGTAGGTTACTATGCAAAAGTCTGTCTCTAATAGTTTACCATTACACATATTTCCCTGCTAAAGGGTGAGTCTGTTCTGCAAGTAGAGCTTGTTGCTTCAAACAAGAAGAAAAAAAAGAAAAAGAAGGAGAAGAGACAGTGGTCTGTGCTACCCCCATAGGATATTCTTAAAGCAACAGCAACAACAACAACACACAGATGGTTGTATTTTGCAGCAGCATTTGAAAAAAACTTTAAAGAACTATGCAAATTTTGTCATTTCTTTTTTTGGTTTGCATATTTCTTCTCGGTCTCCTGTTCTACCACACATGATTGCAAATCTGTTTCAACCTATAAATAGATATCTTCTTGCAAGCAAAGAGCTTTGTAATAGTAATATGCATGTTCCAAAGATACCAAGAGTGAGGGGATGTTATTATTGTATAGGAAGTTTGAGTGGTAAAGCTCAATGCTTTCCATTTGGTTAATGCATTGGATCAAAAATAGAATCCCTGTCCCAAGGTGTTTACAGACTAAAAGGGACATCACCAAATTGTAAATTACTTATCTGACTGAAATAGTGTTACCTACTGTTTTGTCAGTTAATGCTTATTGCCAAGAGGAAAGAGCAAGGGGAGAGCATTTGTCTCCATTTTTATACCTTAGTTTGCATCTTACCGTCACTTTGTAAGTAGATGGTGTTATGGCTTTACTGCTGGCCTATTGCCCTTCCCCTTGTGCTTACCCTAAAATGTCACATTGTCATGTGCTGCACTGTCCTGTACTCACAGGCCTGCCCTCCCTTTCCCTATCATGAGCTATGTCATTGCAGTTGTGATGGGACCTGCAGAATGCTGGAGTGAGGTTCAGATGTTGCTGGAGGCAAGAGGTGAGCAGAGGCCTGACTGGGGCAGTGTAAAGGATGCCGCCACAGCCTGAGAGTCTCCACAGCACACAAAAACATCTCCTAAGTGAGATGTCCTGTAGGCAATGCTTGCCATCACATCTTCTCTCAGTTAAGTTTCATGGTGATTTTAATAAATTAGTGCAATTTGCAGTTTCAGATGCCTTCCAAGTGAGTACTGAATGAAACTTGTTCGGAATTTTAAATGCACCTAGAGGTGTCCTCTTCCATGGTGAGAATATGTTGATCTTGCTATTTCTACTAGCAGTAGGTGGGTGCAATGGGATGCCTTCAGACCCACTTTGTTTAGACCAGAACAGCAAGTGCAGTGCACTGTGAATTTTTTATACATACTTTTCCCATGGGGACAAATTCTTCCGAGGAATTGACAAGTGTACATGTTATTTCCTTCCTACCTGGGGTGAGAAATGTTCAAGGCCCTGAAACAAGAGCATGGAAGCTGTTCTGGTGCCTGTGCACCAAGTAAACTAGCACCATCATCTACCAGCAGTGGTAAGACCAACCCTAGATGAACTGGGAACCAGCCAGCTCTGCTAGTATCAATCCCCATCACTTCCCATGGGGCTTGGAAGAGCTGACCCAAACCCTTGACAAATTCTCTCCCTCCTGAGGTCTAGAAGGTTTTGTGCCTCCCTTTGGGACCACTGCCTGCAACAGCAAATCCTCTTCGTCCAGTATCATGGCTGCTTGTGTCCACAATTTGCTGCAATAAAAGCAGCTGATATCCTTTCCATGAAATGGTAGATGCTGTCAATATCTCATATTTTACCAGACTTTTTCTCTTTATCTGTTGGATGTCTGTTAGACATAGCAAATGAGATCTATTGAAGTTCTGTATCTTTGCATATTGGCAAGCGTTGTTGAATCTGACATCAGTTCCTAACTGTGCAAACAGTTTTGCTTTTGGCTTTCTGTTGAACAAAATATCAGCCAGTAACAACACATGCTGTAGTGGTGCTGTTCTGTAATTTAGCAGCGCTAAATAGGATACAGAATCTGATTCTTCAGCCTTTTGCAATATGTAATTTAATATTCCAATGCTTTTTCTACCAGCCCTTTGTGCAAGGAATATCAGGAAATGACAGTGACATATCCGAACCTGTATTTCACTGCAAACTGCTTAAGTTAAGGCCCATCGAACTGTGACTAATTGCTAGATATTACTATGCCAGGTCTGTCATGTTGAGATAAAATAAATTAGATATCCATCATTACAGGTTGAGATATAGCCTCATTAGAAAGTGCTGTCTCAGTGCAATGGACATAATGGTGTAGGGCAAGTTTAGCTTGGCTTTTCTTCCCAGTGTGTAAACAATTCATGTCTGCTTTCCTCCAGAAAGGGCAATTATTCTTAAACTAGAAATACTGTGTTGTGGCCTGGTTTTGTAGTATATATAATCAAAGTTAATAAATCCCCTTTTTGTTGCTATTTAAACCTACCTAAGGTGCCTTTGACACTTAGAGGGGTTTCATTACGGGTCAAGATGTTCCATTCCATGCCTCTGGGAATTTGTTCAGTCTGCATAAATCTTGATGCTGAGGAGGTAGATTCAAGTAATACACAAATTACAGGCAGTGTTTGAAGCCTAATTGAGGTCTAACCTGAGCCTCTGCATAATGCACTTAACTTGTTCAAAATTCCTACAAGTCTCCTTAGAAGGAGCCATTCCCATCTCTCCTGCTTCACAACTCAGAGCCTTCAGTTGTGTCAATAAGCGAAAAGTAAGAGCATACACACTACAACTGTGCAGGGGTCATGTTGTACAGAAAATGACTGTTTGGATGATGTTTGCCAGAGAAGGCTCGACTGGTGGTTTATTGATCGTTCTACAGTTCTTTAGATCAAGTAGCCACTTGTGGCTGCATCTTATAGCCACGTGGTCCATTCTTTTCTGTAGCCATTAATCAAACCACCACATCTAACTCTAGTTACGAAACTGACCTGATTTTGGTGAAAACTGGGTACCATGCTCAGTTATCCATACCTGGAGAAAAATGCAAGGCTGTTGAGACAAAAGCCTTCAGATGGGCTTGTGTGCAACATTCAGATCTGAGTGGAAAATTCAGATTGCGTGTTGATCAGAATTTTTACAAAGCATTTGGTTTTGGGAGGTAGTCTTCTCTAAGGACTTCAAGAAATTGTCACCTTTACAGCAGAAGACTCCGCAATCCGACCTGCCCTGGCATGCATTGACAAAGAACCTCCTGAAGGAATTAATTTCCATTCACTGGGTTTTAAGCTGATATAGATTCAACAAAGCCTGTGATTTTTACATGTTGAACAGAACTCTGTGTTGGCTAGTTCGTGATGCTGAATATCCACTAAACATCATAACTGGTAATGAACATAGGAATGAATGTTATCCCTGAATCTATGACTAGATTATAGAAGCTCCCAGAAACCCCACTTACACAAAAATACAGCCTTCTTCAAAGTTTTAAGGTGGACATAAAATAGGAAACCTAGTGGAATAAGTTGCTTCGAAATAGCCTGCTATAATCCACATTTAAACACAAGAGAATGAAGCAGATTCTGTCTTGACAGAACAGGCCTGTAAGACAGTTAAGTCTTCCTGACATCTTTCAGAATAGGCCGTAAGGACATAATTGAATCTTCATGTAGAGACTTTTACACTATTTCTAATGTTCAGAGAGGCCATCGGTTGGGCTTTGCCCATTGACATCAAGTTAGTCCTAGGAGTGATGTGTTAAATCTCCCTAAGGAAAGGATAAGAGAAGTGGCAGTTAATGTTATGGAGGGGAAATTCAATTTCGCTTGGAGCGGAAAAAGCATCCTGACCAGACCAGATGAACTAATATGAGTGCAGTTAAAGATATATTACTAGAGTTACAGCTGTATCAGAAAAAGAAGGACTTCTCTTGCATTGGGAATTAGGAGGTCTTTTAGAGGGCAAGCAGCCTGTGTTAAGCAGCTCAAGGAGAAATGATGGATTCAGAATTAAACTCACAAATTTTTCCTCCAGCTCAGTCTTGTAGGCATCATCATCTGCCCTTCTTGCCAATGAACAAGTCAATAATTAATGAATATTACTGTTACTGGAATATTTACAGATTAACATATCAGCCGATTAGATCTCATTTTAAAAGGAAGTACGAATAAATTCATTGTTACCTGGCTAGCCTAATGCCGGTTTTAACTCAATGACTCTATAATTAATTTTGACTTCCAGGAGTTCCCTCTGGAGTTGATTAATACTACCATCTTCTGCTGATGCCAAATGTTCCTTCAACAGTCATCCACCTTTTGAACAAAAGACCCAAGGATTGACTGATTATGTCACTGGAGATACCCTGAGGCATCTATTTGGCTTCCACAGGCGATATGGAAATCACAGGTCTCCTGGACACCCTCTGTCATGTCTGCTGATCTTATGCCGGTGTTTCAGATACAGATATTTTGGCAACAGAAGTGAGTCACCAGTGTATTGTAACTGCATCTAAACCACGACCAAATCTGTCCCCCTGCTTCAGCTGATGAATTCCGGTTTCCATCTTAGATGCTTTTGATGTGCCAGGAAATCTTCTGGGCCCACTTTCTTGTCAACCCGTATGACTTCTTATTGCCTAATTATCTTTTCCAGTATAATAATGAAGCCTTCTAACATTTATCCTTCTCCCCAAGGAAAATATATCTCAATCACTAGAAAATGACCTTCAGCTTCTATTGTGAACAATGAAACAAAAAGTGTTCAGAACAGTATCAGCTTCATCTGTACTTTTCCATTGTCATGCCTTGAAGTCTCATTACGTTCTGGTAATTTCTCTTGTATGTAAATAGTTTCTTTGTTTATCCTAATTTTCTTGGCCATATTTGTACTGTTTATACATTTAACTGCCTTTATCAGCTTCATCTCAACCTTCTTCCTCTGACACTTTCAGAATAATACCAGCAATTCCTGTCATAAATCATTTCAAGATCCTTTATTCATTTACTTCAGTTTCTTGAGGTCTCGTTGGTACATGCAAACTTGGTATGTCTGAACTCTTGGAGGGATTGATTCATTTTCCTTCTTAGGAGAAGGAGTGAATACACTCTCTATATGCTACTATAGAAAAAGCTTACAGAACAAAGCTGGAAGCTGTGCTTCCTGCCTATTGCGTAGACAGCACCAAGCACAGGGAAGTGCTCATGTGGTGAGAAGGCCTTACAGTCTCCACTGGCTGACTGATCCCAGATACAGCCACCTTTCTGAGCAGCTCATCTCTTGTTTTTTGATCTCTCAGTATTAAATGGAGGAAAATCCCCTCAAACTCACCCCAGGCGTGGGCCCAGACCTTCAGTCTGTTGCACTATTTCATACTCTTCTGCAACAGAATCTTCACTGTCAGTCTGAACGTTTTTCTTCCAGCACCTCCTACAGTGAATTTCAGGGGAACTTGATGCTTCCTCACTATTTCCTGCCTTAACTAAGGAAAATTTTCACCTCTCTTGTCTTTTCCTTGAGACGGTTTCACCGGCCAGGGGAAGATTTTTGGTCTCTCTGGCTTTAGCCTTTCCTTGCATTCATTCCTTACAAAAAAAACTGTTCTGTGGAGGTAATACAAGTGAGGAGTATGATTGCCCACTTTATCTTTCCATCTATTAGGGATACAACTGCAATGCAGGCTCCCTTGCCTTTTCAGCAGTCTGTGTCCTAGTTACAAGAGGACGAGGAGTCCTGAGGTTGTTCACAAGTCTAGTTGTCTCCTGGGGTTGTGTACTGTATTATCCCTTGGGCCACTTCCATCTCAGTTAATCTGATCAAAGCAGACCTTCAAATTCAATTGTTTTGACTTTTCTCTTAGATTTTCACTTTTATTTCACTTCCAGGCCTAATAAAATTACCGTCATGGCTCCCAAGCCATATTCCCCATTATTCTGTATATCCTTTTCTTTAATAGCTTCCTAATTCTCCCCAGTTAAAAGTCTTACACATTTATGTTCCTGCTCTTTGTATGTACCATTTTTATAGATTTTACCATCACCGTATTACACTGAGTTGTTGGGCTAATGGCTCTTTCACTTGGGAATTAGGAAAATTAAGAATCATTTTTTTTGTCATCTATTGAAAGACGCTGATGATTCTAGATTGAGTTCTGAATTATAACAGTCACATTCAAGTTTTTGTTTTCCTTAACCTGAACTTACGTTTTCATTTGTTACACTTTCATTCTGTCTTTTCCTCAGTGTTTTTAAAAGAAGTCCCTAGAAATCCTCTCTTTTTTAAATAGGAATTCTTTCCAGGAGTACCTCAGGTATTCTATGACATCCTACTGTTATTTCTCACAATAGTCAGACATAGACACATACACAAGAATTTTCCTATGGAATCCATTACACCAGGTCCATCACCCAAATGCAGTTGCTTACATGCATTATGCTTGTGGATAAACAATTAGAAGGAGAAAATAAATTATAACTATCATGACATTCACTAGGCATTACATTCCAGAATTTATAAGAAAGAGACCAGAGTTCCACTACTACTCAAAGCTTGAGAAAGTTTAAAAGCAACGTTCTTAGAGTACTGTTTATGAGTACTTCTGCAGCCACGAAACACTCAGCTATGGGGTTTTGTACAGACTGACTGTTCAACTTTTTTTTCCAATTTTCTTCCTATTTGGAAATTTTAAATGTCTGAATAATCTTCACCAGACATTCTGGATGCAAGTAAATACAATTTCATCGTTTCACTCTGAGCTTTAGATTTTATATACGTCTGAATCATTTCTTTTTCTGAAAATACTTCCTCCATTTTAAAAAATACTCTAAAGCCTGAAAGCTTTCTCCTGTGGAAACAACAGTTGGGAACTAAGGACACAAAGACCTGAGATGAGATGAATATTAAGGATCCCAGCTTCACAAAATAATTTACATGTGGAATATTCTTATTTCTATGGGTCTGCATTACTACTCTTACTTCTTTCTTTTTCTTTTACAATCAAACTTATTGAAGGAAGTAAAGGAAGGATATACTATCTCAAAAATCCTGTTTTACTGAAACAGCTCAACCTATTTGTGCTTTGATTCCTTGGAGATATACAAATGCTATTTATCAATTGATTTTAGAAGCTAGAGATCAGGCGCTTGAGATCACTTACTAGCTAAAGAAGTGGAGGGTTGAATGTAACAGAATAATAAATGGCTGTGGTTTGGTCACACAGATGTGAGGTAGACAGTCGATATCCTCCAGCAGTGCAGCTTATTTGATAATGCAGCTATAACTGGGAATAAAACAGCCGCAACTGCTATGCTATGTCTGCACCTTGGGAGGGGTGTTACAAACTCTTTAAGATAGGTCAGAAAAAAGAAACAAACAAGCAACCTTCAGACCATTTGCAAAGAGAAGCTTTAAATACAGTTTGCTTTGCGTGTATCTTATAACCCTGACTTTCTCTGAGAATCTGCTTTGACATTCAGTCAGCTACAGTGCTGTGAAAAAGAACATGAGCTGGGGATTGTGCATGCTGCCTGAAGCATGTGAGGGAACTCAGGGAAATGATGCATGTGCAAAATTCACCTTGAAATGAAAGCAACCTGCAAAAGTAATTTTTAGATTCAATTTGTCCACACTTCAGTCTACTGCGCTCTCTGGTAATTATCCCCATGTAGGACCTGTGGGACCCTACCAACATCTGCGTGATTCTGATATTTATCTTCACTTCAGAGATGCCTATGTTGTTCTTGCTGACCACAAAAGACCACTCTGGCTCAAGGAGCAAAGGTCTTCTCCTGTCCTTACACTGCTACAAGAGACCTGGTGGTGGCAGTGGAGGAGCACATCATGGGGTGCTTCAAAGGGAGCAGCACCCATTCCACTCTGCTGCACAGGGCATGTGAGCTGCAGGGCATGCCTGAGAGAAAGAAGGGCTTCTTGCAGATTATTCTAATTACCTATGTGACTTTTTCCCCCTCACTTTAGCCAGCACAACTATGTATGCACAGAAATAGCTTCTTATTGCAGTAAGATAGCTCCTCAAACACCTGAAAAGGACTGATCCAGCATTTTGAGTTATACAGTTTGGCCACTTGTACCAAGAAGCCCATTCCTTGCTAGCACATATCACTGATTATGCTGTGGGAATTCGTCATGTTAAAGAGTTACGACATCAGTTATGCTTGTTGACTTCGGCCTCTTTCTCCTAAGAGCAACATTGCTGCAGTTTTTCTTGATTAAAAGCTCTGGGCAAACTTTTTGAAAACCTAGTTGTGTGAGTAATATGCAAAGCTTAGTGTGTGTGAGGTGATTCTGATCTCCCACCTTTGGATCCCCAGGATAATAAATCCTGGATAGCACGGTCACAGGCAGCTCTGTCAAATGTATAGCATCACATGCAGATTGTTAAACAGTGCTATTATCCTGGTGTCATCATGAGGCTATTCTATGAAAAGGAAGATCTCTCCCTTCTGGCCACAATATTTTCTTAGGAATTTGGGGGGGTTTAGATGCTAGAGCTGTAACCTTGATGGAAAATAACATCCAAGGGAAATGTGAAACTACACAGCAGCAATAATCAGACAGTACTATTTTCCCCATGCATGCAGAAGATCCTTTTCAGCTTTTGTACGATTGTTTATACATGTTTATTTTCCCTCACTTCAGAATAGGAGTGACTGAAAGAAAAAGTACAGTGCAAGAGATCTTGTTTTGTTTGACAAAAAAAATCTCCAAAGAAACTCCTCACCATCTTCACTAGAGCTCAGGGAGAGAGTGTGAGAGTTTTTAATTAAAGAGAAATCATTTCTAGTTTCAACATAATTGCTGGGTGCTATCATGTACAACTTGCAGTACTATCTTCTATAAAAAATTAGAGTACATTGTTTCCATACCAGTGATGTGTTTCTTTAAACAATTCAGACAATCATTTGAGAATGTTTCAGAATTACTCCTTTCTTTATATTTACAAATATATATATATATATATCCTGCTTGGAACAACACATGCAAGATTGTTTTAAATGTAGTTTTATTAAACATTACATCTACTTGGAAAATAAAATGTTGTTTCTCCTGTAGAATACATCAACTTCTCACTTAAAATCTGAAAAGATATCACATGTGAAGTGTCTGTTTTCTGATAAAAGTTGCTGGTTTTCAAGGTAAGGAAAAAGAAAAAAAAAGGAAAATTGAAAAGTGTCTATAGAAAAGGTATAAAGAGGAAGTTTCTGACCATAGCTGTTAAACACCCATTAGTATCTGATTCATGGACTGTAACTCTAAGTAGGATTTCCAAAATACTTGCATCCAGAATCAGAAAAGGACTTCCCAACAACCTCAGTATCTTCAGAGGAGGATATATGACAAAATGAAGATTCACTCAGTGCATCAGGCACCCTCCTTTTCTGCAGCTGCAAGTACTGTCCTCCATAGGAGATTTGGCCTATCCTTGGCAGAAAGTCTTCCTTTAATCTCTGTGTCAATAATTTTAACTAAAATTACTTTTCAGCATTGTTTTGGTAGAAGAGGTGAATTGTTTTTCATTGCCTTGACGAAGACTAACAACAAAGGACTGTATACCATCCGCATACTGGACTTTCATGTAATCCCTGTGATCTCTTAGGGGTCTTTTCCAACAGAAGTGATTCTATGAAGAAATATTTAATATATAGCTTTATACACAGAACATGCAGCAGAAAATAAATGGCCATAGATTTATCCCCATGTGCAAACTCTTCACATATGTAAGTGCTTGTAGGATGAGCACTTAATCTTGCATTTTCCCTATTAATCAAGTGGGTGGCTGGAGAAGCATAGGAGATGTAACAGAGGTGGAAAAAATCAATACTGTGATTTGGGCAGAAGAAATCAATGCAACAATGCAGCAAAAAGAACGGAATATAGCGCTGTGGACAGAGGTGATCGATAAAAATACAGATGCTTTTGTGATGCATGGTGAGTGAACAGGTCCAAATAGGACAGAAGACTAATCTGGACCTTTATCTGAATCTAGTACAAATACATGTTTGGGAGGATCCGCTGAGCTAGTTTTTTTATACATATGCAGACACACTTTCTTCCCCTTCTTTTTCTTTTCTTTTCCACCATACCTCTGATCCCAGGTTCCAGTTGGCTCTGGATACACAAATGACAAAATACTCAATAGCCGAAGAAAAAAATAGATTGCCAGCATAATCCGATGATTTCAGTTAGTCTGAATAAATTGCATGCTGTTTATAGTGCTGGGTACTGCTATTTACTGTGTGTGCATTTTAAATGTTGGGTTTGTTTGTTTTTGTTTCTGTGTTTTCATTATGAAGCAAAGGTCTTCTCCAATCCACTTTCCTCTCCAGAACTGGATTTCTAAGTCTGGTCATTTCCTTGTTTCAGCATAGCAGTTTGCCTCACACCCTGAGATATGTTGAAAAAGGCAATCCCCATATTATTTGTGAAGGAAACTTTGCCAGGCTGTTAGTAAAATCCTATCTGACTAGCTGCTTTTGCTGTTATATTTATAATATATATACATTCTGAGGACATTCTGCCCAGTTTCTTCTGGCTTGGTCTTTCTGTAATGCCTCATATGTTGGTTGTTCATTTTTTTCTTGAGTACTGCTAAAGCAGGTATAACCTCAAAAATGATTTCTCCATGTTGGAACAACAACTCTCTCTTTTATTTTATTTATTTATTTATTTTTCTTTGGCCATACTAAGGCACATTTTTTTATCCCTTGCACAAAACTCCTGACTTTGTACCACACTGGTTGAAAACATTTTTTTTTCTACTTTGCTGGTGGATGCAGGTTATTTATGTTTCAATTCCAATGTATGGGTACCTGCAATGATAAGATATTACATCCATAAGCTACCTATCTGGCCCCAATTCTGCTAGCCCATTTATTACATTTATCTCATTGCTACTGTGTAGAGTTCCAAAATTTCAATTGCTGCACACTTTACACAGTCAGAGCTGCATTTTACCGGACTATTACAATACTAACACTCAATAGTATGAAATCTGAACTTCCAGTTTTAAAATACCACTGGTATTGCCCACCAGCAGGCACAGCTCCTCCCAGAACAGTTCCTAAGAAGGCGATGAATGCTATCTCCCTGAAGATCTTGGATGAGACTCATGGCTGGGCTTTAACCTTGCAGTCCTGCTTGAATCTTAATCAGCCCTCAGCATCCTCTGTCTTTCCTGAAGGAACCTGGGTGATTGTCTCCATCACTAAGACACGGGAGCAGAAGTCTTCCAGAGGGAGACTCATAGAATCATCTTTTTTGAACTGAGGAACCCAGAACTGGATGCACTATTCCAGATGTGGCCTTGCCATGCAGAGTAGAGGGAGAGGATCACCGCCCTCAACCTGCTGTCCATGGTCTTTTTAATGCACCCCAGCATACCATTGGCCTTCTGGTCCATGAGGGCACACGGCTGGTTCATGACCAACCTGTTGCCCATCAGGACCCCCAGGTCCTTCTCCACAGAGTTCTCTCCAACAGGTTAGCCCCTAACCTATACTGATGCATGTGGTCATTCCTCTCCAGGCGTAGGACTATACACTTGCCTTTGTAGAACCTCATAATGTTCCTCTCAGCCCAATTCTCAGCCTGTCCTTGTTTTGCTGAATGGCAGCACAGTCTTCAGTTTTGTCAGCCACTCCCCTCAACTTTGCATCATCAGCAAACTTACTGAGGGTGCACTCTATCCCTTTGTCCAGGTTGTTGGAAGAAGAGATTGAAAAGGGTAGATGTCACACCAAGTGACATGGTTTAGAGCAGTCAAAGCCATGGGCATATGGTTGGACTAGATGATCTTAGTGGTATTTCAACCTTAGTGATTCTATGATGAACAAGACCAGGCCTAGTACCAACCCCGGGGGAACCCGGCTAGCTGCAGGCCTCTCTAGTAATAGACCTTACAGGCCACTACTAGCAGCCTACCTTCATAGCTCACAGGAATCTCATAAACAAAATGACACTGCTAAGTGTCGATCATCTTTCCTGACAAGGACACTACGCTCCTGGTACAGATAGTTACTAAATCTGGAGAAATTTGATGTCTGAGAGTATTTTTTCTTCTGCAGCATGATAGTGTTGCCAGGAGGATTTAAATGTTTGTTTGTAGAGAAAATAGGAGTGTGGTGCTACTGCTGTGGCAGTTTGCTCTAAGAATTGCCTCTAAATGAACTGGTACTCCCAGCAATGCCAGACCAGCACTCAGTTAGAGACCCGTGACAGAATGTTTCACAGGAGTTGGCTTCTCAGTGATGCACATTTCCTAATTCTTAAATTTCTTTTCAAAGCCTTTCTCATACAGTTATTTTTTAATAGCTTATCTGATTCAGATAATATTTTGCTGTGCTGATATGTGTATTCCTGGGAAAGAGTCTCACTCTGCTGAAGTGATGCCACATCTTAATGGGACTGCATTTTCTGCATTTAGTGAGTGCATTTGCTGATCATGTGCTCTTAATCCTGGTTGATGACCTAGCTAGAGCTGGTGCAGAGGGAGGGAAGGACAAGGGGACAAATGGAAAGAAATTATATAGGTTATTGCAACAGCAAATAGACTTGTCAATGAGAAATCTCATCCCCAGTTTGGGGAGTCTCAACTTACATATGAACCTATGAAGCCTGTGTTTCCCCTCCAGGTAAATGCAATTATGGTGGTGGGATGTGTCACCAGGTCTTGCCTTGCCATGTGGCTGCAGTGGGTCCCAGCCTGCAGACATAGACCTGGGATACTGGGGCAGTGCTGTGTCTTCAGCAAAGAAGTATCCTCCAAGAGGGTAGCACTCACTACAAGAAAGATATTGAGGTCCTGGTGCATATCCAAAAAAAGAGCAACGAAGCTGTGAAGGCTCTTAAGCACAAGCACTTATGGGAAGCAGCTGAGGGAACTGGAATTGTTCAGTCTGGAAAAGAGGAGGCTCAGGGGCCACCTTATTGCTCACTATAATCACTGGAAAGGAGGGTATGGTGAGGTAGAGTTTGGCCTCTTCTCCCAGATAACAGCAATAGGATGAGAGGTAATGGCCTCAAATTTCACCAGGGGAGGTTCAGGTTGGATGTTAGAAAAGATTTCTTCTTGCAAAGAGTGGTGAAGCACTGGTATAGGCTGCTCAGGGAGGTGATGGAGCCACCATCCCTGGAGGTGTTCAGTAATGGTGGAGATGTGGCACTGAGAGTCATCGTTAGTGGGTACAGTAGAAATAGGCTGGTGGTTGGACTAGATAATCCTAGTGGTCTTTTCCAACCTTAATGATTCCATGATTCTATAAGAAGCAGGGTGACCCACAAAGCTCAGACATGGAGGCCATGGTATGGGCAGGGAAGAAGCTTCTTCATCTGTCCCTAGTTAGACATCCTCATAAGAGATGGGAAGATCAAGTTCCCTGGTGTTAAACTTTGCATTCTAATTGACAGATGCATTTTTGAAACTCCTTCAACGGTCTGTATACAGCTTTTCCCACTGAGCTCCCATTGTGATGATGGCATCACATTTCCAGCAAAATGAATGCCTTCTCTGGGAGAACCAAGAAAATGTCAATGCCAATTATAATTAAAAAATAACCTCTTCATTTTCAAATGCATGTCACAGACCATGGAGTAAAACTCAGCAGTGCTTCTTAATGATTCAAGCTTACATATTTCCACACTGAGTCAAAAGCATTTGGGAGAGGGAATGTTCTTCACAGATGAGCAAAATCTTGGACGATAAGTGTGTAATTTGAAATGTGAAAATCCAGTGTTATTATTTAAGAGGTAATGTTAATACTTCAAAGGACTGTGGGACAAGATGCAGATCTCATCTACATCTCAGCAAACCCAGCAAAGCTTTCCTGAATTCAGTCTGATGACTTTCCTGAATGTAAAGATTTAAATCCCTGTAACCAAGAGGAAAATTATACCCTCCAACCTTAAATCACAGCTTCAACATTAATGCTACATACCCAATTCTAAGGCTGTCAGAAGAGAATTTCAAGTATCTATTTATTGATTAGGTAAGAAGGTTGTCCTTTCAGATCATATACGCATGACTTTTCACTTATTTTCATCTTCCTTGGACTTCTGAAGAAGTAAAGGAGATTTAGAAACAACATGGAACTGGGCAATCTTTTACATACGGGGAGCTGCTCCAAAGTGATAATCAGTTGCAAGCAATTACTGGAAATGAAGTAGCTGGAAACATTCACAGGCAGGGTCTGGAAGAATCCCTCAGTCTTTTCTGGGGCTCCTTAGTTTAGTGTCAGTTCAGGTAGTGCAAGGATCTGAAAGGAAACCTTGCCAAAAGCAAAAATAAATACTGATTTTTAGGCTAGGCATGGTGGTGTTTGAACACTGCTGCAGCTAGACATGGTAGTATTTGAACACTGCTGCAGCTTCAGTATTTACGTGGTTGGCAGTAAGAATGAGTGGGGAATGGAATTAGAGTTTCTGGTTTTCTTTCATAAACTGCAAGAATTACTATTACAGAATTGACCACTTCTTTATTTGAATATTCTGTGCCCCAGAACAATAAAAAGCAAATAACTGCAGTTAATTCAAAAAGTTCCCAAACTCTCATATATGGAGGCAAATGTGGACTTCCCACTGTTTATACTGTGTGAGTCACATTCAATTAAAGCAGATAGAGTTGTGCAATGTTGAATTTGACCCTACATATCAATGAATGTATGTTCTTCCCACTGTGTGTTTGTGAAAGCTGTCTGGGATTTGCTTTATTTTAGCTGGAGTGCTGACAAGGAATGGAAGTGTAACGCAAACAAAGCAGCCAACGTTCACAGATCTGATCTGTGTGCTGAACTCAGGAAGTCTTTTCTCACTCTGGACTGTAAAACACTGCATGCAATTTACATTTCACTCAACCTAGATGCAATCCTGATCTCAACGAGTTGTAATGGTCTCAGACACATGGTTTCAAATTTGAACTGGCTGAGAGCTATTTTTATTTTATAAAATTGCTTTTGCATGGAAAGCTTTCTGTTAAGCTTTGTTCTACCCCCTCTCCCCGCCCCCCCCCAAAAATTATTAAGATATTTATATTGAGGTAAATGCTGACTTTGACTGGGGTTTATTGCAGTTATTGACCCTTGGTTGTTTTTGAAGTATTTATGGTTTAGAGAGCTGGTCTGAACTCATGGATATGTCCTGGGCATTCTCCATTGCCTTTTCTTTCCTCCCAGGTAAAACTTGATCTCAAAGATTTTCTGGGGAGATTTACATTGAGAAATCCAATGAAACCCTGGAGGGGGATTCAGTGCTTCTCTTATCTTTTCTGCCTCCTGAAACCACCTTGTAAATAGCTGTGAGCATGTCTGCCAGATAGTTTCTCTTCCAAGAGGTGTCAAACAAGCCGGTCCCAAAGTTAACTGGGTACCACAAAGATTACTTCCCTCCTATATGCTGTTGAAACACGCTGTTGATACAGATAACAGGAAGAAAGGCTCCTGAAAGAGATAGGCAGAGCAATAGGTTTTAATTCTACAATATTTTACTTGCTTTTGTGAATAACTGAGTCCCCATATTTACATTTTAACCAGAAATCTGCCTCAAAAAGTAACTACTGGTGTTTAGATCATGTTGGGACTCATAGCAAATGCTGAGATCATGGCCTTTCCCAGTGTTAGGATGCAAACACAAGAAGTGCATCAATACTGTTCAGGAGACCCTACCTTCTTCCATCTTTTCACTGTTTCCCCATTCACCACCTTGATTTCTGGGCTTTGGTGGTCTGAGAGAAAATGGGGAAAACACACAACCTGAGTTCAGAAGAGTTGTCACAGCTACATGCTCCTCTGTGCCCTAGGAATGTCACAACCAGTGGTGCCCACAGGCCACTGAGGAGAAAGAGAATAGTGGGGCATAGGGGTAAATTGATGCACTTGTCTTCTGCCTCCAGAGGATTGTTTCTAACATGGAGTAATCATCACAGGTGAAATTCTCTTCATTTAGGCTTCAGTTGACACATCTCCATCAAAAATTGACAGAATTTGTTTCCAATAGGAGTGCTGCCCAGGGAAAATTGTCAATGATAAAGAAAGAAAAAAGAAAAGCCATCAGTAGTTTGTTTGACACTTGTCAACACAGCATTAGATGCCACACTGAGAGAAACCAAGGCCCCACAGGGCTGGTTGCTCCTGGAGCTCCCTGGCTTGGCATCTGGTGAGCCCTGTCCAGCTTCCCTTGTGCAGAACCATTACCACTGTTCACAGAGCTTGCTGTGAGACACAGGACTGGCCAAAAACTGATAAAGTCCCTGGTGGACGTTTTTCATGCTGAGTCTTGGACTACTGCGGCTTCCTTGCCAGCAGCACTACAGTGTGCTAAACCAAAGCTAGTTCAGGGGGATATATACAGGGATATATACAGCTCCTGCAATAGCTGGGCTATGGACGTATCCAGACCTAGAAGGCCATACACTGCAGAAAAAAGTGCAAAACCACCATAAATCCAGCAGAAGATCACTAAAAGAAGAAGTCCCTTGCTAGCTGTGGGTTGTATCATTACTTAGAAATGCTCTGTAACATGTTCAGGCTGCTTTGGGTATGGAGGGTGGGCTCACAGCCTTCAAACTCCTGGGGGAAATGTGCCCTGTGACATTCATAGGATAATGGAATCACAGAATGGTTTGGGTTGGAACAGACCTCAAAGCCCATTACCTTTATTAACCCCTGTTACAATATAAATGTGTGTTTTCTTTTTCCACTGAAATAGATGGAGGTTTCTTAAAGATGATGTGTGAGAAGATACAGGATAAACATATAGTATTTGTGGTGCATCATTTTCGCACAAGATGCTGCTTGCACATGGGCAGTGGGGACTGCTGAATGACACCATGGTATTACCATTATTAACCCCTGCCATGGATAGGTCTATCACCCACCAAGTCAGGCTGCCCAGGGCCCCATCCAACCTGGTCTTGAACACTTGCAGATCCTTGATCTCCTCCATGCAGATATTCCTCAGTGACTCAGGAGGTAGAAGGTAGAGCCAGCACGAGCCTAGGGAGGGTTGGGAACGCTCACTTGCTTGCTTGCTCTCTCAAGCAGCCTGTCAACTATTTTTGGCATTTCCTTAATCTCCCAGCAAAGAGAATTTTGCCACATACATTACATGATATACCTTTGTCTTCAATAGCAGAGAGAAGCTAGCTTCCCATTCCAGAGGCCAGGGTAGGCTCTAGACAGAGAAGCAGTAGGGACAGTGGACAGTTCCATTCCAGTTCTGTCTGATATTTACATCACTTATTTGCACTGTTGCAAGTGAGAAGAGGATTTTTTTGCCAACCTAAACTCAGCCCTTGATCTCAAAATCAATTGGTATTCTTCTGTTTCTTATATCACCAAAGGTGTTTAAAATCTGCTGCTAGAACTGTGCTGACAATCTAGCTTTAGAGCAAGAGAAGCTCAACCCCCTCTTTATTAAGAAATAAAAAGCAGCTGTTAACAATATAAATGTGTGTTTTCTTTTTCCACTGAAATAGATGGAGGTTTCTTAAAGATGATGTGTGAGAAGATACAGGATAAACATATAGTATTTGTGGTGCATCATTTTCGCACAAGATGCTGCTTGCACATGGGCAGTGGGGACTGCTGAATGACACCATGGTATATTTATACTGCAGCCAGTGCATTCCAGGACTAGGAACTATTAAATGGATAGATTACTCTTCTTATTACAAGGTGAAAAATGCATATAAAAATAAAGGATTTGATTCTCGATTTAGTTACAGGAGTACCAGGACTACCCTCATTGGAAGTAAATATATTTAATGAGAAGGAGGCACAGATTACAAGAAAGATGTGAAATTAACTCTCTCCAGATCCTCCTGGATGCTTCAAAAAAATCAGTTATGAAACTGGCATGTTTCACTAAGAACAGTTTGTGATGAGTGAAACTTACGGCACAAAGCAAGACAGAGTTCCTAATGAGGGATGGGTCATAGAAAGTCTGTAACAAGTCAACCAGACAGGGAAAAAGAGATAAATTCAAAATTTAATTTGGTGTGTTTCATATCTTGATGTATCTTTTATAAATACTGGCAATGGTGTTATTGTCTATCTATTTGGATACCATAAAGAAATAGTTTTGTTTTTATTTTCCTTTAAATTCTTTTGAGTAAAAAAAACCAAAAAACTAAAAAAAATGGGTAAGAAAATCATTGCCACACAAAGGAGGATATCTGTAAAATAGAGTCAGAAGACAACCACCTTCCTCTCTTAGCATATGTCTGTGTCTGGAACATTTGAAGAAGAACCTTCACGGGAGCTGGAAGAACTGATCTGAGATCTGATAATGTCAAAGAAGAAAGGGTCTTCCAGTGACCATTCATACCCAGGAGGGATCTCTGCTATATGAGGTGATGCACCCTAAGGCCAGAGTTCCCAAGAAAGAGGTCATGCAATCTCTTTAGAAGATTCCAAAACCTAAGCTATCTTTGATGCTGTCCAGACCGTGAAAGACATTTCTTTTTGTTCTCTGCACTAGCCAAAAAATTTTGACTGCAATTACAAACAGTTGAGATTTTCTTTGTGAAATCATTCCAGCAGAAATGACCTTCTCACAGAATCCACAATTTACATGAGGAAATTTCATTTTGCCACAAAAGATTGTGATTCTCCTAGACAATCAGAAGCGGGCTGCGCTGGCAATTCCTCAAGAGCACACCAATTCCACATTTTTGTTGGAAGAGAAACAGGAAAGTTAATCCTCCAATCATAAGATGAAGCAGATGGAAAATAACAGCAACAGCAACAAAACTAGTGTTACAGCTCTCCAGCTCGCAGACTAGAATGTCCCTGGAACCCTTTCTCATGAAATATTTTTTTGGTTTTGACTTTATATCCTGGAGCATAACCAAAATATAGTTTTTTTGAACAAGTTTCTTGGTTTGTTTTTGTGGTGGTTTTCTATCTATCTAGCTAGCTAGCTTGCTTTTTGTGGGTCTCTTTGTTTGTTTCTTTCTTTCTTTCTTTTTTCTCAGAAAGACAGGATTCCTGTTTTCCAAACCTTTTTACTGGTTGCTTCCTTCACTCACATCTTTGGATTTATTAGTGGATATTTTGCCGTCAGTGCTGGACCTGCTTTCGTAATTCTGTCACTAATCTTCTGCTCCTTCTTTCTTAATGCATCCTTTGGAAAAAGCTAATCTTCTCTTGCAAAGGACTAAACCTAAAAATAGGTGGACTAGTGCTACTGTGATAATACACTGAGTGTGACTTTTTGATTATATAGCTCTAATCTCTACCCTTCATTCTCATTAACCCTGTGACATATTTTCCCCTCTCTTATTTTTGTCTAGTTTGAGTCTGCAAATCTCATTCAACCTGTAACCTTTATGAAAGTAAATCAGTGAAGCCAAATAAGAGAGAATTGCTCCACTCATTAAAAAAATCTGTTTCTTACCACCTGACTTAAGTCTTGAGAGATTATCAAGACTGTTTTTTGGGAAAGCACTTCACACCTTAGTGGCACCGTATAAACACTGACTTGAAAAATGAATAACTGAAGATCACATTATAAAATCCTGAAGTGAGGAAGAAGTATCTTTAACTATATGGCTGGTTCTAAACAGTATCTAAAGGGGGGGCTAGAAGAAAGAAGGGGACAGAATATTTGGCATGGCTTGTGACAGGACAAGGGAAACACTTTCAAACAAAAAAAGGGGACATCAGGAAGAAGTTTTTTACAATAAGGATGGGAAAGCATTGGCACAAGTTGCCCAGAGAGGTGGTGATGCTCCATCCCTGGAGACACTCAAGGTCAGGCTGGATGGGGCTGTTAGCAACCTGATGGAGCTGCAGGTGCCCCTGTTCATTACAGGGAGTTTGATGAGATGTCCCTTCCAACTCAAATGTTTCTACAATTCTACAAATCTATGATTCTGTGATTCTAAACAAGCACATGTCAGAACATCCAGAAGTATTGTAAAGGCTTGGCATCCAAAGCTGCATTTTAAAAATGGCATCTGTACACTAATAAGAAGCAAACTTCAAATGCTGTCCTGTCATGTATTTGGCTCTTAGTGTTTCTCAGGCCAAAACATCCAAACACTTCACTTCCAGGTCACGCCTCATTGTTAGCGCTGCTACTTAGATAACCATTCTGCAGTCCCTTTTCCTCTTAGGTCAGTGAATAAATAAGCCCTCAGCACTATCTCATTTCTGAAAAAAATAGGTCGAGCTTGCTGCTCTGTTAGTCTGAATTACTCATGTTCTCCAGGACTGACATCCCCAGGACACGCACAGAAAGCAAGCTTTGCTGAAATGGCTGTGGTCCATAGACAGCTCTGCTGCTTAACTGTTCTCCCAGTCTCACAGAGGGCAATATGTAAGTTTTTTACCAAGTCACAAGATCATCCACAGCAAGCATCATCCTGCTTATCGCAGAATAGCGTGTCAGTAGGTCTGAGCATCGTAAAGTACTACTAGGTTTAATAATATCAGGAGGAAGGCTGAGATAGCCAGCCCAGGCAAATGGCTGAGCTCAGCAACCCAGATCTAGAAAGGAAGGAAGCAACCACAAACACACTTTCAAAAACAAAACCTTCCAACCAAACTCATCCTTTTATACTCAAATCTTCCTCCTCCTGATGGAGGGAGAAACCTCCCTAGATGCAACCATGAGAAGAAGGGAGGACAGGTGTCATGGTCTGTCTGTGAAGCAGAGACGCAGAGCTGCTCTGCTGGCACTACCACCTGCACACAATGTTCAGTCATGCCCTTGGAGCCACACAGGACTGCAGGTAGCACAAGCAGGGCAGCAGCAGGCTCTGGAAAATGGATTTACCATGTGCTTTGGTTGAGTGGATCCAGCAATGCAAATTGCTGTAGCTCTGATTAATTAGGCTGCTAAATCAAATTTACAGATGCTATATATTGCCATAGGAGCACAAAGCAGCTGGAGACTTCCAACAACATTTCATCCTTATGGCTTCACACACACACAAGGTTTTCTTGTTTTTAGTCACTGTAACTGAGCCAGGTAGGAAATGTTTCCTACTGATTCACCCACATAAACCCTGAGTGGCTATCTTGGCTTAACCGTTCATTATGGCTGCCTTGTGTTTTTAATTCCCAGACTAGCATAAAACACCTCCTGGAGCAGTTGCGCTCAAATTAAAAAGATCATAGCACTTGGACTTAGTACAGCATCAATATGATATCATTCTGTTAAACCAATATGGCTTCTCATATTTTCCAAAAGTTTGATCTGTCTTAAAGCTCAATATTAAGCAAGACAAGTAAAATGTAACACGTAAGAAGAAAAAGCAGAAAGGGGAAAAAGTTAACTCCTCTTGAATCCATTTTCACTCTGTCTTAAAAAAAAAATCTGCATTTTCCTTTTAGTTCTTTTGAGGCCAAGCTACATGAGGCCCTGGGCAGCCTCATCTACTGGCTGGCAACCCTGACACAGCAAGGGTTTGGAACTAGATGATCTTTGAGGTCCCTTCCAACCTAAGCCATTCTGTGGTACTTTGAATCTCTGATTACTGACTTTCTCCTTGGCTGCAGCTTTGAAAATATTTTTCTTTCCCATTTTTATTCCCTACAAAAAAACATTGTATTCAAACAAATACCTAAAAGAGTTTCTAGAGCTGATTACGAACTGATGCTGGGTGGAAAGAAAGATAATTGTGCATGAGCTGATAGATGTTGCAGGGACAACTCTAAACAATCATGCATGAATTATATCTTCAACAAATGTAATTACTAAACAATTCAGAAAATGTGGAAAAGCTGGTGGCTTTTTATTTTATTTATTTATTGTGTAGCTATTTCCTCTGAACCGTGTTTTGGATCGTTTTCAAGCATCCCTGATTAAATCTGGCCGGAAATCTTCTGGTGGAGCCCATTCCCAGAGAGAAACGACGATTCATCAGAACAAAACACTGCCGAGTGTGGGAACCTGTGGAGCTGGGTTCAGCACACATGGGCTTCAAAACTTGCCCTCTGTGCAGTTTCTGGCAGAAAGAATCTAGATTTCCTCCTGTCTCATCTGCACCTCCCTTAGCAGCCCACCAGGCATACTGCAGAGCGGGGCCTGTAGACTTCCAGCAGTCATCTCTGCAGGACTCCAAAAACCAGGAGGTAACTACCCAAGAGACAAAAATCTTTATTCTTAAAATACCTGAAGGCAGAGCAGTCAGCCCCAACTCAACTTTTAGTTCCCTGATGTAGGAGCTGCAATCCCAAAGCAGACTGCAAAATCAGCATAATACAACTCTTGTCTGAAATTACTTACATGTGACCCTGGAAAAAGATTAACCTTTGCTTACAGCAATATGTCAGAAAATGTGTTATAAGCTCTTTAATGCAGGATATTTGAAAGCTTTTTGACCTATATTTCTATTTGAGCTTCCTATGCTAATGCTGCATTAATCACCAGTCCCCTCTGCTGGTCTTCCATCTACTGGAGCAACAAGTGAGAGCTGCATGCAGTTGCAACTTCTGTTACCTTCAGGACCTTGACTGTAGACTGTAATGTGTCCTGTGCTATATTCCATATGTGGTCTGTACTGAGCCTGATGTTCCTCAACATCCTCAGCAATGACAACTACACCGGGATCGAGTGCACCCTCAGAACATTTGTGGATGACACCAAGTTGTGTGGTACAGCTGAAATGCTCAAGGGAGAGGATGCCATTCAGAGAGACCTAGACAAGTTTGAGCAGTGGGCCCAGGAGAACCTCACGTAGTTCAAGAAATCCAAATGCAAGGTCTTGCACCTGGGTCATGGCAACCCCCACTGTCAGAGCAAGGTGGGAGGTGCAAGGATGGAGCACAGCCCTGCCAGAAAGGACCTGGGGGTACTAGTGTATGATGAGCCAGCAATGTGCTGTTACAACCCAGAAAGTCAGACGTATCCTGGACTGCATCCAAAGAAGCATGGCCAGTGGGGCAAGGGAGGTGATCCCATCCCTCTGCTCTGTGCTGATCAGACCTCTGTATAAATACTGATTTTAAGAACAAATAACTGAGGATGACATTATAAACTCTTCAAGTGAGGAAGAAGTATCTTTAACTATGTGGCTGGCTCTAAACAGTATATAAAGGGGGGCCTAGAAGAAAGAAGGGTACAGAATCTTTGGCATGGCTTGTGACGGGACAAGGGAAACACTTTCAAACAAAAAGAGGGGAGATTTACAATGAACATGAGGAAGAAGATTTTTACAATAAGGATGGTAAAACATTGACACAGACTGCCCAGAGAGGTGGTGATGCCCCATCCCTGGAGACACTCAAGGTCAGGCTGGATGGGGCTGTTAGCAACCTGATGGAGCTGCAGGTGCCCCTGTTCATTACAGGGAGTTTGATGAGATGTCCCTTAAGGGTCTCTTCCAACTCAAATGACTCTACATTGCACTCAGCAGAAATTATCTGGAGCCTCTGACTCCCAGACCCCTGTCTGGGTGTTTCCTCATGACACTACAACACCAGCCAAGGCAGAGTGACAGAAGTGTCGCTGGAATGTGTGCTTTGGCACAGGATCTGGGGTTCACAAAGGAGGCGATAGTCCTGAGGGACACGTCAACACAACCTCCACGTGCTGAAAAGCATTTCCTACCCACTTAACTCAAAAATACAGAGAATTGGACAGTTGGACAGTACACAGACGTGGGTTAGAAGGGAAAAGAGGATCAGGGTAAAGTGAATGGCTTCACTCAACATTTTGCTGGTGTGCCCGTACTGCCAAGAATGGCCATTCCTGCAGCAAGATGGTACTTCACACTGCCTGAAATGTCTTTACTTGTGTCATGCCAAAGGCCCCCTACTTGCAATTCTGCAGGCTGCCTTTCCCTCCCAGCTCTGTAGCCTGCTGCCATGACCGTTTTCCCTTGCTCCTCTCACGCTGTTAGTCTCTTGTTATTCTCATGGCCATGTATGTACAAAATTCCTCAGTGTGAGAATTACTCCCCTTCGTCTTCCCCTTCCCTTCTGCCTTGTTTTTTTTTTTGTTTTTTTTTCCCTTTCTGCCTCATGTGCTCCAATCAACACCAAGAGCACCAGAAATTGAATAAAGCAATAGGGAATCCCATCACATCACAATGAAAAACATATGGTACTAGGGGAGAGTGAGAACAAAAAAATATATATATATATCCTCATTGTCAAGCAAATATGCTGCACTGGAAAGAGAAGCCTTGGGAAGATGCTTTTCTAGACACCCAGAGAGTGGGATGAGCTTTTTCCTTTCCCACTGCATTCTTACGCAGAGTAAAATCTCCTTTGTATTTCCTGAAAGGTATCTTTAAATTCACCATATACCATCAGCTATGGACCCCACAAATAGACTAGAGAACGTAGGCCTGTCACAAGTCTGCCTCTTTTATAATGTTTTGAAGGACACAGCTGAAGTCAGAGCCCAGCAATGAGCATCCCAAATCCCTTGTCTGTTAAGGCTTTTTAGCCACACTGGGAAACACAATCTATTTTAAATCTTTTATTTCAGAACAGTGCACTGATCTCAAGTCATAGGATGCATGCTCAGGTGATTTATCTGTGAGATAAGCAGTTTTAGACAGAACTATTTTCAGTCCAGTTTGAGACAAGATGCGATCTACAGGATGCATTCAGAAAGCTTAGAGAAAGTATAATACATCAAAACACCAACCTGACTTGCTTATAGCTCTTTAATTAACCCCCCTGATCAGGAGAGACCTTTCTTATTCATGTAAGCTTGTACTTGTCTCTGGTCTAACTCTGCTGCTCACTGCTCTACCTTTGAAATCTGCAAATGCTTCCAGTTTTGTTTATAAGTCTTTTTATGAATTAAAGTACATTTGGGCTCTGATCATGTACAGCTGTGGTGATAAAGAATTAAAAATTAATTAATTTAATCATCAGCAAGATTCAGCCCATCTTTAGGAAAGTGAGACAGGAAGGGGATTGTCTTTACTAATTTAGTTAATTTGTTACAAAGAGACAGAACTTGCATGACACCGTTAACCTTGCAGTAATACAGTTTTCTTAACTCTAGCTGGCAATCATAATTCCTATGTCTGCTAAAAAAATCATTTGCCTATGGAACCTGGTTTCAGCAGCTGAACTCAGACTGAAACCTAGTGGTGTTAAATTTGGCCTTATTGGGTCTAGAGAAATGCACATATTTCAACTGATACCCTTTGTATTCTCAAGAGAGTAATATTAGACTGTATTTCCAGCATGTTTTGGATTTGTTTGCAACTAATCCGGAGTAAATCCCAGGGGGACAAGTGGAAGACTGTGGATTACTTGCAGAATTCAGCATTCCTGTATTTGACTTTGTCTGTGTTCAACGAGTAGAGGTAAAAATTGCTCAGATACTTAAATTTCCAGTGAACAAACTGCTGTAGGTAAAAGGATTTTTTGAATCATGAATGCTAAGAAGTAGCTGGTAATTGGTTGTAGATGTGCATGTTGAAGGGATGCTTGTTCAAAACTGTACTTTTGAACTTCCAAGCAGGTATCTGTCGCTTGCTAGCTATGAGAGATACAGGCTGGCTCTGACTTTTGACAGTACCTATCCCAAACAAATGCGGTATGTATTGTGTCCTCCCTTTAGTGCAGACAGGTAAGACAGAAACAGTAGATATGATTGCTTTAGGGTTACATTGTTCTTCTGTACTATTTAGATTAAAAAAAAGCAGAGACTTGGGGTTATGGGAAGAAGAGACAACCTAAAATAAAGACTCCTCAGAATTAAAATTTGCCTTGGAGGGAAGGAAGCATTGACTGAGGAAGCTGAAAAAGATCCCAGCTAGAAAAAAGATCCTATAAGCTGGGGAAGGTCCTGGAGATCAGAGAAACATACAGAGAGAAATGTGGTGGGATGCTATGGGACCTTGGCCAGTGATGCCTGAGACCATTAACTTATAGCAGAATAACATGACTTAGCTAGTATAGTGGCCTTGCATTGGTTTACCCTGTAGAATCAAATTCCCTTCCCACCCTGGAAAGTCATCATCAGTAGCAGAAGCTAAAGACTTCCTTAATCTCTTAAACCAAAGATGTCATCAAAAGATACAAAATTGAATGGAACAGGTAAGTCAGCAGGCCTTGGCTTTAAATTTTCTTGTCTCTTTCAATTTTTTCTAGATCCCTGCTAGAATGGAAAACTAAGACAATGTCTTTTTTTTTTTTTTTTTGAAGATGATGATGTCTTACACCATCAATTCAAGACTTTTTCCTTCAAAGCAATTCCAGGATATGAACACAATGCAACATACAGAGAGAGATTTAAGAAAAAAAAAAAAAGATTTCAGATGGCTTTATGTACATACAACAGTGTTAGCAATGATATCTTCATACAGCAAAAAACAAATTTCCTTTCTTTTGTTTTCTTCTTGTCATTTGGCTAAATACTGATTTTCTGACTGGAAACCAAGCTGGGAAGCAGTCATGTTTTGTCTTGTTTTCTCCCACTTGTTTGTCACAGTGTTCTCCATACATATGCTTGTTGAAAGAGCAATGCTCCGATCTAACCAACAGGAGAGATTCTAGCTGGCTCTTTGACCCTATTAGAATCAGGGAATTGCCCACTTTGGAAAAGACCTTCAAGATCATCAAGTCTAACTTCAACCTAACAGTACTATCCTAACTCTAACAACCCTCTGCTGTATCATGTCCCTGAGCACCACATCCAAGCAGATTTGCTTTGTCCTTTGCTTAAACGGTAACTTACCTACTGGCCAATTCATCTGATGGTACGAAAAGACATCTCTTGCCCTAGGAGGAGCTGGTATTTTCAGGCACAGTGATTTCAGCTTTGAGTTAGGATTGAGATAATATTTGCTTATAATTTTGCCTACCACACAGTTTGAAGAAGCATTTCTTTATCAAATACTGGGCCTTCATCAACTTCTGTACAAAGGGGCATTTAGAATGGTGCTCTAATGCATGATGGGAATTAAAAATGAAAAAGTATTAGTAATCCAACACCTGCTCATATCTTGGCAACACTGAAGCCAACAGTTGCTGCTGATTTATGTTAATGGAGATGGTATTTCAACCCACTGCTTGTCTGGCTTCAGAACTGAAGAGTTTTATATATTCCTAGATCATGCTGTGGTAGCCTGCACAACTACTTATACTGAGGTTGCTAGGACTGTAAGTGAAAAGATGGAAGCAGATGGAAAAAAAAAAAAGATGTCAGGTCTTTACGAAATCAGGAGATGTGATGTCAGCAGATGCATTCTAAGGTGTGCCACTAAAAGGAGTCACCATCAGATGATGCATCACTCCAGTGTCCTGAGCGTCCAGAGAAAAAGCAGACAAAGAGCAGATGCTTTCAGCTGTTGTACTGTTCAGTCAACAGAGCTCACCATGCAGATATTTAAGAACGGTTTAAAATATTGTGAGGTTTGTATATATAGATTTGACTTGAAGAACCATTTATATAGTAAAAGAGGATGTTTTAAGGTTTCCCTATAAATCTCTTGTTTTGTTCTTGTGAAAATCAAACAAAATTCTATGGAGTATATGTAGATAAGCTTGAAACTTATTTTGGCTACTGAATGACTGTGGCATAAGAATGTTTAGCCTACAGCACCTTGCACAGCACAAATAGCATATAACATTACCCTTTTAACACTAATCAACTCCAAATTGCAGAACATAAAATATCTGACAGCAGTTCTGGGATTATTTTGGCCTCAGTGAAGAAATACAACTATCATAGCTGTGAAGCAATGTAGAATTTATGACATGTTCACCTCCAACACTAATTATAAACAAAGAGATCTACGAGGAGCCAGGTCTTAGCACTGCAATGTAATTTTAAAAGGACTTAATATAATAAGTGAAAAAGGGAGATGCGAAGGGGAGAAAGATGTAGTGTAGTCTGTGCTTATGGTGCTAAGAGAATCAGTTTATCCTGCATTCCGTAAAGGCAGCAAGTGAGGCAGACACACATAACTGACAATTTCTATGCTGTTATACCTTGCCTGGTAAGGCCCTGGCACCTTACTTTGTGTCCTTTGGACAAAAAAGAACAGCCATAAGGAGCAAATTGTCATTCATGACTAATAAAAGGAAAATAACAGCTGAGAGATTTGTAAATGTTTGCTGTAATTCTGCAACAGAATAAAACGGTAAATTCCACATACTGCTCTGGCACTCCCATCCTGATCATCATCAGTGAAAATATACCTTCAGTGCAGCAGCTGTAGCAGCTCTAATAAGATATCTACATAGAGAAAATAGGCAATCAAATTTCTGCAAAGTATGAAGTTTTCCATTAAATTGTCTCTTCCTTTTATATAACGCAGCTGCAACAGTTCTCACTAGCTTTTCCTATCCATGCCTCAGCAAACATAACTCTCACTTGAAGGATATTTTAAAAATGACTCATTTGAGATTCAGAAGATTTCCTCTGAAGGCATCTAGACCATGACCCCAAAAAGAGTATCCTGTAAAAAGAAAAAAATCTACAGCCATAAGTTCAGAAATAGAGCATGTTGCAAATGAAGAACATACTCTGATAAATTAAAAATGGCTGCAGATGTAATGAATGTCTGTGTCGTTCACTTCTAAATGAATTTCTGGTAATTCAGTCAATGTATTAATCTTCAAAAGGCTTTTGATGTTGTGGTCTGTTTAGCTTTGTCTGCTGAACTTTATAGTTTTGCTTTTAATAAGGCAGGGGTTCTGTGGTTTCCATCTGAGTAACAAGTCATTATTGGTAGACTGAACTGCTTGGAATTACTGTAAATTGCAGTGTTTGCCTGCTAATTGTAGTGTTTCTGAAGTCTTGGATGAAAGGTGTTATTCTTTTCCAGCATTAATCTGTTGAATCCTGTCCTATTGCTGGCTTTTGTGTTTGATAATGTTGATGCACACTATGCCTATAAAGGTTTGTCATCATATTTACAGAATGGGTCAGATGATTTAAGCAGCAAACACATTTGTCTAGGGCAGTTGTTGAAGTAATCAAAATGCCAGAGCATGCTTACACATATCTGGTAGTGACAGTCATGGGAAAAGCTGCTGTGGAGCCTTTAATTTTTTTCTCCTTCTCTTTGCTCTGCTGTTCTGATAAAGCAGTAATCCTTGAGCTAATTGGGTCAAACCTGAACAGATCACTTGAGACATGTGAAAGCAGGTGCAAGGTTTCTCTTTCATTTCAGTCCTACCTACATTCTACCACGGTGACTGAAATAACACACTGGCTCAGCAGAATAGTTTGGGGCAGGAATCTCTCAAAATAAATAACCCTTCAAGTGTCTGATGCATTTGAAAGTTATTTCACTTTGAATGAAAAGTTTCAAGACATTTCAACCTGAAACAAAATGTTTTGCTTCCTCTAGGTATGGAGAAGTAGTAGAATAACACAGGGAGAAAGTAAATAAATAAATAAATAAAAGATTTGAAAACCATTTGAAAAGGAGAAGGCAAAACCTTCTGATAATAGAATATTCTGCTGTTTCAGAGCTAATTCCTCAGTACCAGTGTTTTTGGATCCTGGTTAAACCTCATTCTCCCTTTTGGGTCAAAGCTACCTGCCAAATTCAACAAATGTGGTTATACGTTCAACTCCTACCCAACTCAAACTTTTTTCAAAATCACTATTAAAAGAAACATCACACAGTATGCTTCGAAGGTCACTGACAATGGCAAATATCACCCACTGTCACTGGTTTTCTTTAAAGAGTTCACAAGGTTGGTTGTTGTTTCCGTGGGACAATCTCATAGGCAAAAAGTTAAGAAACAGACAAATAAACAGAATGTCTTTGACCTAAACTATCCATGACTCACAGAGATAAGACTGAGCACTGAGTAACAACTGAAAAGCTACGTAACTTCACCCAAGGCAGACTCTGTGATATCCTCTCATGGATCATTTAGAAATACTCCATGGACCAAGAAGAACCCAGAGATCACAGTCTGGAAAGCAGAATGACCTATTGTAGAGATGCAGTTGGTTAAATTTTAGCATCAATATACTGTACATTTTGTCTGTATAACAGATTGCTCCATTGTTATCCTGCAAAGGAAGCATTTGTTTATGTGGTCTCATTTTAATTGTCATATTACTGACACTGCCCTAGGAGAAACACACCAAGTTCACATTTCATTCACGACTCTTGACATCTTCATATTTCAGCACTGAAGAAAAAAACCTGTATATTTGATATCACTTTTCACATACAGAACAACAGTAACTCTCTTGCTGAATAATGCATACAGTAAATGGGAAGCAGCCTTGCCAGGAATGGCCTGTGATTTAAAAAGCTTGCGCTGTGGGTGACATTGAGCAAATGACTTCACTGTTCTCTCCCTTGATTTTTCCCACCTTACAACAGCATGTATAATGCTACAGACATGCTCACTAGAGCACTTGGATTTTGTGAATGAAATTGCTAGATGAGTGAAGTATTAACAATTCCTATTTTCAGTTTCCATTTGCAGTGATAACTTATATGAGTATCTGTCATCAAGTGCTCCTATTACATTAAGTATGCACTATTATCATCTATACATTAAGTTCACATAGCTGCACAGGACCATGAAAGGCCTCTATAAATGACTATTAGGGCAGGCAAGAGGAGGTACTCATCCATAAGAAGGATCACAGAACAATGCTATTTTCAGAGAATCAGGAAGATTTAACAAACTGACCAAAACATCATCAGTCAGGGCAGGACTGGCAGTGAGACGTCCCTGGGCTACCTCACCCACTTCCCTCCTTACTGCTTTCTTACACCATGATGTACACCTTCCCACACTTTCTTCTACCTGTCTGACTGTACCCAGATGTGCTTAGCTTCGTATGGATTTTCCCAGAAGAAGCAACAGCTGCTCCTGGCAGGTGTAAAACCTTTATAACACATGCTTTCCTTTCCTCCCCTCAAAGCACATCTGAATGCAAGCACACACACTGAGTAATATTATTGCACATTAAATTACTGTTATTGAAATCAGATTCGGTCTTACACAATGCTGACAATATCATGTTTCATTGCTAAATGCTACAAATAATTCCTGACACTCTCAATGGTTTACTTGTAGCTCATCTATTCAGGGATTTCCTCCACCACATAATATCACCAGGATTTTGCCTGAGGAACAGCTGCCAGGAAAGACCTGCTACTATACATTGTTTCTTTCTGGAATATATCAGCATAACATAAGTAAACACCACAGGGCAGTTTGCCATGTTGTGTAAGTGATGATTTCATGTTAAACAAATTGATAATAGATGCTCATTGAGATGAGGTAGATTTTCAGAAACTTTTTTTTTTAAATACAAAAACATAAAAGCAGTTGGTATGTCTGTATCTGACTTAATCTTAATATAATCCAGTGACATTTTTTTGTATCCTTGCTTCTCATTTAACATACATTGAAATTCAGACTGCAGGTAAAAAGTACTGTTATTTGTACTGGTATACCACAAACATTTTACCATTATCTGATAGTGACACCATTTTGTTGTTTTGTATACCATAGAACCGTAGAATCATATGAGTTGGAAGGGACTTTTAAAGGCCATCTGGTCCAACTCCCCTGCAATGAACAGGGACCCTACAGCTACATCAGGTTGCTCAGAGTCCCATCCAGCCTGACCCTGAGTGTCTCAAGGACAGGGCATCCACTACATCTCTGGAAAACCTGTTCCAGTGCCACACCACCCTTACTATAAAAAAATTATTCTTTACATCCAGTCTAAATCTCTCCTCTTCTAGTTTGAAACCATTTCCCATTGTTCTGTCACAAAAGACCCTGCTGAAGTGTCTGTCCCCTCCTTTCTTACAGCCCATAGAGACTGGAAGGCCACATTCAGGTCTCCCTGGAGCCATCTCTTCCCCAGATGGAACAGCCCCAGCTCTCACAGCCTGTTCTCATAGGAGTGGTGTCACATCCCTCATGTATAACATCCAGCACATGAGTAGAATCCCTTTCCCCTGCTTGGATTTCTTACAGAAGGCATATTAGTAATGCTCAGGAACAGTATTTGTGCACAAAGCTTAAAAACCATTGTTGGATTAGGTTTCCTCATTGAAACAGAAGTTGTTCCAAATCATTACAGTGAATGTACCAAGTTCCTTGTTCAATAATACAAGTATATAACAATCAGTCTGATTCAGATCCAACTAGCCTCAGATCCTGTTTCCTGAACTACCTCACAGGTAACACATTTGGGAAATTTTTAATAAGTACAGACAGATCTTTGGCCATGCACCTCTTCCAGCAGTGGATGCCACAGAGGACACCTGAACCAAAGGTCATGCAGGGACTAGCTTGTTTAATGAGTGCCAATGGACCTGTCCTAGTTTAGCTAATCTCCTCCTGATTCTATTTGCATTTTTGCCTCCACAGCTTCTCTCAGCAATGAGAACTTCATTAATTATGAGCTATGTGAAAAAGCACTTTCTTTGTTTTGCTTTAAAACCACTGTTTGTTGCATTAGAACTGAAGTCCCATTGTCTCTTGCTTGGCCAGAAATAGGGAATAGTTCCCCCTCATGCCCATTTTCTAACCCTTTCAATTATCCCTTTTTCCCAAATGGAAGGTGGCCTTTTCAGACTGTCTTCCTATGCAGATTCTTCTGTCATCAAGTTTTTTGGTACTTCTTTCAGCTCCTTGATCTAGTCCTATACCCCCTATTTCCAGTTTTCATAATATGTTGGCATTAATACAGATAGTTAAAGCATTTTTGGTTTGGTTTTCAGTTCTACTTCTTAATAACTCTTAAAAGTTTGTTTGCCTTTTTGACCACTGTTGAGCAATGAGCTTATAGAGACCTATCAAGTACAATTCCAAGATTTACTCCTTGACTAGTAGTAACTAATTGAGAGCCAAGAGTGGTGCATACATAGCATAGGGTGAATAACCCAAAAGAATAGTATTCACAGAAAATAGTGAGGATGGTATATTTTACTTAGCTTATCTGGATGGTAAAAAGGCAACTGGTAAATAAAGAAAGGCTCACCTTTTGCAGATGGTTGAGGCTTGCCAATAACTCCACATGGGAGGGAACTCCAACAAAAGATCCTTCCGCAGTGGTGGTCAGCCCTTCAATGGGGTCTGGGAGAGGTGGAGCCAGACTGCACCCCTTCTGGTCACACAGTGCATTGCCTTCACCCGTGCTCCTGCGGCTGACTCAGTGCTCGTCTCAGATGATCGATCAGTGGTTCAGGCCCTGATTCAACAGTTCCCATACACATAGCTAGAAATATTTACTCCTATGTGCATTGCATTACACTTACCAATGCTGAATTATGGTTAGTATAGCAAGATCTTCTGCAATCATTCACAGACAGCTTTAGATATGATTTCAATAAATAATTCTATATGACTACAAAATGTTGCCACTAGCCCTACTGGCAAGCTTGCTGATGAGAATATGGTGAAGCCCTAGCCTGGTTAACATTCCCCTGTGAAAATTTCACTATTTGTTCTTTTTCATTTCCTGTCTTTTAATCAGTTATTACTCCATGAGAGGCATTTCCAAACAATAACTTTGTTGCTTTAAGAATCTTGGGGGACAGACATTATTGGAAACCCTCATCACTACATCAACTGAATCACCTTTATTCACATATATATTGCTATACTCCTTCTCAGAGCACTCATAGATTTGTGGGTCATGACTTGCCACAGTATAAGCCATGTTGTCTGTTTCTTAAGAAATCATGCTTTCCTTCACGTCTACCAAAGAAATTCTTTACATGAATTTCTATGAGTTTGTGTGGTAGAGCAGTCAGACAAAATGGTCTTTACTTTTCCACATCTCTCTTGCAATCCTGGTTAAAATGAAACAAAATAAAAAAATTAAAAAAAAGTAAAAAATAAAAACAATAAGAACAATAAACAAAGCAAAAACTTTTACATTTTGTTATCTAGAATGTAAACTTTGCATATTGTGAGAATAGTGCAAAACATTAACTCTTCTACAGGTTTTCTAACTTACACCTATTTAATGTTATTTAGTGATTTGTTTCCTACCCCAGATTACTGTTTTTTCTAGCTAAGACAGATACTTCCTGGGTATGTAAAGTAAAGCAGTGTTTTGGGTCTCGCAGAAACAAACAAGTACTATCTTCCCAAAGAGGAGCAAAGAAAGTGCCCTTCACCACCAGCAGTTGCTGCTGCTTCATGCTTTCCTGCACCAGAAGATGTGGCACCAGTTCTGCAGTTATCCATTTAAACTGGGCTTTATCCCCTCTAGCACTCATTCAGCTCTCTTACAATGGCATTGCCTTCCCTGTGATGCTTTTATTTCTTATTCACTTCTGGATCTCAGTGTGCGTGGTAGGTGTCCTACTTCTGATGCTTTTGAAGTTCTTGTTGTTATTAAGTTTCACGCCTTTAGCAAACTGCTCATCACAACCTCCCATTATTTTTTCTTAGGCTGCCTTAACAAAGTTTTACATTTTGCTTGCTAAAGTTTTTGCTGTTTTTAATGCTTTCTCTCTGTGACTCAGAACTTGCTTAGTTATTTCTTGCAATGAGACATAACCTGGAGAGACTAGAGGAGCCTCGTGTGAAGTGTTCTACAGTCCTCTAGGAGCTAAGGGGTCATGCTTCCTTGAATGCTTGGATGGGATTTGAGCTTGGTTTTCTTTCACATCAGCTTGTGACTAAATGCTGGTACTATCTTCATCCCTAATTCCCTGATTGCTTGGATTTTGCCCTCCTACATAGGGAAATGAGGTCTTGTCACAGGCTGCCCAGAGAAGCTGTGATGCCCCAACCCTGGAGGTGCTCAAGGCCAGGCTGGATGGGGCCCTGGGCAGCCTGAGCTGCTGGGGGGCAGCCCTGCCCATGGCATGGAGCAGGTTGGAGCTCAAAGATCCTTAAGGTCCTTTCTAACCTAAACTATTCTATGTTTCTATGATTCTACTTGGTTTTCCTTGGGGGCACACAGGAGGCTCTTGGTGCAGCATGCATGTACCCCATGCTTCAGGGCCAGCTTCAGCCCCTTGCTTCAGGAAGATTCAAGACGAATGGCTCAAGGACCTACTTCCTGCTCCTGGAAACCTATTACTTTGAAAGGCTCAATGTTATAACTCCTTCCATGGTTTTATAGCTCTAGCCTTCAGGCTGTGTGTATACATTATCCTTCTCAACAAATGCTGATGGTTTAAAATTAAAATACATCAGCACTAGTTAAACCAAATATGTAATCATATGATCATGACAAAGTAGTTTGGGTCAAGATTTATCCTGTAATCTTTGAAGTGGCTTGTAAGGAATACCTTCTTTGGTGCTGACCCCAGCAGTAACCTTTCAGACTAGAATTCACACAGACACATTGGTGTTTTTTTTTTTTTTTTTTTTTTTTTTTGTCATCTGCTCTAGAAAGAAATCATTTCTAAGGAATACATCTCTATGTATTGATTCATGAAAATCTCCTTCACTGAAAGCAAATATTCAAAGTGTACTTTTACCCTGTTGCAGTGATTTTTACTGTTTCAGAATAATGTGATCTAATCTGTAAAATACAGAGAAAGTTGCTATGTCATGGTGTTTCAGTGTTTCTGAGACATGGCCTCACTGAAATTAAGCTAACTGATTCAAGGAGCTAACACAATCGACTAAATGAGCCCCACTCTCCCACAGGACTCAACAGAAACCCAGACTTTCCACTATTAATATATCTATCAAGGTCCTAGGGGTCTTTTAACAAACAACGTGACTGAATTTAGAAAGAAGTACTTTGTTATTTTAATCTTACCATCGAAGTTTCCTAACTATACTATTATTCCAGTCTTGGAAACAGCAGCCCAATAGGTGTCTCAGTATACCAGTCTATTGTAATAACAAGTAAATTTGAACTCAAACTGACTCAAGCTCAAAGATGATTCCTATAATATCTGGCTTTTTAAGGCATATTTAGATTATTTTGCCTTGAAATAAGCAGGGTAGAGTTTCTTCTAATGCAGTTTTGCTGTTTCACCAAAGCTTGAGCAACTGGAGGACCGATAACTATAACCTGATCCATAATCAATCACTTGAATAATTTATGATGCCTTTATATGGAAAGAAAATTGGATTAAGTTCCACAAAAACAAACAAAACGGGGAAAAGCTCAGCAAAGAGATACTGTAACGTTTTCAAGAATGATGGTTTTCAGATATGTTAGCTGGCTGCTTCTCTCCTAGGGTGCTTTGGATAGACAAAGCTATGCTATATATGCTCTACAGCTGCTGACAAATGAAAACTCCCCCAAAAAACAGATCAGATCTGCTCCCTGTTTTTATCCTTCCCATAGAAAGCAACTTCCTGTAAGCAGCACCCACAAAGATGTGCATCCTACTATCACTCTCTCTGATGCTCAGGCCCTCTGAATGGACCAGGAGGAGGATGATTTGGAAAGTCCTTTTCTGGGTTTGGGCTCCCAAATGAGCAGGGAGTAGGTATTGCCATTAAGAAAATTTGTTGGGCAAATTGTTTTCCTGCTTTGTGTATGAATCTGATCTCCATGAAGAAAGATGATTTCCACCTTCCCTACAGTCCTAGAAAATTTAATCCTGCCACTACCTCAGGAGAATCCAAGCTGCGGAGTCACTTCACTTAGCCCAGGCTCTCCCCTACCAGGTCACCACTATCAGCAACAAAGGGAGTCAGTTCCATAAAGGCAGTCACAGTGGCTATCCTTTAATCCTCCTTGTAGGCACCAAGACCTAATGCTTCTGGTCACACTCATCCATATGGAGTTATAGAAATGACCCCTGTAATTATAGTTGTGCTGCATAATAACCTGCAGAAGGCAGACCTCAGTTTCTCCTGCTGAAGTTGCAGCATGGAGTGGCAAGGACAAAATACAGAGCCTGAAAGAGAGCAAGATACTGAAAACTTAATACTCTGGCCTTGGTTTTATAACATGGGGCCAGGCAAGTGAGTTTTGGGGTTCACTTTTAGGACTGTTTCTAGATCCAAGCCATGAGCTTTATAAAGACAGTATTGGAAGTAGAGAGCAGCACATAACCTTAGTCTCCTCACTAACCACAAGGTAATATCTGTCTGGAGGGAATGAGAGTGTATGTGTCAAGACCTCCCCCTGGATTAGTACTCTTGCATTCTTGTAAAAAGGGAAGGGCTTTTTTTTGCCAGCAGGGAGAAGGAAACCTCCATCTAATAAATCGTTCAGTGTAAACACAAGCAAATTCATTATTCATAGTTGTTTAATGAAAGTTTTATGCTAACAACTCTTGTTTCAGTGGATGGCTCATCAACTATTTGCTGCCTTTTCCTGTCTTTTTGTTTCTTTAATTCACTAGGTCATATCCATTGCTGGTGAAGCTTTCAGAAAAAGAAAAAATTCAGATCTGAAGCAAGTCAGTGCTCTCTAGTTACAAGATGCCTTTTCCTTCATCTGATTCAACTCCATTATTCATTGCTTGAAATTCTTCAGAAGGAAACATGTTTAAAATGTCACTTACAATACAAAAATTTGTTTTAATACGATTTAGTCTGAACATTTACAGTACTCCCAGTGTTCCCATCCGTGCTTACAAACGTTTTCTTTCTATAAATAGATGAAGGAAACTGTATGTTGTTCAGCTCCTGTCTTCAGTCAGAACCTCTCAACTTGCTCTCATTAAGTCCATGTTTGCAGAGGTCATTATGAATAATGTCTTGCTGAAGCTGCAGTCAGAGATAAGAGGTTTATACGTGGGATTTCTAAGCAAGGTATGGCTATGGTGATTTTCATTAGCTTCAATATTTTCTGTATTTCCATACTTTCATGGACCAGCTCTTTATCAGAACTACTTATCCAGGCTTGACACATCCTAGGCTTGGCCCTCCTCTAAGAGAAGAATATGCACATCAACCACTTTCAACGAAGTATGCTTCAGCTCATTTGATCTGTGTCTGTCCTCACAGCATTATGAACAGCCACTACATTATAAAGCAGGTTTCCTCCTTTCTAACTGTGAGGATTCAAGAAAATTGGCTGAATTAAAATTAAGGAAGGGGCAGCAAGGTGGTAAAATTACAAAGGGTCACTGCTCTCTGGTAAAGGCCCCTCCTCTGTTCAGAGCAGGACTGGTCAGGTGAGGGCAGCAACCCCTTTCCTGTATGTGCAGCTTTTTCTGTTTCTTCTTATCAAAACCAAAGGCTCTATCCACAGTGACCTGAAGGGAGATAATAGTGAGGTGGGGGTCAGCCTCTTTTCCTAGGAAACAGTGTTAAAACGAGAGGCAGTGGCCTTAAGTTCTGCCAGGAGAGACTCAGGTTGGTTAATAGGAAAGATTTCTTCTCAGAAAGAGTGGTGAGACACTGGCACAGGCTTCCTATGGAGGTTTTCTTGTTTATTTATGAAAACAACCTAATGAGAAACAGGAGAACCCATCACAGACAGGCAGTAGTGCTACAATTGATTCCTTCCTAATTGAAATACATTTTGGGGTACTGAAGAAGAGGTCATCCCTTTGAAATCACCTGTTTCACTGAGTGATTACTTCAACATGGATGCTGTGCCTGGGCCTCTGCAATGATAAAAGTGCTTGAAAAGGTCTCTGAGGTGCCTGTATAAATTAGTTTTTCAGCAGCAGCATGTATATATTTTTCTCACTCAGCTGATGAGAACTGCAATGCAACAGACACTGAAGCTGGGTGTTTAAGTTCAGTGAGTGAAGAAAAATGCTGATATTATTCAGAAACTGATTGGTGTCTGCCAATATCTACCACCACTGGCTGAGGTTTGATGGAAAAGCCGAGAAAACATGTTGAAAATGTGACAGCCAGTGAAAGCGTTCTGCTTGATTGCTCCAAATTGGATAGTGTTTGCACAGATGGGGCACCTACCCCGACTGGCAGGAGTACTGGTTGTATAGCTTTGCTAGAAAGGTTTTTGTATCAACAGTTATCTAAAATATCATTTTATTGTCATCAGGAGGGTCCTTATGCTAAAGATTAGGATTTCTGAAGAGCTCTGAACCCTATCATCTGCTTCATCAACATGGTACTCGTGCACGCAGTAAATCAATGTTTCTTACAGATGTAAGCAGGAGGGAATTAATACTCCTCTACAATGTTAGTTAGCTGGCACAGGAAAAGGCCCATCAAAATTTTTGTAAACAAAAGAAACAAGTGACTTTTGGAAGGGAAGCATGAATTCATGAATGACTGTGAACTGCTTAAAGACCAGGGTGGGATAACAAACTGGTCTCCTTCATAGGCATTATGTTTTGTATTAGTATGTCCTACAGGGAAAGACTACCCTTGTGTTACGATGTTTAGCCATCTTCTTTATTATAAAACCAGTCAAACCCCTTGTCTCATAGTGAATTGTATCATTTTCTTTTAAAGCACTTAAGAGCTGATAACAAGACTATAAATGTGGAGATGTCATCAATTCTGGGCTTATGAAACTGAAGTTTTGGTAGAAGGCAGAAAAAAATAGAAGAAGGTATTAAGGTAGAAAAGTCCACTGTGGCCCTTTGATAATCTCCTTGCTCAATTCAAAATGCAATGTTGATATTCAACACTACGGCTGGGCTTGAGAAAGGCCGATAATTTATCTCCACTGCACCCATACATATCCCCACTCTGGAAATAGCTCTCTAAAGTTATTTTCCCCTAGTAGTTATAACCTTATTCTTTCTCCATGGATAGAACTTTTGATAAGTTTCTATCCAACAGTAGTCAGTTTTGTATAATATCTCTGCTTAGAATATTTGTTTCTGACATCCTAGATTTTCACATCAGCTTCATTCTCTCAGCTCCCCAAAGCTGAACGTATACACTGAAGATGTAATAGGCCAAATGCCTGTTCAGAAGCCCACAGAGCCACCACTGCAACTCACTCATGAAGACCAGTGTTGTTCTGAGCAGAGGGAACTCCTGGATAGACAAAGTCCTGATGTGATCAGCGAAAAAATGCAGCTGTCTTTGCAGAGTCAAACAGTGCATCATGGGAGAGAGGTCCCAGCCCTGGAATAAAAAACGAGATTTTACCTTTCATCCCAATGAAGCAATCTCTGCTGATGAACGTACGTAATTACCATTGAATTTTTAAACAGCTGTAACACATAATATTAATGCCCAAAGAGAACAGCAGAATGACATTTCCAAGGAAACGAACCACTACATTTCCTTGTTTACTGCCACAATGGGCTGAAATAAAGCTAAAGCTGGTTGAGAGCTAACAGGGTTTAGAAACCAGTCAAAACTGAGAAATTCAACATTTACAAATGGAAAGAATAATATAACAAAGTGAACATGCAGGTGGGAGCAAGAAGCTTCAGCCTCGTTCCCCCTTATGTATTCTCATCACAGATTGATCACTTTGTCACCCTAAATCCAGCATGTAGGAGGAAAAAAAAGAGAGATTGGAGAGGAAGTGCCAGAGGTACGGTAAATAAAGGATGGCTGGCAGAAATCATAGAATCATAGATCACCAAGATTGAAAAAGACCTACAAGATCATCTAGTCCAACTGTGCACCTATCACTAGTAGATCTCTCTAAACCATGTCCTTCAACGCATCATCTAAATGTTCCTTGAACATCTCCAGGATCAGTGAATCCACCACCTCCCTGGGCAGCACATTCCAGCACCTGACAACTCTTTCAGAAAAGTAGTATTTTCTAATTTCCAGCCTGAATCTCCCCTGGTACAACTTGAAGCCATTCCCTCTCGTCCTATTACTAGTTACACAAGTGATTCTGTGAGCAGCTTTGCAAGCACACTTCTAAGATGTTCAGGTTTAAACCCCTGCCCATGTTGTGGGGTACTTCAGTGATGGTATCTCTACTTAGAGAAGTGAATAAGAAGAACAGGGGAACAGGAAGCAAGGGTAGAGCCATCCCTGCCTCAAAGCTTCAATAATGAAGGTACCTTAAGTTCCCATGCTGAACATGTCCCCTCTTGGTTTCTGGGGTGCAGAATGGGATGTGCTCCCTTGGAACGGCAAAGCTTTGTGTCAAACATTTAAATGAGGGGAAGGAGAGGCTGCAGTGCTACACTACTCTGCAAATCACAGTGTGGGCAGGCAGACTCCAAGTTGAGCTTTTTACTAGAAAATGACAGTTTTAAATCAGTCTATTGGGCTGAAAAAGAAACCAGAAAATCATTCTTTTCTTAGTTCAGTCCTGGCTCAGGATCAATAAAAATATCAACCCCTCAATCCCTTCCTCCCCACCCCCCAAAAAAAAAAGAAAAGAAAACATGACCAAACAGTTCAAGTATAGTTCCAGATAGTTCCAGTTCATTGTGGAGAGAGAGTCAGAAAGGAGGCATTTCATACTGACTTTTGTTTCTAATAAAACAATTCGAGCATTTTTCTTTGAAATTCATATTATAACGCCTCTGGTGAAAGAAAAAAAAACTACAAGTAAGAACCTGGATACTGCAACATAATGGCACACACATTGCAGCTAGAAAGAACCTGATCCAGGTCTGACTGATTATAACTGCAGTGAGAACTTTGGCCAGTGTAGCTTGATAAAACATACAATAGGACAGTGGGCAAGGTGATGGAGCTCTTAGCAGCAAGAGGCGATAAATCTTTTTCTGAAATGGGAACTGAGTGACAACTATCTATATCTCCAGTGTATTATAGGTTATTTCATCTCTCTCTCCCTGCAGACATGACTGCACAAAGGTCGAGTCAAATAAATGATTAAAAGTGAGATTCCACAAAGTGTAGATTTTCACTGCCTGAAACCTGGAGTTGAATCCAAGGGCCATGGCACATGTGCTCCTTGCAGCAGGTTGAAAGGGTCACACAGGAACAGCACTGCGTGGCATTGCACAGGTTTCTGTAGCTCATCATTCTGTTTCCAGCTGCAAGGGGATGGTGAAGAGAAGATACACAGTCAGGCCAGACTCTTGGTTAAAATTTCTCTATCGATCTTCCAGCCTATGAACAGAGGTTTCTCCATTTTTCAGGGACTTGAAAACCACAGCCTTAGTGTTGCTGGCTCCATGTTCTAGCCATCCGAGTCAGAGGCCTCAGGACTTGCAGGTGAAATCAGTACCTTGAAGGCAGGACACAATGGCTCAGGCTCATTTGCAGATTAATGTGTTAGAACAGTATCATCCAGCAGTCACTTTTATCAACAGATACGCATTCCTGCATCTAAAATCACAATACAATCACAGAATGGTTTGGGTTGGAAGAGTCCTCCAAGCACACTCGCCCTACCCCTGCCATGGGCAGGGCTACCCCCAGCAAGTCAGGCTGCCCAAAGCCCCATCCAATCTGGCCTTGAGCACCTCCAGGGATGGGGCACCACAGCTTCTCTGGGCAGCTTGTGCCAGCGCATCACCTCCCTCTGGGGAAAGAATTTTTGTCCAACATCTAACCTAAGTCTCCCCTCTTTTAAGGCCAACCCCTTTGTCCTAGAACTATGAGACCATGGAAAATGTCCGTCTTCCTTCTATTTACAAGCTCTCCTCAATTACCAGAAGGTCATAGTGAGGTCTTCCTGGGGTCTCCTCTCCTCCAGGCTGAACAAGCCTATCTCCCTCAATCTTTCTTCAGAGGCAAGTGCTCCAGCCCTCTGAGCATCCCTCAGAGAAGGAACACGACAGAACAAGCATACTTCAAATTATTTCAAGCCATTGGATACAATCTTGGGAGTGGGGGAAAGACTTTCCTCTTTAGAGGAACATGCCCAAGTAACCAGGACTCCTGCACAGCATTTGAAGCTCTAGCAACCTCAAAGGCCTTTTTTTTCTGCATGTTGACAGGATTTCAGAGAGAGAGTACAAGAAAACACCTCTTAGTTTTAATCACACTTGAGTGATGGGCAGTATCTACCTGTGGCCACCTAAGGCACAAGGAGGAACTTAAACAGGATCTTCCATTTGCTATTTTGATCAGCCTAATCTGTTGCAGTATGGTACAGAGCAGAGCTGGGACATGACAACACTTCTCCTACTTCCTATTTTACAGAAAAAAATACATTCACAGTAACTGTGTTTTGTAGGAAGTCTGATACAAACAGCGCTCCTCTGGACATCATTTCTACTTGGACTTATAGATGGGAATGCCTCAGTTCTAAACAGTGTTGTCATACTTTGGCACAAAATAGGTACTTGGTACTATCATTCTAAGTGTATTCTTGGATCATACAGAGAACATACAGGGAATTTGAAGGTCTATCTGCAAGCTGCTTCCAGCATTTATACACCCATGGTTTGAGTAAGGGCATTGCCTTTTAGTTCCAGCAGCTGTCCCACCTAGGACTTGTTTCAGACACCCCACTGTTTAAGAAAATTGCCCTATACTTGAGGTGGTGGCTTTATAAATCATGGCTCACGTATTAATGCCATGTCAGGTCTGCTTTTAAGAGTGAAATCTAGGAGGTGCAGGGAACCTGTGTGTCCTTGTCAGCTCACAATTTAAAGAGCCAAGAAGAGTTACGAAGCTCTTAGCCCATGATCTGAAGTTGTTTAAGCAGAAATTACCATTATAAACAGAGAAGAGGAGCCCTATATTTCTCAAGCAGTTGACACATTCTACAAATAGAACTTTAAGAAGAAGGACTGAGCAAAAGAGGAGGAAATGATTTAGTACACAAAGATGGATGTCCAAACAGATTGTTTCCGAAAGGGTTTCCTCGGATTTCCATGTAATTCAGATCACTCTAGACTTAAGCTTCTTTAGGAATATTTAAATCTTGGATTACCAAGAAGTCGGGGAAGGGAGGTTTGTTTAAGTGGCATACACAAATTTGCAGGTTAACAATAGTGCTCTTCTGGGGAGGATGACATTTTAGAAAATGCTAAGAATAACAGCCCTTTTTTGCCCCACTATGCCAAACCAGCCTGACACTGCTCTAAAAATCTCTGAGAGAAAACTCTACTTTCCTTATGGGCAGTTTTACATAGTGCAGAAGAAAATATCTAGGCTCATTGTGAAAGTTTAGAGGAGGAGGAAATACATGGAAAATTGTTCCTATACGTTTGCAGTGCTGGAGACATTAGCAACTGAAATCTGGGAGATAAATGTGAGTAAAACTTAGCAAGTGGTGTGTGGTAGAAAGCATTTACTATTATATTTAAGTGCTCACAGAATGTCTCTTTGTTGTTATATTTACACCGAACACTTTGCGTACAAAACATCGATCTCTTACGGAGCCAATATATTACTCGGTTAGAAATTGCAAATTAGGAACAATACAGTTCAGGTAGGGGGGCTCTCAGCAAAGGGAATCTACCTTTCTCAGATAAAAGAAAAAGAAAAATCTATTTTACACCTTTTTGTCCTTGTCAGCCTACACGACAAGGAGGCAGTTACCCCTGCTGCTAGATGCATTTGACAGCATTATAAGAAAGCATGAATAACAGAACTATCTACCATAGGAATTGCATTTTCAGAAGACTAATTGCAATGTTAGTCACATTCAGCTCCCTTTCCTGGTCCTTCCGCCCCCAAAACCTGAGCAAGTGGATAGAGAGAAGGGCTGAGAAGGTCAAGATATTAATAATATTTTGGACTGAGGCAACAACATCCCTTTAGAGACTTTTATGCAAAAGTAAACCATTGGAGTATGCTTCTGCAGGTGATGTAGCAGTAGCAGGTCAGAACTGAAGGGAGGTCATAGACAAGTACAAAATCTTTCTGTGATTTAAGGAACAAAAATTACACCCTCTGGCCTCCAGAAGAAAAGTGGTGGGAGGTGAGAATAACCCAGCTGAAGCTTAAGCCAGCAAAGATAGGGCACATCTACACTTGCCAGACAGTTCCTTCAGGACATATCCATGTTTGCACTTCCATGGAAGCTTGCCTCATATTCAGGCTACACATAAATATAATATTTAAGTTCTAGCTCATAGGCTTCCAAAATTGACAGTGTTGTCTCACATAGGCTTAGCTGACATGAAACTTGCAGTCGTTAGCAGATGGATGCTCAGCACTCACCTTCAGCAGCACCTACGATGGCTAGCACCAGTGGCTGGCATGAACTCCACATCCACAAGTCTGCCATCACTCTTTCTTTGTAGAGCCAAAACCAATGCAAAGCATTGATTTGTTCAGTTTGTGACAGTAGATATCAATGGAGGAATTCAAGGCAACTCTGAAGAGAGATCCGCTGCAGACAGTTGCCATTACCTTTCTCTTACAGATCTTCCCACTGCTCTATCTGCAGCAGTTAAAGACTGTGGAGATGAAACTCAATCTATATGCCAAGATATCCTGTTTTAAGATCTGAACCTGCAACTGCTTCCTTGGATAGGATCTAGAAAGAAGCACCTGATTTTTCTGTGATCTACTTTTATCCATTTTTTATAGGCTGAGTGTGTTCCTTGTTCTTTCTAGTAAAAGCAGGAGTTTTACCATAAATGTTTTATTGAATATCTTGCTCTTATCAAGTCATTCTGAGAGACCAATAAAGGAAATACAAGTATGTCAGTTTTGTTTTATTTTGATATCATTTATGTTATATATGTACTTGCAGACGAATACAAGAGGAACAAATGATGTGATCTGAATTAATCTCATATTCCATATTTCTGAGATTGTCTCCATGAGAATATCTGGGCCCTTGCTGAATTTTTCTTCTCTTTCTGATGCAACTTGCTCATTTCACACAGCACAGGGTTTTGTTGCTTAATTATGGCTCAGTGTATTTAAATGCTAGCTTAGATATGGGAGATCTGTTACAGTTTCAATAAACTTCTGCAGGGAAGATAGAAATTGTTACATAATCCATTAAGCATTGCGGATTGCTAAAGTTTGTAGAAGACTGCAGACACAGCACTGTTATTTGTTATCCAGATATGACTAAATTATCCATTTGATAATGACTCCAATTTTACCAGAGGCTATACAGTTAAAATCCCATACACAGGCTTGAAATTCTGTAGCAATACAAGAAAAGAGCTAAATTTCTATTGTTGTACCAAGATTGCAGTTCATGGGTCATAGAGGATTGCTCAGGAAGCAGAGTTTGAGCTTTGTAAGACAAGAAGAGAATTTTTAGCTTTCATTCTTCAGTTTTCTTTCTTGTCTGAGAAGAATTTGAATTGCTATTGTAATGAGCCTTAAAAAATAATTAACCATGCTCTTTCTCAATTACTTGAACACAGAGGGGAAAAAAAAAAACAAAGAAAAAAAGAAAGATGCACCAATCCAGTTTCTGTGCTTAAGAAACAGGACTGCCATATATTTCATATATGACCATAGCCAACCTTGTCGAGGTTAGATCTGTAATACATATTCACAGCTACATAGTAAGCAAAATAGTAGCTGACCCCAAGGAGGACAGTTTGTAATCTGACAGATTTTTTCCCCTACCCTGTGTGGCTTTATGCTTCTAAAGCTCCATATTGAGTACCTGAGGACTGTGAGGAGTTTCAGTAAGCAATTTTGGAAGTTCGTCAGCTGAGCAAATGCAGACATTAGGATGTAAATGGTTAGTCTCGAGCAGATTGCTCTCAGATGACAGGTAAATGCATGCTTCAGTATGGAGAATCCTGCCTTGGACTTGAGTGTCCAAACAGTTCATTCAGGGAGAGTGTCAACACTACAGTATCCTAAAGATGGACTAAAATAATCAGGTATCAGAAACTTCACGGTATCGTGGAATCACAAAATTTTTAGGATTGGAAAGACCTCTGGAGATCATCTCGTCCAAACACTGGCTAAAGTAGGTTCTCTACTGTAGGTTACACAGGAAATTATCCAGGTGGGTTTTGAATGTGTCCAGAGAAGGAGACTCTCCCACCTCAATGGGCTGTATGTTTCAGTATTTTGTAACTCTGAAAGTAAAGATTTTTTTCCTCTTGTTTGTGTATATAATTCAGTCCAGGCTGTCCCTAATGCAGAAACATTACATGGCCTACCGGTGGAAATAATCCGTGTCCTCCTGCTTACTTGGCTGTCATTTCTTGGGGATCTCCCAGTTGTCCTGAGCAGGCACTGTCTTTCTCCTTCCCTCAGCACCTCTGTCTCATGAAGGAGTCTGATGGGTACCCAATGGTACTACACAGGACTCATCCATATGGATGAGCTCAGCTGGTTGTTATGTCTTAACCCAGTGGGTGGCTCAGCACCACAGTCATTTGCTCACTCTTCCTTTCCTAGTGGGATAGGGGAGAGAACTGAGGGAAAAAGAAGTAGAACTCATGGGTTGAGGTAAAACTACTTAATAAGATAGAGGAAAGGAAAAGGGTTATAGTTATAACAATTTATATGTATATGTGAAAGTATATAACAATGATGTACAAGCAATTGCTCACCACCCCTGCCTGATGCCCAGCTAACCTCCATGAGCAGTTCAAGAGAGAGAGCAAGAGATGAACTGCCTCTCCTTTCAAAACTCCATCCCCAGTATGTCCTGTGGTTTGGCCAACTTAAGTCAGCTGTCCTGATCCCGTTTCCCTTCCAGCTTCTTGGACCTTTTACTGCAAATGGCTTTGGCTCTGCAAAGCGCTGCTTAGCAGCAACTATAAACAATGATGTGTTATCAACATTGTTTTTCTCCTAGAACCAAAACATAGCATCATACCAGATACACTGAAGAAAAAATCCATCCTAGCTGAAACTGAGACAGTGGTCAAAAGGACAGTATCCACCACTTCTGGCTTTAGGGTTTCAGACAGCTCAAATCACAGAATAGCTTAGATTGGAAGGGACCTTAAAACTCACCCAGATGCAAACCTGTGCCATGAACAGGGATGCCACCCACTAGATCAGGTTGCTCAGGGCCCCATTCACCCTGACCTCGAACAAATCCAGGGATGGGGTGTATAAGGTCTCTGAGCAGCGCTTTAGCTGAGGGATGACCACAGTGCTTAATACCAATGGCAAGTTCTGCATGCTGGTCCCTATGATTCAGGTGTCGTAAATGAGGCAGGTATCTACCTGCCCATTAAGCAATCTATATATGTTATATATAATTAGCAGCATTTTACAGTTAAGAATAAATAGATCCTTTCTCAACCAGGAAAGTTAAAATTGTGAACCTAAGGAATCTCCAGTCACTTCTAAACAGAGAGAAACTAGAATGGAAAATGTAAACTTTTCAAACAGAAAACACATATTTTGACATAGTTTTGTTTTCCAAAACATCCAGAAGTCACCTCAGAAAGAAATAAAAACAGAAATTTAAAAGTAACAGCAGAATTTAGTATTCATCTTTAAGATTTAGTTATTTTACATACACCTTTTGCATTCCTGTAAATAAAAAAAAAATTCTCATAATAGAAATGTGTAAAAGGAATGATTTTAATATTTCTGTAATAGAAGCATATATTTGGCAGACTTATATTCCCCACTAAAGTGGCAGAAAAACATCTTATCAATGAGTATTAAGAAAGTGGCTCTATTCAACAGTAATAAAGCTGTCAAGGTCTGCTGTCTCACAGCTCACTTGGGAAAGCTTTAATCTGAAGACTTCTGATTCATTAACATGCAGATTATTGATATTATAGCCTTACTATAGCTCACTGCATGAGTGCATCTGCATCATGATTCCTCCCTTGACCACAGATTAAGTTCTCTTCTGTTCTGACCAGGTTCTTCCTTTACATCTGAGTGCTCTCCAGTACCTCATTAACTGACACATCTAACATCTGCAGACCTTGTTCTCTGTCTTGTCCCAAGGTGTGCATGTGGGTGTTCTGTAATGGCAGGATTTTATCTACATGTTCTAGATAAGTACTTATGACCTTAGTTACAAAAAAGTAAAGCAAATTTAAATACAGTAGATTGTGATCTATCAAAAAAGCCCAAGCTTAACCCCAACTTCATTTGAACTATGTAGAAAAATTCCATAGTTATGAACAACCTTTGTACTCAGAAGCTGACAAAATACATGGTAATGGTGTTTTCCTTCCATCTAGTGGAGATAATATATTTCCAAGGAGGTAGAAATAGAAAGTATTTGAACAGGGTATGTTAGCTTTCCAAACAGTCTGAAAATCTAGAGAGACAAGTGTCCTTCTACATAAAGATATCATCCTCTCCTTAAATCACATAAGATTGGATGCCACTGAAACATTGTGTGTCAGTAGCTCCCTGTAACTTCTGTGAAGATAAGAGGTTTGGTGTGGCAGCAACAGTTGACTGGAAGAAGAAAGTATTTGCATTTGGAAGTCCCATGAGGCTAAATTATTGAAGGAAGAAGATACACAGCCAGTCAAAGCAGAAAGAAAAGAGGAATGAAGGAATATCAGCTGAGGGAGAAATAGACCACAGCCACACGTATTTACTTTAGTACTCAGCTCTTAAGAGAAATACCAATTTTTTAATGAAACACACTTGAAATAAGTTTAATGATTATATGAATTCTTTTCAAGTATGAAAATGGATGACTTCTTTTGGCACCCTCAAGAAAACCCCTTTTTTCCATAGTCTGCCGCTACCATCAGAGGAGATTATGTAAGAGAAGTGCAGTCTGGAACACATGACAGTGGAGTTTGTACTGAGTACATAAGGACTGGAGCACCAGCCCCCATGAGTGTTAATACTGGGAGGTTGTTATAGGCATATCTTGCCCTCTGTGCTTGTCTCTTTCTGTTGTCTGAACAAAGAAGGAATGCAAAGCAAGAAGGTAGCAGATGTCCTTACTTGGGATTGTTTGTAGACCCTAGCAGTCTTTTGTCCTAGGTACACACATGCTACAGTAAAGAGCCTGGTACATTTTGTTTGTTTTTTAACACATCAGGATTCATCTGGCAGTATGGGAGTGCATCACTAATGTGCATGCTGTCATCGGAACTACTCTTTCTGGTCTTTTGCAGTGGCTTTAGTGGAGAGAAATGACAGCTTCCTACATGAAAATCATCTCAACATAATGCAGATGTCTAAAAGTGGTCAGAGGAATCGTTCTATAAAAATTACTTATTCTCTTCTTGGCTTACCAAACCAGTTCAGGGTGCCTACCTTCAACACAACAACCTACACTGCAAAGGCCTAAACTTATCTGCATCATGATAAGTAATCAAAGACATGGCAAAAAAATCAAAAGGATACAAAACATATGCAGACTTTCAACAGAATACTAGATAGCAGAATTATCATTTCAAATGCATTTTAATATTTAGCTAAGTATTTAACACTCAGAGTTTCTGATTCTCTGCATAAATTAGCAAGAAGACTACCAATGCTCTCTATGGGAGCTTGGCCAGCCTGTAATTAATTGCTCCCCATCTGAAAGATGGCAGCCCATCAGCCCATCAAAGGCAGTCTGGCTCAGCAAGAAATGATGGAGCACCACTTCGATGCATATTTTTTCTCCAGTGAACAAATGTGATAGGATGATCTTTGTCCTTCCCCTCAAATCACCATGATAGATACCCATTGTGGGCACGATTAAAAATTGATTGAAAGTTCCTCATCATTTTCCTCCTTTTTTTTTTTTTTAATAATAATAATAATAATAGACTAAAACTGTACCCAGACAGGTATTTCTCTGCCAGAGGTCAGATCTCCAATCACTAGCTTTTTATGGCATAAAAGTAATCAGCATTCATGTCATGGAATCTCATTAGGGTCTCTGTCCTTCAGATTTCAAAGAGTAAACCAATCCTTTAGCTTTACATCCCAATCCTCTTTGTCATTATAAGTTGTTCTCTTGATGGGGGGCTGCTTTAGTCTTGGAAGGAAATAGCACCACATTATATTGGTTATAAAGTGTGACACGCACACATTAATCTGTCTCCTCCCCTTCATTTTGAAAAGTCAATAAATGGTTTGTAAAAATTTTGCCAGAATGAAACTTGTCATAAAAGCTGTAGAGTGAAATATTTGCATAAAGGAAATACGAAAACAGGGAAGTATTTACTTTGAGACTATCGCCAATTAATTTGACTCAAACCCTAAATTTGAACTAATGGTTTCATAATTTTCTGAATAACAAATGTTTCATCTACTGAAATTTTAATTTCAGGATGTAGAACAAAATTACACCCATGAATACATTGTTTTTTCCAGGAGCTTTGCAGTATACTCGTTTGTATGGATGAAAATGTGAGTATATATGTAATTTTTATAATTCACTGGGAATGTAAAATTTAAAACGTTTTAAAATCTGATAAGGAATAATTTCTCAAGAGGTTATGCCAAACCTTGTACCTCGATTACATAGATTGCATTAAACCTGGTCCTTCAAATGGATTCTGAAGTATAAAGGAGTTGTTACAGAGTTTCTGGGTATCATTACAAGTGAATTTGGAGTATTCAGCACTTCAAGCATTTCAACCTTGCAAGTGTTGAGAGAACCCTTTCTTGTAGCAACTCTTTCTATGGATCACCAAACTGGAGTAAAATATTTCATTCCTGCCTAGCTGCTCTTTCTGTACCTATTTTCTTCTACCAAGAATATGGTTTTAGCTTCCCAAACAGACCAGTCTTTCTCTGATGGTGAACAATAAACATGAAAGTCTCTTATTGTTTCTCTGTATTCATTAAACTGAATGCTAATCTTAAGCTCCAAAGAAAAAGCTCCACAGAACGAGGAAGTAGGTTGATAGATGCCAGATGTCCTAGAAGAACCCCTCTTTTTCCTGCTCTGTTTGCATATTTAAGGAGATTTGCATTAGTTCCAGATGAGAATAGTCATTCTAGTTTAAAGCTCCACCAGCCCTCCTGCCCCACTGCAGGCTGCTCTCCATGGGCAGCAGCTCTGGCCTGGCCTGCTCCTACAGGGGATCTCCATGGGCTGTTCTTCCTTCACTCCTCATCCACTGCTGCTCCGTGGTCTCCTCCATTTCTGCACATGGAGATCTACTCTGTGTTGTGCCCATGGGCTGCAGAGGGATGTCCTGCTCCCCTATGGGCCTCTCCTGAAGGGAGCTGCTGCTGTGTTCCTGGAGCACCTCCTGCCCCCTTCTAGGATACCGAAAATCACCCAAAGGAGCACTGAGTGCCTTTTTTTCCCCACTAATGTCAAAAGAGTCTGAGATTGTACCTCAGCCAGATACACATTATAAATTATTATAAAAGCAATTCACAGTGCATGTTAACAGCTTACACTCTGAACACACAACTGGCATATCTGAGGTGCACGATAAACCCGTCCTGCAAGAAAATCAGCACCTTGGAGCCTGCTCTGCAGGACACCAGCCTCAGAGTACCAGAGACATGGGGTGAGAGAAGTTCCCAAAACACAGCCCTCAGTGCCTGACAGCAACTCGGTTTATGTCAATGAAAGCTCCTTTAATGCATCTTTCCTGCTCACAACTATCACCAGGTATTAGTAGCAAGACAGTGGTTTCTTGTGCAAGTTGGCTGCAGGTCACATTGGGATTTCTGAATGTGCACAGAAAATAGTTATGTGATACAGCTGGAAGAATTCAACTTCTCCGTTTCTCATTGTCCCTTATAGAACATAGCCTTCATTTGTTGTATGATGCAGCGCATTATGAAAACAAGGAAAATATGTATCTGCCCCCCAAAAAGGAATATAGCGCTTTTCACACAAGGAGTGGAAGAATGTTCTGCTTCTGTTCCGCGTTGTATGAGGGAGAGAGGAAGCTGTGCATGCCCACTAGAACTTTGTGTTTAAAGTTTTTCTGACTTCCACAGTTTGTCACCATGACCCAGGATGCCCTAGCAGCTCCCAGTTCTTGTGCTTTAATAAAAAATTATTTTGGTTCTTTACAAATCTTCTAGTGAGCATCATGAGGTGTCCATGTTGACAGACTCATCCATCCAGTCCATCCTCTTGTGGCAACCAGTCACTGGAAAACCATCTCAGAGGCTCTGCAGGTGGGGGGCTTCACTCAGTTGCCACCAAACAAGTATCTAAGCCAGGGGAGACTACTGGGTGAAATCCCATGATTTTGATGGGTTAGTAGGCACCCTAATATGAGGGGCAGCTATTTACTTTATGTTGAACAGATTTAAAGGTAACCATGAAGAACAACTGTTTATCCAGGAATATAAGTCACTTACAACCTTGGAAGCTGAGCAACTGAAAAGGGACATGTTGCTGCTGGTGATCTGAGATGCACCAGTGCAACCTTACTTATGTCACTGCAAGAGCCATGGTAAAACTGGAAGCAGAAGGCAAGTCTTAAAGCTTTTGAAGAATTGATCTTGGTCCTGAGCTGAAGTTACCTTATCTCTAATGTCAGCACTGTTGGGAGAAAGAAAGCAAACAGCGAGGGAGGAGATGGAAGAGCACGAAAAAGCAAATGTGGAAGGAATGCAAGTAGATAAAGTAGTAACAGAGGCCAGTTCCCCTTACCTTTACCTTCTTACCCACATCAAAGTACATGGTGTTAAAAGAATGACTATGCAGACTGATGCAGGCAGGGAAAACCCAGGGGAGGTCACAGGTTGAACACAGAGCAAAGGTGGAGCACTAGCTGTATGAATGATGCTGAAATTCGCAAAGAGGTAAGGAAGCGGAGCAGGCAAGTCCTACAGAACACATTCAATTTCTCCTTTTCTTTCTGTTTAGAACTCTACCAGTGACAACTATATATTAAAAGTGCTGTGCACCTCTCTCTTGAGCAAGATTTGAGTGGATTTTCTCAAAAAAGAGCTAATAACCTCTGAAAGTGAACTCCCACAATGATTCCTTGCTCCTTGCTCCATGCTGCAACAACCCATCAGTCTGAAACTGGAGGAGAAACATGCTTGTTGTTGAATCCACCTCACTACTTCCTGCAATATTCTGGATTTTCAAAAGAGGTTTCTGAGCCAAATATAAAAGCGACTCATTTCAGCTTACTTTCAAAAATCCAATGAGGTCACAGCTTGAGAAAGCACGACAGCTGGCTCCACTGTTAAGCAACACGTGCTGGTCTCGAGGCTGAATTAGTAAGCATCTGCTTTGGTGATACATCCATCAGGGTAATGTGCTCACCATTTTATCCAAGCTGCTGCACGGGGGCAGTGCTACATGCATGCTTGCCAGCCTCCTTCAAGTCTTGCTGATTGACTATTGTCTGCAAACTACGCAGCCGGCGTCTGCTGATTAACTACAAGACTTTTAATTACCACTTCTCTTGAAGATTTTAGCAACAAGGACAGAGACAGAGGTCTCACAGTGACCCCTTTTCAGGCTTAATTGGAAGAGCTGATGGAGTGAAGCTGGATGAACGCTTTGGATTGCTCCTACTCAATTATTCGAGGAGCTCCATAGGAAAGCACTGGCTCAAGCTCTTATTCTCTGCTTGGGATGTAGGAACTGAAAAACAGGCCTGATAGCCAATCTCTTTGTGTTAAAGATAGCAGGCTGTAACTCTTAGAGAACTTTCCATACCTTTCAACTCAAATCTGAATTTTGTGATGCTTTTGTCAGTGTATTCAAGGTGGAAAGAAAGGTTTCAGCTATTGCATTTGAAATTCAGATATGCATGTTCATGTAGCCTCAGGCCACAGACTGGAAGGAATCTGCAAAGTGGTGAATAGTAGATGGAATCTGTGATTGATGGTAAAACATCTCTGTTTTTTTCTTTTGCTCTTTGTTTTTTATTTAACAAGGCATGAACAGTGCCTCATATTGCAACAGCACACTGGAGAGCATGCTACAGAGCTTTGAACCATAAATGCCATTTCTTTCTTTGCTCCCTGGAGTTTTCTCATTTCTATTTATTTTCATTAGCAGAAATGAAAACAAATTACGGCATGCAACACCCAGTAGAGTAGGACTGCAGTAAGCACAGCTGCTAGCACCTGGAGCATTTCATTACTCCATCGGTATCCCTACTTCTGAATACAGCCCAGCTGCCCAAGAACTGTTGGTGGATGGGAATTCAGGTTGCTGTTTTTTGTTGGTTTTTTTTTTCAATTTTAGATCATACATGTGTATGAGATTTTTGATCTCATAGCTCTTCTTCTGCTTTTCCCCAAAGCTAATTCACTTCCCAGCCCCACAGCAATCTGTTTGCTTGATGCTCAGGGTCAGACGCCCAGCTGGTTCAGCTTGCTTATTACATTTGCTTTAAAGCCTTTATTTTTATTATGCTGGTGACTAAAGCTATCTGTTATATTTTAGTAGTGATATCTTACTTAGAATATGGCAAGTACTGTTTGTCTCTTTTGCAACCTTCACACTCACTGTGTACTTGCTCCTTAGTTCTGTTTTCACACCAAATTTAATTCCTTGTCTTTAGTATCTCCATTTCATGATTCACTTATCCCATTAAAAAGTTTCTGAAAACACAAAACATACTTTCTTGGGTCACACAAAAGGTCCCAGTTTCTCCACTGGACAGTCCTACTTTTGCTGCCTTTCCTTACATTTTAGCTTAGGTATGTTGGTAAATTTATGCAAGTTTTCCAAGATGTCTGGAGAAGAAATTTTGGGTACAGTAATAACCAAACATTCTGACCCTTCCCTGACAGGGCAGCATGAAGGGAACTGTGCGACTGTGCCTGGACAACACCAATCACATGAAAATGATACCCTGAGTTGGGGGAAAGTTCACAAAAGTGAACTCAAGAATTAAAATATGGGTCTACAAAAATACTGAGATCATTTGTTAAGCATCTGTCTTACTGTTCTTGTCTAGTAGGATGGCAAAAACTTCTAGATAAATAACAGAAGACAGAGTGTAGGATGTGAGAATGGAAAGGATCAGTGTTCTTCCTTTCAAATTATTTTCCCCCAAGAAGGAACACATCTACTCAAAATTAAAAACCAAACAAACAGAACTTGACAACTTCCAGCAGTTTAGAAAGAAAACTTGCTTTTCCCCTTGAAAACACAAATATCAATAATGTCATAATCTAACATTTTACAGTGCAAGAAAAACAATTCTTGCAAAGCTTGCTTAAAATATTTTCCACTTAAAAAAAAAAAAAGAAAGAACCAAAGCAGTTCAATTTTAAATTAAAAAACTGTTCAGTCTAGATGTTCAGCTGTTTTAACCTACAAAGCATCCCATTTCATAGCCTCGCTGAAGTATATTTTCTTGCAGGGGACCAGTCCCACTGTGAAACATTCACTACGATAGCTTGCTTCCTGAGAGGTGAGACACCTCTGACATTACTGTGGCTATCGTAAGTGCTGCAAGCTATAGAAACAAGGTAAGGGTGCAACGGAATGCCCTCATAGCCCAGAGCTATCACTGCTGCATATTTTGTAATGGGTCGCAGTTGCAGGGTAACTCCAACTGTGACGTGCTGCTAGACTGCTTAGGAAACTAATGGGGTTTGATTCCCTCTGCAGAGGGAAGCAAGCAGCTAAAATGCCTGCATTTGCCTGCCTGCTAACACAGGGACAAGCCTACAACAGTACAGAGCAAACATTTTTCTAGATGCTTGCACTCACTGCCACCTGCCAGTATTTACTAATGGACCAGTACTTGTGAGAATCCACTCCTGCATCACGCCAAGTTTGGGCACATACGTTTTTTGGGAGAGGAGGGAATTTTAAGGCATTGGGGTGTAGTTCCATGTCTCCCCCTTGCCATGCTGCCAGTTTTCAGCCTCAGTTTTGTTTTCTGCAGAGCTTCTTCCCAGTGCCTCTTCCTGTTAATTAGGGTGGCACCATGCCAACTAAAAGGTTTTGGCTATTACTAGGAGCTCCTGAGACAGCTTTTGTGGAAAGCCGATACAATTTCTTCCACCCTCTGAGAGTGCACAGCCCTGAAATTGGATTGAATCTTAATACTCTCAAATCAAGCTGGTCAGTATATTCCTTGAATCATTTTGCTGCTTCTAAAATGCACAAAAGACACCAAAGAGATTTGCATCCAGTGAGGACATGATTACAGGCTCATGTGACTGTTTCTGCTCCTGGTCAGGAGGAGTTCTCTCTGCTTGACCTGTTTCTGCAAAGCAATGAGCAGTTTTGGTGATCTAACAGTTCTTTCTCCACATTGGTTTCATTTTCATTACTGTTAGTAATATTTTCTTTCTGGAATTAAAGATTATGGAACTAGCAGGACATTTTAGCTGTCTCTGTGTTAACAACGCATTACCTGGGTGCACATTCATTGATTCTGCGTGTAAGCATCATGGTAACAGAGAAGTGTTTATACACCAAACTGTTTCTCTTTCAGACTTGAACATTTACTACCAGAAAAAAGACCCCAGAATATTACCAGTCTTCTTACCCACATTTCTCCAGAGTCTATGAGCTGCCAAGTGGTGGAAATCAGTGTAGGTGAAAGAGACATCTGCCAAGTCTGTGACAAGCATGCAATATGGAGCAAAAGGAGAGAGAAAATCTAAGGGCTTTGATTTTTGTTGTTGTTTGTTCTTTGGTTTTGTTTGTTCTTTATTCCCAGGGAATTTTGAAATTGCCTTCACTCTGGGCTAAAAAGACATACAGAAGAAGAGAAGAAAAAAGATAACTGCTCAGCAGAAATCCTGAATTCTGAATTCAGAGATATTGTTGCTTGAAAAATTTTCAGTCTAATAAGGACATATTCTATTGACTGTAGAAAACAAAATTGAAACAGAAAATATCAATTATTTCATATGGAAAAGGTTGACAGGGATTGCCTCATCTTATCAAAATCTTCTCTCATTTCCTTCAAAACAAATCTCTCTGAATTGACAAATCTTCATGCAACACATTAAGTTTTGATAAAACAGCCAGTTCAGTCAGAACCATTCAGTCAGGGCACTTGGAGTCCTGTGTCTAATCTTGCACTGAAAGGCAGCTTCTGATAAGTCAAGCAAATACAAGCATAGGCAGCCATTAATCATCAGCAGGTGGACTTTCAGATGGTGGATAACCAAACTTTCCAAGCCATTACAATGCAGGGCTGCAGCACACACTTGGTAGGTGACTGTAATCAACCATGCTTATTTTTATCTGATTTTTTTTTTCCAAACCAGGATACTTCTTATCACCCTTCCCACAATCACTGGGCAATAGTACATGGGTTGCAGCTGGTGCACGCATTCATCACACAGCTCCTGCTTTCCTTCTCTTTAAGCTCATAGTTGGTGTACACATAAACCCAGGTCACCCAGCTTCAGAGCTTATTTCCTGACCTCTCAACCTCCCAGAGATATTTTAGGGATTTTTCAAATACCACATTTGATATAACACCAGCACATCACCAAGTCTTCCTAAAACTGCTGACCATCTCTGCACTCGGAAGAGGACATCATTGCAACGGGGTATAGCACCATAGCCATCCAGAGGTGCCCAGTCTAGGTGACCACATCACAAAGACCATTTACAGAAGTAGATTTTGCAGGTGTTAAAAGTCTGCCTTCACTTTGATTAGAAGTAGATGGGGAGAAAATTTGTTATACCACTTATTGTCATAATCACTTTCATTCTTAGTTTTAAAAGGAAATTCAGTTCATGCTATTCCTCAGCAGTTGGTTGAATCCCCATCTACTAAGACTCTGTAGCAGTGGTTTTACAATGATTATCCACAAGCACCTGAGGCAGATGTGTGATCCCATCAAGGAATACAAAAGAAAATCCTGAAGTGATTTTTTTTTTTTTTTGTTGTTCATGTCAGTGCTTTGCATCTTAACAATGAAGGCAGTAGGGTAGAATCTCCTTTCAAATTTTGTGAGTAAATTGCTTTCTTGTAATAACTGGATTTTCCACTGACAGATGGCAGCTACAAGCTGTCAATCATTTTAAATTCAAAGGATAGATGAAGCGCAACAAATGTATTGTTATTGCCTGCTAGGCTGGAAATACGGCCAAGCTGGTGTACGGTTCCTTTGTGTTATGCTGGGATCATAGATTTCACAAGTGTAATACTTCTGCCAAACACCAACCAAGGAGGGGAAAAAAAATTACCACATGCAATTTCTTACAGGCTTCATTAAAAGCACAAACATCATCAAAATCAGATTCAACTCTTGCAAAAAAAAAAAAAAAAAAAAAGTCTGTTCACAAGGCTAACAATATTCCTTCCCCCACAAGCAGTTTTTTAGGCCAACAGACCTAAGCAAAAAAATCTTTGCTAGAGGGGCACAAGAAGGGAAATAAAATAATGATTATTCTTGCTTGAAAAACTTGTATGATCTCCAGGACCACAGCTGATGCCTTGCAGAGCATGCAAGCTATCAGCCTCCCTCCTCTGGAGCCCGTGAGTGCCTACACTGCTTTCCTCAAGCACACTAAGTCTAGAAGGTTCAGAAGAGCTCAGTACCTATTGTCCAAAGTGCTCCAGTCGCTTTCTCATGGCTGAGGTTCATTGTAGCTCCCTACATGCGGCTGGTGCTGGTTGCTCTGACTGGTCACATCCATCACCCATCACTGACTTGCCTACACTGCCCTGCAGCCTGTACTCCCAGTTGTTCTCATGGTCTTGATGACTGTTCTCTGAAAGGAGGTCCTTCCCTCCCAAAATTACCAATGAAAAAAGAAAATAAACCAAACCACCAAGAAGAAAAAAACAGAAAAAGGAAAAAAAAAACATCCACAAGCCTGCACAATTTTTGTTTGCTTAATATTTCTTCATCCAAAGCCAGCTTTGAGTCCTTTTGGCACATTTATGTGCCCTGTGACAGGCTTATAAATGCCTATTATTCCTAACAATGTAAGACAATGACTGGCTTCAGCAAAAATGTCTCTGTTTCAGAATGCAGATGCAAGATCTATGCGGACCTTATTATTTCTCAGTTTTAGTCAACTCTTGCACTTCAAAAACAGAGACCAAGTATTTTTGCCCTTTCCTGATGGAAGAAGTTGGTATTCTCTCTGAAGCATTAGAGAGATTTTATTCTCGTAATTAGGTGAGAAGATAGAAATAGGCAGGTTGAAACCAGTACATTTGTAAAAGTAAAACATGCACATTAGGAGCATGGAGTGCATCTGCAATTTGAGCTGAACTGACTCCTGGATGACTTGGTGAGGAAGTAGCACTGGCTGCCCAGGGAGGTGATGGAGTCACCGTCTCTGGAGGTGGTCAAGAAATGTGGAAAGATGACACTAAGGAACATGGTCTAGAGCAGTCACAGACATCCGTTAATGGTTGTACTAGATGACCTTCATGATCTTTCCAACCTTCATGATTCTATGATTCCATGTATCAAGAGCGGAGCTCTTCCTGATCTGCAAGGACACAGCTATGGGACAGTGGGACAAAACTGAAAAATGACAATTATAATGGAAGTTACATTGCATTTGGACCTATATGGAAATGCTGACTAGCCTCAACCAGGGTATTGATCTTATTTTGTTAAGTTTGTGGAACAATACTTAAAGTATATTTCTTGCTGTCACCTTCTTGGACCAAACCTAATCAATGTTAATGAAAGATGAGGTTTGTCTTTCAAGTAACAGTTGAAAGCACATAAATACAATTGAAAATCACTGTTTTATGGTCATTTTCCTGCAGGGAATATAACATTAAACTAAAAAGTGTAACTGTCATGGTTTTATGTTGAAAGCAATGGGTGGCGGAACATTTAAGCACTGGGAAAAGAATTTGTCAGAAGCCACCTGGTTGGTCAACACTTGAGGATCAATCAATCACAATGGTCCTGCTCAATCCAGCTCTCTGCCTACTGTAGAGGGAGATAAAGTCCCTGTAGTACATGTAAAGAACATGTTGGGAAAAGCAGTTTGGGTCCTTCCAGCTTCTGGAGAGGGCAAACCTCTCCGTGGAACTGTCTTTGCTCAGGGACCTGGGTCCACCTGGTGGGTGATGCAGAAGAATGGGGATGTTCAATGTGTACCACAAGGGAATTTGTTGTCTGGAGAGTGCCCTCAGTAATTCTATGTATATATGTATGTTATGTATGTTGTATATGTTTGTATTCAATATCTATTAATAGTGTAAGGCCTTCGGTTTTAACCCGTGTCTGTTTACACAGGTTGATAGTGATAGGACAAGGGAGAATGGTTTTAAACTAAGACAGGGGAGATTTAGGTTAGATTTTAGGAGGAAGTTGGTGGTGATGCACTGGAACAGGCTACCCAGAGAGGTTGTGGATGCTCCCATACCTGGAGGCATTCAAGGGAAGGCTGGATGTGGCCTGGTCTAGAGGTTCACAACCCTGTCCACAGCAGAGGGGTTGAAACTACATGATCTTTGAGGTCCTTTTCAACCCAGGCCATTCTATGGTTCTGTGATCCGAGCTACAGAGCACCTCTTAATGGCAGAAGGGGTTACAGTTACTAAAGAAGACCAGATAAGGAAGCTTGATAAAAATAGAAAAAAAGTGGTTTAAGATTCCTTTGCGACCACATCCTTCACAGCACTGGCAATGTGACAGAATAAGTTCTCTTAGTTGAGTATTATTTTAGAAAAGGTGAGTCTTGTTCACTACAGTTCCAGTGAATGGTGAAATTGCTGAGTCGTTCATAGCCGACAGTTATGATGCAGTGCTTTATGTTAAAAGTATCTGGGGCCGAGCCCCAATTGGTGGCTTTCCTACAGCTCTGTAGCAAGGTGAACCCCCTCGATGAACAGAAATCTTGTTCATTTCTAAAAGCAGTTCCATGTGGTGCTCAGTTTGGAGATGCTTCTTAGATATGCAGAATTGGGCAGGGCAGGCTCAGTGGAGAATAGGTTACAAGCAGTAGAGTAGGTCAGGCTTGGGAGATTAAGTTGAAACAGCAATGAATTTCCGAAGTTTTTTGTAGAAAACAACAAATAGAGATGATCTTCCAATTAATCTTACTTTGTGTCAGAAAGGCCATGCCATACATGTGAGAAAATAATTTTGTGCCTTCCTCTGTTCAACAAAAGAAGGCAGCTTATTTTATGGCCAGATGACAGCTTGCAAGAATGTGCACTGGTGGTGCAGATCTAATTACGTAAACTATAAATGGTCTCAAAGGCAGAGCAGCAGAAGCCACATGGGCACACTTATTACAGGCCTCTAATCTTACTCTCAAGGTCTTCTGAGCCAAAATTAACACCAGCACACTTCATCCTTTAAGTGCTTCTGCTGCTGTAACAGACTGGGAAGCAAATATATAATCTTTCTGTTGCAACAGAACTGACATTCAGTTGCTTTCAGAGGGCAAATTCTAGCACAAGTCTTCAAACTGCATCAGTAGTTTCCCTTACATTCTCAAATGACACAACTATGCTGTCTCGTCCTCTTAGCCGGAGGTGCATCTCCTGGCTTCACGTGGTAGGCATTATTTTTCCTGGAAGATCTCAGCTTGGTAGTTTGAGAGTTACATGACAGTTTTCAATACAAATGACGTCTCTAAGTCAGTGCTTAAACCCCAGAATCTTGGTCTAACTGCATGAAAATAAATGGGCCTGGATGCTTGGAACATCACAAAAGTTTCTTATAACAAATGATGGGTGGTTAGATGGGAGCATCAAAATGCAAATCCTGATTTATAGGAATCAAGTTAGACACAAACTCTGAGAATATTTCCTATAAAACATTTGTTTTCTTCCCATTTCATTATCCACGCTATAGAAGTCTGTCAATAATCTGATGCTGCCTCCATAAAAACCTTTGATAGACTTTGGATGCAAGTGATGGTATGTCTGCAACCACAGGTTTCCCTCACCCTTACTGAGACATGAGATAAAACAAAGGGTACACTCATGACACTAAGGAATCAGAATTTCTTTTATCATCATTTTCACAAAACACCAATGATAATTTAAGCCTGGTAATTACAGCAGACAGATCACTGCTGGAGAAATTTTCTGTGCTAATGACGATACTTCAAAGATGATTCTGTTTCTGGTCATCCAGTCCTTCACATAATCAAGTGACCCCAAATTTTCACCTTTTAGGTTTCAAATGTAAAAGATTCATGAAGCTTTCACCATTTAATAAGGACACTAACACAAGGTGACTAAAGTAAACGGACCCAAGTTTTTGCTCATTTATATTGTTTCATTATCGTTCTCAAAGATTCATCCTGCTTAATGCTTTTTGGAATTAAATAAACAACTCATTCTGAGGAGAAAATTCAGGTGCAGAAGCATAAAATAAGCTCTTAGTCCTGCTGGTCAGCAGCCTGACTACAAAGAGACAAATATGCAAAAAAAAAAAACCAAAAAAAACAAAACAAAACAAAAAAAACCACATATGTTCCATCACAGTGAAATTATTTTGGGAGCCTGCATTCTACACATATCACAGTTTATTAGAATGCAGATAAGATACTATCTCCTCTTTTTGTATTTATTGCTCTGGGTAGAAATTATTTTCCCTAGTATTAAAGATCTATTTCCTGCTTTACTCGATTTTGATAAATCAGATAACTTCTGAAAGCACCAAGCCAATCATGGGCATTGTCCTAGAGTTGATTATTATTTCCCTATTACACAGACAGCACTTCTACCATTTCCTTCTATTCTAATCTCTAAACTGGTGTTAGATTTTTATTTTTTCTTTTTCTTTTTTCCAAATCACTGTTTGCTTTTAGGCACTTGCCTTGTCAGAATATTCTCCTGTATCACAAGGACATCTGATATAAATTTGATCACAGTGAAAAGGATGCAATCCAGGAATAAATCTAGTAAATCAATAAAGTCACACAAAAGATCTGCCTGGATGAGATCAGAAATAGACCCATGGCTGTTGCTAATTAAATTGGCTTCTATCTGCACTGTCTCTTCTCATAAGCAAGGTGCTAGGCAAAATGCCCATTTGTGCCTTTATGTTTCAAAGCTGCCTTGAAGAATTTCCACTGGTTCCTGTAGAAATTATCAGTTAACCACAATAATAAGTAAGGCAGAGGATGCAACACTGGATTGACAAAATTTTGCCACTGGCATTTGACTCAAAAATCTCAGCCCCTGCAGTGATTCATGTTACAAATCAATCTGGCAAACTATCAGGCTTTAAAATCAATTACACTAAATCAGAAGCCGTGCTTACAGATAATTCACGAAGGGGCACTCTTACACAGAGCAATGACCTTTTAAGCTGCCACAAGCCAGTTTCCACTATTTGGCAAAGTATCCTCCCACAATGCTAAGTAAATTATATTTCAGTCTGCTATTCAGTGTATAGCAGGAGAGCACTTCTGAGGGCAAATCTGCCTATCCTTCTTTGGAAAGCAAAAATGCAAACCACCTGAGAAAGCTGTTGTTTATCACATGTCTGTATGACACAGGCCCTCTTGGAGGAAGAGGTACAGTAAAGAATCAGGGAATGTTAATCCGTCTTAAAAATCACTAAGTTTTCCTCACAACTTCAGTGTTAATAAATTACAAGTCCACAATTAAAAACAGCATCTACTAGATGTTGATGAGCCCATGGACAGGATGGACCATTAGCAAATGATACCTAGCACAGCAAAACCTCAAAACTGATGAAAACTATTATCTGCTTGGCCTCATGAAGGACCATTAGTTTTGTGAAAGATAATTGGATGTTTTGTTGTTATTTCCACAGCAAACAGCGACTTATAGCCTCGATGGAGACTTAGCACCACTACTACAGAAGCTGATCTGGTGCATAAGGGCCAAGACAACCAGAAATACAGCTCTAGGATACTCAGCCTACACTCTGCTATATGCAGAGTTCTGCAGTTTTGTAGAGGGAGTTTCTTGCTGTTTGAAATAATCAAGTCATCTGTGCCAGAGATTTGCACATTCTCCTGTGTGAACAAGGAAAAAGACGTGAAGTATGGGTCACAAGGGCAGGTGCTGAAGTACCAGAAAGGGGGTGTTGGAAAGTGGGACCCATAATGGGAAAGGGCAGTTACAGCTCATAGACAGATCGCAGCAACAAACTGAACAAAAGACAGCAGTTGTGCTAACTCATCAGGAAAAGCAGGGACAGGAACAACCTTTCTTATTAAAAAAATCTTGGTGTGTAAGCAGGTAGGTACTACAGGAAGCAGGATGGTGGGATGGCTTCTAGCACCAGACACCAGAAGGTCAGACCACTTTGCAGAAAATGCCTAGAAGGATCTTGATGACCATCCATCTTCTCTAGATCACTTAAGACTCCTAGAAAACTCCAGTTCTGCTCCAGTAAATAAAGCAGGAAGGCACACATGAACAAGCATTGAGACTAAGGTCTGAAGACCCATCCCTGCTGTTGGAGCAGCTATTGGAGGTTTGCATTTAACCACCACACCTGTGAGTGGCCAACATTATCTACAATCACAGCAGGATATACCAGGTTACGCCCTCAGGAACTTGCCTCTATAAGATGCCTCACCTACATATTTCTTGCTTTGCTCAAGTTAACCTGTTGCACCAAGATGAATTGTCTATGCCAGAGGTGAAACAGTAGGACAAAAGCAAGAAAAAACACACAGAGGACAAGACAGACTTACTGAGCACACATGATCAGCAGGAATGATAAGAAAAGAATCCAGACTTGGCAGTACAGCCACTCTATACTGCAGGTTCTCCTCTCAGTATTTTCAGTTTACTTTTCAGCTTTCAGACAGAAAAATGTCATGATCTCCATGCAGCTGGGATACTGGTGAGTAAGAAATACACCTGACTGGCTACAGAAAGGCAGATGTATTATGCACGCTGAAGAAAGGCAGCCAGATAAATTGCACCACCTTTGTCTCAGGCCATGCAATCAGAGCAACACGTTTGAGTAGGAGTAGAACTCAGGGAGTTTAAGAAACCCTTTTTTACTTGATATCAAACATCATTTTTATTTAAACTGCAGGAGAAAATCTTCCCAGTGCTGCTAACTAGCACAGTGTTTTGACAGACAGAATTCTGCTGTTACAGGAGGCACTTTGAAAAGAGAAAAACTGAGATAGGAATCAATTATTAGTGCTACACCTGTAACCCTCCAAAAATACAGTTGTATCCAATAGCACAAGCTGACTGCAGCAAATTAATCAGTGTTCAGCTCAGGTGCCTGCAAGGCTGCCCTGATGGCTGTGCCAGTCCTCACACCTAGCCTTTTGGTCTCGCTGGGTGATAGGAGACCTGCAAAGATGAATTACTCATCACACAGCTCATTCATGAGGAAGCAATAGTGAAACCAAAGCATGACACTAGAGCTTTAAATTTATGCTGAATACAGAGCTCTCCTGGAAAGAGTGGAAGAATAAAATAGGCAGGAAGGGGTGGTGGCATAGGGAAAAAAAAAAAAAAAAAAAGAGAAAAAGGCTGCCAACTTATTTTTGTGTAGGTGAGAAATCAGCAATAACTGCAAAAAGGCTTATGGGAAAAGCTTAGAGATGGCAAAAAACAGCACGGCAAAAACTTTTTGAAGTGCAACTCAGACAACCATTCTCCACAGGGCATAACAAGAGACAAGTGCAAAAGGTATGAAGTTACATCCAACAGCCATCATTATGTTGGAGTTGTTGGTCCCATTAAAATAAATAAATAAATAATAAGAACTAAGAGGTAACCTTAATCTCCTTGCCGTCATCAAGGCCTTTCAAGATTTAGGATAGATCTGGGTCACCTCAGTAAGGGAGCTGTATTGTATTTGTCATCCCAGGCTTCCCTTGCTTTGTGAGTTCCTAGAGCAGAGCTAAGACATCACTGCCATTCCCATACCTGTCTCTCAGCTCTAAGGAGAAGAGACATTGTGAGAGGAAAGCAGGCATGGGAGGGTATCCCTAGGACCAATTAATTTGAGTTTCTGACAACATAAATTAGCACAGTTTAAGTAAGAACGTGACCAGCCTGGATTTGTAGAGCAGATCAAGTGTCAATTTTCCTACATAGTTGAAGTCAATGGAAGTGACAGATTAATAATTATTGCTCTATTCTATGCTTCAGTCATAAAGCAACTCACTAAATCTCGCTAAATCATCTGATAATAAAGAATATCATGTCACAGTTTGCCATTTATTGTTTTTATTTTTTGTGCTTTAATGGTAGCATGATGCCTAACAATATTCCCACATCCACCGATTTCTCCCTTTCCTCTTACTCAAACCTCACTTTTCCTATCACGATTGCTTGATGCCTCTTTCCTTTCATATTGTCTCAAGAAAAGTACTTAAGACTCATGACTGAATAGCCCACTGAACAACCTCATTAGGGATAGAGCCTGAAAGAATAACTGGATATTGCACACTGCTTCACATGGCAAAACCATTCAATTAAAATTTGAATGTATCAGAATTTTTATGTAGGAAAAAGCCATTTCATCTAAATCTATACCTTTGTAAACCAAACTGTGACAAATATTTTGTTTAAAAATAAACAACTGTCTTTAGCCTCCCATTTCTAATGGAATTTTGAGCATGAGATGAGATTGGAAAAAAAAAAAAAAAACAGCAGAATGAAGTGGTTCTGATACAAGAGAAAATAAAATGCTTTTTAAATTTATTTGATTGCCCAACTACTTAGTACTAAATACGGACAGGTACTATTTTATTTATTTCAGAAGAGAAACAGATCACCTGCTCCATTCTTCATAAAGTAGCATACTCATTCTGCTGATAGGGCATATAAAATGTGATATGCTATTCGAGACACTTTCTTTTAGATAACCTCTGTAGAAAATACAGAGGCTCTTGGGTTTTCTTCTGTCTTCACATTAATACAACAGCAGGATCTTAGCCTTGCCATTTGAATATCTCCAATACACAGCTTACATGGCGTATACTCACAGAAAAAGCGAGTTCAAAACCAAAGAAAATACAACGGTATTCTTCAGGGCCATGTCACCCAGTGTTCAATTTCAGGATAATTTAGCAATCCAAAGTTACATTTTTTTATCCCTCTAACACAAAAAGCCCACCTGTAAGCTACTTAACATGAGGCTCACATACTCCAAAGCATTCTGCCACAGACTCCCACAGAAACCCTTGCTGAGTTGCATTAATCAGATCAAAGTAGTCATTATGATGCCAAATGACTATCAGCGAGCAAGGCATGGGCTGTATGACTGCACTCAGTACTCCCAGCTACCAACAAGACAGAGGAACAGTCCCTGGGGCCTCCTATATGTGCAGCTGGTTTGCCAGCCTCCAGTTGAGCTTGGTGGGGGATTGCTAAGGTCACATGCGGCCTGCACACTCTTGGCACACACAGCCTCTCTTGCACTGTAGCTTCCTAGGTTTCTCCATGTGCTATGAAAACGCTTTAAATGACACTCTAAAGAGAAGGGAAAGAAAATGGTATGTTAAGTGTGGGGTGAACACCCTGAAAGAATAGTACCCACACAAAACGATGAAAGTAGACAGTATATTTTTGTATGACTTATCCAGATGGTATAAAGACAACCAGCAAATTAGGAAAGGCTCACGTGGCTCTGACAGTTGAAGCTTGCCAATAACTCCATGTAGAAGGGATCTCCAACAAGAAATCCTTCCCCAGTGGTGGTCAGCCCTTAAATGAGGGTCTGGGAGAGGTGGAGCCAGACTGCACCCCTTCCGGTCACACAGTGCATTGCCTTCACCTGCGCTCCTGTGGCTCAGTGCTCACCTCAGGTGATCAATCAGTGGTTCAGGCCATGATTCAACAGTTCCCATACAGTAAGGTTGACAGTTTACTCAGTAAACGAATGAAGCTCCATCCCTCCTTGACAGGCCATTTGGCACTACATTAGCAAACTTGATATGAATGCTCTTTACACCCTAAGTCAGAGGATGAATTTACCACCAGAATCTCTGGCAGCAGATAATTCTGGGATTACATCATCAGCAAAGAGAATTAAATGTGTCTTAATTTTCTGCAAGATAAAAACGTCCATCTGTTTCTGCTCTTTATTAGTTTTTTGCCTGCAAGTAGAATACAGTACTATACATTAATTAAATGCATACAACTGGATAATAAATTTATTACAAACTACTCTCATGATGCTTGTCTCTTCATTAAGCAGAGAATGAGAATGTAAGAAAGAAGGACATTTTACAATAAATCACAGATGGATGAGAACTAAGCCACCTAGAATTGCTTTTCAGCACCACTAGAAAGGGCCAGGGATGAGAGGAATTCCAGCAATACTTCAGTTTTCTCTTATCTGCAGACCACTGACATCAGCTATGCTGGTGTAACCCACCACTGCTCAACACACCAAGGACTTCTTATATTACATGAGAATGTGATAATAAACACAATCCAAATAAGGTCTGATGCTTGCTAGAATTTCTTAGGAACTCTTCTGGTTTGGGGAAAAGTGCCTTTTATGACTGCTCCTTCAAGTCTTTATTACATCAGCACTTAGCATTATAGATACTAGAAGACAAAGAGAAGCTTCTACTGGTATTATAATATCTTAGTGAACTTTTTATTGAAACACTTATTTCAACAGAAACAGTAATTAACTACCACAGACTACTCGTGACAACATCTAAGAGCACACCATCTTATCAAAAATAAGCAAAAGCTAAGGTTATTAGCAAAGGCAGGGGAAATAAGTATATTCTACAGTGTATCTGGAAAAGGAAAATAAAGAAATATCTTGCAAGTGATGAAAATACATACATTTGAGTAGAACTGCTTTAAACATTACAAATTATGTATTTCCCAGTGAAAATGTGAAGAAAAAGAATGCTTCATTTCAAACTGAAATGCCAACATTGACTGCATCCTGCACAGAACATTCAACTTCCACTTGGGAAAAAAGATAAGAATACAGTAAATCCTCAACCCCAAACTTTTCTGAAACCCACGAGAAACATAAGTTTTTTGATATTTCAGCTTTTTATAATTTTTCAAACAGGCTAATGGATCTGCCCCGTGCAGTTTTTTAGACAACTCAGAGCAGAAGCCATACCCTTCACAGCTCTCAGATTTTTAAGGTAGAAATATCAAGTGTTTTCAGAGCTGGTAGCATAGTAGCACAGGAGTTAAACAGATGATTGAAAGTAATTAAGCAAATTACATTTTCTTGAGGAAAAAGCATAGCCTAATGGGAGTGCTCATCAGAGAGCTAATATTTAGATAGCAGAAGTTACAACTACACTGACAAATAATGACTGAATGGTAAAGTAACAGCAAAATAATTAGTTGTATTCTAGTAATTACTCAGGAAATCCCTGAAAGATAGCACTGATTAAAGTATTTTTATAAGTGTATTACTTACTACTTGTAGTAAGTCTTGAATGAAATGTCTTGCAAGGCTTTTGTTATTGATTCAATGGAACCAGTAAACTAGGGAAATCAAGTTTCATTAAGAAATGAAATGAGAAGGAAAACACGTAAGAAACAGCAAATAAATAAATAAATAAATAGGAACACATTAAGGTAAATAGAATCCTCTACTGTGTAGGCAGTGGCAGAATATATTGTTGCTTTTTGGGTTTTTTTTCTCTCCTGAAGAATGAATTATAGCCTATGTGGGAAATGCCACTTCTAGTAGCCCTGAAGCCACTTATCTATCCAGAGCAGAGGCAGCAGCACAGGTTTTAGTAGCACATACTTCTATGCCCTGTCTCACCTGGGTATTCCAGTCATTGCTCAAAGGAAAGGAACAGCTCAGATTCTTTTCCTTATTACTAGCATTGCCCTCTATCTCTCCCTCACCAGTTACACAAACAACCAGACCTTGAACTCCCTAGAACACACATATCTTCTCCAGGAGAATGAATGGATGGACACCAATCACAGATAGTATTTGAGCCAGCAGGAATACATTATCCTTTCTTCAGCAGGCAAAGATGCCTGCACCTAATATTTCTCACATGAAAACTTTCAGATCACTGTCTGCTATTCATTCCAGGCTAATTTTGATGAAATCTATAATATTACATCAGAGATATTTCTGATGTATTATTTCTATGTAGAACACACAGCTGTTTTCTCTGCCCTCTGAAGATAATTATTGCATTACGCACTGACTGCAAACCTCATTCTTAAGCAATAAGTGGTCATTTGGCCTCTGAATTGTACCTGTACCTGCCCTACCCACCTCACTGTCACACAGGTGGCAGAAATGTTCCACAGAAAGTCACAGGTCATTACAAGGATGGGTTTGCGTCTCCTGGACATCTGTGAGCAATGAGAAGCAGCTGTGATATTCACTCAGAAATCATAGGATCAGAATAATTTAGGTTGTTAAAGACCTTCAAGATTTTCAAATCCAACCACCGACCTGAGTCCCATCATTCTGAATCCCATCAGTAAACCATATCTCTTAGTCTCTCTTAGGGGCAGAAATGAGAGGGCAACAGTTTCTGAGGTCCAGAGCCTGGCCACGGAAGAAAAAGAAACCAGAACAGAGTGCCAGGCTGGGGTATGGAACTTTGGGGATAGACAAAGTGGCTGGTCCTGTCCGTCCAGAGCACTCCTTCCTCACCATCACTGGGCAAAGCTAAATCTGACTTTGTTCATGCTTCTCCAACATAGGACTCACTTGTAGGAGAACCAGACAGTCGGTTCTTTGCCCAGTACACTGCTAACCGTCCACCTTGCTAAGGTTTTGAAGGGCCCTGCAATGCCAATGGGATACTCATACCACCTGCTGTTCTGCAGAGCATTGTCAGGTGTGCATTTGTGATCTCGCATAGCTATGGGTACAGGATGGTCAGCAAAGCCTGAGGAACTCACTATTGCCCAGCTCCCCACCCAGACCATCACTCTGATGCACTCTGAAACAGTACAGACCATCATGATGAGGCACTGGCATAGGCTGCCCAGGGAGGTAGTGGAGTCTCTGTCCTAGAAGTGCTCAAGAACTGTGTGGTTATGGCACTGAGGGACATGGTCAGAGGGCATGGTGGCAGAGGGCTGATGGTTGGACTAGCTGATCTTAGTGGTTTTTTCTAACATTAATGATTCTGTGTTCAAGGAACTTGGCCAGAAAACACTGTCAGGAACTGATGGTGTGAACATATCCTCATGGGGCCTGGGGCATCCCTTTGCAGAGTCCTGTCATTTCCTTCCTCCTGAAATCCCCACACTTACAAACACTGAAATGGGAGGACAAGTACAGACGAATGGCATGACGGAATGCACCTCTTAATTGCAGTCTCTCCCTGTCAGCCCCCACAAAATTGGTCTGTGTGAGAGGTCTTCAGTAAATAGTGTCACTACTTTTTGCTTCCTAAAGATTAAAGATCAGATTTTCCTCTGATTTACATACCAGTCTAAAACCATTAACCTCCAGAAAGCAATTCCTTCCTCTGCTGGTGCAAGCAATAGTAAAATTAGGTCATATGGACATAGGTTTACTTATTTATTTTGATATCAACAAGGAATGGCAAGAATATTTTATCTAAAATTTAAGCAGCAGCTCTTTTACCCCTACTGCTTTTATTTAATCAAGCACTCACATCAGTGCCACAGAGCCCTGCAGGGTAACCTGCAGCAATATGTAAGCTTTTGTTTCTCTCATTTTCTGTCTAAATGTCCCTGCTAGCAGGAATGTTGTTTTCCCTGAAACCATGAGTGCTCATGGCTTTCAGGGTCTGTTGCTGTTTTGCTGTTGGCTTTTACGTCCCCTCCTGCTCTTCTTTTTTTAAGCGTGCTAGTGCCAGAACATTTGTGCCCAGCCGTGAACTGGCCTCTGCCTCTCATTCTGTCACCATTTGCTGGTTATCTAGATTCAGTTCTTCAGATGGCAATTATATTTCTAACGCAGAAATGCTGGCTACCATAATGCACACTTCTAGACAATTATGGTGTTACAAGTCATACATTCACTCCCCCTTTCCTCTCCCCTCCCTTCAGCTCTCATTAACCAGTCCAGCCCTGGTAACAGTTATTTTGTCTTAAACACCAGTCCTGCTTAATTTTAAAAAGAAAATACATGCTTGTGTATTCTCCCTCACTCTTCCTTAGAAGCCGCAGCTCTTTCCTTCCTGTGGAAACACCTACTGACAAAGATCACAGTTCAGATGGTGCTCTTGCTTGACCTTTTACTGCTACAGCACACAGGACACTTTGGTTTACAGTGCTTAGCTGTCACACCACTTGATCTGTTAAGAGACCAACAAATGCAGACTAAGTCTAAAACACAAGATGTGATGTTCATTAAAGACTTCGAATGAGATTCAAATTCCCAAACCTCCCAAGCATTCAGTAGATAAGTTCCCTTGGCCTTGCCTGCTTCAGTTTCTCAGTTACGGAGAGCAAAGCAGGATGGTGGATGCAGCAGATACACAGCAAAATTCCCTTCTCTTACCACTCCTTACAAGAGCCAAAGAGACTCACTCCAGCATGTAGTTTTTAAAATTCCACTATGATCATTCTGCTACCTAGAAGTTGTCCAAGACAAAGAAAAATCATAGAATTATTAAGGCTGGAAAAGACCACTGAAGTTCATCTGGTCCAACCACCAACCCATCCCCAGTGTGCCCACTAACCACATCCCTCAGTGATATACCTCCATGTTTCCTGAACACCTCCAGGGACAGTGACTCCACCATCCCCTGAGCATGGTAGAGCAAACTTCGTCTCTGACTTGGAAAATATCAGACTACTAAAGGTGCAGAATTCCACTAGGCACTGCATACTTGGTTCAGCACACACAGCTGCTCCAAGTCCATGCAGATCAGCTAAGGGCATGTAGTAGACTTGCCTCATACAATTTTAGGACTGCAAGCATTGACTTGTATGGAAACATGCTGAAAGCAAAGAAAGAAAAGCCCATAAGACTCAAACTAGTTGGTAAGGTCAGTTGAAAGGGTTCAATCCCCTTTAACTCTCCATCATTTACCTACCTCAATAGCTGTGCTAAGAACAAGATTCCAAGGCCTAGTAACACTACCAATGCTTCCTCTGGCTTATAGCAGCTGACAAAAGTGCTACCATTTGTGGTTTTTGGTGGGGTGGACTTCTACCCCCCATCTCACCTTACTTAATTACTGTGATTAATTTTTGTTTCCCCCTTTAATGCTAAGTTTTAAATCCTGGCTGGTTGGAGTTAATGAAACCCACCTGGCCTGGCAGCTTGTGTGAGTCAGCAAAATAACATTCCACCTCCTGACAAGGTTCAAGAGCTATGAATCTGTTATAAGGACGGGAATACTTCCCCTCCCAAGTGCTCAGGGAATTAATTAGCATTTGAAAATCATGTTTTGAGATACTCATGTGCAAAGTGCTAGAGAATTGGCTATTATTATTCTTGTGACCTGTAATCCTGGATTAGTTAAAGCAACTAGTCCAGCAATCAACAGAATTTGTCAGTGATGAGGTAGTGAGTTACAGCCAGTGACATTTCTAGGACAGAAAGAATGAATTTTCTAAACAATCAGTATGTGCCGCATCCAGTGAATAATTTGTAATGAATAATGCATGCAGTTAATTTAGCCTCTTTGCCAGCTTGCAGAAAGTCCACAAACAGAATTTCCTGACCTTATTTCAGGAATTTAAAAAAGAAACAGCTTATGCTATGGACTCATCCTGAGCACTTCTCCATTTATCCTTAAGTATACTGACACCATGGAGAAGAGAGGTAGATCAAAGAGAAGAAATATTTGACCCATCTGGAATGGGACAGGGGGGAAAATATGACCACAAAATTCTGCATCCCTAAAGTACGTTCAGCCTCTCACATTCAAAAAATGGCGAAATATCCACCTATCTTGTATGCTTTATTCAAGCATTTACCAAGATCGTTACAGGATCTCTGCTACTAGTAGCCGAACTACTTCCTATATGAAGCCATGCACAAAAACAGAGTTGCTTCCAAAGAATACTTCAGAAGAACATATTTAAATCATTTCTCAGTTGGCTGTATGGGTGGTTGGTCATTTCCCAGGTTCTGTCTTGGACTTCAGCTGGGATTGAAACAGTCATATGCCATATCTCATTCCTCTACCAACACTGGGGAGCACTTTGAAGAATAGGAGTTATGGTGGCTTCTCTTTCTGCTAAAACTGAATGTCAAAGGGCTCACCTGTTAGTAAGGATCTCAGAAAATCTTGGTTTTAAATCAAGTAGTCAAGGAAACTTTCTACACTTACAAAAAAAAAAAAAATAATAATAATATAAGGCAGCAGAAAGAGAGATGTGAGATTAGAGGTCCCTGTATTCCTTGTTTGGCTGGTTGGTTTCTCTGTTTGTTAGACTACAAACTCTGGCTCACTGATACTGGGTTGCGATGACCCTGTGCACAAGCTTGCAAAAGGTTTCCAGACTACCTGGAGGCTAAACAGGCTTTGGATCAGTGAAAATAAATCTTGCTTAGTCATTTCTAGGTGGAATAAATTTGTTTTCCAACGAAGATAATATGTAAAGAATGTGAACGCTAAGCAATGAAGTCGCTGGCTATTACTGTCTGTATAGGTCTGTCATGCAGTGCCTGGCATGTTTTGTTCTCAGTAAGCTGAGGACATCTGCCTCTGTAACCTGGACTCTTGATTTTCCTCTAATGCCCTTTAGTGCTGTCATCTTTGGATAATGTTTGCTTAGAGGAAAACAAAAAAAAGGGTGCATGTGCTAACACCGCAAGGGCAGATCCCTTAAACGCTTTCAAAGAAAATTAAAGTCATTGCTTTAAGATGAGAAGAAATCAGCACAGAACAGAGGAATAGAAGGGTATTAAAAGCTTAGACTGCAAAACGTGGATTTTGGAGGTGGCCAGGAAAAGGAGATCAGTGGAAAATGGAAGGTGTACATTTGTGAATCAAATTAATGTATGAATGTGTAGAGCATGCCAACCTGACAAAGAGATGAATGTATATCCTTCTCTAAAACTACAGCCAGCTCATCACTTCATCCTGAAAGGCTGTGTATTGAGTGCTGATTCACAAGGAGTCCACAATCTGTGTGGGCTGTTCCTGACAAGTACAAATTGTCAGCACATGAAAAAGAAACAATTTAAGCATAATTTTAAGCACTGACATCATTGCTCCTTCCATACATCTGGCACAATTACCCAAAAGGATCTCAGCCAGCTTGTCTGCACCTTAGATAGCTCTGCAACAAAATTTGGGAGCTCAAAACTAATACAGAGCCAGAACGATACAGATTTAAGGAAAACCATGGTTTATGTGCTCTTTTCAGGGCAGAGGGGGAAAATGATATTAACATCCACACCTGCTGCAGTTTCCTTAGTGTGTTCATCCTATTGCCTTTGCAAAACAAACATCTACCTCTTTTTGATAAAGTTAGGCTTTCTACCATTACACATCAGAGCCAAATAGAAGCTGAGTCTCCACAGAAATTTTTCAAGAAGTTTGCAGATGGGGTTGGATCTTTCTTTAGAGCGATATCAATAGGAATATTCCTTTCCTTCTTTCATTATTTTTTTTCCTTCTTCTTTGTCTGGCACTCCAGTAATTTCATTAGTTTCTCTTTTACTAAACGATCCCAGGTGGCAGTGTATCAGCCAAAAGGCAAAAATAGCTGTCATCCATACCACTACAGGGTCAGACTTTTTCCCTTCTGAGTGGCTCCACACTGTCATTTGTGCACAATTTTCCCGGTTAAGCATGTAGAAATGCATAATTTATTTGAGTTAATTGTGGAAATTGAGGACAGAGCTACGGGCCCGGGAGATGCAGGGAGCAGCTGCATTTTGAATCTTCACTCTGGAGGCCTCTACTTGCAGTAACTGTACTGGGACAGGAATCAAAGAGGAAAGGAAACGTTAATTTTTAAGTTATACCCTTCATCAGCTTGCTAGGGAAAATTAGAAGAGCCTTAAGGTTATTAAACTCACATTTCTGCAGAAAAGCCCATTGTTCACGAATGATGGTTCAAGAAAATGTCATAATGGCCATTTTATATACTTAAAGCAGCAAATTATATCTGCAGCAGACAACATTTGTCAGCATTAAAAAAGCCACCAGTCTCTCAACATCCTTTTCTTGGAAACTGCAGTGGGGATAAGCAGGAAGGGCTGTGCTGTCAGGAGGATGGGGAGGGAAAACCAACCCTGATGGTGCACATTCTGAAGGGCAGTAGTCCTTGGTTGAGTCACCCAGATTTTGTGTTCTCCTAGAAAGATTTCACAAATGCCTTTCTGACTGATGGCAAAATCCCCGCAGTCCTCAAATGCCAGTTCTCATCTCTACTTGTGATCATCAAAGTGCATTCATTTTCCTTACTCTTGATTTTTCCAGATGCACCTCGTTTGGTAATTAGGAAAGTGCTTTTATTTCTTGTTAGCAGTCAGCTGCTCTTAAAATTTCCCTTTCATTTACCTGCAACTCTAGAATGTTCCGTGCTTGCATCCAGTACTTGTTTTTCACATTCTTTTTTGTAAGGTAAATACCTGCAGCCACAGGTTTTATTGAAGAATAGAAGACTCAGAACTTCATGCTGTCCTGTCACACTGGCAATCAATTGCTCATTACCATCAGCAATCAGTTACTCGTTAAAATCACTGCATGTGGCATGGATGTGAAGAAGTTCAATGTCCTGGGTTGTCCTTGGCTCTTACACCTTCGGAGAGTGGTGATCAACTGAGGACTACAGTGCTGTTGAGATTCCAAGAAGAAGCTATAAAATCACAAAATGTCGGGTTGGAAGGGACCTCAATGATTATGGAGTTCCAAACCCTCTGCCATGGACAGGGTTGCCAACCATTAGATCAGGTTGCCCAGACAGCAAAGAAGATGTAATAAGCCAGAGATACTCTGTTATTGCTATTTGCATCATTTTCTCTTCAGACTTGATGGAAGTAGGGATATCCATTGATTTTTGGATGGCTTTATGTGTCCTGAGAAATAATGTATTTGTTTTCATGACTTCTTAGGTAATAGTGAACAGAATAGAGTAACGGTGAATGAGCTGGGACTAAATATCTCAGATTATTCTAATATATGCTACGTCTTAATGTTCCGACATACATCTCTATCTTCCCATCTTCCCCTGTGGTCCAGTAAGCCCTTCAGTACTCAGTACCACATGGTTTGCTTGTTTACTAGCTTTACACTGAGCAAACACAATTTATCAGGTGGTTTTACTCAGATGACCATCAGTGCAAACCAACAACAGTACTGGTTTCACAGTGAAATGTCTTACAGTGTCTTATGTCACTTAGCAGCCCCATTTCTTTAGCTATGAGGTTATGCTGGGAGAGGAAAGTGCCTCAACTCCTTTGGCTCTGTAGTCAGGAGGCATTTTTGATGTCCCTGGTAGATTTGAAGTCCTCTCAGTGTCTCTAGTTTCTGCACTCCCCATCAAGTGATCTCTATTATACCTCAAACTTCCACAGCTACATTGTTCTCAGTTCTGTATTACCTTGGGAAATGGCAGGAAAGCTCTTCTACTGTGCATGAATTAGTGGGGTGATAGTGCAGTTTTAATTAGTGGAGGGTACTTACATATACAGTCTCTATACTCTGGAGACATAGTCTGAATCACAAAGCAGTCCCTGTAGCAGAGTTTACATTTTTCGATTGAACAGAAGTGAATCTTTCCTCAGAAATAGGCTGTTTCTCAACAGAGCACAGATATGCAGTGACAAGTTACAAGCTATTATGAATTCAGAGAGATACCTAGCCCCACATCAGAGTTTTTCTTCACAGAGCATTTTTAACTGCTTCTTTTCAGTCAAAGCTGTCAAAGTGATCTTGCAGAGCCCACAGTAAAAGCAAAATGAACAAGTGGGGCTTCTTTACTACAGTCTCATTGAACAGAAAGATCAATTTCTGTTTTGGCAGCCAGTTTAGCTCCCTGAAGCCAGGGGAGAAATCTCATTGCATTCAGCATGGAATTCAATCAGACCTATGGTGAGCTCATTATGCACTTCATTTAAGCAACAAGCCTGGAGTAGCTCTTTCTGGGTCTTTCAACAACTTTAGGCCACCAACAAAGGTTAGGACACCAAAAATCTCCATTTTGATTTCTTGATAAATTATCTGACTATTCCCAAAATACTGATCACAAAGAGTGGACAATATATCTCTTCCAGAGCTATAGGGAGCTTGACTGTAAGGAATCATCTTATTCTGCACTGTACTCCTTGCCACTAAATTTTTTATCTCACTGGGGACAGAACCATACCTTTCTTCATAAATTTATTACTGAAAATATTTGTGAGCCTAGATCCTTGTTCCTACATTGAAATGTTAGCAATGCTCTACCTGGTACATTTCTTCATATCGTTTAGTCTCTGTGATTCTGCCCCTTTGCTCTCATGAGAACCCACCTGGAACATTGCATCCAGTTCTGGAGCCCCCAACACAAGAAGGACAAGGAGCTGTTGGAGCAGGTCCAGAGGAGGGCCAAGAAGATGATCAGGGGACTGGAGCATCTTCGCCATGAAGACAGGCTGAGACAGCTGGGGCTTTTCAGCCTGGAGAAGAGGAGGATCCAGGAGAACACTATAGCATCCTTCCAGTACCTGAAAATGGTCTACAGGAAAACTAGGGAGGGACTTTTTAAAAGGGCATGTAGTGATAGGATGAGAGGAAATGGTTTTAAACTGGAAGAGGGTAGATTTAGACTACATATTAGGAAGAAATTCTTTACTGTGAGGGTGGTGAGACACTGGAATAGGTTGCCCAAATAGGTTGTGGATGCCCCTCCCTGGAAGCACTCAAGTCCAGGCTGGATGGGACTTTGAGAAACTTGGTCTAGAGGGAGGTGTCCCTGCCTACAGCAGGGGGGTTGGTCCATTCCAACCCAAATTATTCTATGATTCCGTGATCTCAACCTCGAGCAACTATTAATTTACAGAATAGGATCATCTGCTCCTTGGGTTTGGATACTTCATCAATGCAGCTCAGAGCATCAACATTTCTATCAAGAATAGTGTAAATAAGATGTCTTGAGAAAAGCAGAAGGTGCAGGACAGACAAGTGACAGCTTTCAATAAAGTAGGATGCATGAGAACAGAATCAGAAGGTCAGAATTGTTTTCGTTTGAGTGGAAACAAGGAAGATAATCAAATAGAGTATATAAAATTATATTGTGTAATGAAGATCAAGAAAAAAGGGCTTGATTAGTAAAAAGGGACAAAAAGCCAGCAGATTATTCTTTTCAAAGAAGAATATTTTATGTAACATATCATTAACTTGTAGAACTCATTTCAACAGACATATCAGACTCTGTGACTCACTGTAGCAATATCCAGCTACAGTAGGTCAACTTAAATTGCAAACAGGAGATGTGATGCATCTTCACCTCTTAATGGTTTGGCAGTGAAGGAAAGGAAAGGAAGAGAAGGGAAAGAGGAGATGAAGGGAAAAAGAAGATGAAAGAAAGGGGAGGGGCATGCTGTGCCACTGTTATGATGTTAGTGACAAGATTTTTATCTTTGGTCCTGGACTGAGAAAGAGGACCTGACTGCTTCCATTTCTACCTTGAAGATGAGATTTAGTATCTTAAAATACAGAGATAAACAGTTTCAGGGGAGATTTCAAACCTCTATTTTCCAGCCTGAAGAGTCAGTTTTGACAGTGCTCATAGAGGGAAGCATAAAGAGAGGCTCAGAGTAGGACAGCCTGTCAGAGTGTAGCATGTTTTGACAAATATACAAACAACAAGACAAAATGCAGCTGATAATAACTGCATGTGGAGGAAAAATGCATCCCTGACTGTGCAGATGAAATGGCTGGATGAGAGCGTAGACTCCTTGCACCAGTGCTCACAAGAAGCCTAATACGAAGTCCGAGGCTGGCAGATGGCAGCAGTGTGTTTATTTTTACAGGATACAGGCTTAATTTTAAGAGAAACTAAGATCCTGAACTCCAAATGGATATGTCATTATTTCAAGACATTATCCACCTCAGCTTTTGGCTGGAAATGATGGATTCTGCACTGAATTTGTATGAGCAGCGGTCAATGGGGACACAACTCACTTTCTCAGTTTAGGTCCCCATTGACATAGCATTAATGTCTCCCTGTACCAAAATGATATTCATCCTTAATGCTTTCTAGAGAGTAGTTGTCAACTTCTATGGACTCACAAGTAGTTCAGCAGATTCACCCCTGGTAATTAATTCAAAAGGATCAAGAGCTGTTTAAGAGCCATTAGGACTATTAGCTCCAGTCCTGTTTTTTCACCAGGGAAAGGTCTCCAGAGAAAATTCAATGACACTTCCCACATTTTGAAGGTAATTGCAATTCCCATATTTAAAAAACGAATCATTGCCACTCTGAGTCCAAGATTGGAGATCTACACAAAAGCAGGGAGATGCTTGGGATGCCATGGCTGCTTTTGTCTGCAGGGTTTCTGAATGACTGTTTTCCAAGGGAAGAGCAGTGCCCAGAGTTGTGGAGGGTTATTCCCTGGCAGTCAGCACAAATCCATAAACTTTGTTCAGAAGTTGCATGAGCACAGAGGGTAAAACCAGAATGACACCAGAGATGGTGGACAATCCTGCCCCAATGCTTTGCCTTCTGCCTCCCACACACACCTCTTGTAAGCAGCACAAGCCCTTGGTGGGAACTGTGTTCCATTAGGCTGCAATAGGTCTGCACTCATATAATTTTCCTTTCCTCATACAACAGAGCGATAAAAATACTACGCCTCTGGCCAATAATTTTCATCATTTTCCCTCTTGTACAAAGTAAACAAACAAGCTACTGCAGAATTCTGCTGCAAAACCTGATTAGTGTTTCCTTCAGAGGCCATTGGCTAAAAGAGAGGGGTCTGCTGGACAAAAAGGGAAAGGCAGAATTGAGTCAAGAAGGCTTGCAGGTAGGTAATTGCAAATAAAAATTTAACCGTATGGTCTTGTCAACTGTTTACCAGGCTGGTTCAGCCCGGTTCCTTGACCACTGGTGCCCACAGACCCAAGCCCAAGGAAAGGGGAAGGGGGAAAGAAAAAAAGGAAAAGGGAGATGGGCCTAGAAGCAAACCAGCAGCAACGATCTGAGGAGGAAAGCTAATTTACTAAATAAGATATCAGAAAGCAAAATAACACAATATAATTCAATATAATTGGAATTGAAACTAATAAATCAAGTAAAATGAGCAAGAAAGAGTGTCCGATAAACTGAAGGCCTTACACTAACGCTGAAGGCGATACAGCAGCGAGCACCCACTGCTGAGTCAATTCCAAAGGAAAGAGCAAGTCCCGTGACTGCAGACAGTTTTTATCTTTCCCTCTGAGTGGAAATATGTAAAAATACAAAGCATCGCACAATCCTCTGGGGATTGTAGTTCTTCTCTTCTGAGACAGGTATACTTATAACTATTGATGATCCACGGAACTGGAGCATTAACTCTTTAACTCTGAATGCACTACAGGATGTTATGATGTGGAATACCAATACCAAAAATCACGAAATCATGACAGGTCTTCAAAAGCCAGAGTTGAAGGAGGTTGAATCTATTCATAATCATAAATTGCTGTATACCAGTCACACTCACTCAAATAACTACAAAGAGAAACTTCACCAGCTTCAACCATGTCACCATCTTTCTAACCTCATCTTCTTTAAGTACAGCTTGGAGGAAATGCGCCTCATATTAAGGAATAGAATTGCCAGCCCCTTGTTACAGATGACTGTGAAGGCAGAGCAGCTTTGCTTTCACTTGTGCATGCATTTTCAAACCTTATTTGAGATGCTATAAGCCATAAATAAGCTTTTAATTTTTAAAATCACATTCAGCCTCTGCTTTACAGGTTCCCTGATCCACAATAATGGAACTTGTATGCTTCTCATATTTTAAAGCAGTACACAGTATATAAAAGCCTGGTAATTATCAGTAGAACAAATTATCCTTCAACATTTGAAAAGAGAAAATCAGCTTGATTATTATAGAACAAGAGTTGTGTGAATATATAATAAGAATGGCCTTTCTGTCTTTTCATGTTCAAAAATATCATTTTGGTCTTAGCCAAAGTTAGATGTAATACACGTACGTATGGCAACTGCTGAGACATGACCTGAACCACTGAACTAGCACTTGAAGGAAATATCTGATCAGCCCTAGAAGCACAGGTGAAGGCAATTCAGGAAACCAGGCTCCTCCCCTCTTAGCCCTCATTTAAGGGCTGACTGCCACCGAAGAAGGATCTCTTGTTGGAGATCCTCTTCTTTTTGGAGTTCCTTCCCTGTGAGCCTTGATCTTCAGAGATAGGCGAGCACTCATTTTCTCTTTTTTTGTAACAACTCCTTCTTTTCAGTGGTCGTTTTGCCTTTACAACCCTAACAATATATATATTTTCAAATTAATCAGTTACAAAAAATGTACTTCATTATAAAATACCCCTACTTATGGGAAAGTATGAGAACATCTAGCAAATTAAGCACTGAATCATTGGTAATGCCACTGGCTGGAGTTTTTCAGTGAAATGTTTTTTTATATGAAATGCCACCAGGTTAAATTATAAAGCCCATTGAGGAAAAATGTTTACTTGAACTTTTTTTTTTTTTTTTGGCTTGAAATGAAAAAGAATTCCAGTTCAAATTGGATGTGCCTTAAAATGTAACTGTAATAGGCAAAAAAAAAAAAAAAGTAAATGGTAGAACAGAACAATTGCCTGTTGGCTTTAACTTCTTGCTTTTCCTTTTTAGTTGGTATTACAGTTTTTATGTTTCCTCATTTCCGCTATTATTGAACATACAAATTTCTTGTGGTTTCAAAGAATAAACAAAAATCTAGGTATCCTGGCATCTCAAGAAGTATTTTAACCACTGAATAAAATGGATTTTGAAAAAAATGGATTCAGGAAACTGATGAAGTAGAGAAGGCATTGACTTTAGGTTATTAAAGAAGAGATAATGAAATCCTGGTCCCAATAAAGTGATTTTTAATGGGAATTTAATGGGACCTGAGGGAGCACACCCAAATGCTAACTTCAGCTGGGGGAACAGATCAGTCTTCCCATGTTTCCTCTTCAGTTGGTTGGGAAATAAAAGATCCTGTACTCAGCCTGTACTGTACAAGGACATAACTGTAGCCTTTCTCCTTCCATTAACTCTAGCATGTACAGGAAGGCTGCCTTCTGTCAGCCAGTATTAGCCCCACTTTATTCCTCTCCCACTGGGCCAGTTACAAATGAGTGTGTACCTGCTGATTTGACCTGAGATACTCTAGTTACAGCTAAAAATAAAGACTTCTCAGAGAATTAAAACAGATTCCTGTAGATTTCAGTTCTCTTAGCCTGTCCACATGTTCCTGAATTCTTGAACAGTGAAAGTTGACCCTGTCTGAGAAATCATGCTTTACAGTGGTTGTTGACCCCAAAATGATATTTTTCAAGTGTAGTTGAACCTGGTGCTAAAAGTGGGAAAGGCCAATGGGTATGTCTATCTTAGTAACCATTTTGAATTGAAGCAGATCATTAGTTTGAAGCAGCTCCTCTTATCTTCCATACATTTGGTTCAAGGAAATTTTTCCAGATTAGATATGATCTAGCTGTGTGCTCTCCTAGTAACCTAGAAAAGGAAAGATGTTGATGCTTGGAGGTAAACTCCGTCGTATTCCTTACAAGAAGATTTTGAAGGGACCTTGAGTCAGAGTATAATTTCTTCTAAGTGTAAACCTCCTTCTGAGAGGAGGATATCAAGGGAAATTGTTAAAATGTCTGCACAACTCTTCTTAATTAGGGGGCAGACTGGCTCTAATGTATTGCTAAGCACTTCTTGCACTGAAGAAGCTGTGTAGTTGTTTGCATGACAATTCACACCTGCTTTTAAAAAATTAACAAACAACTAGTCTGCCAGGGTGTGCAGGCAGGAAGTCAGAATTAAGTGTTTCTAAACCACATTATGTCAAACACAGAAACTATCACAATTTTGCTGCAAGAAGGACATAGCCTAACTGCATTTGTTTTCTTTCCTGCCCTCACAGTTTTTAAGCCACTTTCAAGCTCTTTGGGTAAGCTCAGTCACTGTTACTAGCCTAAATATGGAATGAATGCATGAACATAACCAAAAATTGCATGTACAGAAATCTTTAAGATCATGGCTTGGAAGCTTCACATTTTAGTGATGGGGCTCAGTAGGTGAGGGTGACAGCTGGACTTAATGATCCTGAAGGTCTTTTCCAAACTAAGCGATTTTATTCAACTTCTTAATTGAAGAAAACAGCCTTTCCTACAATGGTGGCTTCATCTGAAGAGCTGAGTCACACTACCTTTCCTTCAGTGAATGTACATCCCGAGACAAAAAGCATAATTAAGGAAGACCTGCGGCAGGATTGATTCTGTAAAGAGAAATTTCCCTGATAGTCCCGACTAAACAAAGAAACTACTCTGGGATTCCAGACACCTGAAAAACACCAACACATACAGAAGTTTTTGGCTGTGCTCCTTCCAGCTGGTTTAAGTTTTTAAAAATGCACTCTCAGGGCTTGTCTCCTGCTGTATCCAGGCTCCCCAGCATGGCTGGATGGAATGGGCAAGGATCTAAGAAGGATATTATCATCATTCTTACCAGGCAGGTGGCCAAGCCAACCCAAAAAACATGCTTTTGTCCTTATTGGAAGATGGTTAAGGAACAGGCAAAAAAAATCATAGGGCAGTGCTTCCCATTCCTATCTTTGAAAGACTATTCCTAATCTGTTCCTTGACTCTTAGATGTTAGTTATCTTAAAATGTGTGATGGCTAGCTATCCTAAGTCTGGAGAGCCTTGTTACTAGGCAGAAATTCTGCCCTTCTTCAATCCCGCTGTCATGGTTTTAAGATTTTTGGTATTGGTATTCTATATCATAACAACATGCAGTGCATTAAGAGTTAAAGAGTTAATACTCCAACTCCATAGATCATTGATATTTCCGGGTATACCTGTCTCAGAAGAGGAGAACTACATTCCCCAGAGGACTTTGCGATGCTTTGCATTTTTACGTATTTTCCACTCAGAGGGAAAAGAGAAAAACCCTCTGCGGTCACGGGACTCTCTCTTTCCTTCGGGATCGACTCAGCAGTGATCAATTCCAATTATATTGTATTATATTGTGTTATTTTGCTTTCAGATATCTTATTTAGTAAATTAGCTTTCCTCCTCAGATCGTTGCCGCTGTTTTGTTTCTAGTCCCATCTCCCTTTTTCCTTTTCCCTTTCCCCCTTCCCCTTTCCTACAGCGTGGGTCTGCGGGTCCCCCACACCAATCGTCACGGAACCGGGCCGATCCAGCCCGGTAAACTTGACACCCGCAGGGTGCCTGACCTCCCTGGCACATCTCAACAGAGAATTCCATGGTTTAATTATCTTCTGTGTGAAAACAATTTTATTTGATCAGTCTGGAAATCACTGCTTTTCAATTTACTTGGGCAATTTAAGCCACGACTGCCATAAAAGATAGGATTTAATATATCTTTATCATACTTGCCTCCATTGGTTCCTTTTCTAAGGAGAACAGTTCTAGTACAACCTTTCTCATATGAAGAGATTTCCATGCCCCCAATTATTTTCATTTCCCTTCTGTGCATCTTGTCTAGTTTTCATTAAAATAGAGTAACTATTACTGTTCAATGTTTGTGGTAGGGCTGCATTATTTTTATTATCTGTTTCTACTCTTCATCCATCACATAACATCTTGTTTCTTTTTCTGGGCCTCAGAGGCATAGTGGAAAGGTCTAAGTGAGCAGTATACGGAGTAAAAGTTCCCATCTCCAAACTCCTGGGGCTGGTTTAAAACCCTGTAAATTCTACGGATAGTTTTTTAAAAAGAGCTTCTAAGTTATCACAGCATTATAAAGCTCTCATTTGATACCAATATCACAGTATTATAGCTCCCATTTGGTTCCAATGACTGGACCAAATCTCTTAGCAGTTCCTAAGCACATTTTGCAATCTTGGGTGTATTTCTGCAGTCCATCACTGTTGAGATGTGTAAAACTTTTCCAGGTGTGGAATAGGCCAAATGGGAGATGTACAGAAGGAAATAAAGACTACCTAAGGCAAAGGATGCAGTATAAAGAAATGGTAGCTTTCCACTGATATAGTGGTGGTGCAGCCATGCACTCCTGCATGTGCTTGGGACAACAAGCAAAGTTGTTCCCATTGAACAAGCCACACTAATGATGAAAAATAAAGTGTTCTGAAAGTCAGAGAATTCACTATGTGCACTGCCCTAGACCTACCTGTTGTTATTGAAGTGCTAGAAATCACGGTACTGTGCTTATCACAGGCTCAGTTGTATCCCTTGCATTAAAAGCTGAGAGGTTAAAGAGGTAGGCTGCTCAGGAAAACTGTTAGGTAACTGAATTTTGAATCCTGTTAATGGCCACAGAAGTTAAGCCTATGGCTTTGTATTCAGGATACTAATCCCTCCTAAGTGACACTGTCATAGTTTACATAAAGATGTGAATGAAACAAAAGTGTTACCAAGACAATCTGAGAGAGCTGGGGGAGTATGAGATAAAAGAAAAAATTGTAAGCTGGCTATTTTTATATAACTCAACTAATGTCCATCTGGGAGGAGTAGTGAGGGTTTTTCCCTGCAGCTTGTCTCCTCCAGAACTAGTTGGACCCAGCTAGCTGGTAAATGAGAACATAGTATTTATAGCTCAATCATAAATGAGGTTGAAATTCATATCTGCTACCAGTTTAGAAGCCAAGTACTAACAGCATCACAGTGCTCCACAAGTGAAGCAATCTGTTTTTCTTTTAAATTACCTCTATTCCTAGGGTAACAACCAGATCATCAATGGGACATTAAGTAGCATTTTCTTTGAGCCAAGAACAAATGTGCATGCAGAAATGAAGGAAAGCCTTAAGTAAATATCACCACTGTCAGTGCATTAGGGGAAGGACCACAGCTTTACAGCTGCCAACAGGATGCATTACAGATGACAATACCTGATGAAAAAGCAGAGGGATGGTTGAGTGGCAAGTGGAGATTATTCAGGTATCTGCTTAAATTCTTTGTTTGCAGACTGGTCTTTCACTTTTAAAGCTCAAACTGCAGGAGAAAGGAAGGGGACTGTCTGTCCAACACTTTTTGTCCACTCTTTGCCTCGGTTCCCTTCTATTTTGCCTTTTTTTTTAATAATCTCTTGGCAGTTGGTAATGAGTTGGACTGAAAGCAGACAATGCCAACAAGATGAGAAGAAAAACAAATATCTATGCACCCCAGTAATGTAAAGTGGGGCCTACATAAAGGAAGCTCATCAGCAGAGGAGGTTTGTTCTGCTGGGGAGAGGCAAAGTCCCAGTGTCAATCACTTGGGAGCAAAAATGGACTAACAAAATTGTTAAGAGATCAGGAAGTCACTTGCATCATTTTTTTTTCCATTCCCATATCAGTACTGAAGGGCCTCAAACACTTTATTCCGTTGCTTGGTATCTCTGATAAAGGGGACTCTACCACATTCTGCTTTGCACTCCCTTGTAAAGGAAATACAGCAGCCTAAACATCCTACTGCTGGGTCATATTTGTTCCTTCCTGGGCTGTGCAGGGGAAGAGAGGCATAAGAAAACTGAAAAGGAGCCAGTCCAGGAATTCTAGTCTCTTTCTATCACTGCTGCTAATGCTAGGATTAAATTAGTGCCCTGAAGAATGAAGTGTAAGGGACTTTTGGAACTACTTTTTCTTCCTCACATTTTCACTCTTTATTCTTTTTACTGTGTCTAGGTTGTCTTGCAGGGACAACACTGGAATTTAAGTCTGCTTCCAGCATATGACAGTGTGCATACACTGTCCTTAAATATCTGACTTCAGTGGGCTGTGCTCACATTTCTTTTTCCTTTACAGTCTCAGGTTAAGCTCAGAAACTACAGATCCCACCAGCTCTTGCAGTAGGAGACACTTGAGGATGAACAGATGACCTAGGTTTTCTGGGGCATCTACAGGGTCTATGTCCCCTGTCTGTGCATCACAAAGAAATTCTCTAACATTATTTTTTTTCTGGAGTTTAGAAACAGTACTACAGAATATGTAATGTGTTTGCATTGCACTGAGATAGTGGAGAAGACAGCAAAATGCCACTAAAGCTATGGTCTCCTTGAGGGATCTGATGTACAGAGGCAAGAGACTAAGAGGCAGGGGTAATGATCTTGAAATTTGAGTATTTGTGTCAACAAACCTGATGTGTGAAGACTGTGAGAGGTTTTTTTTCTTACATGGGGACTGTGTATTCTGAAGCCCTTTTGTTGTTTGATTTTTATTTTTATTTTTTTCCCCTACTTCATCATTCTCCATGTTGTGGTCCTTTCAAGGACACTATAATGTTCAGGAATTGAGAATGTCTTGTCTGGTTCAAAATAAGTCTGCAATATATCTTCAAGAGCATTTGAAGATAACTGCAAAACACTATCACAGCTTTTCCATGCTTGATTTGAAGATTAGGACCCTTAATTTATATAGGAGTGTATCCTTTGGATCTTCAAAATGTGGTTCAAAAAATCTTAAAGTCAGGTACGCTAAGGATGAATACTACTGCTATTTATAGAGTCTGACATGCTTTTCATATTTCCTACCAGCCCTACTTGGCCTTTGTCATTTACCTTACTTCACTCCTACATGTTATTATCCAAATTGAACTGCTTAAGGTTCAGTCACAAAGTACCATCTGTCTGATGGTTTTCGGTATAGGGTTGTCTCTGGGTACATGTTCTGTTGGCTTTTCATGTTGTAAAACAATCATGTAGGATGGTATTATGGCCCAAAGGACAATAATGGATAACTGAGTCTTAGTTCAAGTTTTCCCAGCTAATTTAGTTCCTCCAGCAATATAAAGAAAAAGTCTTTGAAGGAATGTACTCCAAACAGCCAGTGTCCCTTGTTGGCTTTCTTCAGTGCTGCAGAAATATTTATTACCTTTTCCTAGAAGAAAATGTGTTGTTAAATATAAAAGCAATGGTTCAAATGGCCATAAAATATATTGGGGTATACTATGGATTCAGTTGATTTCAAAGCTTAGATTTAGGGAAAAATTGTAGTCGGATATTTTTATTTTTCCAAAAGCCTGGCTTAGATATTTAATATTGATCTTAAGATTATGATAAAATACATTTATATTGATTTCTGTGAGGGAGTATTAATCACTGCAGAGATGTCATGCTGTATGTATCAGGTGGGCAAAGATGCACTCAACTCTTTCAGGACTTCACACACTGCAGTTATGAGTTACCGAAGGAGACTGAGGTATGGGAGGGTGAAGCAGGACCACCAACCTATCACGCTTGGTCTTGCACACTTTCTTGTCTCAAGACAAAGCAAAGTGATCTAGGAAAAAATAAGAAGAGAACACTCCAGAGTGGCATTTGTTTATAAAGTGTGATTCATTTGTCTCCTTCATAGCAGAATGGTGAATAATAATCTTTGCATATCTTTACATCAGTCAACTTGCCTATCTATTTTTAGCAAATACAAAATTTTACTCCAAAATATATTACTGTTTCAAAGTTAAAAATAGTCCTCAACAAGAAGTGCTATTAATTAAATTTTCCTGAGCTATGCTGTAACTCTCTGCATGTTCAAGTTTTTACTTAATATAAATTAAGATGTCAAGTTTGTGTTTCCATTTTCATAATACTTTCCACTGGATGACAATTACATCTGGACTCTTACTAAGTAACACCACTATAGAAAGCATTCTCATTTCATCAATAGACTGGCAAATGCTACTCACAATGGAACTGAGTTCCTCATCATTTTTCTTTCCAGACAAAAACAAGTATCAAGTAAGTTACACAAACAGTACAATTTAGTAGTGGTAGCCTAACCCCAGATAGGAAGATATTCTGACTTGGAAAGCCAAATATCTAGGTGTAGAGCTGAGTTTACTTTAAAAAGCTGAGGCATTCAATGAGTGTAAATGCCAGTATTATGCATTCTATCAGCTTCATACCTACTACACAGTATATTAATGGAGATAGAAAGATAAAGGAAGGCATATTGGGAATGATAAGCTACAAAGTCATGCAGTTTTTGAGCATACTGTAACAGTACCTTGTGCTTTTTCTTTCTTTTTTTTTTTTTTTTTGTCCATTCATTCCTTAAGGAAAAGTCTGCAGCTGCTACATCAGAGAGACAAAATCATTAAAGTGCACCAATGTTCCTACTCCTAGAACTCTTCACAGAAAGAGGACTGAGTGAACATTGCACACACTACACCTGTTGCCTTTGGAAACTGCAGTCAGCATTATTTTCTACTGCATGGGTAGTCTGCAAAATAGAATCGAGATATCACCTTGTGACATGTTGGCTTGGGTATACATTTACTGCAGCAATTTCCTGCATGTAATATCTCGGATGTGCACGTGTATACTGTAATTCCCTGTGGTAAATAAGTCAGTGAAACTGCTTCATTAGCTTGTGATGCACAGCACAGAGTTTAAGTTTTTCTGCCTTATGGGCTGTATGGTGCTACATGACAACTGGAGCAAATGTATGTGCAATAATAGAGCACTGATAGCTAGCACTACCAGGTCCTCAAAAAGGTTTTGTTTAAAATTACATGCTGCTCAGTGTTTTGGAGATATTTCTGTTGCTTATATTGATTTCAGGTGTCATAGGAATCTGGTCTTTAAGATGACTTTAAGATCTGAAGGTTAAGCTTCATGCCAATGCCTAGAAATCATGATAACAGCAGCAACAAGCGTGAGCAGAATGAATTGAGATCATCAGGGACTCCTGAGAAAACCGGCAATGAAGGAAAGCTCCAAGGACACTCAGCACATGGACAGAAAAAAGGCTTAAAGAAGCGCTGTTCTCCCACAGCTGTAATTCACTTAAAAGGCTTATTGGCAATCAAAAAGCAAGATTACACACAGAGCTGGGAAAATCTTAAATCTCTGCTAGTTTCCAGTAGAGCAGCCTGATTCAAAGCCTGCTGTAGCTGAGGAAGGAGTCCCACCAACCTCCTGAGCTCTGACTCATGCGGCAAATGACTTAAATGCTCCAAAACATTCACTGCTAGGTGAAAACATCAGCCTGTTAAAAGTCTGTCCTCACAAATCCAGAGAATATCAACCAATCCACAAGCAGCTGATATCTCAGCATATACCCTAAAATCCAATTAGGGGACTGCAACCCTGAATTTTAACCTTGTCCAAAATTACATCTTGTTCCTTTTCACAGCGGGTTGCTACTCATGTCAGTTTCCAACACACATGCTTCAGTAGCTGACTTTTTCCATCCATGCCGAATTACAGGCTCTTTCTGTGAAGTAATTTTGTCTGAATTGCCTGTGTGCCCACCCATCCCATCCCAATTTTAGTTGAAAGCATCTTGTTTTCAAATTAGTTGCAATCTTAAACAGCTTACTGCCTTCAGTATGTTCCTCTCAGGATTTCACTGACCTCTCTGACACTCTTCCATTTTGCCTAACTTCTTCTGGAGGCTAACGAGGCCAGCACTGGCTAATCCCTCCTCATAACTCAAAGTCCAAACCTCTTGAGTATTTAAGATTTTTTCTTCAGAACACCTTTTCAATTTCAAACCTCTAAGTGATTTCTCCAATGACCAGAATAGTATGAAATATTAATACTTCTAAAATTCCAGTACAGCAAAACAACCTTTACTTATTTATGGTGTATAACACCATTCACATGGTCTTCTTTAACAGAACAAGTTTGGGGTGCTTCAGTCACATCTGCAGCTCTGTTGAAATACACAGATACCAGCTTGCTACCTGCATTTTAACAGTTCTTTTTGCTGTTGCAATGTGTAAAAAATGAGTTCACAGGGCACTCCCTCCCCCATCTCTTCTTCCTTCTGCTTTTCGCATTTTATCTGCTTATCTACAAATGTCTGTAGCTCTTTCCAAGATGCCAAGACAACCCTGCTTTGTCCTTTACAAGCGCTGCAGACAATAAGTGCTGATTGCAAGTGGGATGCCTAGTTGAAATGAATCATACTTCCTACTCATTTAGTCGTTTCCTTAGGTGAAAAATCAAAGTCCCCTCACATATAATTCACAATGGGTGAAATTTGCTGCTGAGCAGAAGGCCAGTGCAGTGTCTGTGCAGTGTTGAATTGCCTTTAAAATTCTGTTTTGAAGGTTTTTGTAAGCTTAGGGGAGGGAAATGTTTCTGTGCTAGCACCTGCCTGGGGATTAAATTCACTCTTTGTGAGCTAGAAGAAGATTTTGATTTTTATTCATGTGCTTATTGTTTGAAATGACTTGAAACATCATTAACAACTGTTCATTTCATAGACGCATTGCTGCACCATGAGTAAAACCATGAAGAGATACCATTATGCAGTGAGTTGAGGAAACAAAGGCTATAGTTAATGATTTACTCAGACATGACTATCAGGATAGCAATTTAAGATTTAAATGCTCCACTCTGCTGTGGGAGCAATAGGCACAGGTCAACATCTTGTTTCTCTTTCTTGGTGGAATGATCCCCAAATCTACTAAGAAAGTTTTGAAGCTAAATCCTTCCAGAAAGACACGCAGTACATAAATGTAGAGATTCATAACAATATTGTTGTTCCTAACATTCTTCAAGTAATTCACTTGAGCAGAATTTTGAAAAGTGATTGAAAAGGGCAAAAAACCCGTAGCGTCAACTGTGTATGGACGGATTTTCACCAGCTCTTGGTTCAATCACATGTTGAGCACATGCAAGTAGAGGACACTCTGCATAGACGTGGTAGAGAGGATGCTAATGATTGGTAGATTGCTCTCACTGCCTAGCCCACAAATGTTTTAAGATGAGGATTGCTTAAACTTTTAGTGTTCTGGTCAAGCTCATAGATTTCTCCTTGTATAAAGAAATGAGTTATTTAGGAGCAATACTGAAAGAAAAGATCTCAAATGTGTACCCCAAGCCTGGGACTTTGCTACTGGGACTAAGTATACAGGAGAGTAGCACTGGTGGGACAGTCCAAAAGCTGATGGTTACAGCTGAATCTGTGGCCTCACAGGTAGTAGTATGGCTGTGTCCCCTAGCAGGTACTGTAAAGGTGGTTACCTCTGTCTTCCTTGCTCTGAGCACTTGGCTATATTTTTGGGGGGTTGAACAGCTGCTGGAGGCTGTCATAGCCTTTCCTTTCATTGTTCCACACACCCCAGCCCTGGTAACTGTGATCCACTCATATAGTGATTCTTTTAAATGGTTTCTGTTTGACTCCGTCATCAACAAACACAAACATTTGTGGAATAAGGCCCTTCCTTTGGCATCAATTCACACTGCCAAGCAAGTCATCCTTACACATAGCCTCATGACAGACATCCTGATAAGTTCTCCACCCATTGCTCTGTCAGCCATGAAGATGCTCTTTACTGGAATGAGCACTCTTTAGTTTTTCACTTCAGTGCCTTCCTCCTTTTGACTGCTGGCTGATTTCTTGAATCTTACTGCAGCATTATAGAGTACCAAGCACCACCTGAAATAGCTTATACACACTTTGTCCCTTTGTCATTAGTATTAAACCTGTTGTTTTCTTCAGCAGAAACACAACATACCCTCGGTGCAAGAAGGCCATAGGGGAGGAATCTGACGAGAAGAGTGAAATTCAGCAAATCTGAGTCTTAAAACCTCACTAATCAATGACTAATCCTAATGTCTAGGAAGCTTAGTTTACAACCCTTTTTGCAATCAAAACCTGACAGGGTCACACCATTTTCATCATGATTTGTTCTGCTAGGTCACAGGTTCATGGCACAGGTGAATCAAGGGCAGAGAATTTCAAGACAATGAATAGAGGGCATCAGAGCAAGAAACCAGCAAACGAAAAGGCTCCTGCCTTCATTTCTCTTGAAAACACCTAGCAGAATCCCACAACCACACACACAAATGCTCTCACTGTACCTCAATTGTTAAGACAAGCGTCCTTGTAAAATAACAGAGTTTGGGTTTTGATGTAGTCAGTATTAGGTCATGTTAGTGTTCCTTTTAGTGTTTGTTCTATTGTTCTATTTAAAACCATTTGGTAAGTTGTTACTAAGTTAAACATGTACTGCTTTTTGCTGGAAAAACACTGCAACATTTCTTGAGGTTTTGAGACACACTGTTTTAAGACATTCATGGAGATATCAGGAAGAAAGCTGAAAATTTGTTTGTTGTATTGATTTCTACAATAAATGAGTCAATAAAAACAGATTAAAGAATATATATGCTATGTATGAGTTATAGACATTTTCTACATTCTTCTTTATAATTCACATCTCAATAACATTGCAGAAAATATATTGTGTCAGTTTCATTAGTCTTTGCATTCTCCTTCCAGCAATATGAAGCAGATATTGATTTTACCAAATTAAAATATAATCTAAATCTTTCACTTTCTAAAGTTATCTAGATTTTTTTTTTTACAGTGCACTGATTCAAACCATCATCAGTTTTGACTCTTGACTTGTAATTCACACACAAGTATTAAAATGATTTCTTGGCTTCTTATGGATGTGGCTGTTTATAGACATTATTCTCTCTAAACTCTGGAGTTTGGTTAACTTTCTCTATAGGCTGACTGTGACTCAGCTCCATAAGTCTGATGTCTGCTGTTAAAAGGGGCTTGTTCATTTTCTGGCAGTAAATAATGAAACGAAACAAATACAATCCGTAATAGAATCAAATGCAAGTACAATGAGTCCATAATTCAATTTGGATTTAATATAGTTGTTTAATCCTGTTAAGGGGTACCCTCAAGAGAAAGATGCTTTAGCAACTTGAAGCAGAACTTGATATGTGAGAACAGGCAGATAAAGCTGGCTTTGTGGTGCAGCAGAAAATGAGAAGAGGCAATATGCTTTCACACCACGCCACAGAGGTAAGTCTGATGATGCCATTCTGGATGGACTGGAGAGAATCACTGGCGAGACCATTTCCTCAGCTCTTTGGATATTCTGAACAAGCAAAGCAGGGTAGGGGAAGTATTACATCTATCTGTTTGATGATACTTAACCATCTTTTCTTTTACTGTGAAGGAAGTCTCTCCGAAGAAGACAGATTCATCATTATATGAAACAAAGGGTACTTCATCTGTGGCAGTAAGAAGCAACACTGAAAATGAGTTGTCACTACATAAAGAAGTCAAAACACTCATTGACTTTTGTGAAGCCCTTGTTTCACCTATGAATAACTAAGTGTTGCAACAGAAAGAAACCTATGATTTTGTAATAAAGTAAATTCTATTTTGCAAAAAATAGCCTTCAACCATAAATCCCATTTTTCCTGCAGTAACTTTATTACCAATAAGAGACACTGGCAGAATATTCTTTCCTAGATTGTTTCCATTTTGTTGTGAAGTTGGTTTCCAATATTTCTTTATTTTTATGTATTGAACTCTGAAGCACTTCCCCTGAGGTGTCCAGGGTCTTTTATAGTGATCATAAATCAACTGACAGTGTCCTGATTTTTACTTCTTTTCTGTGAACTACTTGAATGTTCGCATTTCCAAACTGTATGGACTGAAAATGGCCAAGTGTGGTAATTCATACTGATTTCAAATGTATGCTTTGGTTGTTGTTAGACTTGATGATCTTGAAGGTCTTTTCCAACCTGAGCAAGAAATGCTATGATTTTATACATTTATTGATGTTACAGTGCTTATCTGGGGTGACTATAAGGTGAATATATGAAGCAAAAGTTTGTAGCCAAGACAGGGAGAGTCACCTCCTCTCCATATAAGTACTAATGAACACAGTATTATTAAACAAGCAGGTACGGTCCAGAATCAGATTGGGGTTTCTTTTATCTGTGCACTCACCCTCTCAACCATCTCACTTAGTTTTTGTCCCAACTGTTCAATCTGCAATTGCTGCATGTTGTGCAACAGTAATGACAAAACTGATCCTTTTACTCAGTGTTGCTTGGATAGATATCAACAATAGGGAGAAGGGTGCATACCTTGAGTGCTGCTCTTGCAGCCCTCTTAAGGTCCATGACTTCTAATTGAGACACTTCAATTAGATTCCTAACACGCCTGTGTGAATACCTCATCTACCTCCATTGCATCAGTTGAACAACTTCTTAATTTAAGGTCAGGTTTAGCCTTACTTTTCCTAGATCTTTTATTTGATTTCTATTGGTGATGGTGCCATATAATTAGAGTAGAAGATGACAAAGTGTGTCTTCAGAATTGAGGTGAATTACCAGGAAAGTCACACTGTTGCAACTGTTTTTTTTTTCTTGGCTATGCACTGAACAATCTGAAAGGATGTTAACTGAGGTAGAATTAACATTAAACCCCATGGAGCTATTTCTGTAATGTCATTCTTCAGAGCAAAATCACTTGTCAGTACCACTTCATTTTTAAACTATGTTTTGAAGAGAAGGTACAGATGATACAGATGAAAGAAACTGCATCCTTCAGCCTGGAGAGGTCATAGTAGAGCTGTGTTCTGGGACCTTGTGCACTCAGATGTCCTGGTCCTCAACCAAGTAAAAGGCTCAACAAAAATACAACTTGAGATTATCATTACATTGAGGTAGTTAGATAGCACCATAAATATACATTCTTCATCTGAGAATACAGATAGATGCGTTCGCTGCCCTAAAGACCTTATAATCTGAATAGTGAAGTAAAATTATAACTAGCACTTAATCTACAGAATATCTCCCACTGCATGGCAGACCCTCAACATAGGGCTGTATTCAGTATCTGAGATAATGAGATATTTATTGCTAAGTTAAACAATTTGTAGGCATTGACCTGTTAATACCTTTTCATGTGTTTCTTCAGTGTTTTCTTCAGTCTCTTTTACTGAGCTACTGTCTAGATAGGGCTCTATTGAGCTTGTCAGATTATGGCCCAGGCTCCCAGTCAAGTGGAAATAAAATTTTAATCCACATTGCTAATTGTCTTGGGGCTGGGGTGAACTTAGCTAATTATCTTGGTCCCTCAGAACAGTTTTATTTCTGGTTGATTGTGAAGAGAATGTATGAGCAAGCAACCCTTCTACTTTCCGATATGTCATTCAAGTATCAATCTCACAAGAGGGTTAAACAGAAGGAAATGGATTTTAGAAAGCCAGAAACTTGATCTAAGATAATCATTCCAACATACCCAACCAGATTAAGATACCTATAAACAGATTTTTGAGTACAGTTTTGTTATTGTGAATGAAATACATGTATGGAGAAATACATGCAAAATAATGGTGTTGTAATGTAAGAAAGAAGTTTGTGGTTTTAAGACTGCCAGAAAACAGGGAACAGCTTCCTCCTGGCTCTTTTTTCTTACCATCTGGGGGAGCAAAATATGGTTCATTCGTTCTGAGCAGCAGGACTGAGATTCTGTCATAACCCATTATCATCTATCCTGCAGAGAACACCAAATTCCTCCAAAGAATCTCTCTGGAGTGAAAAAGCCAGTTATAAGGCCAGCTCAGATGTTTCCTTTAGGAGAGAAAATAATGCTGTTTCTGACTGATTACAGTTTCCTGAAAGTATTAATTGTACATCCATTAAAAATTCTATTACAGTTTTTGAGGAGGGTTAATAAAAATGAGTCGAAATGAAAGAGTTATACTTGCCTACCTTAAAGGAAAAATCATAGATCACTATTCCTTGTTATGATTTCCATTAACATAACAATAGAGAAGAGCTCCCGTACCAGCCTGGAAATGATTATCCTGCTAATAATGTACTTTCTGGTGGACACACTCCTCATCTTTGAACAACCAAATTTCTTGATCTAAGCTGATTGAAACACAGATCTGCATCGAACTTCTTCTGGAAGAAGACTTCAGGTGATTCTGCTTTGCAGTCACAGTTCTTGGCAATGGTAAGTTTAAATAATACAACAGATTCAGAATTTAATTTTTTTTTTCCATATTGTAATTGAATTATTAGCAGATACAAATGAGTTCTATAGAGATTCTTGAGGTGTTGAGATTGTTGTTGTAGCTTTATTGCATGGCCCCCTTCCTACCTTCCCCCCCACCCCTCCTTTTGTTAAAAATCAAGTAATTTAGACTGTCTCTAGAAAAGAGAAAATCACTTTTTGAAGATGATAGTTACTCATCATTATTCACTACTTGACAGCACGTTTGTGGAGATACAGTAGCTAACCCTTATGCAGTGATGGTGACAGAAAAATCACAGGGAAATTCTTCAAATAATATTAGATCTCACTCTCTCTCATTCAGTGCCTCATCCTCCTGACAGAATAGATTTGTAACACACCCTGGAAGAATTCTTAAAGGACACATTGTTGTAAATCTCTCTGCTCTTCCTGAAGTATTCCTCACTGGAACTCACAATTTCTGAGAAGGTGTTGTGGTGCTTTTAAGTTTAATTTCAAATATGTCTATTATGGAATTTGTTTTGTCTTACACATCTTGGAATAGCCAAAATCTTGGTAAGATGTTTCCCTAGTCAGAGTATACCACTCATCAGTCTTCTGCTGTTGAGTTTCATCTGTTGGGTGGAACATCTTCACGAAACAAAATTCTGAGCAATAGCAGTTCTCTCACCAGTCTTTGACAGCTTGTTGTAAAAATTCACAGAAGCATACCCTTAAAGAACAGATCCTTCAGACTTCTATTAACAAACACTCTTTCCTGGAAATATGCTAACTTGTGATTGTAGTATGTGATAAATTTGTTGCTTTCTAGAGACCTAACAGTAGAAAAGCTTAACAATAAAAATGAACATTTTATGCTAAACTTAATGTCCATCTTTTAAACACAGGACTGGAAACAACAGGTAAGAAAACAGCTGAAAGATAAGAAATATGCTAACCCTATAGCTAAAATATGGAAATCCTTTTCATCTAGTTTGCATATCTTCCTGAAGAATCCAGTTATCTTCAGATTTCAGGGATAAAGGATGGATGAAGTTTTGCAGAAATGCACCCTTCCTTTTCTTTTTTTGGTTTTTCAGAGAGTTAGGTTTGTTAGAATGCATTTGTATAGTATTTTCCAGCTGTGATGTTACTAACTTGTTATTTCTCCATAAACAGCTAAGGGGAATACAAACTATGAAAATGCTCTTACATATATGCTAGCTGGCTTTTTCTAGTACCTAAATATAAGATACTTTAAAAGTAGTCCTTGTTCATTCTTATTCAGTGTAAGAAAATTGCCCATAGCCAATTCAAAAGTGTTTCTTTTTAAATATATTTTAAATAGTTTTATATTGTTCTCATTATATATATTGTACAATATATTGATTATGCCTACTTTCTATTGAGTTCACAGTTACTAGCGAGCAAGAGGTTTCTCTGCAGACCACATCTGGCACAAAATTAAACTGATTACTTTTAGCTGCTTCTATTGATCCAAATCCCCACTGAGATGCGGAAGAAGGTAGGACACCAAGGTCTTCTGTTACTAGAATGAATTCCCCAGTCACACTGGACTATCCTGTAACTGGCAGCCACTTCTCAACTTCTCATTAGAATATGTCAGAAGACCTTATTCCTTCTTTAGACAAATGTATATACATGTGTATACATAGGTATATGGAACTATATACTTTTTTCTTTATATATATACATGCACATACACATAAAAGTGACCTATACATATATCTATGGGTCAAGTCCTCATTTTATTTTCACAAAAGAGAATTCTGTTCTGACCATCCCTGTTTGTCTTAGACCTGAACTCACCAATGTATTTCACTGAACTGGGAGCCCACTGACTCATAGAGAATATCTGGGAGCTGAATGAAGGCACCTCTGTAAAATAAAGTTAAGAAGGAAGAGGGAATCCAAGCTCATATTTGCAACATATCACTGTATAATGCAAGTTCCAACATAGCTAGAATCCTGCTTCTCCTGGTCCATGCGGTAGTAATGCCCTAGTGATGCCTTCTTTCACCCTTGCAACTTCTATCGTGCGGTATGCCAGCACAAACCAATACAGAAATCTAAAAAGGCCTTCATGGTACCAGCTCTAAGTGACACAACAAAATCGAACAGAAGAAAAACTGTTGAAGTAGAAATGCAAATGAAAGGAGGAAGAAAGTGAAACAAATGCTTACTCCAGTAATAAGACACAATAGGAGCAAACAGGGATTATCTGAATGTAGCCTTACTAATCTGCATCCCACTATCCCACCTGAAAAGTGGGATTTCCGTATACATCACAGCACTGGCAAAATAGTTGGAATTCCACCCAGAGGAAAGCACGCTAGCACCGCTTTTCACCAATGCTGGAAGTATGCCAGCCTGTTTGGTATTTAAGCAGTCATGACTTTGTCTTCATCTGCACAGATTAAATATGGATGTGTATATTAATTATGTAAATGTGAATCTACAGATCTCAATCAAGTAGAGCCAAGGATACACTATCCCCCGCAAGTGCTGATTGATGCCATACATGCAAGAGAAAGACCATTCTGCTCATTACTGCATAGACTGGAAAAGAGAAGCAAGAAGGGAAATTTGGAAATAGATACTGTTTCATAACTGGAGTAAAACTACAAACATCATAGCTTTCTGTTATACCTAGAAGTCTCTATTAAGAGAAACAGAATGCTTACTTTACAAGAAACAGCTCTGGAAAAATGGTGAAAACACATTTAATGAGAAATGAATGCTGTCAGCTGTGTTCAAGACAGTTGTAATGTTTTTAATCAAGGTCTGAAACTAGTCTTTGGTGTGACACAGTAGAATTATCTGATTTTTCTCTAACTCCACGTAGTTATGAAAAAGTACATGGAAAACAATGGTATTAAGTTAGTGCAAAATCTGTTCCAGCAGAGAGGACGGATGAAATGTCCAAGCTTAACTCTGTAATTAGACAGCATCACAAAGTTTTATCTATTTTCCAGACATGTTATTTCAAGGACATGAATAGGATGTAGGCTTTCAAGAAAAACAAAAGAGACTGAATGGGAAATTTCCATATTCCTGTTGATGCACATACAAAAAAATAGCGTGTCAGAAATTGTACCCCGCAGCCAGCTCTTTGCATCCATATCCTTTCCTCCTGCTCAGCTCAACAACTGAATATTCCAACATCTATTCCTGGTCTACCACCAGAATGTTGCTAAAATGCTAGAAGTTTCTTTTTTCATAAGAAGTTTCATAAAAATAAATAACCTACATATCCTTCATGCTCAGAGTAGACAAAAAAAAAAAAAAGAGCAGAGGCATCAGAAAGAGCAGATAACCAAACCAACAGTAGGCCAGCAGAAGGAAAGGGCTGGATAAGAAGATAAGTCAAGGTGAAGAACAACTCAGTATCATCACCCACATTCACTCACAAGGTATATCAGGAGAACCAGATCCCAGTACTTCTATGCTATCTGGACACCATTCTCTTATCTGTGCTACTGTCATCAGAAACAGGTGTTGAACAGTCCCTGCTCAGCACCTCTCAGCACAGGAGGTTGGGAGCGAAGTCATCCTTCTGAGCCAATCACAAGGAGTTTTGACTCCTGTTTATCTAACACCACTTTCCAAGGGTTGTGGTGCGGCCCAGCAGACAGCTCATCACCACACAGCTATTTGCTTGATCCTCCTGCAGTGGGAAAAAAAGAAAATTCATGAGTTGAGAGAGACAGTTTTAGAGGAAAAAAAGGGGGAGAAAGACTACAAAAATAAGTGGTGCACAAAACAGCTAATCACCTCCTACTGACTGATGCCCTGCCAGTCCCTGAGCAATGAGAGCCTCCCAGATTAACTCCAACCCCCCCCCCAGTTACATTGTGGAACATGGCAGATGGTATGGTCATTCCTTTGGGTCAGCTGTACATGTTCTGTCCCATATCATCCCTTGTGCAGCCCAGCACATAAGTGTAAGAGGCTGAGCAGCCCTTGGCTATGCGCAAGCACTGCTCAGCACATCAGTGTATTACCAATATTATTCTCCACCTAAATTCAAAACACAGCACCATACGAGCCTCTATGAAGAAAATTATCCAAAACCAGGGCAATGGGATATTGACTAGTTCCCTTTTAGGATGTGCTTATTATTCTCCAGCTTTTTCAAGCGGACTTTGATTTGATACACATTTTCTGACTGTTGTCATTAAGACTGCTGTCATTTTTATTAGTGAGTTTTATTGGGGTTTTCCAAGTGATTTATAGGTGAGATAAGTGTAACTAATAATCAGAACAGATAACTCAGGCGTGGGATTAACTTACAGGTGGTGTTCACTTTATCAACTAGAATCAGAATCCAAGTCTGTGATGCTCTTGTGCTATTCCTGTTTGCCCAAGAAATCCAGTCCTGGACTACGAGGTTGGAATGTGCCCCAGCTGACCATGATGACCATGGAAGTTTGTATGAGGATGTTCTAGCATGCAACAGAAGGTTACACAGTTGTTCTATGTGGTGATAGTTGTCAGAAAGACCAGGAATATTTGAACAGGCTGATAGCATACAATGACATTTAATAGCACAGACAGATCTTGGCTAGCAGGTTGAGGGTGGTGACCCTTCCCCTCTGCTTTGCGCAGATCTCACAAGAAATACTGTGCCCATATGAGAAGACCACAGTACAGGGGAGATGTGGACCTGTTGGAGCACATCCAGAGGAGGATCTTAAAAATGATCCAAGGCATAGAACACCTCTCCTACAAAGACAGGCTGAGAGAGCTGGGGATGCTCTGCCTGGAGAAGAGAAGGCTCTGGGGAGACCTGAGAGCAGCCTTCAAGAATCTAAAAGGGGAGGTATAAGAAAAGAGGGGACAGACTCTTCAGCAGGGTCTGTTGTAATAGGACGAGTGGAAACAGATTCAAACTAAAATGAGTTAGATTGGATAAAAGGAATAAGTGTTTTACAGTACAGGTAGTAAGGCACTGGCACAGGTTGTCCAGAGAGGTGGTGGATGCCATTCAGGATCAGGCTGAACAAGGCTCTGAGCAACCTGGTGGCAGGAGAGTTGAACTGTTGAACTAGATGGCCTTTTAAGAAAGTTCCTTCCAACTCAAACAATACTGTGATAAGATTGCCATACTACACACATCCCTTTTTACATGTCTACCTTAGCTGGCTTTATATCAGAGCAGTACTTCTGCTATGGATGGATTCTGAATGCCATTCCAAGAAAGACGTTTTCCTATTGTACTAGCCTGGGGACTGACAGCCCACAGGCATCTTAAGAAGTTTTCAGTCCTGGACGTGAGAGCTTTCTGTCTTTCAACAATTCTTCCAGGTCAGATGTGAGAGTAGAGCTAGAGAGATAACCAACCCCAAAAAAGAGTGGTGACAGCAAGACTGTGCATCTACTGATTCTGCTCTGCACCTCAATAGCCATTCATCCCAGTATGGAAAGTGGCCTGTCAGAGCAACTAATGAAAAACTAAAATATATGCTAGTTAAACATATGACAGCTTAATGTGCGACACTGAACTAACTTTTCAGAAAAAAAATGCTAACCATGCTGAACATATTTTGGATGATTTCCTGAGCTTAAAAAGTATGTCTGAGTAGTTAGTCTTCTATTACTGTTCTTTCTTAATTAGCAAGAGAACTGTTATAAAATAGCCAAGTGCTGTCCCCCTGTGCATAACAGATAGCCCATACCCTGCCATTACATTGAACAGCTCTTGACGACCAATCTGCCTGTGGTAGGCACTTTGCAAAAATTGCCCATAATTACTAGGTTAGAAGTGGACTCTTACAGTAGACAGCAGTATTTGCACACTTTACCCAACTAAATTTAGTTACTATTCCTCTAATAACCTATTTACAGCCATATCCCCCTGCACTGCTGCCAGATACAAACTTGGCCCTAGGAATTCTACTTGAACTCACTCTCATAGTGCCATCAGCACCAACGGCTTACAGGATTCAGACTATTCAATGATTTACCTAACACAAGTTGTCTCTATACTTGGCTTCTTTAATAGATTAAAAATGCGCGATTTTGGCTGCTTATTTGAAAAAGCCTGTTTTGTGATACTTGCTATCTCCATTCTTGGGATGAACCTTCTATTGATTTAGATCTATCCCATACATTGCTGAGGTTTCTTTTTCATACCTACAGCAAGTGGTCCTCCACACCAAGAACTCAAATCTTCTTTCAATTCTGCATCACTGTCAGAGCCTGTACTGGTAGCTCCCACTTGAGTCAAGCAGCTGGCATTTGGATACCCAAGCCTTCAGCTGTACACTTCAGGAATCCTGAATTAAATTCCTGCTTTTATTGTGGCAGGCTGAATATATGTGCACTAACCCATTTATTCCCTTGCAATTCACCTATTCATTTTTATTGTTAGAACAGGAACTTGGCTGGTTTTTCATTTGGCTAAAATAAAAATTAAATCCTGATAAGCAGATAAAACAAAGTGAAGTAGACAGATATAACTACTACAGATTTAAAATGTTGTGTGGGTATTTTAATGTGTTACTAAACCTGATTATATTTTTTAAAATAATCTAAATTAAGCAATGATACTGAGATTATAGCAGAAGTATGCTCTTCAAGAAAACAGAAAACATTACACATATGTATGCATATAAACTCATGCACATTTAAATTCTCTTCTCATTTATTTGGACCACAAGCTTTAACTTTTACTCCTAGAGCATGCAAAACTTAATTCAAGTCCTCTCTCCTGATCATGCAGCAATCTTCCAACTATTTGAAGCACGCATCTCTCTGACCTCTCCCCACACTCCCTGCAAACTTCAAAACATCAAGTCAGGATTGAGATGCAAATGTAAATTGAGTGAACTGAGAGTCAGCAATGAAGGTGTGACAGGCTTCCTTATCTGTGGACTGAATAACAGATGAAGGTTTTTAGTGATCTGGCTCCCTTAAGAGGAGCTCGTTCACTGTGTTAACATTGAGGGGTCCCGGCTCTCTTATAACGTGTCACAACCAGTCCAGCAATGACAGATAAAGCAGAACTCTGGACTACGGTGGACTGGTCACCTCTACTGCGTGTTTCACAGTAGAAAATTCTGTCTGTCTTTCCTGATGTAGACATGATGTTAAGTGCTGTATTTTGACTGGAAATTAGATGGATAATACAAAAGCATAGTGACTAGATTTGAAGTAACTTTTTGTTTTTCTCCGTACCCAGATATCACCCAAACTGTTTTGACTTTTGAAATTTAAATTTCATTTTCATATACCAGCCTGAAGCATCCATGTTATTTGAGTACGCAGCATCCCACCTCCACAACTGGACCATTTGTTCTGTTTTGAATGCACAGTCTATTATTTTTGGGTAGCTCCTCATTAACAAAAGACAAGCAAAACAGAAAAACAAGGGACAACAACCTGCCAGGTAAGAGCAATGAGGCCCTTGTTTGCAGTGCTGATAGAGAACACAGAGATAGTCAAAGTCTTTCCTCTCATGTCAAACTATCCTAGGTGACAGATGTTGGGGAGAAATTATCTGCTGCCGCCTCAGTCTTCTCCTCGGGAAACTGATTTTCAATCTTTGCTGTGAGTTTACAAAGCAGCTGACTTTTTTTTTTTTGTTGCCATGAAAATATTTGGGGAAAAATGGAAGCTAAAGTCTACTTCATGTGTACTAACAAATACTACATGTTTGTACATAGTTTGAAGCAGTAGCATTATAGATACATACCAAGAAAGTCATACATGTCTTGGGAAAAACACACAGAACTGTGGTTGAAACCCACATCACAGAAAGGGTTAAAAATATTTGCCTAGAGTCCAAATGAGATAGTTGGGTTCTGTTTTGTTTTTTTTTTTAATTACCAGAGATGCAGTTTTTCAACCTTTTTGCTTTCATTTATTCATTTATATAACAAGCAGAGGACAGGTCAGAGAGAGGAAAGAAAAAAAGGGAAAACTATGAGAAGTGATCTGGGGAGAAAAAGACTGTAGAAGATTTTATACAATAAATAGGAGGAAATGGACATCAAACACGCTAGTGCTCCCAGACATATCACAGAATAATTGTCTTCACTTAAAGAATTTAGAAGTTTAAAATGCTTAATACATGGCAATAGAAGAATAGTTATAAAGACAAATACTATATATTTAAAATAGATAAATGAATAGGTGAAAAAATTATAGGCATAAGGGGCAGATCTTGAGTGTCCTGGCAAAAGCACATGTGAAAGTGACTAGAAATCTTGGATATCGAGATTACTACTGCATGTATTACTCAGTTTGTAAAGTACATCTACAGTTTCACACTATTGCTTGCTGATGTATTTTATAAAAGCACACTGAGAAGCCTGGAACTTCCCCTCAAGTGCTTAAAAAAAATAATCATAAATACAAGTGTCAGTGAAAATCAAGTTAATCAAAAATAAAATCCAATCAAGATTGTGTGCTTGGAGGATGCCTCCAGAATTATCCACTTACAGTTGGGATACTTTTTTTCTTTATAATCAACAGATTATTCATTGCCAAGCACACTCTACAATACACACACACAAAAAACATTCTCACTTTTTCATGTCTAATTACATAGAGTGAAAATAAATGTGAGAATGTAGGGAACTTACTCAAAATGTAGGAACATCCCTTCCAAGTAATGAAATGCCTTCTGTTGTTTGAGTTAAAAATCACATTTCATTTGTTTAAAATCATATATTGAAAATGAAACTATGTCAGAAGCTTCTGCAATTTGCAATTCAAGCAAAATCTGTTAAATACAATCACTGCTGTTTGTGCAAACTTTCTGACTTCACATATACAGCCCTTGATGTAGAATTAACTTTCCAGGAACAATTTATTATAAAGCCTTGTCCACCTGTCTGTGGTAGTTTTTTGCTATGTTCACATAACAGCTTCTTATAGAAGAGGGCCAGGAAAATATTTTCCTTGTGTAACAGTTATTATAAAAAGAACTGTACTATATTCCACTTTTATGTGAACTACTACCTTTATCACCAGAACCAAATAAATGACATGTCTCTCAGTGTCACATCCACATACCTATTAAATACCTTCAGGGATGAGGACCTCTCTACTTCACTGGTCAGCACATTCCAATACCTTACCACCCCTTCCCTGATGTCCAGTCTAAAACTCCCCAGTGCAAACTGAGGCTACTTCCTCACAGCTTGCCACCTGAGAAAAGAGACCAACACTCACCTTGCTACGAAGCACTTAGCCTTATTGAATGCCATGCAACTGGATGTGGTCCAACAAAAAGATCACCCTACCCTCAAGTAAATCAATACTCCTGCCCAACTTGGTGTCAACTGCAAAATTACTGGAGCAGTTGATTCCTTCATCAAGATTGTTAATAAAAACATTAAACAAAACTGGCTGCAGTACTGAGCCCTGAGGAACACCACTTAAAACTAGTGGTCAACTAAATTTAACTTGGCAACATGTTGTGCAGCTTTCAGTCTGTAAAATGAAGTTCCTTCATTTCTGCCAGGTAAGTATTCTCCAACCTCTGAAGTAAGTAGCTGCAGTTCACGTTTTCTCACCCACTGAGAGAGTTTTTATGATTTTTGACATTGGTATTCCACGTCATAACATCATGTAGCACATTAAGAGTTAAAGAGTTAATACTCCAGCTCCATGGATCATTGATAACTCCAGTGATACCTGTCTCAGAAGAGAAGAACTACATTCCCCAGAGGACTGTGCAACGCTTTGCATTTTCACGTGTTTCCACTCAGAGAGAAAGATAAAAACTGTCTGCGGTCACAGGACATTTTCTCTTTCCTTTGGGATCGACTCAGCAGTGGGTGCTCACTACCATCTCGCCTTCGGCATTAGCATAAGGCCTTCGGTTTATCAGACACTCTTGCTCATTTTATTTGATTTATTAGCTTCAATTCCAATTAAATAGTATTACACTATGTTACTTTGCTTTCTGATATCTTACTTAGTAAATTAGCTTTCCTCCTCAGATTGTTGCTGCTGTTTTATTTCTAGGCCCATCTCCCTTTCCCCCTTCCCCGGGGCGTAGGTCTGCAGGTCCCCCACACCAATCATCATGGAACCGGGCCGAACCAGCCCAGTAAACCATTGATATCCACTTAAAGGCAGCAATAACAGACAAATACCAAGCTTTTATAATCACATGCGCAAGGTTTTGTCATAAAATGCAAAAATAGTTCCTCCTTAATGATTCTTAGGCTTATTATTGAGGTTATTTTGAAAGATTAAAGCATCATTAGCTGTAAAGGCAAAGGGACCAGCACAAGCAAGGAAATACTGCAAAAGGAAGGAAAAATGAATGCTTACCTACCTCTGAGGATAGAGGCTCACAGGGAAATAACTACAAAAGAAGGATCTCCAACAATATACCCTCCCTCTGTGGCAGTCAGCCCTTAAATGAGGTCTAAGAGGAGTGGTGCCTGGCTCCACCCCTTCCAGTCACGCTCGTGAATTGCCTTCACCTGTGCGCTCAGGGCTGACTGGGTCTTTCCTTCAGGTGCTCAATCACTGGTTCAGGCCATGACTCAGTAGTCCCTATACAATAGTGTTCCTCAGAGTATTCTTTTATTTGTGTTCCTCATAGCAACTGCAAGTTGAAGTATGATTGTAAATGGAGTCACGTGAAATTCAGGCAATTATTGCTCTAGAAAATGTCTGTTGGATGCTAGTGAGGAACATCACTTTTACCAAACTGATATAACATAGATATTTCATATCAGGGTTTTGTATTTTCTCTAATATTAACGGTTTTTCATGAGACTTACTTTCCTGTTCTACCACTTCCCAACTCTGTGAAACTAACTGCATACAGTCTTAAATTCTTTGTAAATATAGCTTAACTCAGTGGGGCTAATAAATTCCCCTTTGTTTTCAGATAGAACCTGTTTGAAGTTCAGGTGAACTATTAAATGCAAAGCAACTTCAGCCAAGATTTCATTTTGAAGGATATTAAGACACAGCAGCTTGTTAAAATAGCTTCAATGTGCTATTAGGTAACTGAAGTCTCCTTCTCTGGCAGTTTGTATGCTTATGAGATTAATTTGTGCATCTGCAATTAGTTCATTAAAAGCCAGAGGTTTTACCTCACTTCTATTTTCTTTTGTTAATGTGGTTTGAAAACACTATTATTGGTAAGCTCATCATAAACTGAGGTATGTAATGACTGTATCTCTGGACCTATTCTGGTACTGCACTTGAGTTTTAAATTATTCTTCTTCAAAATGAGGCTTTCACATCTGATATTAAGGTGTGCTCTCTGTAAAAGTGAAAAAGTTCATCCCAGTGAATATAATATTTTATTTTCTAATGCCCTTAATGCCTGGAGTCTTAGACTCACCTTTACTTAAAATTTCAAGTTACCTGAGCAGTAGATCTAGTAGTTTTTAGTAGAGGGGAACATCAAAAGAAAATCTGTAATAGGCTTGTGTTTTTCCGTATGAAGCAATGAATATATAAGAGAAGAGTTTTGTACCGAACAAAAAGAATGCAAGTAATTCATTTTGAAATAGACACTAGAAGGGGAAAATGTTCAACTGTAATACACTGGAAAATAAAATAAAGTAAAATGAAATAAAATAAAATAAACTGTTGTATGCTTGTAAAACATCTTGTAATTTCTACTGCACATCCTTTTTTTGTGTCATGGGTTGAAAAAAGAAGAAGGAAAGGGAAATAATATCCCCAAAGCTATACACAAACAGATAAAGAGAGAACAAGTATTGATATTAATGAGAAAATTCACTATATTTACACCATCAAGCTGTTATTTCATTGTATGTTGGATACATTTCTACAATGATTATTGTTGAAGTTATTATTATTTCTCAGAAATTCATTTCAGTTACTGTTATACCACGCTAGATGTGAATACAGTTTTCATTGTTTCAGTATTGGGTGTTTTGTAATTATAACATCTGTATTCAGTGTTACCAACACTGAATAGATTTTTCCCTCTTTTGTACAGTCAGACCCTTCTTCACTATTTTTGTGCATAAGACCATCAGACCCCAAATGTGATCTCTCCAGCTTACATTCCTGTGTGGTTTAAGAGCACACACTATTTCCTTCTCCCTTGTCACCTGTTAAGTTTTAACTGACTAAACAGAATCTGGAATGTTTTTTCTTAAGTCAGTTTCCCATTGGCAGAAAGGTCTTAAATCTTTTTCTTCTTTTTTTCTTTCTTCTCTCTCTACCCCCTGGAAACATATGATAATTAGTTTTCTAACAGATAAATCTATCTTATAAACAAAGTAGAGATTTCCATATACAAACAATAGAAAGCTAGATTTTGAGGAAGTGTCAGCAAGAAATTATTTTTATCCAGGATGAAGTTAGTTGAGGGAAGAGAGGATGGAAGAAATAAGGAAAAGCATGGAATGAAGGTAAGACTTTACACAACATGTGGAGATTTTTGAAAATGATCCTCCTACTGCTGCTGTATGGTGCAAAACCTAGAACACATACCAGCAAACTGTGGTTTTTTATGTCTTTGAGGAAGGTCACAACTACACTATCCAGAGCTGCTGAGAATTGGTTTGCTTGCACATTCACTCTCAGAACTACATCCTACTAATTTCTTTACAGTTTTGTTTTTGCATCACACAATTCATGTCCATTTTATGGACCTCCTATTGTGAGAGATAAGAAATGTATTGCTATTTCCACTGCACAAAACACAAAAGAAATGTCTGGCATAATAGTGCCGTTCCAATTATATTAATATTCTAAAAACAGTTTTCATGGAAATTAATTCATTTTGTGAGTTATTCCAAAGGCTCCATAGATCCTCTAAAGAAATGCACGTTCTTGCCCGCTTCGCTCAGTCATTTTTCTCAGGTCACTCAATATGTAAGCCTAGGGGTTTTATTTATTATCAGTTTTTCTTAAAATCATTTGGTTTCTTATTTTCCTATACCCAAGATAGCTGAGTTCCTAGGAATAGCATAGCTGTGGCATATCTGTTAATTTTTCAGCTGTCAGCTTCCCTCAGCTGTCACTTTAATGTGAAAATCACAGAAGATGTATTATATATACAAATATGTTACAAACTATGCCATGACATAAGAAGAATAAGATCTGTCTGCTCGCCTGTGGTTCACTCAACTAAAGTTCTTCACTTTCCTTCCAGCTGTCTGCCTCTTGCAGTGAGTTTTTAACCTACATCCAGAACATCCAGTAGTTTCAGTTGTCTTCATTCCCTTAGTAAAGAAGGTCTCTACACCTCCTCTCCTCCCACTGAATAACACAGAACTTGTTTTTCTCTACAGGAAAATGAATATGTCAATTTAGCTCATCTTTCTGAAACCTGAAAAATATTATTTTCCCAAGTTTAAACAACTTATTAGCCAAAGCAAGAATGTACATTAAACATTATGAATGTTAATAATACCAAGAATCATTTATGAACAGTCCACTCAATATCCTGCCAAGAAATCATCATATAAACACAAAAAAAGGACTGATCTGACCCTGAATTCACTCTGGTTACAAGAAGACAGGAGAACAGCAATAAACTGTCTAATTAATACATGAGGAATAGAAGGGGAAACGTATTAAAGACCATTTGCAAGTTTAACAATGCACAAGAATTATAAGGGAAAATGATAAAGCGTTAATATTTATTTATTGAACAGTAAATAATAAGACTCAAAAAAAAATTCTGAATCAAACAGCAAATTGGTTATATAAGAACCTGGATTTAAATTAGATTATAACTTCACAAAGATGTGACACAGAAGAGTACCAAATTATCACTGCCCATTTTTCTAAACCTTGCACATGTAGTAAGCATATCACAGCTAGCACTGTCACAAAGCAAAAGCCTGACAGTTGCAATAAAGGATGGGGAAGAGCAGTCACACCTAGGTTCAGCATTTAAAAGCAAACTATCTAATAGTTTTTGGCTTTTTTTCAATGTGATTTAAAGCTAAAACCTTTTTTAGATCTTTTATACCAGGGCATATCCTCACCTGAAACTGAAGCTGGCTGACACAGGGACTGCTTTTTTGTGTTATCCTTTTTGATCACTGGGAAGGAGTACACAAATTTAAAGTGTCCATAGACCACAACTTTAAGTCTTCTCATGGGGACAGCATTAAGACTTTCATTGTAACATCTGTGAGCAGCGCCAGAATTAGTGGAATATTTAATGATGGGAGCAGACCATTGGCACAATCTAACAAACAGAAACTACCAAAGAATATTTAATGCAGTCAGGTGCAAAGTACAACTGCTGGGAACAAGAACACAAGTTAAATGAAGAGAGAGGAAACCGTCCTGGAAAGCAGATTTCTAGGTGTGAATTTAGAGACTGCTAACTCTAATTGCAATGCTATATTGAAAGAGCTGACCTCATACTTGACTTCATATAGGAATTTAAAGGGCAGCAAAAGGAGGGAGTATTCTTGACTGATACAGGTAAATGACATTCTGAATAGGATGGTTGATACTACAGAGTGCTGCAGAACGTAATGCAGAAGAGTCTGGTTGGTTCATTTTGCTATTCTGCTCAGGATCATACTTACAATTTAGAGCAGCAATTTTAAGTCAAATCTCTGCTTTCTCATATTCTTTGTGGTTTCTATTGTTAAATCAGCTGACACCTCATTACTACACTGGCATGCAGCCACATCCCTTCCAAGGATGATCTGCAAGTGGCAATCCAAATTGGTAGGCTGACTGCTTTACAGCAAGGCCTAGTGAAAGACTGAGCAAATGGCAAGCACCTCTACAGAGGGAGTTTAATACTGACTCTGCTTCCTGTCATGAAGAGTTCATAAAGACCTAACTAGAGTCAAAAAAGACATCTAAGCCCTACACCAGGACTCAGGTTACAGCAGAACTATCCAGCAGAAACCTTTAACCACTATTTCTCCTACAACTGCAGGCTGTTCTTGCAAGAGTTTACTGCAGACTGCAGGCTTTTCCCAGGTAACCCTGGAGAGCATAAAGCCACTCATGTCACTTATCATTAGAGCCTGCTATAGTCTCTCTTACTGCTTTATTTTTCCTAGTTCTGTTCTTGGTCACCTGCTACTCTTCTTTCGGTAGTTCTTTTCTAACAGATAGATTTATCTGTTAGAAAGTGAGTGATGGCACAACACCATAAAAACTGGTGTCCTTTTAAAAAGTAGACTAAATCAAAATCTAATGTTCAGCTCAGTGAAACACAGACACCATGCTATAATGTCTGAGGTAGATGAGGCTGCATCCTCACAACACCTCTCAGCCTTTTCCTACCCCAAGAAGCTCCTTCATCTCTCTCAACGAAAGCCTGATAGCTAGCTTCCCTTTGAACTAACTACTCCTGGTAAGTGTTTTCATTGGTCTCTGAGAATCCATCTCCACCTCTGCCTACCTAAATAGTTTCTTGGGAAATTTGTTCAGAAAACAGATACTGAAGCCCAAATTTTCTCGTGTCATATAAAAGACACAAATGCATTTGCCTGGGCTCTGTTTGGGAAATAGATCTAATGCGCTGTAATTCTTTCAAGGTCTTTCTTTTAACAATGCTTTGTTTATTAATGAGGTTAATCTATCATTTACAAATGGCTTGCTATGAGTCAATAAAGTTTTGAGTGGAAAAAAGATATTCAGCTGGTATATTATGACAGAGGCCCTTTTAGGCAGAGTATGGCGGTAATGCTATCTCTATTGCCACTGTCCAAGGGGTGAGTCAGGAGGAAAGATCCCACCACTTATAAACAGCTATGTTGTCCTAAAAGTTTACTTGATTTTGACCTTACTCTTAAGCATTACATGGTTTTTGAACAAGAATTTATTAGGACAAGAAAAACATTATTTACTCTTATTGATAATTTTCTTTTTTTTTATGGCGATATCTTCTGCAAAATAGCCTAATTTTAATTAGCAAGCCTCCAAAGATAGGATCACTCCAGTTTCACTTTATGCTGGTGTTGATTGAATGGTATAATTTGCCAGAGGAGGGAGCACCACGTGGGCATGCTGAAAATAGAAAAGGCATCTCCAAATACCTGATGTTATTGAAAAATTCAGAGCTCATCACATTTGGCTTTAATGTCCTGAGTATCTTTTTCTCTCATGCTCTGACTATTAAAAACTGGATTGGAATTTTCTGACCACCTATTTTAAGCGGGTCTTAAAGACAAAAGATTGGTATAGAAAAGACTGCTTGCCTTTTATTCTAGCTACAAAGGCCTCCTGGCATTTTTTCAAAAAGATAGAAGAAGCAGATAAGCTTGGAGAAACTTATCAAAAACAGTCAGCCCTATGTTAGTTCAACCAAATAGTCAGTGGTGTCACCCAAATTTGAAGCTACCCTTGAGAATTTAGCCAATGTAATTGAAACCATCTGTTCTCTTTAATAAGGGTGTATTCAAGAATTGAGGAGCTTGAGTCAGAGAGAATTACATTGCATGTTAAATAGCAGTGTACTACTTGAATACCACCAGCATTAAAATTAGCTTTACTCAAGAATATGTGCCAAACACACATGTAAATCCTTTGCATGGGTCATTAACGTCCAGGTACTGATGCTGATTCATATTTTGAAATCAGATTTGTTTTCATAAGCAGTAATTAAAGTTGAACCACATGGAAGCCTGGAAGTATATATAAATAACCAGGCACAAACTAACCATTTGCCTGTACTCTGGCCAGTAGAGCAAAGTAACGCTCTAAAAGTAGGAACTTCAGACTTTAAGTTCTTTGTGAGGGCTTCATCTATCCCTAGCAAGGTATGCATTAGGATAGTCTCTAATTGCAGGATCATTTACTGCTTCTTTCCTCTAGGCTTATTTCCTCCTGCCTTATTTAGTGTCTTAGATAGGCGTTGCTTGTTTACCACGTAGCTCTTCAAATTTAACTTTGCGTTTGCCTTTCAGTGTTTTCTCCTAAGCTGTTATAATATGACTACTTTTCCATACATACTTGGAAATTAAAATTCTTAGGTTTTTTTTTTCATGAGTATTTAAATTGCAGTCCTTATTCTATAATAGTGCTCCAGAAATACTTTACAATATCCTCTTTCTGCAAACAATGAACTGAGGCAAAAGGGGTTGACTAAAAACCTGCCTTTGGGTCCCTAGTTGGTGTTTAGACAGTGGGGTGGGCATGTCCTTCTGTGAATATCCTCTCAGGGTTTCATCCAGACTAGATAGTCCCATGGAGATCACAGAAGATCTCTTCTTTTCCACCTGTTCGGATTGATTTCCAGTGGAGACATCTTGGCTGTGGAGATAAATTGAAGTCTTGCTCTGGCAGAGAGATAGAGAATGGATGGGGAGCACAGCACCTGGACTGTGCTGATAACCATTAGGATACATTACTTTTGGAGAGAATGGACTTACCTACAGCTCCAAACAACCCAGAAAGGCACAGCTGGCTTCTGTTGGAGCTGAGAGTCCAGAGCTCTCCTGCAAATGAGACTGATATCAAAGCCCCAGCCAGGCAGACAGCTGGAAAAACAGGGTCTCACAGAGAATGACAATGTATACAAGAGGGGAAAAAAGAAAAAAAATCACAAAGTTATTTAGGGAACAACTAATGTGCATAAAACCACCTAGCTACTATTTCAAGATCTTCTTGGTAACTGCTGCAGACAGCCACCTCCAATATGGAGTACCTAAGTACTCAGAAATCTGCTCTGAAGTGGTTTGCTGGCATTATATATGAACTCTGAAGCAGAGAGTTCCTTCAACCAAGACAGTGTTGAACTACACTAAACCTAACAGAATACGTTAAAAAAGTAGCTTTGGAAGGGTCTTTGATTCCTATCTGGTTCATTCTCTTGCCTTTAGCATCTTCACCCAGAGGCAGGAGCAACTATTTTTAAATCATCTCTGGTCAGTGTTTTTCTGACCTGTTCTTAACACAGAAGGACTGTAAACCTGACCTATACAATAATTCTGAAGAACAGTGAAGTCAAATAAGAGGTGTGGGAGCAGAAGTCAGTAAAACATTTCAGATCCGATCTTGCAGGCATCTTGCCCATGAAACATCCAATGTTTATAGTTGCAGTCTAATGAGGATATGAAGTGTCATTCTTTGAAAGAGTGGCCAGGAAGTGGCACAGGCTGCCCAGGCAGGTGATGGAGTCACTGTCCCTGGAAGTATTCAAGAAATGTGGAGATGTGACACTTAGGGAAATGGTTTAGTGGGCAACATTGGTGGTAGGTGGACAGTCTGGACTAGATGATCTTAGAGGTCTTTTCCAACCGTAATGATTCTACAGTTCTATCTACACTGTATTCTTTCCTATGGATGTACCTCAGTAATCCACGCTGTTACACTAAGCTTTGAGTTTGATTCCCAGTGGCTTAAAATTATATAATACTTCATCCATATTAGCCCCTCTGTAGGTAAGACAAGGAGATTGCACAGATAGGATGTTCAGAAATAACCCAAATCCTTTGACTGGAAATTACCTTTGCTTGAAGTTGCTAGAGCATTATGTTTATTTAACAGGGACAGCAAGCAAAGGAATGCAAAGGAAAAGTCACAATGGCTATGTGATGGGGACTGATTTAGTTTTGGAGGAAAAGAGCTAGCTGAGTCCCCTCTATTAGTACTGGCGTGAGATCTGAGTCACATTAATGGGAGATCAGACTGCTGAATAGCTTCCCACCCTCCATCCCATTCAAAGCACCTGCCTCTAGCTGTGCTGTAGCTAGATAAAGTACAGATACAGTAAGGGAAGTCATATATCCATATATAGGATAATATATATTCATATATCCATCCATATGTATATAAACCATGCATATGTATATGTATATGCACAGACACACACATACAGATATACACTGATTCTATCTTACTGTCTGCAGCAGATAAATAGTGAACTGTATTTCCTCTTGCATTTTCATTCTACAAAGTGCCTTTTCAGTTTCTATAGCAACTTCTGTTGTTTGTAACTTGTGGTCCATACTAAAAATATCCTTGTTTGAAAGGGGGAAAATACTAAAAATTATAAATTCAGTTATAAAAACAATTGAAAAAGATGGCAGTTTTAAAATGAAATAAAGTCATAGACTATGGTTAATAAGTAGCCTGTTCACCATAAGAAGCACTGAATGTGACATCCATTATGTGACTTGTAAAATAGAAATGAGGCATTTATTAGTATGTTTCAGGTTCTTTGTTGCAACCTGAATTACTGCCATTTGAATGACTATCTCATGTCCTCCATCAGAAATTCAGCCACTTGGTAATGCTTAGAAAAGAGTTCCACCTCTAAGCATACACATCCTCCTGCTGTGGGACCCCTTCCTGTATATATCAGAGCAATAAGTACAATTAATGTGCTTAATTCTCAACTGCAATGGTTTCAACAATAGGTGCACCACACCACATGGAACCAGATTTTGTGAATAAGAGTTTTACCAACAGACAAGATCAACTGATGTGTGATGTATTTTTCCCTCCTTCAAGTGAAGAGAAAGTCTTTTATGGGTTATCTTTCAGCTCCCTCCCGGTGATACACATCTGAAACAATCCCTTCCATATCCATTAAAATGTTACGAATACACATTATTTTTGAAAAGCGATTAGTCTTCCCCTCTGGGCTGTGTTGCTGTATTTTGTGTAATGAATAATGTTTTATAATATCATGTATGCACAGAGCATACTTTCTTTAAGAAAACCATAGCTGCCATCTTTTTGGCTACAGTATTTTGCTACAATGAGCAGGATTACCCTTATAGTGCAAGACTGATGGGTTCACAGCCTCCATTAATTCCTGACTCTCTTCTCCATTCATGTCCCAACAGTGGTAAGGGTTTTGTGTGCAACATGGATAGAGAGGGTCCTCCCCAGCCTCTGCTCTGTGCCTAGGGACTTCCCTCTGGGGAGGAAGATGAGAAAAGAATTGCATGAAAAATTAGCAAACATAGTTGGACTGGACGATCTTGTAGGTCTTTTCCAACCTTGGTGATTCTATGATTCTATGATAAAGAGGTCAAATCTGTGAATAAGCCATTTCCATCTAGTGTGCAATGGCTAATAAAACCATTGAATGCGAGACAATGATTCTGCAACACCTCTGCATTAAAATACACTGAGGGCAATCTGAAAGATCTTAATTAATCTTTTTTTTCTATGTAAACTGAATACTTGTGGGGACAGAGACTGCACTATATTTGTCCTGAATAGAAAACATTGTCAGTAGCCAATAAATTAAACTGTAATAAATGGAGTCATCCTGCTGCCTTGCAGTTTTGCACAGGCATTCCTGTTCAGTCTTTTGCATACTAGTATGTGCTTCTCCTTGAGCTTATACTGTTATCTGCATCTTTCTCCAGGCTGGTGATTTTCAATTATTTCCTTGTTGATATCTGAATTTTGCCAGGGGAGGTGCAGAGGACATTTCTGCTTCCCTCCTCTCCTCATTATATTTGAAGATCACTTTGCTTTACCCTCTTTGCCTTTTAAAAGTTTGTTGATTCTTTCTAAGTTATCCATCTCTCATTTCAGCATAATCAGACTTGTCTTGCAAGGACACATAGTTACAATAACCAGATGTGCCATCATCATATGATGAAGGTCATAAGGTTAAGACTTTTGGCACCCAGAAAACCAGCTTTCTCACCTTTCCACTGATTTTCAAAGTAAACGTAAATCATGTGAGTTACTTACAGAAAACTACAGGTTGGCTGTCCCTCATCTCATTCCTGCTGCCACACTTTGAAAACTTCTCATTTGTTTCTTCATTGCTGTTCTTTATGCTACCAGTCTTACAACAGGCACTGGGAGATAAGTGGCTGCCATGGTCTCATCAGTTCCAGACAGGAACAGAATAGGTATCTCGCTGCAGATTTGCTTCTCTGACTCCAAGCCATTATGTTCTTGATCAATTTTAATTTTTTGTTCTGCAGTGACAGAAGCAGCTGGTTCATGTTAGTTGGAAATACCCTGAGAACTAGTTCCAGAAGGTGCCCAAAGCACAAAGAGTATAAAGTATTTCTGTTCCACCATCCTTTGACCAATGACCTCTGTCAGATGTTCTGCCACTCATGCCAGCTTGTTTAGTCACTCATACGTGAAACTCTTAACCGAGTCACGGAAGCTAGCACCACTTTGTTTGCTCAAAGTCAGGCATCCTCAGCTGATCTAATTGGATACATTTCCTAAAACGATGATGTATCTAATTAAAAAGGGTAACACTTTACCACATACAAGAATCTGAACTTCCTTTGTCTGATGGAAGATTACTGAAAAATTCCAAAGTTTATCTGAGATGTACAAGCTGATGCTTTGGCAGTGCGTGGAGAGGAGAGCAAAATGCCTCTTAACATCTAATTGCTTGCAGTGCCATCAGATCTTTCATGGTGGTAACGAATAAATTTCTTAAAAAGCATTTACATTGAAAACACTTACTGTTTCAGGAAAATGTTTTTGTACCATTAAAATCAGCTAGCATTTTAATAAGAAGGTAAGAGTTTAATTCAGAATATGGCCAGGATTAATAGTAACAGCTATTTTTCTGCTCAGCAACACTACCAGCATTCTGTATTGAGCATGCTGAAGGCAGGGTACCTTCTAAGAGCTGCCAGTAATTATTCAGAATGTTTCTTCTACCACGCCAAAATTCAGTGCACTTGCTGGGGATTGAGGCTTCGGTGGAAATGTGTGAGGTTGCTTTTCTGTATTATTGATAATGATTTCTAACCCACTTATATTCAAGTTCATCTTTAGAAAATGTCACTTGTTCAGCCACTTGTCCTGGTTCACTCCATCAAGTGTGGTGTCTGATTCCCCTCATCGTCTAAGCTAAGGAAAGCAGTGATCCTTAGAGCTGTAACTTACTTCTTGGCAGACAACTGGGGGAACTCTGCAGTTACAGAAAGCCCTGAGGATGTCCTCTCTTCATATCTAGCCCAGCTTCTGGAGTAACAGTGGAAGACTCTGCTCTCAGAAAAGTGTTCCAAACACACATTTGGGATCTTAGGCAGTATGGGAAATCAACTAATCTTCAGATATAATCAGCATCGCTTAAACAGCATCAAAGAGTCAATATTTTAATTTTTGAGAATACTCAACATCACGGGTTACAGTCACCTGCCCTGACAGTGAGACCTCTGACAGCCTCACAAGGGAGTACCCCTCACTGACTCCAGAAGGGTTTTGCCTTGATAGGGATGTTAGAAGATTTCCTACGGATGGGCAATTGCATTTTTTGTGAATCCTTGCCTGTACTGTTGATAGCTGGCACTGTGGCACCAGGACAAATGCAGCTTTTAAGAAAGCTGCTGGGGAGCTGCTCCTGCCTAAAGGTACATGCAGATTTCTGTACAAGAAAGCTGTACAGATTCAGATTATTTAGCCTTGATAGAAAACATTGGGGTTTTATTAGGGATCATCTGCTATATTCACATAAACCAGAGCTCTATGAAAAGCTGTGATTTATTTAGCTGCCTATAGGCTGTTTGGTAGGTATTTATTCCTCAGTGCCTCCAGGGTGCACTTGCTTGTAAACAGCAGTTGGCTCCATGTAGAAATAGGAGATCGTAATCGGCCACCTTCCGTGTTACATCTTTCCTGTGAGAAGTTCTACCAAACTCAGTAAGAAATAAAGAAATCAGCTATAATGGGGATCACCCCTCTCCTCCTGGTTGCCGGTAAAATACTCATATACATTAGGCGAGTATTTGGCAGGAGGAAGTCCAACTTTCTCTCTGCTTCAGCAAATCTTCACTCTCTCTCGGTCTGTGGCAAAGAAAAGCTTTTTAAGTGCAGGTTGTAACCCATCTAACTTTAGCCCGAATGAAATCCACATCTGAAAGATAATAGAACACATTGTAATTTCTTATGTATGGTTGTTAGGACTTGCTCTTCTACATTTTGTTTTTTAAGGTAATATGCATGCTGTGTTCCAGGCCTTTGTGGTCTCTGTGCTTAAATTTGTATTTTAATTTATGTTCCATTATGTTGCCTTTTTCTTTTGGGGATGATCTGATGACAGTCTGTACGCTACTTCATAATTCTAGTGAGAAGCTTCTGAAAATAAACAAACAAACAAACACACAAACAAAAGCTTTAATGAAAGATGAAAGGTATTTGTAAGTTTTTAAAAATATATTAAAAAGATATTTTTCTCTTAAGTGCCTTAATTTATAAGCTTCTGAGGACTTTGTTGAGTTAGAAGGTGGGATGACTCTTAGAAACTGCCCCGTGGTCTTCTGATACTCTCATAAACACATATCTGAAAGATTTGAAGCTAGGTCATTATTTACTTATAGAGGAAAAACATATGTCAGCTTCTGATAGATCATTATGTTAAGGAGATGTGACTTCCACATACATCTGGCCACTGGATTGCCCAGCCTGAGTACGAATATGCAATTGTTAAATAGTATGCCCTCAATGACAGAGCTGTATACTTCACATTTAAAGGCTATGGTGGAGAGATCTGTGGATGGGGAGAAATTATGCTGTTGCAGTAGTTACCAGAAGGGATTTTGCAGACACTTATGTGGGGTTTTCTGACTGCATCCTAACTCAATAGAGTGAGCCAGCCCTCATTCCTCTCCCAAGCCCCTATAATCTCCAAAAAGCAAGGAAATACACAACCCAGAGAGAGCTGCTGTGTACTTTGTGCAAGTACCAAATACGTTGAGAGACTGATATTGGAGAATGCTACACAGAATCTCTACTCTACAGCCTATAGGAGGCCTTAAGTATTTTTAGCTCTAATTAAGTATAAAGTGGGAACCTAAACAAACCTAGCCTCGAAAGGAAAATAACACAGAGAAGGGGCCACAACTGAGTGCACAGACTGTACCAGGGCAAGAAAATGGGGAAGGTCATTGTGAGTGCCTAGGGAAGTGTCCATTTTTTAATATGGGTCCATGTTAATCCACCACTACACAACAGAATCATAAAAGAAATATTTTTTAATTGAGGAACTTGCTTGTCATCATTTCTAACCAGATTGGTTATTTTCACTATCTTGGATGAGGACTGTGAGTTAGAATCCTTTTCAAGTCAGAAAACAACAGGGAAAAGAGTTTCAGAAATCACGTCCTCTCAAGATGAGAGAGAGTGCCGTGTTTTTAAATTGTTGAATACCAGGTGAACTTAAAAGGAGAGACCATTTCCATTGTTCCTGAGGCAAGAACCACTGGTGGTTTCCTTTGAGCACAGTCCCTTTGCACAGAGCGTGCAAAGCAGCTGAAAGTGTTTCTGCATGACCTCAGTCAGCCTCTGAGCAGACTAAGCAGGATGTGCAAGAAGAGGCAGCCACTGGGTGTGTCTTGCCTGTAAGACATTCAAAGGGTAAATATGGCTTGGAACTGCCTTTAAGTTCATTGTAAGAAGCAACTATATATTGTTTGGCAGGCGCCTCATCATGCAGTAATTACCTCCCTTTTAAGAGCATACAGACAGAAATCGCAGTCCAACTCTTGTTACACCCAAAGGCAAAACTCCTGTTGAATTCAGCAGGAGCTGCAGCAGTGGATGCTAGCATCCTTTAGGCCACTCTGAGTAGGAGGAAGTCTTCTCCAGCTGGAACTGAAGCCTGTTGGAACTGAAAGTGCCGGTTGGTGAGACAGTTCCCTTGTAAGAAACGAACTATTCCTCTTTTATCTTTTTTTTCTTTAAAGTTGAATGACTTAAATATCCTTCCTTTCCCTAAACTCCTCTCAAACAAATCCTTTGGTTATAGAATATACATGCAAAGACATGGATAATCTGCTAAATCAGAAACTCATCTCTACCATTAAAACACTGACACTTCTAGATCTGTGAAAGATACAATGTGTTTTAATTTCAGCTTCTTCTCTTTTAACTTTTACCTTTAATTAATATTTGTCTGAAGGGCATGTTCTTGTTACTCAGACGTATGCCTCACTGGCACTAATGTTCAGCAGAGTGACCTCAAGTTGGTTAACAATTATCAACCTATATTTTTCCAGCCAATTATCTCCAGAGGTACTAGAAGGGATTATTTATTATCCCTGTCTCATTTGGTTTAAAGAAAAAAAAAAATGTATCACTGAAAATTAATTTAGTTTCCTTAGGGAAGATTGTAAATCTATGATATAACATTATGAAAAGGCTGTGAATTTTGAACATGTTTTTAATCTATCTGGATATTCATACAGTCTCTCTAGTGTAATAAACAATTGTATAGTTGCAGTCTTTTGGGTTGAGTTGGTTTCTTTGATGTATGAAAGGTGATGACAGTGGGTACTGAAAGTGCTTTGGATGAATCAATTTTAACTAGGCATCATGGTGAACTATAGGGATAAGTAAATCACAGATTATTGTACTGGTAAGTATTTGCATTGCTTCAGCACTTACAAAGCCACCTAAAACTCGTACTTCAGTGTGCTTGGTGCTAAACAGAGACCAAAAAACATAGCATCTGCCTGAGAAAATATGATATTTAAATGTGAAGCAAAAAGATAACTTACTTGTAATGGCACAGGATGTCATTGAGAGACGTAGGTCAGTAAGATAACTGCAGTAGATCACATGTATATGCAAAACACCTGGAAATTAAAGTAAATCAGCATATCATGAGGATATTAAAGGAAAAAAATACCCTCTCCAGTGCTCAAAATAGAGAAGTACCAGGGAATATTTGCTCCACACGAGTAAAAAGTTTTAACTGCAGTTCTGTGAAGTAGCAGAAATTGTTGTTGCATTTGGAAAACAAATGGTTAAATAATACAACAGTAGCCCCAGGGCTATGGGCCTGGAAAGTATGGGTAACAAAGGCAACAGTCCAAAGGGGAAGTGGCACAGAGAAAAGGGGGAGAACAGAAAAAGGGAAAGCTCTGAGGGTCCTTTGCTTCCCCTGCCTTGAAAGAGGAATGACCTTTAGGAGAACACCTGGTTCACCTAAGGTGGGGTGACTTTGGGAATAACTGCACTTTCTGTAAGTAATGGAAAAGACCAAGACAAGCATTTACAGAAACTTTGCTCCAGAGTTCTAATAGCTGAACTGTCTGCTGTGATTGTTAGGCATTTGGCACTACTCATCAGTATAATCCAATCCTATTGCAATCCCAATGCACTGTGATATTTGGTCACTGTTATCTCAAGGAATAAAATAGGTCTTCTCCTTCTTGGCCCCATGCAACCTGAGGATCTGCAGTAGGATTAGTATCTTCTAAAATTCTTTTTTTCATTCTCACACTTCCCTATTAGCCTGGGTTCCTCATCATTGGTGCAACCTACACATTTTTTGTCAAGTTGCACAGCCCTGTAACTAAGGGTTTAAGACAGCTAAATGAATTCTCTATTCCCCTTTTTAGACAGAGTATCCTTAAAAAGCTAACACATGATGGATGCAACAAATGAAGAAGCTAACTTTGCTGCATGTCAACATGGTCTTTTCAAACCAGCCAATTTTTTCTATTATTGTATGAGAATTTAATTTCTTTCCGGAGTGTTGTGAAACCTTGCTTTCTGCCATGGATGTTTTTAATAGATCATTTATCTAGGAACAGTATGTAGTACTGCAGGGCACTTGACATTTATATCAAGGATATAAGGCAAAATTCTATTGTACTTTATAAATAGCTGTGACTATGCTATTAGAAACCAAGGGCTAGATTACATCAACTGCCAGAGCATTTTGTCCCACAATAGTTCACAAGATGTGACAACTAGGGGCAAAAGTGGCATCTGTAATGCTTGTAAAATCTATGAGATGTGTTTGATCTCCATCATAATGCTGTAGGTGCTTTGTTGGGTTGTAAACAACAGTCTGTGAGTATCAACTGTGACAGCATCTTTTCCTTAAGCTTCACCAAAGGGAAGCCAATAGCTTTGGGGCCTAGGCCATTACATTTTCCCAAGAATTTTTCAGTCTACCCTTCAAATGTTTAACAGTTTATAAATCGGATTTGGGATGATTGTCCTGGAAAATAGATTCTCTTATATTTATGTTCTTATCTCAACAACCTTGTCTGCTAGAAGAGCCTAAAGCAATGCAATTAATAGTCTGTTCCTAAAATGTCTGGTCTACACATCCAATTATTTTAGAAAGACAACAATGGATATGCTTTTGAATTTGTAGTCCCATCCTTTAAAGAGCAGAAATGCAGTACTAGTTACAGTCGAATACAGTTTTAAAGAGACCTTGAATATTACTGTCTAAAATGCTCTTACCAAAAGTGGAAGACTGGTATCTTTGATGTATGTGGAAGATGCACTGTCTGATGTGAATCTTCACATAACATGCTTATAAACCTCACCACAGTAAAGGCTAATAACAGTTAAGCATGAATAGTGTGGGAGAGACAAACTAAAAATAAACTGGCAGACAGTAAACTCCTCAAACTGCAGAACACTCTTGAAGAATTAATGCAAACATCCCTAGACTCCTAATTTATCTGGTTTCCCCTATTTTATTCACTTTCATGCTTCTTATAAATATCTGCCACATATCTACTTAGATGCATTAAGCCACTGTAGAAGGAAGAATTTGAAAGAGAGAATTTTAAATGTTGAACAGACCAGTGATCACAGGACTATGTAATTAGCCAAAACAAGTAATTCTCTTCTAAGGCATTACATATTAAATATTTCACCAGTGGCATTAAAAAAAAAAATTAGAACATCAGCAAATGAAAACAAGGCCCTAAGCCCTCCAAATTGTGCTGGAAAAAAACTGCTATTTCCTATTCCAGAGGACTGCGCTCTATTGTTCAGAACAAGTATCAAGAATGAAATCTTGTGAGAAAGGCATTATCTGTAGCATCACACCTTTGAATTGAGATGCGAAATGGAAGCTGATAGTGTGTCAGGAAGTGTCTCTTACCAATGTCCCACTCGTATAAATTACTTTGGCATTATTTCCACTTCTTATTAAGTTCTAAAAGAATAGGACTAAGTCACAGTGCCAGCATCCCATGGTAAATCTGATGGCTGTACCTTGAGTACTCTGTTCAGTTTTGAGCCCCTCACCTACAATAATAAAAACATTGAGGCTCCAAGAGTGTGTCCAGAGAAGGGCAATAGAGCTGTGAAGGGTGTAGAGCACAAGTCTTGTGAGGAGCAGCTGAGGGAACTGGGTTTATTAAGCTGAAGAAGAGGCTCAGAGGAGACGTTATTGCTGTCCACAACCACCAGAAAGGAGGCTGTACTGAGGTGGGGATTGGCTTCTTCTCTGAGGTAACAGCAATAGGAAGAGAGGCAATGGCTTAAGTTGTGCCAGCGGATGTTCAGGTTGGATATTGGAACAACTTGTTTTCAGAAAGAGTAGTAAGGCATTGAAGTAGGCTGCACAGGGAGGTGGCAGAGTCATCGTCCCTGGAGGTGTGGCACTGAGGAACATGCTTGGTGGGCATAGTGGGTTTGGGCCGATGGTTAGCCTTGGTGATCCTGGAGGTCTTTTCCAACCTTAATGAATCTATTATTCAAATACAGTGACTAATAGGGAACCCCAGTCAGAAAACGGCAACTTTGAAAGGGGAAATTAATTTCAAGTTTTTGGATTTTTCTTCAGTTTTGTGAAATGACACACTAGGCTTGAGTCTAGTCATCAACAGTCCTTGCCAGACAGGATTTAATGCTCATCCCTGCTCCTATAAGAATAAACATGAGCAAAGCCACTGGATTTGTCATTTACAACCTTTGTGTGTGACAACCTGGTCATTTTTTTAAACTCCTAATACATCTTTTCCTGATAACAAAAGCACTGAGAACTGGCTAAACAATTAGGGTGACTCGATGACCAAAACATGTTGGTGAGAGACAGAATGACATACAGTGTCTATATAATCATCACCATTATTTCGTGCTCCACAGAACTAATTTCTGACACTGAGCCCAGGGGCAACTGTCTGTCTCCCTGGTGTCAGTGTTATGAAATCATAGCACCTTCGAAGATTTTATCTTCTTTCTATCTGCAATCAGAGCTTCCTGAGGCATCTGCATAGAGACAAGAGATGAGAGGGTTTTTTTTAACTCCATGTATTAGGCCTCCCTACTTAAGGCAGAGAACAGAGTACTGCTCAGCTCAATAGGGGAGGAAAGCAAGGGTCACTCTTATTTGATTTCCTTAAAGATTAATTTCTCATGTAAACAGATTCAATCAAGGGGCTGCAGCTGCAGATAGTTTCTAAGTGAAAATGTGCGCTTTGAGCCTTTCTTTTCCTTGAGAGAGGATAATATTGTGCTTGCAGACTCTTCATAAGGACTTTTTTCAATGGTCTTTTTAATGGAATGGTGCTTTTAACCTTCCTTTTGCAGTTATGGACAGTATCAGAAAAAAATATATATAAAAAAAAGAAGAAAATCCACTGACATTACATATTAAAGTGTACCATATTCCATGATGGTATTGGATTCCAGATACACACGGACTCAATTGAAAATGTTGTTTGACAAATATGGTGACCACTGCCACCTTTTATCTGCCTCAGCAATCTCTCTAGCTAGCCAATCTGTAACTGCATAATGTTGGTCTGTTAATCAGTTGCACTGAGCTAGGTGTCTTTTGAATTGAAGTTATTTCTGAATTTATATGGTGAATCTGCTAAGAATGGGAAATCTTTCACCCTAGACAGATTTTGAAATGATTGGAGACACATTAAAATGTCAAAATAATGTTTCCTAACTTTCCTTTCTAAAATATTTTATGAATACTTGGTAATGAAACTCAACAGCATGTAGTTTCATAAGGAATAGTAATTCTTCATTTTACACAAGGGAAAGGCATTCATCCTGGCCACAGAAAGAGCCAGTGTCAGAAATAGAGCCTACAACTAGCAGTGCTAGTTTCCAGCCTGAGAGCAGACCATTAGGTTTTGCCTAATTGCCAGTCTAAATTAGTTGTTAATGACATCTCCAGCTCCCATTTGCTTACTGCAGCAGGATAGAAATCAGAATGCGAAAGTCAAGAAAGTGCCTATGCTGGGACTCACAACATCTGAAAAAGAATTTGTTTTCAAAAGTTCGTTTTCTTCTTAGATGTGATGGTGACAGCTGCCCTCACAATAATACAGACAGACAGATGGATAAGGAATACTTTTGTCATAAGCTGAATTCTTGTATTTTAATAGTGTTACGTCAGGCTGTGGTATCCTGTAGCAAAAGAAGCAAAACAGAACAGGACAAGGAATGAAATGAATTACCATAAGATCTTCTTGAGGGACAGGGAAGAAGATGTTAAAGGGATGGCTACATCTCTCTGCTCAGTTGCCCCTCAAGGAGGCTTCTAGCCACATTAACATCCTCTAAACCATCCATTTGAGTACCTAGGGACATGGAGAAATGGTGCCATGAGTCAGAGTCAGAGCACAGTAACAGCTTTTCCTACCCTGCCACCAGCTGCAGAAGTCATGCTGGACGTTGTCTCCATAGTAAACAGTAGACTAGGAATGAGAGATATACTTTCCCACAGAGAGACGGGAATATCAGGCCACAGGTCTCTTCTTGACAAAGAAGATGTTGAGGTCTGCAGCTAGACATACTGAAAGGCTAATTAGACTGGAAATTCTTGACAGGTCTTTACAGGAATGGTGATGCAGGGACTGTTCAGTCATTTCAGTGTTTCTAAAAACGAAGCCTGGCATACAGTACCCGCAAAATGCTTTATGCCATTTCTTTGGATCCTTTTCCTCCCTGCTTGCATGGCAATGCCACTATTGCATACAACATAAACTCTCTTCTTCAGACTTATGCTGCACTGAGCATAAAGGAAGGCAGATCTGCCTTCATACACCTGCTGTTTAGTGGCTGTGCTGCAGGGAAGCTCAGAAGAGCATGGCTTAAGTCATATGTGCTCCCAGAGCAATCATAAGGTGAGCTGAAACAAAATGTTTCAGCTCATTGTGCCAGGCAAGGTGTTACTGCAGCAGATTTTTAGGGTGACAGTATCCACATGTGCTGGCTCCTAAAGTACTGCTGATTTGACAGCCTGGCTCTTTAAGAACTGCTGCTGCAGTGTGTAATAATACAGCTAGACAGTGAAACTGCTGCCACTCTGAGCTACTCCACACACACTTGATTTCTTGAACTGTCAGTGGAAGTGCTCCATCTGTGCCTTTCCATCTGCAGTGCACGTTTTGGCAAGACAGCATGCCAAAATTTCTCCTTTCTTTTACTTCTCTCTTCCCCTGCAGGCCCTTATTCCCCCTCCCACTCTAGTTCTCGTCTTTCTTCAGAAACACTGGGAACAAAACATCTAATCGTAGAGTAGAATCAGAATCACTAAATTTGGAAAAGACCACTAAGACCATCTAGTCCAACAACCATCCCACCCCCGCCAAGCCCATTGACCATGTCCTTCAGTGCCATGTCCACACGGTTCTGCAACACCTCCACGGTTACTTTTGATTATTCCAGTTAGAGAGAATAAACCTGGTCATCTTCCCAGTCTGCCCTCCAAGGCCAATTGGTGCTACAAAATTCAGAGGCTCCAGATCTGAGTGAAAACTGTGATGGAGACAGGATGGCTCCCAGAGAGAAATATTACGTTGCCTTCAGGCTGCTGGGTTCCACCAGGAAGAAAGCCAAAGTTACAGTAGGGTGTGACTCCCAAGGCCATGGGGGGGAGAAGCAGCATGGGGAAGCATTGCAGGGTCTCTAGCTGTGGCGAGGAAAGACTGGGTCAGAAGCACCGGGTCAGAAGCACTGCTGCTAGTGTCTGCCAGGCACCCTGGCCCTTGTGTTCTCACCGCAGTACCCGCAGCAGCCTGGGCCTGCATGGCTGTGCCGCAGGCAGAGACAAACCACAGCTGGCCTGGCGCTCCCAAATTCTGTTTCTGCAGGCACTGTCTGCCCTGCCCATGTGGCCAGCTGTCAGAATGAATTCCCTTGTTCTGCATGCTTGCAGAGTTGCTGTGGGCTGTGTTTTCATGTTCTCCATTGGCTCTTACATACAATTAAGTATCTCTGCTAACCGTAAGGCCACTACTTCATTTATCACAAGAGGGCTCGTTTGCCTGGATTAGTTTGCCCAAGTAAGGGCAGAGGAGGTGGTAAGAGTGAGTCTTCTCAACATTTGTAAATGTTTTTTTTTTTGTTTATTTTGTTTTGCTTTGTTTAGTTTAGTTTTGTTTTGTTTTTAATAGCAGAAATGCGGTAGGTTTGTGTTTTTCATTTTTACACGTCTCAGCCGTGGGGCAAGGGAGTATTACCGTAAAAAAAAAAAAAAAAAGGAAAAAAAGAGACTTTCTTGACACAGACATCAAACAAATAATAAACAATCAAAGCAAAGCAATTACAAGCAACCCAGAGGCAAAAAACAATGCAGCAGAGCTGCTCAGATGAGCTGTCAGAAATGAGGAGAGCCGTCACAGTCAAAGCACCAAACTGTCGGAAATGACCCAGCTACACACAACAGGTAGTCCTGAAGGGTGTATGACCTGTAAGAGCTTTTAAAGCTCCACTCTCCCCTAGATCCCAGCCCAATAAATCTTCTCATAACATGTGCTGTGTGAGTAGCAGCAATGGAAACTCCCCTATGTCTGCAGTGCTCACATACTTTGCCGGATCCACCATACTAACACAAACGTGATTTAGTATTTTACCAAAGGTAGCTGCAAGCAGGAGGATGAGAAAGAGGCACAGAACATTTTCCCTGGGGTTTCTGGAGCATGTGGTATTTAATTGATTGTTATATTTTTCTCATTCTTATTTCTCCCTCCCTCTTCCTCTACAAGCATGAAAAATTCTCTCACACACACAGACCATCTCACAGTGTCCTGATCTGACCCCACCACTAGAACCAACGTGAGACAGCATTTAGCTATGAAAAAGAAAACGAAACCCATTTGAAAGCAACCTCAGTGGGCTTTTTATTGAGAATGAACATAGCTTCCACTCCTAAGAGCCATCTAATATTGTTAGCACTGCTCTGGTGGCACACCATGGCCAGTGTGCATCCCTGTTCAGGAGTAAGAGCAGCATTCACATCCCAGTGGATATTGCTCCCGTGAGAAGGTGCTCGGGTCCTCCCCCCACCAGCTGCCTGCCCCAGGGCTATTACTGAGCAGCAGCCCGTGTAGCATAAGGTGTCATTTTCATGCATGAGTGAGTAACAAGTCACTAGTCAGGCTTGTTACGCCAGTGCTTAGCAGCCTGTGCTGCTATGAATAGGTTCCCCATTCCCAGTTGCTCCCTGGCGTGTTCACACCCGGATCAAGATACTAGCGTCCAACACTGTCACTTAGCTCAGCTCAAGATCCCTGAGACTGGCAATTTTTGAGGCTGGCACAGCAGGCCATTTATCATCCTAAATCTAGAAGAGAGAAGAAATGATGGTGTTTGCTCAGGGCTAGGTTGTGCATGTATTTATTGCACTAAGTCTTTCAGACATGATGCTCTGACAGACATCTGGCACGTGCTCCAACCATGTTTTACAGCCCGATCTTCACTCCAATAACCCTCCCCTTTGCACGAAGTGCTCATTGGGATTTTAAGGCAGTGCCCTTTGCTTCTAACAGTTATTGATTCCCCAAATGCATGGGAATGTGCATTCAATTAGCTGGTCACAGTATTGGAGTTCATGGCTCGTCAGCATTTCCAATATATATACTAATGTTTTCAAGGTTTATACTGCATAACCATAGAAACTCAGTCTGCATTAAATTTAGCATTCAAGGTCCCTTTACAGATGATTACTTTATAACATGCCCTGATTAGTTTTATTATTTTATACCCGTACTTTATTTTAGAACCAACACTTACTGCATATATATAGTTTCCAAAAAAACTTTCTATAAAGATGGCACTTCTGCTATATCAGAGCACAGAAATTCCCCCTTTCACAGAATGTAAATAATCTAAGAGTCCCTGAAATCAATATCCCTTTAATGTAGGCCATGAAATATCCCAGCCTTTTTGGTCAAACTAATAACTACTGTGTCTTTTCTCAGTGAATATTTAACTCTCCAATTTTTCTCTTCATTCTCCGACAGAAGTTGGGCAGTTTTGCTCCAGCACAATTCCTTGGCAGTGTTTATTCGTGTCCCTACTTTAGCTTTAAAATTTGAGACTTCTTCCCAACAGCTGAGTGTACTGGCACCCTTTACACCCTCACCAGCATCACAGAATCACAGAATTGTAATAGCTGAAAGAGACCGCATGAGATCAGCAAGTCCAACCTCCAGCTAAAACAGGTTCCCTACAGTAGCTTACACAGAAAAGAGTCCAGACAGGTTTTGAATACATCCAGAAAAGGAGACTCCACAATCTCTCTGGGCAATCTGTTCCAGTGCTCCGTAGCCCTCAAGGTAAAGAAATCAGTTGCTCCTTCCAGCTTCACATCATCAGCAAATTTGCTGAGGGTGCAGTCTATCCCTTTATCCAGGTGATGAAGATGCTGAAAAAGACCAGATCTGCTATGTAACCCAATCTGGAGACAGGTCAGACCTGCAGCGGCTGACAGCTGCAGTGGCTAAAGTATTGGTCCCCTCCGTGGCAGTAATACACCAGCCCAAAAAGCCAGCTTATTCAGCATATTCACATTTGCAAGGCTGCCTGGATCCCAGCTGTACCTTGCTGATGAAGCAAAGACCTCCTGGGTGGAAGTTCCTACTGAATGTAGGCCACAGTAGTAACTGGGTGATACTGGTACTCACAACATCTAGCCTGGAATTCACCAGTGGCTGTGGTTCAGAAGCCTTTGACTCTAAGCAAGGCAAGACACTCTCAACCAGCTGACTGGAGATATCACAGTGCTGAGAGCCAGGCTCAGCAGAGCCACTGCTTTTTACTGTGGCAAGTCATGCTCTTATAGGAGGCACAGTTGACTTCTTCCTGCTGCTGTGCTACCAGGACAGAGCAGGCAGAATCTCCTGTGTCTCACTGTGGTGGGCATAAGGAGCAGGTGCTCTTAGCTCCCAGCTTATGGAGCTCAGTGAAAGCCTAGTGAGTCTGAATCTATGGCCCTAACCTTTTCCTTCTCTTGTAAGTTTAATTGAGTCAGCATATGAAAACGAGGAGTTCCTGCTATCTTCTGAAAATTACCCAATCCTTTAACTGTAGTTTTTGTGTCTTCTAGATCTAAATCTTCCTCATCCTGCCCCCGTTTGCCTTATGTCACCAGAGCAATCCTTCCAACTGTTTTCACTCACTGTAGGGGCAGGCTGTGTTGCAGCTGGTCCTCTGAGCTGAACAGAATGGGGAGAAGGTGGGAACTCCCTCAGTGCCCTTCAAGATATATGGAGTCTGGATATCTGTTTTAAGATGTTCTGTTTGTTTTTTGCATTTCTCTTTCTACAATCCAGTATGGCTTTTCTAGCTGCAGTAGTTCTGCTACTGAGTATTGCTGAAACATAACAACTTCTAAAAAGCCTGAAATAGCACGGATGTTTATCATATACTTGCTACAAGGCTGGCATATTAAAATGTATTTACATCTCAAAAATTTTAACCTGGAGCAGACTTGATATTATCTAAATAATTTGTTTAAGAGAATGTAAAATAATTTCCTCCTCTTTCTGGGGAGATATAATATTTACAAAATCTTATCTTCATAAACAGAATTTGTATTTTAAGCTTGCAAATTAGAATTTGCAATCTAAAGAGAGTCAAGCTAAAAAGGAATCAGGAATATGTGATCAGCAAAGGAAGAAAAAATTGCTGAAATGTATCACCATTACTGCATTAATATATGGCAATCTTATGACAGGTAAATGTATAAGGACTTATTTGCCAACTCAGAACACTCTCTATGGAACATTGATTTAAATATAGCTGTGCTTTCCTCTCTTCAGTAGGTCATAATATAATAGTAGCAGTAGTTCTTCTGGTGTCCTCTACTTTTATAGTTGATACAGGGACACAGCTAGAAATATTATAGAAAATCAGGGGAACTATAGCAGCAGACTGCAGCCATTGCCTTGATATATTCAGTACCATGGGACCAGAGTGTTTCTGGAAGTGGTAAGAATTGCTATTAACATAATGCTTGGAATATGCACCCCTGAAGTCATTCATGCTAAGGATTAAGGTGACTTGCATTCCTGCAGTACAAATTGTACTGATACAGTTAGATTTGAGATGACATTTCTATGCCGCAAATGACAGCTTCTCTGTCCTTTTCTTGTAGGTGTATGTGCACTGATAGTACCATAATGACAACTATGTATTCAGATTGCCACAATATGAGCAAAATTAATGGCTGTAAAGGGGCTATAATGCTGTGTCAATTAAATAATATGCCTTTTAGAAATGCTTAAGTATGAGGCCACATAATAGCTTGTAGTCATTCAGAAGAGCTCTAATGGCATATCACTTAAATCAATCTATGTCAGCGGTCCTCAGCCCACTGTAGGGTGAAGGTCTTTTTTGCAGTGCTCCTGGCTGGATATGTACCTAGTTAGTTACTTCAGGTTGGTAAGAACATGATGAATTTATCTTCCCGACCTTCCTCTGAGTGGTCTATGTCAGTTGAAAAGTACTCTCACCTAGGTCCCTTAGGATGGCATTCCGTCCTTCAGGCATGTTGACCACACCACACAGCTTGTTATCGTCTGCAAACTTACCGAGTGTGCACTCAATCTTACTGTCAGTGTCTTTAACACTGAAAAGCATCAGTCCCAGTACTGACCACTTGTCACTTATCTCCATCCAAACATTGATCCATTGACCTCTACTTTCTGGGTACAATCTTGCAACCATTTTCTTGTTCATTGAACAGTCCACCTGTCAAATCCATATATTTCCTATTTGAAGAGAAGGATTTGTGGGGAACTGTGTCAGAGGCCTTACTGAAGTCCAGATAAATGACATCAGTGGCTCTTCCCTTGTCCTTTGATGCAGTTACCCCACCATAGAAGGCCACCTGGTTGGTCAAGCAGGATCTGTCCTTGGTGAAGCCATGCTACTTGCCTTGTATCACCTCCCTCTCTTCCATGTGCCTTAGCATAGCTTCCAGAAGGATTTGTTCTGTGACATTCCCCAGCACAAAGGTGAGACGGATCGTTTAGTATTGCCCTGGGTGGTCCTTTCTACCCTTCTTAAAAACAGATGTGACATTGCCTTTATTCCAGTCACTGGGGACTTGACCTGACCACCATAACTTTTCAAGTATCACTGCAAGTGACTTGGTGAATATGTCAACCAATTTTATGAGGATTTTGAGATGCATCTCATCAGGACCCATAAACTTACCAATGTTCAGCTTCCTCAGGTGGTTGTAAACCACCTGATGACTTTTCCCCAACCCTTGCTGTTTGGCTCCTGAACACTCTGGTGTGTGAGGACATGGACCATGCAAAGAGGCAGCATCTTGTGCTGTTCCATAAAGCAGCCTTGAAGGCTGTGGGTTTTTGTCTTTTTTTTTCCCTCTACATTTTGTTGAGATGATGATGGGGGGTGTCAGACTTTTTTGTATACTTAAGAGCTCTTCTCTGGATCTTCTGCCTAAGCAGCTTGTCACTTTAAGACTTTATGTTACTGAAGAGGTGAGAAGAGACAGGAGCAGTTGTCATACACAGTTGATAGCATTTTATGAGGTCACTGACTGTGAAAGCACCTAGAATGATTAAATTTGAGCTCTCCTACTGACATGCTGTCCTCAGGCAGAGAGACAGCAGCAGCTCTGTCACAACTTCTGCTGTGCTTGGGTCGAGGCTCTTCTCACCCATCCTGGAGACCTCTCCCTCTGAGAGAAAGTATGTTCCAGCTCATGGCAGGGAGGGGATTGTGTTTGGTAGCATTCTGGATAAGAAGCCAAGCCAATCCTAACTTTCTTTTCTGTGGTGTTTTCTCTCTCCATGTATGCACTATGCAGTTAACTTAGAAGAAACTCCAGAGAAGACTTGGCATCGACATGGCTCAGGATGAATGAAAGCTGACCTATGAAACATCAGAGAGGGGCTGATGATAAGGTGTTTCCAAGCACTGCTCATGAATCCATAGAAAAGCACTGCCGTCATTTTCAGTCAAGTTTTTGTGTTGCAATCTGTGTTTACAGCCAGCCAGCCAGCTGCTCCCAAAACACTGAGGGATGAAGAGTATGTGGGCATCTGAAAGTGCAGCTCAAACTGTGTGTTGCTCAATATCTGCTGTGCTTTTTATAATTGATTCAGTGTGAGGAGTAACCACTACAGCCATAAAAAAAAATGGATATTTAAATGAGAAAAAAAAAAAGATTGTAATGATAGCGTGGGTTTCAAAAGTTCAAGATTTGAAGGGTTGTGATGAGCACTGGTTTGATTCTGATTGTGCCAGGAGGTAGGTCCTTGATCTTGCATCTCTGTAACCCTGGGAGTCAAATAATACTGTCCCTGATTTGGGAATTGAAGAGAATAAACATCTTACTCCAGATGAAGGGGAGTCCATTGACCATTTTAACTCCTTTCCTGTAACTCTACTGGAATATTTTCTTAACCTTCACTCATGCTACCATTTATTTATTTTTATTTTCTATCTCTCTTGGTTCTTTCCACAATGTATTTTTCTGTATTTTCAGCTGTTTAGTGCTTCCCATCTTCCCTTTCAGATTATTTCCCAGCATCCTTTAAATTTGCCATTGTAAACCTTTATCTGGCAAATTCTGCTTCTCATTTTGTTACCCCAAAGGCATATTTACACACTAAATGTATTCAATTCTTCCACAGAAAATGAGAGTTCACAGAGGGATGTGAAAGACATCATCTAGTGCATGGCTCAGTTCTACCCCCTCTCCCACAAATGCAGAGGGTGAAGCAGTCATCACAGGAGTGTGCCGTGGAGAGGTGGAGGTACTGCTGCAAGGCATGTCCTCAACTTACTCTGGTCCAAATAACAGTTGGAGGAAGAGAAAGCTCTCACCTGATGTATGCGAGTCTCCTGCTGGCATCCAAACAGAGCACTGGCACTAAGGGAACTGGGATTTTCCTTTATGTGCACCAGTTAGGTGCCACTTAGATACAGTAGCATGGCAACAGACTGCTTGGTAGCTGTGTTAGAAATGAAGCACTAACCATTTCTCTGTGTTGTTGTCTCCAAGGAGAAGTTCAGTGTAAGTCAGTCCCTTAACATCAGTTTGACATCAGCCTATATCTTTGCCACATTAATTCAATTTATTACCCATTTTGATCCACACTTTGCATCCTATTTAGAATGCCAAGGGACCTGTTTATCCCTAATGATTGAGGAAGCATTTGTGTTTTATAAGCTATTTGGGACACACCATAAGGAACTTAAAGTGTCTGGTTTATTTTCATTGTTAAATTTACCATGTGCCCAATTCTGATGGCGTTGAAATTGATAGCGAACTTACCAGGGACCACGGCAACTGGAATGCTTTCTGAAATTTAAGGAGCTTCATCAAAGATGCATCTAACTTATTCTTCCCAGTAAAACAGGCCTACTGGTCTCTTCATAAATAATGCACAGGAAGTGTTATCGGGGTGGGGAAAAAAGTACAAAACGTTAGTTTGTTGTTCTGTCTTTTATCTCTAGCTAAACTTTGATCTCTAGGAAATGTTTCTACTGTCATCTGTAAGAGTTCTCTTAGTCTTCACTCAGTAACATATTAAAATTCAGCTGACTAATTTAGCTGTTTTTCTTTGATCCTTTTCCTTCAATGTGAATAACTCTAGCTGAAATGTTCATATTTGCTTGAGCAAAATTCATCTTCCTTTTGCTATGTATTCAGACATGTAGAAGATTCCCTGTGCTGCATTTTTGCCTAATCATCCTTGCTAATTCAAGTATAGTGTTCTTCCTTTTCTTCACTGGTGCTCTTCTTTCAAGGTGGTCTTTAGCTATCTGAAGATTTCAGATCACTACAAGTGATGGATCTCCAAAGCACTCCCAAGCCCCACCTTCCCATATAGCTTACTAAACCATAGAAGACTGTTTAACATCTGAAGTAGCTATCAGTAGACCATCAGTGCTTTTTTTCTAAATAATTTATTCATTTGTGGAAGTCAATGCACTGCAGATTTGGGTGTATGAGGTAGGGAGTCAATAGTGCATTAGAAAGTAATAGCAAAAAAACATTTAGAAACAAATCAAGAAAAGCATATCATGCTGTCTTCCTTGCTTACCTGGCTTCCTTTTGAGCCTGTATTGTTGCAATGTTTGTGATTATGTAGGTGCCTAAAGCATGCACTTTGCACAACTCCAACCTGTAAAGATGAAATGAGATGTGTCAGGATATGTGCTGGGGACTCTGCCTTGGATGTGCAGCACAATGCATGAATACCTGGCCATGGAAACAGTAGCAGCTCTCTCAGTGTACTCCCTCAGCCACCCAGCACATCAGTGACTAGAGACAGACACACTCCCTACATCTCCCATGCACTCACTGATCATTTGCTCCTGAAGGTAGCAGTAGAAACATATTTTCCTTGTCCCCAAATAAATAGACCCCATTGTGTTCAAGGAATGTTTAGAGTGTTCTAGGAACATTTAGACATTGTGTTGAGGGACATAGTCTAGTGATAGGTAAACGGTTGTCCTGGATGATCTTGCAGGTCTTTTTTAACCTTAGCAATTCTATGATTCTATGATTGCTGTCAGCTCCCCACCCTATGAGCACCATGAGTATATATGCCTGTGCATACACACTCACCGCACCCATTTCTTTCCACACAAGATCCTTGTTAACTGTCTACAGAACAAAAAATGTTTTAAGAAATCTTTAGAGGTGAAACAAGTATTAAGTGTTATGCTATTTACTTATCATTCAGGAATTCACAGTTGAGAAATCAAATGTGTATGGTCCATGCTGTTTTTCATGTAAGGACTGTACTACCCATCCTCAGGACAAAAAAGTTGTTTGTTTGTTTGTTTGTTTGTTTGTTTTCACATGCCAGAGCAGAAATTGGGTAGATTTGGCACTGAGGAATATGATTAGTGGACATGGTGATGACAAGTTGGTGGTTAGATTAGAAGAACTTAGGGGTCTTTTCCAACCTAAACGATTCTTTGATTATATGGTGCTTTATCTGTATGTGTCTTCATATATAGTAGTTTCACCTGACATCTTTCCATTTATATTTGAAGTTCTACTTTCTCAGACAAACCACTGTTAGCATTTTATCCTAGTAATGTGCTTCTCGTTAATTCACATAGATCTGTGCAAATTAAAAGAGGACCTTCAGGGTTCTGTGCTGGTGGAACAATGTGCTGGAGAAGAAACTGCAGACTTTCACTTCTGAACAGAACTCAGTGTCTTGGGATGGTCATAAAAAGCACTGTACCACCTATATTATTTTCATACAGCTCTAGTTTTTGTCCAAAACGCAAAAACTATTACCAAAAATTGTTGGAAACACATGGAGCTTTACCTACTGAAGAGGGTCATCCCAACTGATTTTTTTTGAGACACACTTACCCACAGGGTGAGGGAAGAGGGTGGGTTCAGGTGAGAAGAGAGTTTTTCCCCTCACTGTGCCCTACTCATCCATCTGCTGTGAAGATTCATTTATGTGTTACTTATTAAATGTGCCAGCTCACCACTGCCCATGATACATACTTATTAGGGCAGCCTGTTTTTGCTCTTGAAAGACATTACCATAGAATCATTAAGGTTGGAAAAGACCACTAAGATCATCTAGTCCGTATCCCAGCCCATCAACCCATAATGCTGTGCCCTGCAACGCTTTGGATTAGCTTCACTATGTAAAGCATCAGTTTCTGTGTGTTGATGGTTTAATTCCACAGATCTTCACATTGTGATTTGCTCTGTTCCCCCTTTTCTCCGTTTTCAGCCCTGGAGCTCTCTGTCCATACTGGATTCCAGCCTGAGTTAGAAGGATCTTCTCTCCTAAAGTGACGCTGGGGACAGAAATGCCTCAGACAGATGTAGCGTATGAGAACACAACAGCTTTCCTGCTTTCCTCCACAGGGTTATTCTGAGCTCAGCAAATGCTGTCTGATGAGAAGTGGGAAGAAAGTCTCCACCAGTAGAGGAGGGGTAAACCCTTACTAACTTGTCAGATCACATCATCTCATAAATGCATCCTAGGATGCAGCCCCTCTGAAAAAGCAGTTTAGCTCTGCTTTGCTGATGAGATGGTAATCCAGCATTTCAGTACATGCATTCTGTCCATGTCCTAGCTGTGGGTCCTTCAGACCACATGTAACTAACTGTCAGCTGGCATCATTTCACGATTTACCACATACTTGACAGGCATTTAACTTTTGCTACCTTGTGCTGTGTCTTTCCTCTTGATGCATTTCAGAGCAAAAGTGCAGCTGTATTGGTTTTTCTGTCACCAGGCAGACACCGCAATCCAGGACACAGACTGCTGTAGGACAAATGTGGGAAGAAGTGGTAATTCTTTTTGCTGCAACTCCCAGCATGCATGCATGATGGGAACTGCAGCCAGAAGACGTCAGCCTTCTCTGCCTCAAATGTGCCTTCTCATTTCCATATATTTCCTCTTAGTTCTGTCATCCATCCCCATACTCCAGCTTCACTTCTGGAGATTACAAAAGCTCTAAGGATTAGTACTATTCCACATTTCTATGCATATGACAGCTGCTTTCTCCCTTTGAACACAAAGGATGTTTGCATCCAAAATCTTTTATTTACAAGAAAGCTTCTTATTCAGTGGCCAAGAAAACCCATTGAGGACCATCTGAAAAGTGGAATATTGCTGTCCTAAAGCTTTCTGAGATGCTCTCAGGTCATGGAAAGTATGCTCACAGGCATTTATAGGATGTCATTAATATCTAAGAGTGAAATACAAAAATAGGCCTATGATATAAGAGGAAGAAAGTATTTTATGCAAAAACAGTAGGAAAGTCTTAAGTGATAATTGCTTGAGCTGGCTGGAAATGCTGATGGTCCAACTGCTGTTCAGGCTTCCTGCTTTCTTCTCAATGGAAACAGCACTGATTCATTGGGCATAGTAAAGCCCCATGTCTGACAAGCAGGTAAAAAATTGTTGCTAGCCGTAGAAAATCTCCTCTGTGTAGACACACTGAGTATGCACTAAACTACATGAAGTGGTTCAGTTTAACATACTTAAAATGAGTGTGGGCTTGACTGCTGTACAGTGTGTCATTCTCAACATAAACCATGACACACTATGAGAAGGATATAATTTAATGTATTTTCCCTCTGTCTGGTAGTGCATGTTTGGCTCTGTGATTCACATGTGCCTGAGTTAGAAGGAAACCATCCACTGTAATCTACTGTGCTGCAGGAGAGGGAGAAAAGAGCAAATTTGCATTGTCATGAACTAGTGTATGTGGCATGGAGTATCCCCAGGAGGATGTAAGGGGTGTAAGATCTGTGATTGGAACCTGGGAAGAGGTCATTCAGCAGAGACGCTGGCTTCTCCAGTCTTGGATTTACCTGCAGCTGTCACAACTGAAATGTACTGGCAGTAAATCCTGCACCATGGCAGCCCAGAGACTCCCTCCATCAGCAAGGCCATCTGGAATAATTCACTAACTGATGCTCCTCACACGCAGCAGTCAACGGTGCAGTAAATCATGGGCAGGGGAATTGGTGATGCCTTCCTCCCAACTCCTGCTCCCCCAGACATCGCCTGGCTGCTGCTTTGTTAGGAAGCCTGTAGCCTGTGCCTTGCATCTTTTGCTTTAACGTATCACAGGGGTCTGCAAGGCAGGGATGGACTCTATTGTTTTTAAACAACCTCATGTGAACCTCGCTGGCCAGATGTCTGATTAGGCAGTACACAGAGATACTTTCAAACTCAGAAAAATTGGAAAAACTATATATGCAAGACAATTTTGGGGGGAAAGCATAGAATCCACATCTGGAATGGTCACATGCAGGCTTGCCCACACACTGAGGAGGTCTGCCTTCACTGGGGGTCGGTGAGCTTCACAGCACTAGTAACATAGCAGCCTTCTACCTCTGCTGGCCTTCTACCATCCTGCCTTATGAAAAATGCTGACACTGAAGCCAGAAATGAAGTGAGCCCAGGGCTCCCTGCATGCTTGGCCAGCACTGAGGGCCAGTGTCAGTCAACAGAAATCAAAGCAGCCTCCAAGTTTGCATGGAGCCTGGCCACTTCCATTCCTGGGACTGGTAGAGGGAGGGAATAAAACCAGCAGGATGCTTGTTCCTTACTTGTTTCATGCTCCGTGCCAAGCAATGATGTGCTGAAACCACAACCAGGGAGCTGTCTTGCTTCCCTCACTTCTGTCATGCTGCTGCTTGTTTCAGGACTGATGTTACCCACCTCTGAGAAGAGTAATGGGACACGGCAGAAAAAGAAAACACACAAAACAAAGTTATATGCCAGTGTTTGGGGCTTTCAAAAACCAATGTTCCAGGTTAGAGACAACCCTTTCAAAGTACTTAAAAAGTTCCATTACCAAAATAGCTACATACTGCTTTCAAGACAGTTACAAAACAAAAAAGTTACAGGGCAGGATAGAAAAAAAAAACAGAACACTGAGCTTCTGACACATTAGGCTTAAAGCACACAGGTTTGCTTTGATATGTAAGTAGCAACATATATGAAGGGAAACAGCAATTTCATTGCATGGATACTTTGTATGTGTGAAGAGCATACACCCATGTAACAGAACAGTCACAGGTAGATACCACAAGATTTGCATCATCCACATGAAGCATTTTAAGACTGCAGACCTTTACATGCTGGCGTAGTTAATCTCCTTTTTAAGAGAAATCAGATCTCAAGGAAGAAACATAAATCAGCAGCTTCACTCAGACAGATTGAACAAATGACGAGGATTAGGGAATTTTACCTCTTCTCCCTCCTCCTAGACAGATCCTTTCTGCAATGGTAGCCAAAGCAGACACCCTCCCTGTGCTGTTCCATCTGTGACCAAGGACATTATTTACCCCCTTAAGAGTACAAGTGGAAAACTAACTGAAACAACAAAGACAACAACACATAAAAACATCTCAAAGGCAGAAACTGTGCCTCAAGCAGTACACACTGCAATTTGCCTCTACTGAAGTAGTATTTCCAAAAGACAAGGTGTCATCCCTGCTACTTAGGCAAACCTTGTCACAAGGTGTGGTGAAATAAGCAGCATAGAGCACCCCAGTCTCACCAACATCCACAGATAAAAGAAAGAGGTTTTGCTGTAGAATCTTGGAGGTGAATTTCTTGCCAGTGAAAGTGAGGGTAGCATTTTATTTGGTCTGCAGCCATAAGAAGTCAGAAGATAGTGGATTTCCAGGAAGCAATCCTTCACTGACCTGGGTGACTTGTAGAGCTTACTTTTTCTATCCATTGGCTGTAAACATATTTTAACACTGATATATGTGTCTAAAGTTAGGTGGGGTAAATCCAGATTCCGGGTTCTGGTTAATAAGGAGCTTCACATGATCAGATCTTTCAGACCAGTTCAGAACATGCCAACACAAATACAGGTCTCTTCTTTAGTGGTTTAGAGCCTCACTGGAGAAAGCTCCCCCTTTAAATATACTTCTTCGTCTCCTGTGAGAAGCAGAGCCAATTTTAGTCTTTCCTTCCCCTGCTTTATTAGGAGCCAGCAGCTGTGGCATCATGTGAAACAGTAAGATGGGACTAATCAGGTGACTTCATTAAACAAGTGTTAAAATAACTCTGCTGAGACTTCTGCTATCTTCACCAATGCCATCACATTTGGCTTTTAATTCTTAAAGTAGCATTTGTCTTATAAGAAAGCCCATATGGCATATAAAAGCCCAAGAAAAGAAAACCCTCTGGTAGGAGGAAAGACCCATATTTGGTTCTGTGTAACTCTTCACAAGTTTTACTGTGTAGCTACACTGACTAGCGATAGGCCACATGGTTCCTACACTCTGTATCAGAAGAGGGAAACAAACTCGTGTTCTGTCTCTCTCTTTCACACAATTGCCACCGCACACCTCTAGAAAATGTTCCACCAAATTATTTTCCTTCTTTAGGACAAAAAACACTGGAGGTTGTGCACATAGAATCATAGGATTTTTTGAGTTAGAAAAGACCCTTAAACGTTATCTGGTCCAGTTCCCCTGCAATGAACAGGGACACCTACAGCCTGTAGGGCGTGGGGAAGAGAAGATGTCAACAGAAGGATCTTTGAGAATTCACTGAGGCACAGATGCTGAACTACCCTCCACAAGAATATTTTGTTCCTCAACTTTGCATATAAAGTATGAATGTGGAAGAAATGCATAGTGCTTCTAAACTATCATAAGCTTATAGATGCATAACTAAATAATAAGAAGGTTAAAGCAAAGCTTGATGTCAAAGACATAAGTAAGGACATCCACATGTAAAACATCTTCAGCAATGCCTTCTTGTAAGAAAGTCATTCTGTGAACAGCAAGTACAATCAAGCCTGCTTTCAGGTACATAATCATAGTACATAGATTTCAGTTCCCCAGTAGCTTTTATGTTATTTCTTATTGAAATCCTCTCACAGCAGACTACATTACATTTCCGATATGAATTTGCCAGGGACCAGAGGCAGCCAGCCTTGGCAGGTGCAGCCATAAAGCTGGATCTATCAGCAAGTGCTGCCTTGTTGATGGGCTGCCACTCTCCCTGATGGGCAGATCCTGCTGCTAGGTAATCACTGAAGTCTCCTTCACAGAAAGCATTTTCACAGGAGGTCAAGACCTGGTTCCAAACTGAGTATCTCAAGCTAAGGATGGGTGACAGTAGGATTGCTCATTTCTCTTAGTGTCTGTCATTTTTTCTTCCACCCAAAAGAATGGATTAACTTTTTTATGATTCTGTTTTGCCTTTTTCCTCCTTTTCTGAGAAGCAGAAGACTCCTTCATGGAAGGTAGTATCACACTCCACTGCTTCAGAAGAGCTTTTGTACTTCTGCCCTATTAGAAAAATAATAATAGTAATAATTTGCAAACACTTTTGCCATGTACTTCATGCAGTATTATGAAGTTTAACAAGATAGAAAAACATGTTGCTTTGCGAAAACTCTGAAGTGCAATTAGAAGAACAATTCTGCAGCTGTTACAGATCTGTAAGAGGAGGCAACACAAAATCAGACCTGTGGAGAGACTGACTCAAAAATCTGAATGCAAACCACCACAGTCACAAAATGATACCTATCTTATCACCATACCTTGGGCACTAATCTTGTGTCAGAGAGACATCTGTGTTATTCTAATAATATTATGCATATATGTGCATAATAATACTATGTCTAGAGCATAACTTTATTGTTTAACACATAAACAAAGCTTTAAGCAACTCAATTCTTCTCCAGTCTTTTGTAATCTGTTGTAAAGGATGGCATACAGCCAGACTAGTTTGTTTGCGATCCCACCAGATCTGAGACACCAAGCAGCTGTGTTGCAAGAGGAACGGACGTGCAAGCAAGGAAGAGGCCAGACTTAGAAGTAAGACTGTCATCAGTTTAGCATGTCTTGACTCCTCTGAACTCAGTAATTCAACTCTTTTCTTGAGAAAAGGCTGTTTTGATGCAAAATGTAAAGCTTTAAGGACAATACTCAGTACCTGAAGTTGCACAAGCTCCATTTTTAATAGGAATGCAGCTGTTGTTGACAATGCTGGCTGTCATTTAAACATTTTATATGTCATCACTTCAAAATTCTGTGGTGGCTGTGTTGGGGTGTATCCAGAGAATACCACTGCTGTGGCTGGAGGTGTGTTGTATCTACCATCAAGTGAGCCCACTGTGTTGGAACATCATTCACATAGAGCCCTTGTTATAGCATGACTGTGGCCCTGGATGTCACCCATGGTTGTGGAGTCACTGACTGCATGGCTGTACAAGCATAAGAAAGCCGAACACAGCCTATGCAGTTATTCTGACTTCCACAGAGAGAACAGTTGTAGTTCTGCTAAAACCATACTGCTTCTCAACACACCTGACCCCAGTCTTCTCTTGCTTCTTGGAGCAACATCTTACCCTTAAAGATTTAATAGTGTGGAAATTTCAGAACTGTGCAGGAAGCAAGGTTTTCCATCTCTGCTGTGCCATGAATCACGCCTTTCTAGAGAATGTGTGTCATTTCTTCTCACAAAAACATCTGCAAGCTATTTGCAAGCAATCACTTGACAGAATGGGTCCTGAAAATGCAGCACAACACAAATAAAGGGTAATAAATGACAGTCTTCCTAACTTGTCCTAAAACATGCAGATACATCCTAGTCATCTTAAACTTCAGACCAGATTGTCAACTTGGACAAATGGATCTAACTATACTCAGTCCTTTAAAAGCATGGCTAGGAAGGAAAGAAAGATAATCCTGTGATTAATCTCAATAAACGGGTTCAAGGGGAATCTCAGGCCAATGATAGAGCTGGAGATTGGCTTACTCAGTAACTGTCAGTTAATATGGCTTAACCTGTCAGTACTTCCATTCTCTGTCAATGACGCACAAACAAGAATTCACATCTCTTTGGTCCTGTCTGCCTTAAATCTTTCACATTTTTGAAGGGCTTTGAGAATGCTAGATGGACACTCTAATAGCGCAGTCTGTACAGCCCCTATTATTGTGGTTTACTTGAAGCTTAAATGGTCCCTTTGGAGATCACATCCTTAGGAGTGTCACTTTTTTGAAATACAGGAAAAATAGAGGCTGTTTCAAAGACGTATGGAGGAAACATACAGCAAATATTCCTTGAAGTAAAATATTAGACCTGTACAAAGCCAAAATAATCTTCTTCTGTGGATGGATCCTTAGTATTTCCATGATCACTTCAAAATTGAGAAGTTTTGTTTTTCCACTGATTTAGCTTACTTTTTTTTTCCTTTATTCCTAGACAAAAGCAATGAGGGCTGTTTTCCAAAGTCATCAAGGAAAATTGTTCTGGGAAACACCAAGTCACTTTAAGGAGAATTGCAAATCTAAACCACCAAACACTGGAAAGTTCTGAAAACCTATTCTAGTTACATGCATTAAAAATAACAGGTTTAAAGAAAACCTTGTTAAATGCAGTAGCATGATCAAGAAGCTAAATAATATGATATGTATGTAAATTAAATAAAGAAAGTGCCTGTCATTTTGTAGGCAGACTGTTTTCATGGCTAAATCTGCTTGTGCGTGCTGGATGATAAATGCCTCATTCTTTCAAGGAGGCCTTAAAATAAAAGAGGATCTTTGAGAGATGCCTACCTACTCTGTTTCTATGGCAGCTGCAAGCATCAGGGATAACCCAGAGTCTCTAGGTTGTGATGTGGATGCAACACTATTAACAAGCCCTGCAAACTGCTCCACATTAGTGACAAATTAGTTGTCTGGTGTCCAAGATCCAAAACTTGGAGCTCAATCAGAAGGCTGAGATCTAAGCAAAGTCTGTTTCTGATGCACTGTAGTCCTACATCTTATTGATACTCAGCTCTTAAAGATGCATAATAATTTTCAGATAAGGATACTACCTAAAGCTTGCAAGCTGTCTGTGCATTCAGCTGCTGTACTTGCAAGTTAGGAAAGTTAGACAGAGAGAAACAAAAAAGCTGGGCACAGATAATTTAGGATCACATGGCAAGAGTCAAGAATAAATGTTGTTCTTTTACTGTCCCTTTTCTGCTTAAATTGTGTTTTTCTTATTGAAGCGTCAGCTCTTCTGAAAAAGTATTACTAACAAATTCTTGTTTCCCTTCACTTCAAATCTGGGGTATGCCCATCTTTTTTAAGGCCTGTCTGTAAGGAAGTTAGACAAGGACAAAACAAAATTTCATTTTTTTTCCTACTGCTTAGCTTCAGATTCACCTCTGTGAGGGAATTTCATATCCACCATTGGTGTATATGTTTCTGAAAGAAAAGGCACATGTATCTACCTGCTTGCTATTGCTTAACTCCTGCTGAAACACTGCAGATAATCTGGCAGTATCTCCAGGAGCAGTGGTGATTCTGGAGAAATGAGACTACCATCCTGCCCCAAGAGATTCCAGGCCCAAACATGCAGATTTCCTGTTATCTTGTCCCTGTATCACTCCTTCCTTTTCTGAAAATAGAGATTATATCTCCACTTTTCCCCTTGCTATGTATTTCCTGCCCGTGGATTGCAATCTCCTTCCAGCAGGAGCTCTCTGCACTGATGTGTATATATGACACTGGACGCAATCAGGTGATTTTTAAGTTGAGGCATCTCCTAGTTGTGACTGTAATATAACACCACTGGTAATTATATTAAGCTGGTGCCTTCCACTTCCATGGGATTTCGGCTTCCTTTCCCTTACAGACCTGAATGAAGGAAACAATTTCTTCCAGAGAGAAAACGAGTTCTTTTTTCTGACTATGGTTATTAGTATACCATATGTGCAGCTTCCCTTTATGTCTAGATTACTTTTGGTTTTTTGTTGTTTCCCAAGTCCATTGCATTTGTATCAAGGAAGCAATGTATTCTTCTCAGACTACTTTAAAGTAAATGAAAGCATTAATATGCCACTGTATATTACCTCTGCTTTTGTTTAAACTGCCTAGAGATATATGCTCAGATTGTTTGAGTGAGGGACAACACTTCCTACTCAAAGGAAACTGAGTTTCTTCTACATATCTTGAAATATGTACACTGAAATCCATTGAAACTTTCAATACATATGAATACAATTTTCACCTCCTCATAGTGCAGATTTCTGTGAATTGACTTGATCATCTTGACTACTAGACTGGAGAAAGAGATGTTTATTTCACAGATTCCATTATTCCATCACTTCTGTTTCAGAGGTTTGTGTTGAAATGTGATGGAGAAATCTGTTAATATTACCAGCAACAGAATCTAATTCATGATTTATCAAACTAAATTAGTCAATTTTGCTTTTCCACAGTCTCTCTGACAATACACTAAACAATTGTTGCTCATCTTTATTCCAGATACTCTAATTACCGGTATGTCCTGTTACTGATATATTGCACAGATAATAAAGCAACACACTCTTATTTTTTGAAGCTACAGTGGTATAGTCCTACTATTATTATGTCTGGATCCATGCCCTTCTGGAATTTCCAGGGCTACAAATTGGATCTAGGTCAGGCTTGGGTTTGTAACTAAATCTCTGTACAGTAAACCATAGTACACCAATACATTCCTGTTATTTTTATGCTAGCTATGACACACAGATCACACCTGATTTCATATAAGATTTCCACTACAAAATTAATTCATTAAACTAACCTTTTGAGCAGAGTTTTATCCAGATCAGTGCTTTATGGGATTGCGTCATTTTTGATTTTGTATTAGAAGCCCTAGAGCTGGAATTCTGAATTATCCAACCTCAGCCCAAAAACTTTTAAATTCATTCACAGTCTTAATGATATGTATCTTACCCTTGATAATCTTTCTAACAGGAAAGGAACCTATAATAAAAGTACATAACACACGCAGAAATGTGAAGGCATGCCAGCACTTTTCAAAAATGGATCTGAGATTCCATTTTGGTTAAGATAAAAGGCAGAAACTTCTGTTATTCAGCATTACCCTAAAGCAGAACTAAGGGGAAGAAAAATACAAGGTGCTGTGTGATTGCTATAGTGCACAAAGGCAATGACAATTTCAGTTCCTCAAATAGCTACATTATACAGGATAAAGATAGAGCGCTCTGAGATCCCATAGCGAAAGGTATTATTGGTGGGCTGAGTATTCTAATTGCTTTTATATTGTTGATTTCAAGCCTGAAAATGCTGAAGCTGCATCATTCTCAACATGAGAAAAGGTTCCTGTAAAGGACAGGGAAGCAGAAAGAATACTGCTCGCCTTTCCTTTCATTTTCAATTCTTTCTCCTTCACACCCTTCCTTCCTGCTGCTATTCTTCTCCCTGGCCCTTTTTCCATTAAGTAAACTAAACTGAAAAAAAAATTACTTAAATCTTTGCAAATAAGGTGAGTGGAACAGGTTCAAGGCAAAATAAATACCCCAACAGGTCTTCTTTTATTTTTCCCTTTTGATTACTTTTGTGTTCAGTTCACCGAGGTGAAGAGCACAAGATTTCAATGAGTTCCAGTGCTCTTCTGCAGAACAGACAGTATGTTTTATGCAGGTAACAGATCTTAAGTGCTCTTTTCAAGGAGACTGAATAGATGTTTCTAGAAGAGTTTGTGCATGTTTTCATTGGGTGCCCTTTCTCTTCTACGTATGGAAGATGGAAAATCTTAGTCCTGAAGAATCCAGGGATGCAACAGGAAAACTCCTTGTCTACTCCTCTCTCAGAATAGCTAAACACATTTGAATTCCGTCCCCAAAAATACATTGAGCACTATTGTCCTCTAGATGCTGCTTACTAAAAATTACTTATAATAGTAGGATTTGACTTTAACTACCTCCCATGAAAACCCTGTTTTAGCATGTTCAGCTGTGTTTCCTTTCCTTTGCTACTCTTGTTTTATTATTTAACCTACGTTTTCTTGGAGCAGCTTAAACCTATTATGTAGGGCTTTGCCTTTGATATCTAATGAGAATAATAGGTTTCCAGTATGCAAGGAAGACAAGCTGGGTGTTGAGCAAGGCCTCAGGGCTGCCCCGAGAGTACAGACACAGCTATTATCTTTCTTGTGAAGACATTACTGCTCTGTAGCTCCAGGAAACATGCAGTAAAATGTTCAATTAAAGTGGATTACATGTTCTTAGCTGGTCAACTGTAATACCTAGGCTTGAAAATGTATTAGGAGATCCAAAAAAGAATGCTGTTTCTTTATTAACCTCAGAGCTCTGCCCTCTATGCCTGTGGACTTATTTTGCTTTTTTATTCCTTTGCAAACTTGCCTGGGAGTAATCCAGTTTTACAGTGAATGCTTTTGCTAACACATTATATTCTGCCCCAGATCTGGTCTCAATATGTTTACATTACCAGAACTTAAGCTGAGCAGGGTCATTTATTTACTTCTATATTCCTTTCTTACACTTCATTTTTATTATCTGTATCTGGTTCTTTCATTGCTTGCCAGTACTGCCCCTGCAAATAATCCAACAGCTTTTGAGAGTGTGTTATCCAGGTAGCTACCTCTCCTTTTTTCTTATGCAAGATTGGTTCACTTCTGACATCACATAAGAAAGTCATAAGCTTACTAACCACTAATGCAGCAGATGCCTTTGTTTCCTGCTGTGGCCATGTGACAATGGTTGAGTTCGCAAATACTGTGCCCTGTTCTGTCTTAATTTATTAATTGCAGCTATTTATTTAATCCCCTCATTCCCTCCTTTCAGCCTTGCATCTTTCCTTTCCTTGCTCCCAGGCACTCAGGCCTGGGCAGGTCCATTATATCTACCATGAGGCCCAGCAGCAGCCTGCCAGGGCATCTCGGCCTTACACTTACACTGCCCCAAGCCTTCTAAAAGCAGCGACTGTCTGTGACTCTTGCCTCTAGAATTACTGCATAGAAAAACTATTCCTCGCTGTGCTTTATCACCACCCAGAAATCCCTTCTTGATTATGAAGCTGACATGAAATTTCGACTGAATTCTTACCCAATCTCTCATTTCATCATTTATAGCAAAAAACAAAAACAAAACCAAAAACAAACAAACAAACAAAAAAAACCCTCAAGAGTAAGTGTCTTCACACTGAAGTAAATCTATCAGCCAGCGTTGCTGTGTCTCTGCATGGAGTGATATACAGAACTGGCTCCATTTCCTCCTTCTCCAGATTGGAATCTCAGCTGGATACAGGAAGATATGAGCTTTCTTAAAATCCCTTCAGCATCCCCTTTATACAAAGCTGGCAGCTGCTCCTCTCTGAGTACTCACACATTTTAAGGCGTCTTTTGAATGGTACAGAAGACTGAAAAAAATAAAAAAAAACAAACCACCACCTTAACTAATCCAAGGTCTCTCAAGACACTCATTACAACCTGTTTTAACCGGTGTCTTTTCAAATGAGTGCACCATGCTTCATGGTAAACCTGCACCTCAACTCTAGAGGACAAAGCTTGAAAGAGCAGCAAGCATAGTCAGTTATGCTAAATGGAATGATGATTACACATTGCTCCTTACTTTTAAGTCAGTGGTGGAGATGCATGCTTACTGAATAGTGTGTGTGTAGAAAAGGAGGGGAGTACTCTCATGAGTGGCAAATGATTGCAATAATTTACTTTTAAATTTTGTTTCTATGGGTAAAAGTTCTCAAGATGCCTAGAATTAGTTAACCCAAGCCCAATGACATGTAAATAATATATTTTCCTTATAAATATTTCCTTGTAAATATTTCCCATACTCCAAGAATTTCAGTCTTCCAGACTTATCTTTCTGTATATGTAAAGTGGCAAGTACCTGAATTTTTTACTCCACAGTGGTCAATTGACACAGTCATTTTGTGTTCCAAGTGGAGGGGGAATGTATGCTGGCTCTCAGTGACTGCTTGTTAGCTTCTTGAGAGTGAAGAGTGAATTGTGAAAACAAGTCGCATTATCCGTAAAGTCAGAAAATATTATCACACTTAGGAAAAGAATCAACAGCTGCTGAAGAGAATTTCTTTTGCTTTCTACAACAAAAGTGAGCTTGTCAGAGCTATAAATGTTTGCACTGATGAAACCATGGTAATAGTGTTACACAGCCAGCAAAACTCTGGTAATTATATGGCTGAGCACAGTTCTCAATGCTGTGACTTAAACTGAGTTTGTGGAGCTTTTGGTGCCCTGGATTTGTGGAAGATGGAGGAAAAATTTATACTACAGTCATAACATTCGTTCAAGGTAATAAAATATTTTTCACAGATCCTGCTGCTTTCCAGGAAAATATATTGTCTCATGATTCCCAAAGTTACTATTTTGCTAGAGAATGATGTGATGCTGTCATTGCTGACCTTAATATGAGAGGAGAAATAGAAGACAAAGAAGTTATAGTGCCTGGGAGATGAACCAGGTTTTCTGACGGTGGAGGTAGAAGAGGTATGTGTCATAAACATCCAGAACAGACTACATTTGCAGAAACTGTGCTGGCATCTAGTTCAGTAAGGAGTTCATTATAATTCTACAGTGTGATGTTATTGTAGCATTAGTTAAATACTGAAGTTTCTCTTACCATGAATTATCACATCATGAAGCCATTAGTGTTAGTTAATGGAAACCAAGCAGCAGCACAAGCTATGGTAACATTTCCTGGAAAACATATACAACGTTTCCAGAAGGCATCCTTAACTACTCATTTAACTGCTTTGCATTCCAGGAAAGTAACATGGCAAACAATAAACCCTTGTAAATGTTCTTTAATAGCTATCATTTCAGAATTCAGAGAAAAAAGAATAATAAAGAAAATAGTGTTAGTAGATGAGCTTTGCTTTTGAGCTGAGTTTGTCTGGGGAGCACAATATCCCTTAGAGCCTCAGAGGACTTATGCCATTGCAAGTTGTGTAGATGAAAGCTGGAACACCGGAGCAGTGTGGAAGAGACTCTCACTGGGTAGTCTGGAATTGCAGCATCTCTTTCAATTTCTCACTTGAAAGAGAGACAGTTTCATAAACACAGAGCAGTTTCAGATTGTTACCCAGCACCTGCTGTTGCAAAATTAAGACCCACAAGGACAGTGAGTAAAGGGTGAATATGCTGATACTAGGAACAAAGTGAACAGGTGAGATAGTGAGTCTTGGGCTGCTATAGATCTTAGGTTTCCCGACAAATGAAAATATTCTCACAAAGAGAGGAGCATGAAGAAAGAGAATGGAATCTGCATGCAGAGGAAGATTAGAGATATTAGGCTGAGGGTAGACAGTTCCTGAGTCCTTAATGTCTCATGGGAGAGGGACACACAGGGATGAGGAACTGGAAATGACTGAGATATCAGGAATAACTGGTGTTTCATATGAGTTTCTAAAGGTAGTTGGTCACCCCTGACACATTTATATAACTAATACCTTTAATGATCTAAGTAGATCATCTGGCTTCTCCCTGGAAATAAATTTTGTATGAATGCTATGAACCCTTCTAAGACAAAGGCATTCCAGCAAAAAGTCAGGTAATAGATTTCCCCTTCCCTCTGAAGTAGATAGATTTCCCCTCACTCTTAGAAGTAAAATGCTTTGGAGGGTATTTAGGAAAACCTGTTTAGAGTCCTGGTCTTGTGTGGTCTGGAAGGGAGAAAATTGCAGAGGAATAGGCAGATGGATGGATGGATGGGTGGATGGGTGGGTGGATGAATGGATGGATGGATGGATGGTTGGATGGGTGGATGGGTGGATGGATGGATGGATGGATGGATGGATGGATGGATGGATGGATGGATGGATGGATGGATGGATGGATGGATGTTTGTCCTATTTCAGTTGGGTAGCCCTGATTCTTTTGTTTGTCGTAAAATAAAATCAGGGTAGAAGATTCTATCAGTCCATATCCATAGAGACTGAAACCAAGTAGAGCCTGCATAGATTTTGTAACTGCCCCCTTGTAGTTCCCCAGAGACTACAATATAGACTAATACCTATATCAGCCTCCAGTTACATGTGATATTCAAGCCTTGCTTACTGTGTGCATCATTATTACTCTGTAACATATGGTTCAAGCTTTCCAGATAGATTGCTACAAAAAGTAGACTTGGCCCTGAGAAATGCTTCTGCATATCAGGGACTCCTGGGGAGAGAATCAAGATAAGCCAGCAGTGGTTAATTCTCCTGCCCTAGTAATTGCCACTTGAAACTATGGTGGAGCAGATGTGTCTAGACATTCTGAGGACCTTAAATCCTAGCAGAATAATGAACGCTGATCAAAAAGTGTGAGTAAGACAGAAAGTAGATAACAAGGTTATGAGTTTGATGCCAAAACAGCAACCTGCATTCATAGAAATGGGAGTTTTTTAAACATGGATAGTTGTTACACAGGCACTGTGACACATGAGGGTGATAAAGTCTTATTTGGAATGTCAGGAAGAATTCTAATTCCCAGCAAGTGCATGCTGACATTGAAATAATTGAAGTTATTCAGGGAATGTGGACTGGCTGAACTAAAGCAAGTTGGAACCTCTAGATTAAAAAAGAACCTCAGCTGCCATCAGAACTTGAAAGAGGAGAGGTACATGTCCTATATGGCCAACAGAACATCATCCCAAAGACAAAAGATGATGCAATAGCAGTCTTTCATCCTGATCAACCAGGAAATGATGGCAAAAAGATGCAACACCAGCAGAAATGGCTAAAGAAAAGATTCAGCAACCTGTATTGAACAGAGGAGATCGTCTGCAAAAATAGTGCCCAGAGGAGATACCAACAATGGAGTTTGCATGGTCCCAGCATTTCAATACAGAGTCCCCCTGCTTTCAGAATTTAGTGTTCTCACAAAATCAGCTTGTGAGATAGTTTTATGGAGTGTAATAAATATATTTCTGACCTCTGATGCACCTCTTAGCAAGATCTTTTCTTTCTCCAGTGGTCTCCTCCCCTTTTGTCCATCTTTCCTGCACAGATTGCAAGCTCTTTGGAAGTATTATTCATGCCTACGCAACCAGTGTTGCCCTTGTGAAAACTGTTTTCCAGTCACCCGTCTTCTAAAAACACTGAGCATAGTACAGAACAATGCACAGACTAAGTTGTGCTCCTTGCAAGGAGCTTATGCTAAGCTCTGTAATAAGACATATGGGGCCTTATCCACAGCTTAGAGAAGTCAGTGGAAACACCATCTTGTAGGCTGAATGTCAAAATGGTGATGAAGCAGATGTTATTTTAAGAAATCAGTTTTTCTATTTGAGGCTTTGTGGCTATTTGAGGCTTCAGGGAAGAACAGTGCTTCTAAAAGGCAAAAAATGAAGAAGGAGGAAAATTAATAAAGTAGAATAAAATGTGTGTCAGTATTATAAATGGGTTTAAAATGAGATCTGAAAAGAAATCACAAATGGTACAAATGAAATTTGAGTTATTGGTTCCTTCATTTTTTTAATTTTGTCTTTTACCCAAAATATAATTAAAGACTCTTCTCTTGTTTACACTGAGATGTAAATTATCTTTCAGAATAGAGGATATTGAACAATGTAACAAACAGAGAACCTGACTCCAGACAATTTGATTTTAGGAGAATTGTAAGAAATAATTATAATATGGAAATAGGATGGAAGGTACTTTTTCATCAGCAATTTATAGTAGAGAGAAATGCCAGTATGCTTTGAAGGGAATAACTGTCATTGCTACTTTATGCAGATATTCAGTAGATTTGTTTGTGTGACAGTTTGCCTATTAGCAGGAAAATATTGATTCCTCTGGCTTTGTAAATCAGTGCCCTTAAGTGTTCTGGCAAGAAATTCATAGTGGCAGTATGAAAATGAAGTTCTCAAGGTACAAATCTGACCCTAAATATTTGCTGGGCAGAGGAAACATTATTCTTGCTCACAAAATTCAGGCTCCCAAGTCTTACAAGGTATGTCTTACAAGGTATACAGTAAAGGCCTAGAAAATAAAACATACAGTAAGCATGGTCTGTTGTAACCCAGACAATTATAGGCATCACAACAATGAATTTTTAAACAGTTAGGTAATATATAATAAATAAAAGATGAACAGGAAAGCACTCACTTCTACTCCACTAATGCATCTGGAAAGTAATTAACATTTTTTCCTCCTTTAAAAATGTAATGTATTATACCCTGGCAAAGGAGAAGGCTGGGCATGCATTCCCAGTGAGATTTTTCTGGTGTCAGATTCTGAGGGAGCAGGCCCACCGTCCATCCTGCTGCAGAACCATGTCTATTTGGTGTCACATCACTGCAAGCTGACCTCTGGGAAATGGCATGGGGCAGGCTCTACGATGAGCAATGTCTCACTAGGAATCCCTTAAAAGAGAATGCAGGAGTGAACAGGGGAGTATGAACTTGAGCAAGGTCTTCTGAGGTGAGGCAGCAGCAGACTGCTGGGTCATTATATGTCTTCTCCAGTGGGAATGAGAAAAGCTCTTCAAGGATACATTACCAAAGCCAAATTCAATGGAAACCCTTGAGGCTACTTTTAAAGGAGGATGCTTGCCAATGCAGGAAATGCATTGTCTTGGCATTTACAATAAATGGAAAAGAAATTCCATGCTCTGAGGTATACTGCAAAATCGATTGCTTCTGGGAAGTTTTGGAGAATGGAAATGTTGCCAGGGGACAACTTTTAGGACAATATGAAACTTATATTAATTTATTTATTTCTTAGATGTCCTCACTGACTGATTTGCTTTCAGGATTAACCATGCTTGTAAACCGTTGTAAAGCATATTGGAGTTCATGCTGGGCCACTGCAATTCATGTAGATAAAAGAATGTACTGCATTCAGTACAAACACTGCATTAAATTCATTAAAGCACAAATTGTACAAAACTCTAGGGAATATTTTATAGCAGACATCCTTGTGAAAGTAGATGTAAATGAACCGATCATTTGATGGGTGTTTTTTTGAAGTCTGGTTTTTATGGTAAACAGAAAATACCAACTTTCTAGAATGAAGAACTTCACATGGATGTAGTTGCACATAGGAAATACTGAGACTGATATTCTGTACACATGGTATGAATTTCTGTGTCCTCTGCTCCAAGGTTCCTCACTCTTCTGCCTAAACCAGAAATCCCTGCATGTCATTTCATTTGTACTTAAAGAAATCAAGCAACAAACAGACACTTTTTTGGCTGATTAATTCCTGAAAACATCTGTTGGAGCTAGTCTATTATTAGACATGAACTTTTGACATGATTTGCCAGACACAGCTGTACACAGAGATTAACCTCTCTTCAATAAGCACAGTCCTAGTTTGCATCCTGAGCAAGATAGCGTGACCCAGATGCCCAGCTGCAGCTGAGCAGCAGCATGCAGTGCAACCCCAAACAGTCTCAGCTCTCTGTGTGCCAGCCCAGTCCTGCAACAGAAGTTAGAACAAACCGTGCCAGCTGCCAACAGAGTCAGGTCTCCAGAGGATGCAAATGTCCCATCCGTGATACCTTCCTTCAGTTGTATTTTGGAAGTAGTCAGCAGGAAAAAGTTGGAGAAGGTACAAAATCAGGTTTGAGATCCTGGGATATGTCCCCTCTGCTGCCTACGTGCACACTGCAGTCTCACCATATTTGCATTACACAGCTGAGTCTGTAGGTCTGTCTGGTTTATAACAATGCAGATGGATGAAAGATAAGGTCTAATCTAGACAGGGCCCTTTCAAAGTGCAATGCCAGAACATTCCTCCGTCTGCACATGAGGTATGTCTGTTATTCTGTCTGTGCTGTTTTTTCTTGGTATTTGTTGTGACACTAAAGCAAATATATACAGGACAATAGCTTGATTCTAAAACCGGGTGTTGTGGTTTAACCTGGCAGGTGGCTAAGTACCATACAGTCCTTCACTCACTCCCTGTATTTCCAGTGCAGTGGGGGAGAGACTGGAAAAAAAGCAAAGTAGAACTCATGGGTTGAGATAAAACTATTTACTAAGGCAGAGAATAGAATAATAGTTATAACTAGATGTGTATCTGAATGAATATCACAAGTCATACACAAGCAATTGCTCACCACCCCCCAACCGATGCCCAGCTAGCCCCTGAGCAGCAGAAGAGAGTGAGATGAACTCCCACCCCCCTCAAAACTCCCTCCGCATGATGTCTGGTGGCACTGAATATCCCTTTTGTGAGTTTAAATCAGCTGTTCTGATCTTGTTCCCTCCCAGCTTCTTGGACCCTTGGCTGCGAATGGCCTCGGCTCTTAAAGCACTGCTTGGCAGCAGTTATAAGCATTGGTGTTATTGGTTATCAACACTGTTGCTCTCCTAGAACTAAAACATAGCATCATACCAGGCACTCTGAAGGAAGCGATTCTGTCCCAGTTGGAACTAAGACAGTGGGTTTGCAGGATTCATCCCTACCCCTCCACATCTAGCTCTGCATATCCAACCTACATATAAACATATTCCCAAGGAGACTGATATGTCACAAAATTCAACCCAAAAATCTATCTTGAATACATTGCATCAACATTTCTGGCAGCAAAAAGCCTAGCTGATGCACTTTAAAAAGTCTCAGATTACTCAGTACCCATTTATGGTGCTTACTACTGCTTTTAAAAATCAATCCCTAATCGTGCCTAAGTGACACAGAGGAAATCTGTGGCCACGGAGTCTCCAGTGGCTTTCCCACAAAGCCTTCCCACTACTTCCTTCCCTTCTGCCTCTCAGCTCCTCTGCTGTGCTGAAATAGTTGTTTTGTCCCTGACTGTTTTTTCCATTTGAAGAAGGCAAATGCAGCACTCTAAAAAATGAAAAGCGGGTGAGGTTCAGTAGAGTGTTGCATTATGCAGTTGTTTGTAATGGAATAACTCCCCCTCCAAATAGCTTTTGTTAGATTTTATATATCTCTTTATATTTTAAAATTATTTCCTGATTTAAACCCTTGTTTGTAACTGAATATAAAATAATTAAAATACAGTAACTGCCATCCCTACTATCACAGTGTCCCCTGGCACCAGTGAGAGCACCAGCAAGGAGGTTTGACATTCTAAAAACCTTTTTATTTCCCAATGAAGAAAGGTATTTAGGCTATAATTAAATTTAAAATAGCCCACAAAGGACTCCAGAGGCCACACTTACTCTTCACGTTCATAGGTCTACTATCATCGACTAAAGTCTGCACTTAGATCACAGATTCGTTGATTTGCAGCTTTGATCTGAGCCTGCAGTGTCTTTTATTAGGAAGCAGCTTGTTTTCAGTAAGTTTCATTTGCAACAGCTGTTGCAGTTACCTTCTCATTTGAAGTCCTTCCTGAAAAGTACTCATGATCTGATCATTTTCTGGAAAAGCATCAGTTGTTATCTCTTTGAAACCTTTGAAACATTCATTGTGGTTCTTAGGCAAGCCAGCATAGAGAAAATTGTTTTGAGACTTTCAATAGTTTTCTCATAACTGCATATTTTCCTATTAATTCCCTAGACTATCAGGAGGAATTTAAATTTTCCAGTTGCCTGCATGCACTACTGGCAGTCCGTTGTTGTATCAGATCATTTCCTCCTGAGATTTAACCAAATTCAGAAGTGATGCACAAGTTAGTGGTACATTCTGTTTTATCTTTTATATTCAGATGTTTTTTTCAAAGGCTCTTTTCCAAATACTCTCAGATTCTCCTGGAAGTACTTAACTGCACTCTGCAATCTGCAAAGAATAAAAGCGAGTCTTACAGAATGGTAAAATACAGAGGTAAGAAGGAAGTCTCTCCCATTAGTGAGTGAATCAAGCAAAGAAAGATTCTGAAGTCAAATTCCATTTCTAATGGCATTTTCATTTGTAAATGAAACACTTGATCATAGATTCATAGAACCATAGGCATTGGAAGGGAGCTCAGGAGATCATTGACTCCAGCCCCCAAAAAACAGGTTTCCTATAGTAGATACTAGACACACAGGAAAGTATCCAGGCAGGTTTTGATAACTCGAGAGAAGGAAGCTCCACCACCTCTCTGGGCAGCCTGTTCCAGTTCTTCATCACTCTCAAAGTAAGAGAGTTAAGAAGTTTTTCCTTATGTTTGTATGGAACTTCCTGTGCTTTAGTTTGTTCCCATTGTCCCTTGTCCTGTCACTGGACACCACTGAAAAGAGACTGGAGTCATCCATATGGCTTCCACACTTTGGATATTTATGAACAGTAGTGTGCTCTCCTCTCAAGTCTTCTTCAAACTGAGCAGATCCAGATCCCTGTTTCATTGTATATCCAGTAAGATGATAAAATATCATATTAGGCCAAATCAGGAGTCTGCCCATCTATGCCTGTACTCTGTGGCCAGTGCTGGACAGTAATAGTAATGGGAGGACAAAACACCAGAAGAATACAAATGTAAAATGAGGACTTTCAAGAGCTGAGGTGGATTGACATCTTGTGTTTAGTAACTGTGGTTGGAGTTTTCATCTGCAAGTTTGTCTAATTGCTTTCTTAACTAATTTATACTCTTGGCTTCTGCAACACCCTGTGGCAACAAGCTCTGCTGTTTAATTATGAGCTGTGTGGAAAGCTCTGCCTGTAGTTTCTTTTAGAATCTTTACTTGACAATTTCATTTTAAATCCACTCCTTTTTTGGTATGAGAAATGACAAAGAACCTTTCCTTATTCCTCCATTCAGTACCACTCAGGATTTCAGAAATCAGTCATATTCCAACATTTTCCTCATGGATGTTAATTAGTTATGTGGTTCCTCATTGTACAGATGTTTAACAGCAGGCTCTCTGTTGCTCTTTCTGCCACTTTTACTTACTCTTTTCTGCCTCCATAGAAGACAAGATCAAAACAATAAAGTGCATAGCCTCTTTATTTACTGACCTAAAACACACTTTGCTTTCCTTTTGTATTTTTTTCTGTCCACATTTCTTTCCTTCTTTTCAATTCATTTGGTAGCAGCTTCCAGCACTCTGTATGACTACCCCTGAACTTTTTCATGGGGCAGTGCACACTGACATGAAGATCTCATTCCCTGAATGACAGCATCCAATGCAGAGTTCATCACTTTGTATGTAGGCAGGATAATTTTTTTTTTACAAGTGCATCAGATTTTCATCTGATCAAAAGATAATTTCACCTACTGTTTTATTGCCCATCACTTAGCATCGTGCCATTCTCCTCCAAATCTTCACAGTCAATTTCAGTTTCCGTTACCCCTCAGCAAAAGTTTCACTTTTCTTCCTTGTTTTTCTCCCAAAGCAATTGTAAGTACATTGCAGAGCACAAGTTCCAGCACAGATCTCAGAGGTAGCCCCTTGCAGCATTTTCTGCACTGTGAGGACTGAGCATTTATACTCCAAATTGTCTCATGTCTTTTAGTAACCTATCAATGCATGAGAAGAACTTGATCCTTCTACCTTGCTGCTTAATTTCTTCATGTATATTTGAGGATGGTGATTTTCAAGTGTGTTTTGTAAATGAGCTCATCATAGTCATTGATTTTTATTGATTTTAATGCTTACTTTCACCACAGTGGGGGTATAATAAGGAAATTCCTAAGATACAAGAAATCGGACATTTTTTTAGTCTTCATACTGATATTAATTAGCTCCAGAAGTCCTGATTTATATGGAATGTGGTGCTTTTAAGATAGGTTATTCTTGTTTCATGCTACATATGTTTGGATGTGTATGTCCATTGTAACATGTGTCTGGATCTCAAAATGTTTCCCATGCCAAACAGTTTTTGAAATTCTTGGCTTATTTCAGACAAATTTGGTGGAAAAAGAAAAGTTTAGAAAAAGAAATAAAAAGAAACAGGGAAGGAGACAAGAACAAAAGAGGGCTGGTAAAGGGTTGGGGTCTCTTAATGCTGCCACTGGAGAATGGGTTTAACATAAGCACATGTTGGAGAACCTTGCCAGACGTCAGAGATTGAAAGAAAGAAAGAAGGATAGGAGGAACAGATGGTATGAAAGCTTCAGCTGTAGGAAAAACCTTCAATCAGACTTTATGATAAATCAGACACCAGAGAATTCAAGTATTGGTCACAAAAGTCTTCCATAATAAGGCTTTAGTCACTTGTGGGCCATCTTGTCTTGATAATTGCTCTAAAGCCTCAAGTATAAATAGACCAGCACTACATGTTCCCATAGTGGCACAGAGAGCTGGCAATCTGTACTCCTGAAGTAACAGTAGGGAAGGGGAAGGGGAAGGGGAAGGGAGAAGTACCAGGAAGATTTTAGTCTTTGTTGCTTTTAACTTTGCTCTGTGAAATAAACTGGTGTACAAAAATAGAACTGCAAAACCAAATCACTATTGTAAGAATGTGGACAACATGAACAAGTGAATAATGAGAAACAAATCAGTTCACTGCCTGGTTAGATCGACAGCTGTTTTATTCGAGGAAAGCTGAGCCATGTAGGCTGCTCTAGTCAACTAAGTTACTGGTATAATTGTGATGATGACTGTAAGCAAACTTACAATAACTAAAACCTTCTCACTCTACTCTAGTCCTTTATTAGGTATATCTATATGCTTCATTCTTATTTCTTACATAAGAAACTAAGTGCACCACTGGCTGTGCACTATCTTTCATTTTAAATAACCATTTTTAAACCTTAACCTGATGTTGTATTTCATAATCCAGATCAATATACACAAATAATTATCTCTCTTCAATAAATCTCTATCAGTAACATCTTCTGAAGGCCATAAGGAATTTGGCAAACTAATATTTCTTAATGAAATTTTATTTCGGTGAAAAAAATGCTAATTCTGTGACAATGAAATGTTTAAACATTCTTCCCAATTTCAGTAAAAAATCTCCTTCAATAGCAAGGTCAAAATATTCAAATTCTTTGAAACAAAACAAAAAGAATCAATTTTCACATAAGCAGCTTCTCTTTTATAAAGAATGATTCATTTTTAATTTAAACTTTTTAACAGATTTTAACTTCAAAATTGGTAGTTTCATTTTCAACCTGGCAATATGTGTATATACACATATTTGCTAAAAATATCACCAGCTGGAGATGATGTGTTTTACATTTCCTAGGAAATAGGGGAAAAAAGTTACTTGCACATTTTAGAATTCAGAGCTCTTGAAAATCATGCCATTTTTGCAGTTCTCATCTGAATTTAGAAATTTTGCTTCAGACATCTCTAAGCAAAATAAGAAGATGCAGAGTCATTAAAATGCTTAGAATTTCCCAGATACCCACACAACACAGACAAATTTTTCTAAGGGATTTTCAGCTTATAACATTTTTATTAATTTACTTTTTCATTTGTATTAGTGTACTTTTCACCCGCTTAAAAGCAGATATCCTACTGGAAGTCAATACTGCCATGTTTTAATCGCTTTTTGCAGAATCATAGAGTAGTATTGATTGGAAGGGATCTTAAAGATAGTCTAGTTTCAATCCCTCTGCCATGGAGCATCTTTCACTTGACCATCCAGCCTGGCCTTGAGGACTTTCAGGAGTGCAGCTTCTGTAGAGGCAATTTGTTCCAGTGCTTCATCACTCTCACAGTGAGAAATTTCTTCATTGTATCTAATGTAATCTAAATCTACCCTCTTTCAAGTCATTACCCCTTGTCTTATCACTACATCCCCTTGTAGAATTTCCTCTCCAACTTTCTTGTAGGCCTCATTTGGATACTGGAAGGTAGTTAGGCTGTTATAAAGTTTCCCCAAAGCCCTGTCTTCCCTAAACTAAACAAACTCAACTCTTTCAGCCTGTCTTTGTAGGAGAGGTGTTTCAGACATCTGATCACCCTCATGGCCCTCCACTGGACTTCTTCCAGATGTTCATGTCTCTCTTGTACTGGATGCCATACTCTAGGTGGGTTCTCATGAGAGTGGACTACAGAGAGACAGTCTTGCTGGTCACACTTGAAGTATCTCAGGATGTAGTTGGTTTTCTGGACTGCAAGCACACATTATGGGGTCATGTTGAGCTTCTCATCAACCAGCACCCTCAAGTTCTTCCCCTCAGGGCTGCTCTTAATTTTGTCTCTGCCCAATCTATGGTTTTACATTTGATTGCCCAAACCCATGTGCAGGACCTTTCACTCGGCCTTGTTGAATGTTATGAGGTTCACATGGTCACACCTCTCAAGATCTCTCCAAATGGCATCCATCCTCTCCAGCGCATCAACTATACCACTCAACTTGGTGTCATCCGCTAACTTGCTGAGGGTCCACTCAATATCACTGTCCACGACACTGTCAAAGATGTTAAATAAAGATAGTCTCAATACCAGTTCCAGAGAAACATCATTTGTCACTGGTCTCCACCTGGACACTGTTGTCTGCAAACCTCTGAATCTGGCCATCCACCTGATTTCTTATCCATCAGGTTGCCTGCCCATCCAGTCTTTATGTCTCCAATACTGTGTCAAGAATATTGATAAGGTCAGTGTCAAATGCTTATCATGACACCAGGTACATGATGTCAGTTTCTCTTCCAGTGCTGTAGCCCAGAGATAGAAGACTATCATATTTGACAGGTATTATTTGCCTTTAGTGAAGCTATGTTAGCTTTCACCAATGATCTCTCTGATTTCCATGTGCCTTAGCACAGTTTCCATGAGTTTCCATGAGCCTTGGCTTAGTTTGTCTTCATCAACAGAATTCAAAAGGCTTCAGCAGCACTGCACAGCACATTGCTGCAAACACTGAATGTTTCCAATCAACAAAGGCAGCTGTGCTGATGATAGTAATTGTATCTGGGCAATTGCAACCTTTTTTTTTTCAGTGTACTGAACGCATGCAACACAATTGCAACTTCACACCTTTGAACTTCATGTCATAAAGTTTTCACTTTATGCCATAGTGTAATTAAAATTTCCACCTGTTTTTTATTGAGAATAAGTTTGTTGAAGAAACTGGTGTTAGAACACATCCAGAATAGTCTGTCTTCTGCCTGCTGCAGGTACTGAATACTTCTTACTGCTTTGGGTGCTTTGTACTTCTCACTGTATTTCTACGTATTTTGAAACTGAAATGAAAGGATTTTCAAACATTCCTATGTATCTTAAAATGCCACCAGTAAAATCTGGATGCAAGTAATTGCACCTATTACCACGTACATAGCCGTAGTGGGAAGAGATAGACTTCGGGTAGTGTTCACTTGTGCATTGTTTAGCACAAATGGGTCTTAAGAACATTTCTGTCAATATGCTAAGTTTTAATATAGCATCATCATGCTTTATGCTGACTCTGAGGAGACTTAAGCTAGCTCTCCTGTATCAGCTTAAACACACTGAGAAGCTGCAAGATCAGACTGACTGAACTCTTCTATTTTACAGCAGACTTCTCCATCTTACACTCTTACAGATGGGTAAGATTAAGCTTTGACTCCCCACCAGGCGCAATATGAAGAATTCTATAATTATCAATCTAGTGATGACATTTAAAAGCAAATGCATTATCATGCACAGAAATCATCTCATGTCTCCTACAGTGAGTTCCACAACATGGACTGTCACTTTGTTTTACTATAACTCTGGTTTTATTACATTTAAGCATTTTCCATCAACAGATTCCCCCAACCAAAAAAAAAATTATTCTATTCATCAAATAGCATGTAGTCTGGAGTGGCTGCTAACGTACCTAAAGGTCATATAATGTCAGAGTCATTATTTTCAAATCATCTACACTCATGAGCCCTACTTTGCAAAGCTAGATACCAAAACATTAATAAACACAGAGCATGTGTGTGGCTCTGCATGACAATTTGCGCCCTATCATTTAAAAAGTGTGGAGAAGAAGGATTCCTCCCTATTTCTCCTCCTTCTCTCTTTATGACTTAACCACTGCATTCAGCAGAGCCTTTATTAAATGTAATTAATTGCCTGAGCCCCTCTTTACAACACCTTTTTCTCCTTGAGTCCTTTGGAAATCCAAGACAATACATTGACAAGCCAGATTATCCGTTACAAAGATGCCATAGCACCTGATATTTTGCTCTGTCACGGATCAGAAAGATTAAAAACAGCATTAAAAAGCACGTAATATCATACTGAGTTCTGTAACTCTATCCTGCCTTCTCAGTTCTGACTTGGAAACAGAGCAAAGATGAATGCTTTGAATGGTATCTGAATTAATGTTCTGCTAACCAGCTGCAGGGATGGGGGTTGTTGTTTTCCATTTGTTTGGATGGGTTTAGTTTCAGTAATCCAAGCAAGTTTCAATCACTGTTTGCAGCATCAGGAAGACTGTGCTGAATCTGCAGTCCTGGGCTCTGTTAAAATGAATATTTCCAGCCTCACTTAAGGTGGGAGCCATGGGTCATTGGTTCAACAGGTTAACGTGTCTGACATAGATCTCACTAACTCAAAGAATGATTACATTTATTTGCTGACCTAGATCTTTTGTAGATTAAGACATACTCCTTCCTTCACCTTCTTTACCCTCCTATTTCCTCTACCTTAAAAGAAATAAATTGGTTAACAGATGTAGGCAACTGGAAGGCTTCATGTTTCACCTCTGCTTTCTTTTTCCCAGTGACAAAAGCAGTGAAGGAGGAATAGGGCAGAAGAAATAACTGTCCTGAGCGTTCCTCAGCCAGCTGTGCCATACATTATCCCACCCAGTGCTGGTACTGGCATCAGTGTAAACATACCGTATGTGACACCAGACCAGGGATAAAACAAGAAGACAGACTTTAGATTTGTGTATCTAAAACTGACCGTGTTTGCCAGGGCTGAGCTACAAGCCATGCTCTGCATGAGCTCCAGTCAACAAAAAGCAATTTCTCCTTATATTACTGTGAATTATTTACTACATTTTGAACTGACATCCAGATTTTTCCCCTCTGTTGAGAGTTTTATTGCAATGAAAAGAAGAGAAATAAATGAATAGCAGAAGAGAAGAAATAAATCCCATTGAAATGCACTGGTTGATAAAATAAGTGTATTTGAAACAGTGCCTTATGCAAGAATAATTGTATCATTTGTTACAGTGCTGTACTGATGTACTTAGTTCCATGTCTGACGACAGCAGAGATATGAGAAGCAGAGATTCAGCAAGAGCGTGGATCTGTGAGACTTTGTTTACAAGGCTGTTAGTGAAACTATGCCCAAGCGGTCAGCCCTGAAGATTAGGGGTTTGAATCCTTCCTGGGTGCATAGCTCAGGAGTTTCCAGACCCATCAGTAGCTTAATTTTCATCCTAAGCAATGCCAAATGAAGTTCAGAATCTGAAGATATGTCCCTAGATGTAATGCTTGAACTGGCTGATAATCCTTTCTCTTCCAAATCTTGCATTTTCTCCCAGTTTAAATTCCAGTTTGGGTTAGTTGTGATGAACTGTCCCATGCCTCTGGCTTTTGTTAGTAATCTCTTGTTTCTGAATCTCATGCAAATGCCTGTTGAGATTTTCCTCCATTGTTGAGGAAGACAGAACTTAGATCTACAGCTATCATTCCCAGATTTCACTTTACAGGAAAGGAAGATAAGGAAAATGGCTGTTATGAATGTTCTTGCATTACATTCTGCCTGAATGAGTTACTAAATGAAAGGAGCCTCCGTAAATTTTTGATAGGATGAAAACTTATTTGGACAAGTCAGTAGAGACATGAAGCTGAAGTGACAGATAAGCAGGAATGAGAGAGCAGCAACACAATGAAATGCTGGGCTCTGCACATGCAACTCAAAACAATCAATTGACAAGTTGTTAGAGCTACACTCGCCAAGAGCAATTCTGATGGAAGCAGAAAGAAAGCCTGAAGACACACCTTCTGCAGCTGTTTTGCCTGCCTGAAGGTGAGAGTTCTATATGAATAAATCTGACCCTGCAGCACTGTAAGAGGCTTTGGCTCTGTTGTGATAACAGAAGTGGCAGAGGTGCACCTCAGTCTGTCCCAGGACACTGGTGTTGTGGGGATGTAACAGTGCGACAGAAACAATCCTATTCCCTGGAAAGATGGGATTAGTGCACTGCAGGATCTGCTTTGGTGGCTGGGCTGCACTTAAAAATCAGCCCCATAACTTTTTGATCATCCACTTCACACATAAAGCCTAAACTGAGACCATCTCTAGTGCCAGAGAAGTTACAGATGCTCAGATATTCATTGGGTTTACCCTTGAGCGGGCAACAATAATTAGAAGCACAAGAGAATTTGGATGTTTCAGGTGCAGGCATGCCCAGTCTATGTCTTTTGCTTTGACTAGCCAACAGTAAAGGAAGGAGTGAAGCTGTATCAGTTCACAAAGGAATGAAAACCTTCAACCATTCTTAAGCAAGGTGCCTATGAACAGGCATGTGAGCCTGTCTTGGGTTACTTAGGTAAGTCAAGGTGAAAATGTAATAACGGTGAAAAAGAATCATCAAGCTGTCAATTAATGTGCAGTTCAAAAATTATGCCTTGGTGATGTTGTCCTCATCAGAAAAATAGCCCTGGTGAGAGGCGCTGAATGAGCTTGTACTCTCTCACTCTGAATTTCCACGTCTGTTACAGACACTAGGCAATCACACTTTCTTCTGTTCAAACTGAGACAGAATAGTGTGTGTATTTATTAACGTGCATCCTCAGATCCAGCTACTTCAGTAGGCTTGATCTACCTGAATGAGGGCAACCTCTTTCCCTCCTGATAGAAGCAGACACGGAGTGCAAAAGGCACCCACAGTCACCTCCCTGTGGGTTCCAGCTCCTCCATCGGCATCCATCATCCAGAAAACTCACTTGATTTCTTCCTAAGAGAAAAAAACAAGCATCCTCTGATGCCACTACCCCATTCAATATGAGGTTGGGAGGTCTCAAGAAGGAAACACAGTAACTCTAGATCTTAAGCCAGGTGAAAACAAACCTGAGTTGGTATTAGAAGTTGATCTCCTTTCTTCCACTTCCTTTGTTCTAAATTGTTCCAGTTCACAAGAATTCAGAAGTAAAATTCAAATAACTGTCTTCACAGGCAATAATGTTAACGATCTGATATAAAGCCAGTGAGGTAAGAATACTTTCATATGGTCAGAAGATGGAGGACGAGTAGGCAGAAATACAGCATTGCAGGAGCCATATGACTCTATGCGTGTGTCGTGCTCCTATTAATAGAACAGAGAGGAGGCTCTTTTGATACATATGTACCTAGCAGTGAGGTTAAGACACAACAGGTCAAATGTTAGCCTAACCAGTTTATTACAAATCCTAGCTGCTTAGAGAGATGGGGAAGGGGAGACAGGTGATAAAAAAGAGGTAGGGAATTAAAGCAAGAAATCTTTGTAGAAAGCAAGAGATAGTCACCACTGGGATTCCAATGTAGCTCGTAGTTCAGACTCCGATCTTCAGTAGCAATGGGTTGTCGGAGGTTATGTTGTTTGTCTGACAACAACAACTTCTTTCTTCTTAACAACAGTACAAACTTATTTGTAAGTCTAAAGTGGTCGAGTCAGCTTTCTTTGGAGTGGTAGCTTCTGGTCTGTGGACCTCGGCAGGAGCTCTTTTGTTCCCATCTTCTGGGCCTTGCCAGCAGGTGTCTCCCTGCTCCCCTCTGGAGCAGGGAGACACCAAATTGTATCTTGCTTTCACAGGATACAGTGATATAATTCTCCAATCTCCCGTATCAGTTATTTGCTCACAGGCCAGATCTTCTGCCAGTAAACACTCCTGAGCACTCCCTTTCGAAGGAAAACAGCTCCAAAGAAAAGCTTTCATATGTAAAACTGTCCACAAAATGATGCTGGCCGCCACATGGGGACACCCACCACTCCTCTCCTAGATAAGCCACAGTCTTATCTCCAGAAATGCCTCAGAAAGCGAGGTTTGAGCCAAAAAGAAAAAAGAAGAGTTCATATAACAAGTTACAAAGAACTTGGATTCTTCTTCCAGCCTTTAAAAGAGACTGTGCTCAAATGTAGAGGCTATATAACAAAGGAGGTTAATGAATCAATTGGGAGGCACTCTGAAGCAGAACTGCCACAATAAGCAAAATAAACAGTCTTTCTATCCCATTGAAATTTAAAGTACACAACAGAATTGAGCTGTAGTTAGCAAGGCTGCACCAAAGGAGGTGTGTGGTTACCTCCTCGACTGCTCCACGTGCATTGAAAGGAGCGCACACTTCCTTTTTGTTAGGGAACACGGACAATCCATGCCTGCTGAAAGAAACGCTGCTACTTCGTTCCAGATATGTTACTGGAACATCAAAAAGAATTAACATCCTGCCTCCACTTACACAAAGAGAGGGCTTTTGTTTGATGCCAAATGGCCATGTGCACTGATACAGAAATAATGTCTTGGCAGCCAGTGGGAGGGAAAAGGAGCCAAATTACATCATTCACTCTCCTTTCAGTGGGGATAGAAGACTCTATTTACTACTTTGGCAATAGCCGGTACCACAGCTGCCACCGGTCACAAGTAATGAGAACAGAGGGAAGGCAGCAATAAAAGATTGAATCTTTAGAGCCTAAGGGTCCCTGCAAAATGCCCCATTCCTGGTGGAAGTCCTAAGGTGCTGACATAGCACATGAGAAACCTCTAGCCTCATCCTGCTGCTTCCGCCGATGTCTGCTGCATGGCCTCGACCAGTCACTCTTCTTTCCTCCAGCTCTTGGTGCTGTTAATTTGTTTTGCAAATTTTTGAGGACAGAGAGTGCCACATTGTGTAAAATATATTCAGCTCAGCCCTCTGCCACATTTCACCTGGGTTCTATGATCACTCAACAGAATAGAAAGAGAAGGGGATATAGAATCATAGGATCATTATGTTGGAAAAGACCACTAAGATCACCTAGTCCAAGCACCAGCCCATCCCTACCATGCCCACCTACTGCATCCCTCAGTGCCACATCCACATGGCTCTTGAACACCTCCAGGGATGGTGTCTCCTCCACCTCCCTGGGCAGCCTGTGCTACTGCCTCACCACTCCTTCTGAGGACAAATTTTTCTTAATATCCACCTGAAAATGTGTTTCTAATATGAAAGAGAATACACTGAATGGGCAAAAAAGGGCTTGATTTCTGAATGTAAAGGATGAATACATACGGTAAGCATTATTAGATGGAGAGTTCTGCTATTCCAGAGCACATTTAGCTGCACAAATGCTTGATAGAGTACAAATGCAATGGTAAGTCACCAGTGTGGCTAGAATGAGAAGCAGAATCAGTTTAAATATTTTCAAAGAAGAAACTGTCAGAAAGAACAACTTAATTAATATGAAAAATCAAGGATAAATGCCTCTGTGAAAGGTTGACTAATTATTCTCCACAGGAAGTAAAGGATAAAAAAAAGTATAAAAATACACCTATAGGGCATAAAAAAATCTAGAGCAAGTGTTGAACTGTGTGGCCTAACCAGTGGTAAGTTTTGTCCAGTTTCCATCACCAGGAATCTTAAGCCTGTCTATCTGACAGCATATTTTATACATTTCAAGAAACTGATAATTATCAAGAACAGAAGAGAGTGACCCCATCTTAATTTAAATTCACGTTCAAGTAACACAACTCATTTCTTATTGCTTGAGCAAATCCCTGCAGAGCAGTGATTTGGTAAGTGAAAGCTAAAACATACCCCCAAAACTTGGATGGAGAGCAGTGTCAGTTTGTGAATTTTTATACTTCTAAAATGAATCTTCATAGTCCTACAGAAAGAAGCTGAGGAGACACTCGTCTGTGGGTTTTTTGTTTGTTTGTTTGTTTTCCCAGCAGAAAAGACCCACAACTTCATTAAGGGTGCGGTGCATCTAATGGAGGTTTTGTCTCACTGGTGGGCAGATCATGCTTACCTGACAAAGCAGCCCCACACATAAATGTTCCAAAGGGAAACCTCCTTAAGAAAGATTGTCATTGGATTTTTACCACCCTGCAGATTCTGACAGCATTTATGACTTTGTGGAAGAAAAATGACTAAGAGAAAGGAAGCAAATTAGATACACGTGACAGAAGTCTGTTCTCTTGGCCTTTTTATTTTTTAGTTAAAGACTGTGAGTTTCTGCTCATTACAAAGCAATTGGTCTGTTATTTTTTTTCCCCTGCATTCCAAAGTCACATTGCTGCCCTCCAACATCTTCAATCCAGAAATGGGTTTTCGTTTGTGATGGATTTCTTTTTGCTGGCATCTCCCCATCACCCAGAGCCCTGGAAATTAAGTCTTCATGGCCAACAAAGCCAAGAGGTTTGCTACTCATCTCCTGATAGGCTTGTCCTCAGCTGCATGCCTCACTGGGACCATTCAATCTGAGATGAGGAACAAACCTGAAATGCAAATGTGAAAAATCACATTAGTAAACCACTGGGGAATTCAAATTTCCCCATATGTGAGAGCCAGCAAGGCTGCTGATCAGTTGGGAAATAATCAGACACTGTTCTGTCCTGCGTTCTTGCGCAGAGGCTGACTAGGACAAGATCTCAAACCTAGCAAAGAATGGTAACTGCAGATGAGGAAAGGGAGAAAGAAAACAAGCCACAACAAAGCCATGAACTGAGGATGAAGAAGACTGAGACCCAGAATAGTTCTACCTGTTTTACTTCTCCTCTTTAATATACTTGAAAACAAGATGAAAAGGAGATCTGGAGTTGAAGTCCCAGGTAGGATTTTTAAGAAAGACTTCTTTTTTCCCATAATATATGGCAGATTGTTCAGTATTTTGTTTAAACTGTCAAAATAGAAGAGCTGAAATTGTCTACAGTAGATGTTGAGTGCTACTACAACAAGATTTAAATTTAAAAGTGACAACATTTACCTAAAACGACAAGTACAGGCTAGGTGCTCTCATTCTGGGATGCCATGAGGAATTTCTTCCCAACTCCTTTAGACTGATATTCACTTAAAAGAAAACAGTTGAGGTGAAATGTTAAACTTTGATCCTTATGTACTTGGGGGAGATGAATCTCTGCGGAGGTCACTGCCAGTTGTTATAATAATGGCCTGCTCTAACCCCATGACTTCATCATGTCTTGCAGACAAGCACCTTTCACAGCTTAACTCCAGACTCTCCTCAAATGCCTGTATTTCGGAAAGTGTTCACAGCATTTGTAGAAAGATTAGCTAACCTGAGCTCTCTGAGCTCTGAAACTCATGGCAGAAGAAAACACACTCCAGAATAAGAAACATTTCTCAGAAAATCTGTTCTTTGTGTCTGTGTTTTATATCAAAAGATCTTTGTCATGCTGATAACCTCAGTGGTGATATTTGATAGGAAAAACAACAGCCTTCAGGCAATGTAAAGCCGAATCTGTTAGGGATTTAATTCTAAGAGTAGACAATGGGTGTCTTCCTGTTTATTTTAGTTAGCTCTAGAAAGATTCCATGAACACAAAATCAATATTAAGCTGTGCTCAGAAATCAGCTTGTAGCTCACATAGTCTGTAGCACTCTGGATACACGATGCTGACAGAAAACTGTACTAGTAAATAGGCAGAATCATTCTGAACAAGTTTCCTGGGATATAAATATATGTGGAACGTATGAGTGGTTTAATCTGCAAGAAATAAAGCAAAAAGATATTCTTGCCTTTATCAATTCCAAAGCATTCTTTTTCACTTATGGACAAATCCAGACTTCATGAATCTAGTCACAGATTTTGTTTAGACTCTAGCTAGCATCATGCCCTAACACTTTCACTTTCTTTAATCCGCCAGTATGACTTATGGACTTATAATTTTTTTGTCAAGCCATGTAGTCCTCATAAACTGGTTGCCACAATGCTATGCCACTGGGATATACTATTCAATTCAGAAGGTATTTGAATATCTTCTACAAGCTGAAGATACTTTGAGATTGTAGGTGACTTCTGTTTAACTGCTCCTGTAATCATATCAAAGGAGTTAAGAGAGAACCCGAGAACCTTTGTTCTCTTTAGTTTTACAATCATTGATTTCAGAGCTTTTTTTTTTTCTCCCCCAAAGTCATATATTTTCTACATGGTGTTCACAGAAGGCCAGAAGGACAACTGAAACTTTGAAACATCTTTAAACAATCTGGAGAAAGGGTGATTAATTGTGTAGAGACCATAATATTACTGAAATAAAGCAGTGAACATTTTTAAAGGAAATTGTAGGCTGAATATCAAAAAGAAATTAATTTACATTCACTCCTGGGCCTTGTTTTCTCTGCACACAGTGAAGCAAGAACATTACAGCTGCTGGAGGTGAAGGGCTCAAGTGGAGAGATGCTGGGGACAGAGTGATCCCATTACAGCAGACACACCCCTTTCCCCTGAGACAACCTTTAAGGCTCAGTCCCTCATCCTCCAACCACCCTCTTCCCCCACATGTGAAGGTTCATGAAAGAGTGAGCAGGGTCAACCCTATGAACTTTTCCAGAACTTCACCTCAGCCATCTCCATGGAGAAGGCTGACCAGTCCACCTAATGCACTGACGTTTTTTTCAAATGATAGTCCTCCTCTGCAGACGCTCCACTCCACATCAACCATGCTGGAACCCACGGAAGCTGGGAATTCATCAATGGATTTGAGTGAAATTGCCATTTTATAGATTGTAATTTCACATATGGGTAGATATACTATCTATGTAGATCACGGTTTGAACAGTCTAAAGCACTTCTCACCCTCACACAAGAGACATATCGGCTTTGTGATCTTCTCAGGTTCCTCTCACCTATATTAAGCACAAATACATAAAGTAAACAACAACGCATTGCAAGTTAGATGAGGAGCTGGAGATAAATTTACTATTGTAAAAACAAATCCTTCTTCAGTGCAATGTGAGGTGCCCTTCTACTTCAGAACAATAACCTGAGACATTGCAGCTTTTCTAGGTAAACAGTATATAAGAATGTGGTTTTCATCAAGTCCAATGTAAAGCTTGTTCTACCAAAGTGCTGATAAAGGTTGACTGGAGCTGTTGTTTCACAAACTCTAGTACTTTTCAGGATCCACTGCATATTTAGAAGACTGAGCAGGCAGCATTTGATACAGACTACATCTTGTGGTTGACTTGTCAGGTATATTCTGCTGCAGCATGCTAATTTTAAAATATGTAAGGGATGTTTCCCATCTCCAATTGTTGTGGATCATGACTGGCAAGTACATAGTTGTTGTAACACAGGTGTGCTTCTCTGCAAAAACCACAAAGATTATACAAATAATTTGCAAACCTCAAATTCAAGACCCATTTTAACATGATATTAAAAATAATGAGTTTTACTTGGCTTTGCTTTATCAAAGGTCTTACATTTTCCACTTCTAATCAGCATCTGGAATCCAATACATAGATTTCAATCATTCCTTCAAACGAGGTAATCTGCAGAAAAGTTAGCCCATTCACTTCACCACCCTTATGCTGCATTTTGAACATCCTATCATAAGACATGGGCGTGTTTAATATTATTGAAATTATACTGCTAATATTCATATCAATTATGCTTTGAGATTTATGTTTAGTATAGCTATTAATGCAGTCTGGCTTCTCCATTTTCACTTCTGCAAGTATAATTTATTGAGACTTAAATAGTAACATTAAAGCTATCGGGTATAAACATCAGTACTTGACAGCACTGTGCAACTTAAGAGTTTCATGCATCTAAATTCAGTTACAGTACTTTCTGAAATCATACATCTTTACAGCAGACTACAGCTCACCAGGAATACTGAGTCTGGGAAGCATCAGGCTGTTAAGTGGTACAGTACTAACATCTTGAAATAAGCATTTCATAAGGGCTGAGGAGTCAGCAGCACATGAGCAGGACGTTAAAAATTTTTTTTTTTTTTTTTTTATTCAACATTCATTGTTTACATTCAGTAACCTTTTTTTCCCACCTTTCAGTATGTTTTGATTAATTACACTGCTGGTGTTTTAGTGAGTCAAGAACCAGAGAATACAGGAAAGTGGGCTGAAAGGAACCTCGTTAGCTCACCCATGCTACACTGAAACCTTTCCTCAGTGACCGGTTTATGTCCAACATCCTCCAGTACTGGGAATGCTACCTTCCATTTAACTTTTGTCATTGTAACAATATTTAGATTTTTGAATATCAGTGAATGTGCAGTGTTACTTTTGATTTCATGTTCAAAATGCTAGCATTTTATTATTTTCATGGATCATAAAATAACACAAGCAGTAAGAGCTACTCCTGGCATACTTTGAGACTACTTTTACTCGTGTTTGGTATTAATGCGCATTTTAAGTGTAGCTTTTCCAAAATGACACTAACTCAAAGCTTGCCTCAGCTCAGCTGAGGTGTAAGTATTATTGGGCAGAAAGTACCTTGAGATAAAACAGGCAGAAAAGGAAACCGTGAAAGTCATGCTGAAGGCAGAAGTTTTCTGTTGCTTTGGTTCAGTGGTCTCCTGATAGACACAGATGTTCGTACTTACCAACAGGGGCTGCCTCTAGCAAAAAAAAAAAAAAAAAGAGCTAAAGACCAGACTGAGCACTGTCAAAGACTTAGCAACCTATTGGTACGTTAAAGTGTAAACCTGACCGTGCTCTGTAACTAACTCAATAAGTTCTTAAGCTTTCATCTTGTATAACATTTTCCTTCTTCTATTTGGTCTTATGTTTTTATTAGGATATGTCAGAGTAGTCAAGTGTACATCTGAGAAATTCAATGGTGCAAGTAATGGAGAATTATGTTTTGTTACGTCTGGAGGCACCTGCCATTAAAAATAGAGCTTAGTCTGCCACATGCAAAAATTGCTATCTTTCTATCAGAAAACTGTTTGACACAACCCACCTTTGCACATAAAAGACTAACTGAACACTATATTTTCTACATATTCCTGTGAGTCTGTCCAGGAAAGGTATTTAGTACTATTTGCTTAAACATCCTCTAACAGAATAAGGATGAAACATTTTCCACCAAAGCAGGACTTCCACTACTACCAGTGCTATAGAGGTGCCAGAACATAGGAAAGGGCTACCCACATCACTAGAACTGTAACTGAGGGTGCTTTTAATAACCTTCACTGGACCCAGGATGACAGCCTTGTGCCCAAGGGCAAATCCCAGCCAACAGTTTCAATGGCAGCTTATTGCTGCTTCCCAGATTTTGAAAGCTTGGAGGGTATGGAGGCACAGTCAGAGAGGACAGACACCTGAAAGATCCATATCAAAAAGTTTCTGTTGACAACACAGATGAAGGAATGCATGTGTGGGAGTTTGTCCATAAATTCCATTTCAGTAATATTTGTGGGATTGGCTGCATTAGACTAATATTTTAGGACTTCATTTCATCTTTCCAAATTTTTAAATGTAGCTGTCAGCACATCAATCTGGCTAACTTTAACTCTTTTGAATGAGTTTCAGATTTCAGTAGTACTCATCTAATTTTAGCCAAATGTAATGCTGATCGAGTTAAAATAAATGTGGCACAGACCATGAAGGGAGCTATTCACTTTCCAGCAAAAGGCAGCTACTGTTGGGACATGTGTTTATCATGGAAAAGGTAATGATCAAATGAAAATGTCAGCAAAAAAGTGCAGAGAGTTACTGTCTCTGCTGTCAGGAAATATATTAATCTCAAAGCATCACTGGAAATAAACAGAAAGGTGAACTATTAAGAAGTAAATATTCTATTTAACTAATATTATCCTTATATAAACTGAGTAATGCTTGGGTTTCGTTTCCAGCTGTGCATGTGGTTTGACTGCTATTCAGCTCATATTCTCACCCACTCGCACACCTTCGTTTCACCCAATGACAGGAAAGGCAGATTCTGCCTTCACTTGAAGTAGCTGAAAATCGGAATTACACCATTTTGCTGCTACTTAGCCCTGTTTGCTGGCAGATCACCAACTACGTTACAGGAACCATCAGCATCAGTACCTCTATTTTATTGATGTGTAGAACAGAGCACATCTATCAGTGATTTGGGTCTGAGTACCCCCACTTCAGAGCTGAGGGCCATCCTACATTTGCAGGTGGTACTACTACAAGCACAATTAAGGATGACGCTATGCATGCTCTCATGCTAAGTCATGAATTGCCATGGCAATCCAGTTGGACGTTTCCAAAATCACACCTGCCCATCAGATAGACCTTCAGGACATGGAACACATGGAAGGTTTTCAACAGAAACCATGCTTCTTTTCAGCATCATTCAGGTAAATTAATCCAGAGTATATGTCCAGAAGTGGACAATTTTTCTAACCATCATAAGAGCCCTTGTCAATCATGCATTCTGCTTTTATGCAATCATTTTTAATCCTGGGTGATCAAACTATCTTCAACCTGCCAGCAGTGTATATACTGTCTTCTCTCTGCAGGAGACAATCCACCTCATCCATCCTAGGATTCCAGAAACTTTGCCTTTTCTGTTGGGTTGACAGCCTATATATGTTGATATATGTCTTTCTTCTTCTCTGCCATCCTTACAAAGTGATACCTACTCTTAAAACTAAGAGTCCCTAGATATTATTTGCACTTTTGTGCTGTGAAACTAACCCAGCTCTACACTCTGTCCTTGGAAGCTATCTGTAAAAGTTTCTGAATGCCCTGTTGGCACCTGGGATGTCATAAGCAAATCAAATCACACTCCCACTTTTTTTTGTGAAATAAACCACATTTCTTGCAAAATCAGACCTTGAAAACATCTGTATCATCCAGCCTAGAGTGTACCACTATTTCATTGATCTTATAGAGAAAATACTTATTTCAGCCACCTTTAATGATTCAAGGCTATGTGCATGATTGTGTGTGAGAGAGAAGGGGAAATGAGGTAGAAGCTGGAATAGTTGTTCTCACATTGAAAATCATTTGGAACTAATGAACAAACATTCACAGTGAGAAATAGCAAAGGTCTGAAGGTAACGGTGATGCCGCAGCAAGGTGGAAAAAGTAAGGTGACTTCAATATTGGCTAACTGAAGCAGGGCATGGCAACACTATCATTATCAAAGGACATTAGCAGTCTATACACAAAGCAAAAGAGGGAAAGAAAAGTGAAAAGGTAAGAAATAAACAATCATATTAGAAAAGGTGCTTTTTCCAGAGAACTGTATCTCAAGTGGGATAATGTCTTTACAAGAATTAAAATACAGTGAAATACTTCAGGCATCAGAAAACTGAGGATCTTTTCACATACATTAAACTTACCATCAATATGGCTGTCAAACTCTGGATGGAGTAATTCTTGACATACATAAGAACAAAGGAGATGCTGCTTCTAATAAAAGTATCCATAAAAGAGGTTTTAGAACCATATGATGAGCTGAGCTGTTTAGGTGTTGCCATATGGAGTTTAAGAAACTGGACTGAGCTTGTCATCTAAGCATCTCAAAGAGAGAGAAAGAGGGAAAGAGAGCAAACAGTTCCTATGGGGAGACCTAATATCTGAATTAGCTAAGAAGAATTTTCCTTTTTAAGTCCCTGTCAGTTGTGTGCATAAATTTTAAAATAAATTCTGTACAAAATCACTGAACGGTGAATGGATAAGTTAGTTTTGGTACCTGTTGTAGTTTAATCCGTTGGCAGATAAGCACCATACATTCCATTGTCACTCCTCTTTGCCCCAACAGAAGAGGGAAATAAAATCAGAAAAGTTAAATAAAATCATGAAGTAATTATATTTTAATACATAGTACATTATCAAGTAGTAGTTTATTAAAATATATATAAATGAAAGAAAGAAAAGGAAATAAACAAAATGTAAGAATAGTTAAGTTTGGATATTAGGAAAAACTTCTGAGAAAGACTGGTGAGGCAGTGGCACAGGCTGCCCAGAGAGGTGGTGCAGTCACCGTCCCTGGAGGTGTTCAAGAGCCGTGTGGATGTGGCACTGAGAGATATGATAAGTGGGCATGGTGGGGATGGGCTGATGGTTGGACTAGATGCTCTTAGTGGTCTATTCCAACCTACGATTCTTCATCGTGTAATGCTGTTGCTGCTCATGGTACTACTAACAAATTGGAGCTGGGCTTCTCAGTACATTCATTTATGTTCCAAGAAGCAGACAAGAAGTACACTGATAACTTCAGATGATACAAAACGATTCAGAAAACACTAACCTAATATCGGCTATGAAGTATTTTGGGAGATTTTTCCAATTTAATTCCATGATAGTAACTGCAGTGTGATTCAGAAGGAGAGCATTTAGCTCATGTAGAGACAGGCAATAAAGAGATACACATGCATGTATAGTTGTACAAGTATGTACAGGCTATTATATGGAGTTGGATAGATGGTAATATTTGGAGTCTTCCAAAATTTTTTGAACACTTCAAACACACAATTTCAATTCTCAGGAACAATCTAAGAAACAAAGGCTATTAAGAATTACTGGATGAGGAGAAGAGAAAAAATCAAATGACATTATGCTACTGTAAAATATTACTGTGCGTTATAAATGTTTTGTTCACCTCATCCCATCTCTAAAGGATATGCTGGAATCACATTACAGAGAAAGAAAAAACAACTTATGCGACTGTTTTGTTACAAGGAGAGTGGACAGATTAGATGACAGATAATAGATCATAGGCCAGATAATGGATGACACAAAGAGGGAATATGGCTGAGGTAGAGGTGATGAACAGCTAATGATTTATTCACTGTTTCTCACAATACAACAGTAGGTAGACTGATAATTATATTATCAAATGCAGTTTGAAAGCAGAGACAGAGAGTATCTTTTCACACATGGCTGTGGAATTAATTCTCACAGGATATTGCTGAAGCCACAGTGTAAATTTACTTCCAGATGTCAGCAAGATTCACTGAATGCAGGACTGCCTGCACCTCTGGCCTAGAAACATCTGAATGAGGTCAGAAAAGTCTTCCACGAGTGGTTCCCAAAGTTGCAGATGTGTGCTGGAAAAAGAGACCTCTACATTTGCTCTCTCTCTTCTCTGAAATTCTCTTTCTAATCAGATGAAGTTTTAGAAGCTGCAAAGAATAGTCACTGGGACACATGCATTTGCAGCTTTAGTGCATTTGAATAAGGACAGATCATACCAATTTTTAAAATGTCTCCTACCTATTTATATAACTCTGCATTCTCTCTTAGAGAAGGAAAAAGCAAATAAGATGCACAGTTTTTCTGATTCTGCTTTGTTCTTGAGCTCTTTCTCCTACAAAATTGTGACTGTCAACATTGCTGGTTTTATTAATGATACCTTTCAGGATTTTTTTTTTTTTTTGGGGGGGGGGGGGGAATGGGTTTTTTGTTTGATTTGTTTTGTTTTTGAAAAAGTAATTTCTTTGTTCTGTCTAAAAATACAGAATCCTGCTCTTTTTCCCCCATTTATTTAAAAACAAAAAATCAACAACAAGAACATACAACAACACAATACACAATAATAACAACAAAGAATGGTCAGAGCTGTTCTGTAAAAATCACATCCCTTGGAAAGAATGAATTAATACAATGTTATTGACTTCAGAGGAGCTATATCAATTTACAACCTCTAAATATTGCACCAGCACCACAATTCAAGCTATCAAGAATGTGAAATGTTGCAACATTGATTCAGAAAAGTCTATTTGAATTTATTTTTCTAAATTCATTTGCTCCTGGATCCATTGAACGTATCAGAGAAAAGCCTATCAAGTACAAATATGTAAAATGGGTTCAAATTTGCTGATGCATCTAGGTGTACTCAGACCTTCTTAGTCTCCTGTTCACTTTACGAATCTGAATCTGATAGTATAGGTTTGTATAAATAACCTTTTTAACAATCACTCACATGGATCTTTTTTAATGTAGTCTTAAACATTTCCACAGATATGTTTTGGCAGTGATAGTATTCCAGTAGCACTCATAGGCACTGTTCTTCAACAAAGCTATGGACATATCCTGCTTAGAGATCTCAAGATTTATAAAAACAGCATGGGGAGCGTACATGAAAATTCACTTTTCAGACTAAGGTTGTACCAGCGGCCCTTCTGCCCTTCCCATTGTAAAATGTCTAATTCCCTCCAGCTACCTCAGTAAAAATGGTTCTTGAAAAAGATCATGAAGGAGGAAATGACCTTGTGGGTCAGTTTTGATCAGTCAATCCAACCATAAAGTCAAGGATGGAGAAAGTCTGAAAGGCTGTATTCAGATCAGCTTTATAAATGTGTAATTTCCTCATTGTAACTGATCCTCTCCTGTGACTATAAAGTCTGGCAGCAGTGCTGGCACCATGATTTGCTCCTTTCTTAAATCTCTTAAATCTCTTCACTGCAGCAACACCTGATTTATGCACCCCAAGCATACTGTCTATATATACACTCAAGATAATTCTGAGGTGAGAAGGCTAAGATAAAAACTCAACAGCAAGCTATCTAAAATGTTGTGAAAGAAGTTCCCCTAACAGAATACACCCTCAAAAAAAAAAAAAAAAAAAAAAAAAAAAAGGAAAGTCAACCATGTCCCTCTGGCATTTGACGTGGCCCAGGGTGAGGGAGCAGGAAGATTTTGTTACTTAGGTAGGGGATAAGGCTTCAAATGGTTTGTTTTCAAACTACACCATAGATCTGCCATGTGATTTTGGATGGGCCATTACATCTGTCTACCAGTTCTCCATTTATGAAGTGCAGATTATATTTCACTTTTGATTCTTGTCTTATTTTTAAGTACTTGACAATAAATTAGCTGAGAAAGGGTTACCCACTGTATATATGTATATGCACGTGTGGAAGCAGCTTCCATAACAGAGTCCAGTTTTCAGTGGAGCCTCCAGAAACAACTGCAAAATGAGCTTTGTTTTGTCAATAAACTGTGATAAATTGCAGGCCTGAGTGACATGAAAATCATAAGACTGTCAACAGGAAAAAAATAACCCAAACAAACAACAATGAAAAAAAGAGGATATATTTTAGATAAAGATTGCATTCTCTTTACCTACTTGTACTTCTAACTCTCACCAAGAATTCTGTGACATTTATATTAAATCTTTTTAAGAATTTAGGCCACAGCCATAAACAAGTCTTACACTGATAAGGAGCAATGGTAACTTTTTCTTTTTTCTTTTCTTTTTCTTTTTTCTTTTTTCTTTTTTCTTTTTTCTTTTTTCTTTTCTTTTCTTTTCTTTTCTTTTCTTTTCTTTTCTTTTCTTTTCTTTTCTTTTCTTTTCTTTTCTTTTCTTTTCTTTTCTTTTCTTTTCTTTTCTTTTCTTTTCTTTTCTTTTCTTTTCTTTTCTTTTCTTTTCTTTTCTTTTCTTTTCTGTTCTGTTCTGTTCTGTTCTCGTCTTCCCTTCCCTTCCCTTCCCTTCCCTTCCCTTCCCTTCCCTTCCCTTCCCTTCCCTTCCCTTCCCTTCCCTTCCCTTCCCTTCCCTTCCCTTCCCTTCCCTTCCCTTCCCTTCCCTTCCCTTCCCTTCCTTTCCCCTCCCTTCCCTTCCCTTTTCCCTTCCTTTTTTTTCTAATTTACATTGTCTGTTACTGGCATCTGCACTTGCTAGCATCATTAACGATGGAGAGAGGGGGACAGTTTTTTTCCATGCTCTGTATTTATCTTGTGTTTGGCAACATTTGGAACCAGATCAAAACCAATTTAAGTCAATATTCAGTTTCATTTATTCCCTTTATAGCCCATTTCCCCTCTTGTTTTGCGTGGGTATTTCCAACAGTAACAGAGGAAAGAAAATATTTCAAAGCAAAGCAAAATGTGGTTATATAACAACAAAGGCAGGAAGTTTCAAGGTGTAAATGCGACTCCTGAATATATATTTAAGAACATATCCTTATACAGACTTCTACAGACACTAATGCAATTATATAAGTACAAATCCCCCAAAGATGTATCAGTACACAGTGTAAGTACATTTACACCAGTGCTTATATCACTATAGATTATATTGTTACAGAAAGAGGCCTCCATACACCTTACATCCATGTTGCTTCTATCACAATTTTGCCTTAAAGATTTGTACTTCTAGCACACGTTCTCAGGATGGTACTGAAACTGATTCTAGAACAATTATATATTGTTTCTCCCCCTCCCCTTATTTTTAGGTTCTTTGGCTTCTGGGCTCCTCTTTTATGTTACTACAAGACTAGAAGGTGCTCATCCCACCTCCTGGAGAGAGACTTCATTCTATTGTTATGCTGTTTATCATAGAATCACAGAAGCATTCAAGTTGGAAGAGACATTCAAAGGTTGTCTAGTCCAACTCCCCTGCAGTGAACAGGGACACCTACAGCTACATCAGGTTGCCTCATCCAACCTGACCTTGCATGTGTCCAGGGACAGGGCATCTACCACATTTCTGGGCAACCTGTTCCAGTGCCTCACCACCCTTATTGTAAAAAACTTCTTCCTTATATCCAGTCTAAACCTCCTCTCTTTCAGTTTGAAACCATTTCCCCTTGTCCCTTCACAACAAACCCTGCAAAAGAGTCTGTTCCCTTCTGTCTTCTAGCCCCCCCTTTAGATACTAAAAGTCCTCTTTGAGCTGTTTAAATCAGAAGGGTGTTCCCTGATTCTCTGTGGCAGCCACTGAGGGTGAATAATACAAAGATCTAGCAATAGTCAATGCAACCCACTCGGTATTATAAAAGTTAGGGGGAAAAATAGCTCAAACTGAATAAAATGTGTTGAGTTAAAAGCACTGTTAATTCAGATGCTGGAGGTGTATGTCTTCTTAATGGCTCACTGGTTACTATGCAAACAAGAGCTTTTCCATCTCCCTCTAGTTTTGCCTTTAACGGTGTTATGCCACTCCATGTCATTTTTAGAGCTGGTTGAGACAGCATCACATATTTTTATTGTAATATATGAATAGCCACCTACAGAGAAGGAAGAAGTTGATTTTTTTTATTTTTTACTTTTTTTTGCCTTGTATAGAGTTAGATAATACAGTTAACTGATTGTAATAAATTATTTTCTTCCACTCAGTTTTATTAATCTTTTCTCCTTCCTTTTCACCCTTCTTTTAAATATTGAGAAACTTGTATCTGCCACAGGTTTTGATGTCTCTTAAAAAAAACAAGGTTGAAAATCAATTGGTAGTGCAGTTAGTAATTTAAAATCTGCATGAATTCAAATAATTTAATTTACTTCTTAGCAGCTGATGTGAGGAATACAAATTAGAAGCTGGAACTAAAGTTGTACTATTGAAGCTGGAAGTCCTCAAAAGAAAAGATCCCAGGTTTCAGGCTGAGAACAACATAGGCTCTTTTTTAACATAACGAGAAATAAACAAGAGAGAGACAGAACATGAGTTTAATGAGCATGTTTATTTGGTTTCTTTTCAGGAGAAATGGAGGCTGGGCGGCTCTACATTGTGTGGCTGGAAGGATGGCTACAAGGGCACAGTGAGCACTCTTATCCTGCCTTCCTTTGGCTCTGATGAACATTCAACTTGCCGCTTGGTAGAGAAGAGTACAATAACTGCTGTGCCACGGGCCCATCTCCTCCGCCATCTCTGAGGGAGGGGAATGCTCGTATCAAACATCCTTCAGTATCCATTCAGGGCTGTGCCACTATTTGCTGGGAAATATGACCTGAAAAAGGACACTGGAGCTGCTTATCCTTACCCCAGGCAAGTCACACTAGTACCTACATCTGACAGCAAAAGGATGCCACAACAGTGGATTTTTTCCTCATATTTTGTTTGAAACAGTTCTACAACCAAAGGATGAACAAAACATGGTGATTCCTCACAGCACTGCAATTATGCATAGTTGCATTTTATGCACAGTATTTCCCAGCCACGGTCACTTTGGGCTCAGCTTTAGGGCTCTGTTTCTGTCTACTTCTTGTCTCATGGAAGAGATGTACTCATCCAGATTTCCCAGTTCACACTTAATGCCTTCCAATTTGAAAAAAAATTATTTTACATTAGAATGTCTGATTTCAAGTTTTCCTTTCGTCTTCCATCTAGTTTTGCTCTGAGTACTATTTCACAGGGAAGTTGAATCATACAAAAAAGTTTTGCATTTTTTTCTGACTTTGTTATGTTCATTGTCATCCTCAGGCCTTCCTGGGACACCTACATTTGGGATATGTGTGGAAAAAAGATATGGCCTTCACATACCCCTAGTTCCATCACAAGTCTTGCTCTTCTTTCCAGCTCATCAGTCACCTAGCTGTTGCAGCAAGCATGCAGACAAGGGTTGTGGCGGGTTTGATAGACAGAGCTTATGCTTTGAGAACTGATGTTGTGCCCTATCCTAAAAGGGTCTGAACTGCAAGGTAGTTTGGGCTAGTTCAGAGACCCACTAACAGACCTTGAGGTTTTTTGTCAGTTCAGTTGCTGCTTGCTAATTTCTGGTGTAGGAGTGGGAGAACAAAGAGTAACAATGGGAATGCTTATTGCAATCTCATGTGAATTGCAAGGTAAGAAGCAGCTAAGGTGTGCAAGCAAAAACAATTTCAAGGCCAGATTCACTAACAGCTCATTCTAAAGTTTTGTCAGAGCACCCCTTCAAGCTTCTTTAGTGGAAGGAATAATTGGTTACTGCATTTTCTCCAAAGTCTTAGAAAGCTCTTGTGGATGAACTGTGAATGGGTTCTAGGGCTCTTGGTCTGCCCTAGTCTTCTCCATGTATCCTGTCTAGTTTTACATGATGCAACATAATGAATATCATACACACAAGGCAGCTCAGGTCCCTTCTACAGAACTCCAAATTCACCCACTATAAAGCCATGGAGAACTTTCAAGCAGCCTAAATCCAGGCCTAGCTCTTAGGAGACAGATTTAAGATGCTCTAGGTGTATTAAGTTTCTGAGCAGCTGAGGAGAGGACAAATGCAACCCAACAGATCTTGCTTCTGTCCTGTTCCTTTCCATGAGACTGAAGACCATCTGAAAATTTGAGAACCAGGCTAAGAATGTTCAGTTCTATTAATAACTCTAACCTGCACCAAAATCTCTATTTTTTTGCCAGCCTAGCCCTATCACAGCAGGGTACACTCGGAGAATGCATCCCTTCACGCAGCTCAGAAGGTGTTCTGTGAAAAAGAAAGTGTCTGTTTCATTGTTCAGTTGTACATGACAGACAGTGGATGAGCTTCCCTAACTGATGTTGCAAACAAAGAAGTTAGTGGAGAGGGGCCCCTATCTCAGTTTAATTTGGTTTTAATTCCTTGGGAAGCTCTTGCTAAGGAATATTAATGCCACAATAGCGAACAAACCACTCTGGTGTGTCACACAAAGTCAAACCTTTTCATCTGACCTAAGAGATAATTTCTCTAAACAAAATCACCATAGTCAACAGGAATTACAGTTAATTAATTGAGAATATAATTAACATTCACAGAAAAGAAGACACTGCAGATCTTCTTAGTGTCTCATGAAATTTTTCTCAGGAGTGATAGGAATACACTCAGGGGCTTGAAAATCTCTTTTTCATTAATCTCATCTCAGGATGATCTCATTTCCCACTTGCCAGGCAGCCTTTTGGAAGTATGATATATTAAAAAGCCATATATCAAATAAAAATACTGGATTGGCTATTACAGAAATTGTGTCCTTCAGTATTAATGGCTGAAGAACAACCAATCCTCTTCATATCTACCTAAGCAGTCAATTAGCCTTGACTGCAACTTGACTGCTACAACTGAATCTTAAACTGATTTATAGATACAATACCAAAAGAGCTCGAAGGCTGTTACAGGGACACACATATTTGTATCAACTGCAATATCATCAGTTGAACCTGTACTGTTTTTTTCTCCTGTGATCATGACTCTGCTTACTAAGCAAAGGTAGCCCTATTCATATTCCTAGTGGTCACTCATTTATCCTTTAAAATGTTTAAGCAGTAACTGGGTGAACACAGGCAAAGAAAAGAGGGGCGGCAAAGAGCAAACTGGTAAGACTTCAGTAAGAAAGCACATTGATCCACAAACCACACAGCTCTAATTTTGAAACATGACAGCAGTTAAAAGCAAAAGAACTAACAAACAAAACAAAACAACTCAAACTCAAATCTTAAAGAATATGAAATGAGGAAAGGGTACTAGATTTATTACCACATGATTCCACTGACCTCTTAAGACAACAATAGGATCATGTTAGTTTCTTCACCTAAAATGTAGATAGATAATTTATCAAATTCCTCCAATTATTTTGGTTAAAAGTGCTGTAGATTTTTAATCAGTACAAAAAATGTTGAAATAATTGGTTATGCATTGATCCAGAAGTTTGCTATGACATTTCATTTTGAAATTACCCTTGAGCAACATTCAGAAGGGTGAAAAATATAAAGCAAAGAAACAAAAAGCCAGTTTGTCTAATTTAAAAGCATATACCTTGCTGGACTTAGAATAAAAATAAATATAAGCTATTTCACTGAAGCATGAAAAGTGAAATCTATTGGGTAAATTTAAAATCCATTTTCTTTCCCTATTGTTCAGTTTAGATATTTGCACAGATTCATTTGAGACATAATAGATTAATCAGGCCTTAAGAGCTCAAAAGATATATTTGTTCTATAATTTCTCGACCATAAATAGCTTTTTGCTATCATACTTCATCACTAACTTTTATGACTGAATGATGCAGTTCTGTCAGAATGTAACTGGAATTCTTTTGTCCACATGTTGCAAATTAATGCTTATTATTCTTGTATTACTTCTACATATAAGATGACTGGAAAGTAGAAAAACATATATTGTAGCTATCAGATAAGCTAGTAAAAACCTACTGGCATGTTTAAAACACTGTTTAAATGTTATTTTATTTATTGCGGCACCAAAACCAATGGAGATCTGTTCAAGTGATATGAAGAGATAAAACAGTAGAAAGCCCATGAAAATCTTTTCTCATTTAGGAACTCAGAGTGCCAACTTAGATTATTTCTATTTAATTTAATTCTTCTAAGTCAATGCACTGCTTATTTATGGTTCTAGCAAGTTGCAAACAGACAGTGCCGGGCTCTCCATTGTAAGGGTAACACAGTAGTAATTCTACTTAAACATATATTTCCACATTTAATTTTGAAAAAAGCATATATTTTCTGGACTTTTCCAGTTATATTTTTCAATTTTCCTCCGGGATTTTGAGTTCAATTCCCTTTTCATTTGTCAGCCAAGAGGCAGATCAAGAATTTTAGGCCCTGAATGTGTGGTGCATTAAATCTAACTGAAACAGGAATGTACAGTGCAATAATTATACTCTGCATCTGGTCAGGCAGAAGTCTCTGTAGTTGGACAACTCTAGTTGTTTGCACTGGAGTCTCCCAAGATGAATGGACACTGCCATACAGATGAAACACTTCAAAGAAATGCCACTTCAGTATGCTGAGTGGTTCAGCACTGTTGTCCCTCAAGATCTTATTTTGTTGTGGCCAGCAGTTTTCCAGGCAAAAAGGGCTTACATGCTCTTTCTCTGGGAGCTCTGTTTGTGGACTGTGTCCTTTTCAGGGGAAGATAACCCCACGAGGATTTTATAAGTTTGAGTGTAGATGAATGATATAGGATAAGTTAGGGACAATTATCCAAGGAAAAGCAATGTACATACAACAGAAATTTGCTCTATTTAAGCCAATAAAGGTTTTGTCCTTGGGTTCACTGAGAAGAGGACTGGGGCCCTTCTTGCAGCTGGAGAGATGGAAGAAAGCAAGAACTGAAAACTAACACTGTGCGAGGCGGCCATGGAATACTGGAGTAGGGGGGTAGTTAACCTTTCTAGCAACACATGAAAATGATTAGGATGAAGAGATTTATTTCAGACTTTGAGATCTGGGCACTGTAGCTGTGGGCTGCTGCTGCTCCTTGTTCTCTAGTTATGCAAAACATGTTGTCTTACTCATCCTCTTACTACTTCCTCCTTATTTCTCAGTCATACCAATGTAAGAAAACACTGCATTTTCTTACTTTATCTCAGTAATTAAGAAAAAGGTTTTTTGTCCTTTTGAGAGTATATTATATTGTGTGTTCACCCTAAATTTTCTGATTTTTTTCCACAGGCATAAAATATCAACATCCATGTAATATTTCCCATTCCCTTCTTTCAATGTGATCTTTGCATTCATTTCTTAATCCCAGGAATGCCATCCCTAACCATTTGCACAAAAGCGAGAAAGGATAGAAACATATTTAAGTTTAAAACATGACACTTGAAAGTGATTATTTTGTGAATGGTAAAAACAGTGTATATACTAAACAGTGAATAGCTGGCCTTTGTAACACAGCAATAATTGTTTTTGCTGGGGAAAAAGCAGGCAAATCAATAAACACGGAAATTACAGACTGCTTTTGTTGATTGATCTCATGACCTCAGTACCTTCCAAGCAATACTGTTGCTACTCCTGGCCACTGAAAAACATTATGCATGTTCAGAAGATGTACAAAACAACTGAAATAATGCAGTCACATTTTAAAGGCTCCTAATTCTACCATCTCAAATAAATTTCAATCACTGGAGATTGTTGCCTTTATGTGAAATATTTCAGGGTATCTTTTTACACTTCAGCTTGATTATCTTCTGCCTGGAAAACCATTTTAGAAATCACTTGACTCAAAAGTTTTGCTGAAGGTTTTACTACTTCAGTATTATGTCTAGTCTCCATCATGACCCAGGAGGACAACGTCTCTAGTTCTTTTCAGAACATACAGAAGAATCTACAAAGAGTGTTTCTATTGAATGTGTTATAAAGCTTTGTGTGTTTTTGCACACAGAGCTATAAAACATCCTCCTTAATTGGCTGCAGGGAGAACTTCATTCATAACGGATGAGGGATATGTTTATACTGCATTTAGATGTGAGGTAATTTCCTAGATGTTGCCTTCATATTGGTGAATGGTTTGTTCATTGTCTAACCAGATAGTAACTCCACTATGCTCAAGGGACAAGAACATTTCCAGAGTATCTTTAGAAATCAATGAACCTTTGTGAGAAGTATTAAAACCTGAGATCTTCAGTATCTAGTTTATGAATTGTAATAAACCCTCAAGGGGACATTTGAGACTGAAAGGAAGCTGATGGAGAAAAAAAAAGGGTATTGGAGAAGACTCTTGTCTCCAGTTTGGTATCCTTTTCAGGAAAAGGAATTCTGCAGCCAGTCAGACGATCAGTTTCCATTTGACAGAAGTGAAAATTGCCATGTAGATTTTCAATTGAATAAAATAGATACGAATAATCAAAATAGAAAATGTACAGATATCTGTAGAAAAAGTTTTCGCTTTTTTTTCCCTACTGATGTCCCCAATATACCATTACTCCATTATGTATGCTGTACTGAATTACTTGTGCTTACCATAATGTCTAGATTACATCAAGAACAGCTTTGGTGTATGTGGAAAATCATGGCATTCCATTTTCATGGGAGCCAATTAAATTATTGGTGCCCAAAGCCTTGATTCAAACACAGCACTTAGTGCACGAAGCTGAGTCAGCTGGAAGCCTTTGCTAAATCTTGTACATAGGGTAACGTTTAAAGGCTGTCACGGGCTACCAAACCTGCTGGGCTGTTTATATGTTAAAAGGAGAGGTTAGAGAGATACAGCGACACATATGCACATTTTTTGTTGTTCTTTATAATGTCCTCTACTCTGGAGACATTTAAACAAGTTATTTCATTCAAGCGTCCTTCCATTTCTTCTACTAATACCACAACAGAAGTCACAATCTCCATGCAAAGAAAGATAAGCAATAGGATAGTGATGAAAATAACTAGACCCAAAGATTTTTGGGGGTCAAACCATGACACGATTTAAATTAGAATTTCCTTTTTTTTTTTTTTAATCAATTAAAAAAATGATAAAAACTACTTATGATAGAAAATAAAAATCTAAGGTAGGTAAACTCTACAAAAAATATGAAGCTTCACTTCCAGGCCTAGTGTATTCTTTTTAAGTAACCAACATGATACACATTTTATCAGATCTGTCTCTGAAGAGATAACTCCTAAGACTTCTCCACAATATTAAATCATATTTAATTATTTAGATTAGTTTTAATTCAAGTGATCAACTAAAGGGAATTTTCTTCTGACTGGTCATACCAGAATTGTTTACATAAATATATACATTCTGATTTTAGCAGAGTTGATAGCAGAAATGCCTGTTGAAAAATCCTGTTAATTCAAAAATACTTAAAACATCTTAATAGTTTGTGATTTATTCTCATGAACAGTTGGATATGGACAGTAAAGAGACTGATCAGTAATAATGTGCTAAAAGCTTCAAATGAAGTTTGAGATTTGCCATAGCAGAAATTAACACTGTTCAAAAAAAACCAAAACAAAACAAAAAAAACATCATGGATCTTGATATGTTCCCTAATTCTTAACACTTCTTTCAAGAAATGTAAAGTTGAGTGATATAGTAGAAAACACTCATACAAATTCGTATTTTTGTAGTCCTCCTCAGTGTTGGCACTGGCCTATAGCTATTGATCTTACTTCAAGACCTGATGAACAAAGGTATAGTAGAGGCTCTGAACAAAATGAGAATGCTTGCCTGGGTGAACATCAAATAGTAATGAAACACCAAAAAACAGTGGAACTTACAAGGATCTTTGCACAACATCAGACAAAACTGCCTTCTGTCTTACAGGCACACACAGTGAGGGAAATTCCAAGTAGGTTTCTGAAATTTCTGGAAATTCATCCTAAGTGGAAAGAACAAGATAAAAGTAATTAATCCAGATAACAACAAAACCTGCCATGACAGGGTGGTTGGCATGTAAACTTGACTTTACACTTCCAAATCAAGAACTGGCTGATTATAGGAATGACTGTAAAAGTCATGATAACTGCAGTAAGCCTAAAGCAACAAAATGAATTGAGCATGAATTTTACATGGTTAGGTAAAAGGAGAAATTACAGTCAGCGTGATCAGGAATTGAGACCAGTGAGTAAAGTCCTTTCTTTTAAAAGGAGACTTAAACCCCACTTCAAGCTGTCCCATTCTACACTGCACTGTTGCAGCCTTACTTTGAGCACTGCATGCAGGTTTGGATTACAACACACAATGCAACATAAGGACGTAAAACTATTAGAGAGCATCCAAAGGACGGCTACAAAAATGGTGAAGGGTCTGGAGGACAAGACAAAAGAGGAGTGGCTGAGGCCCCTTGGTGTGTTCAGCCCAGAGCAGAGGAGGCTGAAGGGAGGTCTCATGGAGGTTCTCATGGAGCTGCATTAGGGGAGGGGCAGCTGGGGGTTAGGGAAAGGTTCTGCACCAGAGAGCAGTGGGCGTGGAACAGGATGCCAAGGGCAGGGGGCACAGCCCTCTGTGCTGGAGTTCAGGAAGAAACACTCTCAGAGTGAGAACTGGAATTTTGGGTGGTCCTTCATGGATCCGGGGGTTGGTCTCAATCCTTGAGCATCCCCTCCAACCTGGGACAGTTTATGATTCCATGATTCTATAAAGTTACTTAAGATGAGCTTCATGCTCAGGTTCATAGCAAGTGGAGTCAGGAGTTACATTTTGGCAGTAAGGCTAAATTGGAAAGGATGATTCATGGAGAAATGATACGTAACTTCAGCATGGCTGGAGAGAAGAGGAGGCAATGCTTTTTTAAAAAGAGAAAGAATGGATGGAAGAGCATCAGGCCACCACACTTAGCACCAAGGCGGGTAATGTGGAGGAGGGAGAGGACTTGCATGGAGAAAATGTTATGCAAAGTGTACAGGTCTCTAAGTATCAAAAGACAAACAAACTACTCAGATTTTTTAGATGGCTGAACTGTGTTCAGAAGTGGAATAGACAGCAAAGGAGGGGGAAGGAGAAGCAACATGAGGTGAAGAATGGCAGCCAAAGGGCAATGCATAGGCATGCAGTAGCTGGAGGACACAGAGAATACACACAAAGAATGAATTGCATTGCACACAAAGAATGATAAAGGCAAGAGAAACATCAAAGGCAAAAACGGGCACACTTTAAAAAAGGTGTGTATGTGGATCGTGCCCTGTGTTGTGGAGGAAGGAAGAGCCTGGGAGTATAAGGGAACAGAGAGCTCTCATGGGAAATTCTCCAGGTTCATGAACTTCAGAGGTGACACTGGAGAGAGAAGAGAGAGACGAAATCAGAAGAAAAATTTAGTGAAGCAAATGAGGGAGTTGAAAGCTGAAGCTGGAAAACATTGCAGAAAAGGAAATCTAAAAATCCACTGTGCCTCTGATCAGTGTTTTCCCTTTGGTTCAAGAAAGGTGAAGGGGATAGCACTGCCTTGGATCTCCCTTGTTTTGCTTACAGCTGCCATTTTCCTGTTTGCAATGCAACACTTCATTCAGAGAGGGGAAAACTCCCTTCAGAATGGAGATGGCCATTGTCTACATTTCACAGACAGCTGTGCTTCTCTGTCAGCTAATTTATAAACAGAATCCTGGCTAAAAGGAAACTTTTTATTTCTTGGCAGAATTATTAGTACCAAATGACTTTAGCTATCTTTCATTTGAGACAGTGGGCAAAAGCAAACTTCATAAGTATTCATACAAATATTTAAAAGTAGTGAAAATAAGCAGTCCAGATATGCTGCAATTCCATCTAGTTCCCACAGGCAAAATGATGCCAATATATCTCTCCAAAGAGCTTTTACACTGGCATTTATTGGTCCTTGTCAGCTGCTGATTGGAGGGAAAAAGAGATAATATTCAGGCAACAAGTATACTAGAGGGGCCTCATTTCATGCTTTGGGATCTGGATTTGCTTGCAGTATTATTCAACCCCACCAATTTGTTTCTTTTTGCAAATATGGGTTCCACAGTGAATCAGATTCATCTGTGCCTTCTCTTCCCTGTACTCACATTACTGAAAGAGGCAACACGGTGGAAAGTGCAAGTACAAGGTGATTTTGGGTTCCATGCATCAGTGACTTCTAAGGAGGACCCTTTCCTTATCTGTGCTTATTGTAAAGCTATTTAAACCACATTTATCCCCCTTTCTTACAGAAACGGTACTGTGCACAATTCTTGCTGCGCAAGTGAATGTATTCTCAGGATCTGTGAAGACAATTGCCAGACTTTAAAAATATCCATACTACTTAACAGTATTTGAGTTTGGGCTGCACAATTCTTACTTTGATTTTTTTTTTTTGAAGGCTGAAAGTCACCACTTATCTCTACCCAGTACAATTTTCTTTCTTGTGCCTTCCGTTTCTGACAGCTCACTGACAAACAACACTTAACTGTGCTGTTTTGCCAGAAACCCTCCTATTTCTTATTTGTGTTCCATAACTCAACATATGTAAGTAAGACCAGGAAAGCTTTCAAATTCTAGCACAGGAGACAGAGTTGTCAGCCAGATGCAGCAGAAAAAACTCATAGCTGCTGTCCATCATTGCCTACATTCACTTTAACAGTTAATTGCATGATCTCACGTAGTAAATTTAGTTTGTCCTCTGGGTAGACAAGATTCAGAGTCCAACAGTGAAAAATCTGGGAAGAGCTGGATGCTGGCAAGAACAAACTCTCATCTGCCAGAGACCTAGAGCAGCCCTGCCCCAAGGTGTCTCTGATGCAAGCCAGGGGAGCATGTTAGCTTCATTAGGGCAAGCTTTGATGACAGTGAAACACACCTCATACTCAAGAAAATCTTCCAGAACAAGATAGTTGTGCAAAACCTGTCTGACTTCCTGCAAAAAAGCATTCCATAGACTACCATCACAAATACATCTGCCGTTGTGCAACACAGCAAGTCGATAAGCATGAAACCTCTCCTCCTCCACCTAGCCCGTGGGTGTAAAACAAGCTCAGTAATTTGAGAGGGAAACAGCAGCCTCTTCATTATATGGCTGAGGTGACTAAAGACAGGTAAATAACAGATAACATGATTCCTGGCCAAAAAATAAAAAAACAGATGGGAGACCAAGTAGTGAAGGAGGAACTACACTTTGTAATTTTTCCTACACCCAATGAATGCAGTTTATTTCTCTAATTTGTCTTTTTAAAAGGCTTAATCAAATGTTTGAAAAGTCCAGTCCAAATAACCATATAAAATGAGAAAACCCAAGACATTTCATTTTGAAACTGCTTAAGTGAAATATTTCACATTGACCAAAGATCACTCGTCAAGCATTTCCATAAATCCATGAATGACTTTATATTGACTAAAAGCTGCATTTTCCTTTGAAATAAAAATTACCATAGTCTGGCTGTGACATGCTTTCTGACACTAAATATTTCAGAATCAGTAGTTACAGCAAATTTCAGCCCACATGTAACCACCAGGAAAAAAAAAAAAAAAAGAAAGCTGATTGTGTTGTCATCACTGAAAGGCAGTTATGAAAGAATTTATGGGGAGGAAATCATATTCCTACTAATGATAGGAGGTTCTTTCAGAATATACTGTCTTGATATTATCTCTTCTTTGACTTGAATAGTATTAACACATAAATTCCCTCTCTGATTTCAACAACGTTGTCAGCAAATATTCCAGAGTTAAAAGTAGAAACACCGAAAACATTATTCATAACCCTACCCTCTTTTTTAATTTGTAAAATAATGGTTAATACATTTAGTGTGCATAAATGTGGTTATTGCCATGAGTTTTTCAATTAATCATTCATAGTGGAAATTTATCAACATTTTAATTTTGAGCATTTGTTGTATATTTCCCTTTATTTGGAGAAATTGCTTCCTTCTGAATCCCTACCACACACAGGACTTTCCAGTCTTGATGCATACATGTTTGCACATACTTGCACAAGAATTCCTGTAGTTATCAGTCTATGGTTGACCAGCATCAAATTAGGATCTCTTGAAAACAGTGATTGTGAAAGATTTGATTATACCAACTTCAGTTAATATTTTTGTAGTTGATGCAGCTGTTACCTAACTCCTTTCTGTAATGTTCTAAGCACATCAATAGCGCTTTTCTGGGATTTTTTCTGGCGATCTTTTAAAGGACTTTCAAAACAGTTAGCTACAGAATCACCTCCAAACAACACATTTGAAAAGGCTAGAACTGATTGTGGTTTCATCAGGGATGGAAAGAAATAAAAAATAATGCTAAATGTAAAAATACATTACTTAAACTCTCTAGAGAATAAAAACCCTTTGTTATAAAAGAAGAACAAGAAGCACTTAATGAGGCATAAAATGCACTTGTTAAATATACTGCAAATTTTCAACACCAAGTTAAAATTTAAAATATGTTGTTCACATGTGGAAACGTGACCAGAAACCTATTTTGAAGTGATCTGTCACACAGCTCTGAACTAGACAAATGCGGCATGCTACACGCCTGCAGTTAGCTGCTCCCCTAAGTCCCTTTAGCCTTCTGCTTGGGGTCAGGAGTTGTCCTCAGCAGAGGGAGCTTTGAAACAGGAACATCAGTGAGTGCATTACACAGCTCCAAGCTCTATGCTGTGCCAGCACTAGAGGTAACCTCCTGGGGGAAGAAGGTCGGGCTCTTCTGAGCTTGAGCAGAGCAGCAAAGTCAGAAAGAATGTGATGAAAAGCACCCACTTTCCTCAGCTCATTTAAAGAAATCAGGTCCATCCAGGCTTTTTTTAGCCTCTCCTTTTTTGCTGCTTTATACTGCCATCCATTTCTTGATCTCTCACCCTTTTTATATTAACGATTTGCCCTGACACCAATATACCATGGAGTAAATGAATCACAGCAGTAGTCATTATGAAAATATAAATCACTGGTTATCTGTTTCTGCATGTGTAGGCAGACAATATATTCAGCAATAAACCATGTGCTGAGATTTATCTGGCACATAATCTTTGGGAAAATGCTTGGACTAATAGGAATCTGTGGAAGTGTGATCTCACCTGGTGTCCCTGGGAGGGGAGGCAGGATATGGACAAGCAGCACTGGCTGCACTTCTTACAAAAGAAAAATCATTGCCAAAAATGCATCCAGGCCAGTGTTAAAAGAAAAAAGCTCTCCACAGAGGAATAAAGGCAAAAATAAGCCAAGAGAAAGAAAAACAGTAATTCACAAAAGGAGAAAGAGACTTGTTAATAACAAACAACTTCCCGAAGAGTCTCACATAAGCAGGTATGGTCCTGGTAGCTTCATTATTTCTTGAACTGCCCCCTGACTGCATTGGCAGTAATACAGGTAATTCATAAAGGCATGAAAGGGGCCAACGTAAACAATTTTTTTTTTTTCCCAAGAGAGACATTCCATTCATGAAATCCTTCAGTTCTTTTTACCGTATTGCCTCTTGAAAAAAAGACAGACAGAGGAAGCCAATCATGGATGAGAACCTTAAATCCTTTTGATAAAATGAAGCACTGATTGGATTTGGTGTTGATTTTGGTGAAGATAAGGTTTACAAGCAACCCTGCATGGGAAGACAGTGTTTGTAAATGACATATACAGCAAACAGGGGCAATAACTACGGTCTACATTAGCAGTGTGAGAGAAAAAAATACGAACAATCTAAATCCACTCTCTCTACATAAAAGAGCACATCTGGGAGGAGTAGGGTGAGATTTTTGTGGTGAGGGTTTTTTTTTCCTTGAGACAGAGACAGTTCTCATCAATACAGTTCGCCCTTTGCGGTGAGAAATGTCAGTGAAGGCAAATTGCTGGGAACATCTGCTCTAGAAGCCTTGTAAAAAATTAATTCAAGCACTGCAGCAGAGGAGAGGAGAGAGGGAGAGGGAGAGGGAGAGGGAGAGGGAGAGGGAGAGAGAAGAACACTAACAGCTCTTGAGTGTGCCAAATTTCTGGGTTATCTCTCCCTCTTATTTACCAGACTTGTGGGATACCTGAAGTTCAGGCAGCAGCATGGAAATAAAGTCAGGTCCAGATCTGCAGTATATCATTATCCTGTCCTCAGGTAAGTGTCTTTCATACTTGTGGGTTATGTCATTAATGAAAATCCATCCACGTGACAACTTTGTACCTCGATTTAATTCACCACTGTTTTAAGGCAGGAGTCCCATCAATTCAGTATCAGCTGAGTAAGTTTCATCATGTATGTGCAGAAAACACAATGAAACTGCTTCTTATGTGCAAGTGCAGCACAAGTGTGTGATATGCATGCTATCTGTGGGTGTCAGACACTTTTAATAATGCCCTCTTTTCATTTGATTGCTTATCTGATGTTTTACGCAAATATTTTTATTAATCACTGCATGGAAATACCTCACTCATTTTCAATGTCTCATTTATAACCTATCATGCTTTTGCAGAGCGATAGGTAGGAAGGTGTTTACTTCTCTACATGTTCAAACAGAAACTGAAGATCCAGATCTATGATGTGCTATCCAAATGCCACTGGAATGTACCCCAGCAAGTCCCATGACAACCAATTGGAAAACTGTGCTTATGCCCACAAGAAAGACTTCACTGCTCTATTTTTTATGCAGAACATTGTAAAGCTGGGAAAAGCTGAAGTGGTGGTACTTGATATCTGCATGGTGGGAACATCCAGAGAATTTGGGAACTTATCTGAAGCTATTTTGCAGAGGCTAGACACAAATAAATATGTAAAAGTACAGTGGGTGACAAACCTCCCCCCCCCCCAGCTTTTACCATGCACATCCTGCCATGCACACAAAACAGAAAATATATTGAGAAGTTTTCTGAATCAGAAGATGAAGGGACCACTAAGTTCTAGCTGTAGGTGCCCTTATTCATTGTGGGAGTGTTGGACAAGATGACCTTTAAGGGTCCCCTCCAACTCAAATAATTCTCTTGATTTTCCTGATTGTTAAGATTCTGATGATTTCTAACATCGTCTTGAGTATCATCTTTTTAGTCTAGAGCTTATTGATCCATTGGGGTTTTCAGAAAACCTGAGACTAAACGTAGATTGTACCTATGATATGTTTGCTCTGTTTATTGTTGACTTCCCGTTGTCTGGTAATATTGACCAAAAATTTTTTTTCAGAATAACCAGGACTGCTATTTTCTTCCTTTTCATTAAAAACAAACAAACAAACAACAACAACAACAAAAAACAACCATAAATACATTTGTATTTAGCTTAGGAATAGTTTTCAATTTGGACTCAGGAAGACGCTGATAAAAAATGCGGATGGGAAATTTTGGCACTGAACTCACACACTTAAAAATTCTTATAAAGTAAATTACCTTTGCCCCAGGCATGTTTTCACTTGCAATTTTGTTGTTCAGTTCAATGAACTGGTACACTTTTATTGTCTTTCTAAAGTTGTGACTGCAATTGAAATTACATTTAATGCATCTAGCAGATTAGTTAACCGAGCAATACCATTTAAAGTTTTAGGCGTATGTGAATGCATATAAATACATATATAAAGGCTTTAAAGTTTTTCTTTGTAGAAGATCTTTGTAGGTTGTTACTTCTTACAGGCAAAAGGCAAGAAATTTCTGGAGGGCTTAATTAGTTTATAATTATAGTTTGATAGGGATAATTTTTTAGAAATAGATTCTTTTGTTTTTCACATTCAGAGCAGTTGAAATTGAATACAAAAGACATCTTTTAATGCTAGGAGAATAGTTTTAAGCTTCCACCTCCTCTGTGTTACTTTGATTTCTAGCAAGATGGAAATTGTGTGAATATGGGTAGCAAGCCCTAGTACCACTTGCTTTCAGTACTCTAAAACACAGGAACAAAGAAGGATTTTCTTTGGGGGAGAATTTTTAATACCTCAGTAGAAAAATAGTCTTGTTTTTGAAGTACTTGGTAGTATTAAGACATCAGATCCACTTCCTTAACTTCTGATTTCCCAGTCCATGGAATAGAATAGAATAGAACGTGTTATATCCTTCAGCATATTTGAGATAATAGAAATCACAGCTTCAGAAAACTAGACAATGGATGACAAAACTCTTCCAAGATCCTAAAATAGTTCTCGGCTATCAGGAGAGGAGACTGACAGCAATCTCTAGACCATTCTGGGTGGTTCTTCTGCTGGCAATCACTCACCAAGATACCTTCACCCCGGCCATTTACTAGCTGACTATCTAGTCAGGCAAATAAATTTTTTTTGTGAAGCACAGAGGCACAGGAGGTGGTACAGAGGGGTCAATGAGGTTCTTAATGACAGTAGTAGCTAAATTGCTTAATTACTGGTAACATTATGTTGGGATATAGTTCCTAACTCCTGCAAAATAGCAGCAGCAGAAGGACATTGTGAAGTACAGTTAGTATCACGGTAAAGATTCTGTGGATTTTCAGACCCCTCCTCTAGAGAAAAGGACATGAAATCTTTCTGTCAAGGAATCTGCAGAGTGCTGAGATTCCACACCAAGTATAACAAGGTATATATGGGTATTCTTTCTAGCTACTGCTCTGAATACCAGCCCCGCCCCGTTTCCAGATAGCATTCTGACCATCCATAAATTCACACAAAGTCACAAGTTCTCAAGCATCAGGTGTTGAGCCTGTGACAAGCTACAACCACAAATGGTGGCTGGCCCAGTGAAACAGAGGGTAAATCTGTTCTAGTTTATTAAACTGTACTAGATGTTCCTGGATACCGAGATGCAAGCACCTCTCCAAGCCTGGAGTAGAGTAGCCCCCAGACCAGCTACCACTCTCCCAGATATTCCCCAGGATAAAGCCAGGGACCACTCCAAAAAAAAAGCAAAAAACCCTCACAGTTTAAAATAAGAGAACACGAGGCAACATAGACAAGGGCCTTTCTGTACTGGTTGGTTCAGCACCAATGGCTCAAGGCATTCAACTTAGAAGACAGTGTTTCAGCAATCTCAGATCCAAGAACTGAAGCAGATGGTTAAATCCTTCACATACACATATGTTTTCCTGCACCACTGAGCTAGTCAAATGTACCAACTGACATTCTGTTTTTTGTCTTTGGAATTGTTTACCTTTCCTGTAAAATGCAGTAGATGTCATATTCTTTGTTATCTCCTCTGACTTCAACTCAGTTGCATTAAAGGGGATTTGGATCAATTGGAAGTTTCCACACTGCTTATAATTTTAAATGCTATTTTTCAAGATGGCATTTATTATCAAAAAAGTGGGAAGAAGTGCTCAAAAGTACCTACCTGAAAAACTGAAGCATATTTTATCATGATCAATTACTTAATCAAAACTTTTTTTAATAAAAAGGATAAATTTCTAATGCTTCTCATAACAAATAGACATGTGCCAAATACTTGAGTAAAGACTTGTAGCTGATTTATATTACTTAGTTCATAACAATAAACTTTTCTCCTCCTCCCACTCACAGTTTCACATCCAATTTATACTGTAGTCAGGTAAGGTAACCTGTCATCTACCCCACACAGTGCAGACAAACATTTGCTTTCAAACAGCTGTGCTGGTGGAAAGGTCACCACCTCTGCTCACATCTATTTTTTTTGCTATCTGTTAGCAGAGCTGCTTGTCTGATTGCTCCCTAAGCAGTTTAGTTAAAATGACCTCTGTGAACAAACACCTGCCACTTGATTTCTTTAGTCTAACCAGTTCCTTCTGGGCTGAAGCAAGATAAGGAGTGTTCACACAAGAGACTGTGCTGACAGTTATAGAGCAATAGCAGGGAAGAGACAAGAAACAGAGCAGGCTGTGGTAAGCATCATTTTCCACCAACAGAGTTCAACATGGAAGACAGTGTATGTCCTCAGCCCAAGTGAACGTGGCATCACATCATTTATTATTATTTTTTAAAGTGACTATGTCAATGTACTCCTAAGAACAATTTATTATTTTTCACCACAGAATGTTATGTTAAAAGCTGGAATGAAATGTATGCATATTTCCAGGTGATTCATAGATTCATAGATTCATAGATTCATTAGGTTGGAAAGGACCTACAAGATCATCTAGTCCAACCATCCTCACACCACCATCCCTACCCATCAAGCTACTAAATCAAATCCCTTAGCACCTCATCTAAACATGATGTAGAACTGTAAATGTTTAAGATATATAATTTGGGGCTTGGGGCATTGTTGTTATTGTTTATTTCTTGACCTTAACAACAACAAACAAAACAAAAACAAAAAGAAAGTAAAGAACAATTAAATTAAGTAGCTTCCTTTATATGTCAACTTTAGGAGAGGAAGAAATCTCTCCTTAAGATCCACCTGTGTCTACATAGATGAGGTCATGAGTCCTGTAGAGCACATTTCTTATTTGCATTTTAAATCAGCCTTGGCTGACTTTTTTTTTTCCACAAAATGACAAAGAAGGGCTGTACTTTTTTGCTATACAGATATTTTTAAGTCAATCATTTCAAAGAAAGATACTAAAAGTAGTCCCTTCTACATGAAAGGGAGCTGGTTTAATTTATGGGTTATGTACTAGAGTTCTTTAATCCTAAGACCTTGCTGCACTTCACTTTTAAAATGGCAAAGAACTAGCTGATTGCAAGCTGTAAGACAGGAAGACTTATGTCATCCTTGAAGAGTTCCCAATATATATGATCTTTTTAGCGAAATAACAGTGTGACTCCCTGCAGGACTTGGTGTTTGATTCACCTGCAGGTAATACATATCCAGACTGATCAGAGGATCCCTGCCTTAATTACAGCCAGCACAGCACTAAATGAGTTATTTAGGTTGGCTTGTAGCAGCCTGCTCTTTCTGCCACCAGCACCTCCCAACCCTCTTTCCATGTGGTGCAAGTGTCGGAGCTTAAACACTTGTACATGACTAGAAAACATCTGCTGAACAAGTTCTGCTTGACTTCTAACAAGTCATTTTAGTGATTCTCTGCCATAATAATAAATAATGTGTACTTTTTAGGTATTTTAGGATATTGCACTAAAGGATATAGCACTTAATATACAACTATTCTACAGTTGTCTATATGCAAGTTACTTTTCAAAATAGGGACCTGCTTCAGTGTTGTGTGTGGTAGAAGAAGGAAGTAAACGTCAGGGGGATAAGTCTCAAAACCTTAAAACTTGTTAGGACCAGACAGAAGTGGCAAAATAAAGCTGACCTTAATTGGAAAAAGCTCTGCGTGAAAAAATGTTATCAGTTGCAAATCTATGATGGCATGCCCAAAAATTTAGTCTGCCCTTCAGATATTTCTGTAATTACTTTTCCTGGTCACCTCTGCCCTGCAGAATTCACGTGAGAGCTAGGGAGCTAGTGTCTTCTGCCCTTACAGACAGAAGAACCGTTTATGAACTTTGCAATCTATTTTCCTCTGACATTCATGCAAGGATTCAGATCTGCTCATTTCTAATCCCAAGCCATTAAATGAGGATTCCAAAGTCTTTTTTCCATCCCTTAATTGTAAAGAAACATTGAAATGATAGCAATTGAACTTTTTCTCATGGGAGGGAGAGCCTAACATCTTTGGCTGTTGTCCTTTTAATCCTGATATAATTAAGTCCCAGGAAAGTTCCATCTCAACAGCAGTGAGTTTGATTTTGATGAATAATGCTTTCTCTTTAAAGACAGAAGTGTGTGAAACAGAGCTCTCTGCTTTATAAAATGTGATTTATGAGAGCAGAACTCTCTTGATCCACAACCTCACCATGTGCTATAGCTAGATGAGGTTTTGGTATGAAAAGAACAACCTGTGTGAACATGTTCCCTTTGTACTACTTGAGTTATTTTCTCCTTTTCAGAAATAAATCCTGAGACAGTATCAGACACCACAATGCTTGGAGCCAATAGATTTTGTGGAGCAACTACACAAGCTGCTCAAAACAGACCCAGAAATCTCTACAACCATGAACTTCAACAACTTTTCTTTCAATGCCAATTCAAGCCTGTGGTTTGACTGCACAGCAGCTCTGAATTCAGGACTGCTAATACAAGAACAGAAACATCATAGGCACATAATGCAAAGCATTAATCAAATATACATAAATGCTCTCCACCAACTCAAAATGCTGAAGCTATATCGAGATTATGTTCATACCCGCAGATGTCACATCATGTCATGTATTCACACCACACTGTGCTTCTTAGCAGGTATCATCAGTCATTCCAGAGCTGGTAGGAAGCCAGTATGAGCTCCTTATCACTTTCTGTGCCTTTCTGGGCAGAAATGCAGCTATGCACCCATGCCTGACCTACATAAATTTCACATTACTGCATGATTCAGCAGTATCTCATTTATCATTACACACAGGTCATGGGGGCTCATTCTCACTGCTCATCTGTCCTAGGACTCTGAACAGAAGAAGCAGAAGACTGCAGTGCTGATCTTTCCCTTCCCTTCCCTTCCCTTCCCTTCCCTTCCCTTCCCTTCCCTTCCCTTCCCTTCCCTTCCCTTCCCTTCCCTTCCCTTCCCTTCCCTTCCCTTCCCTTCCCTTCCCTTCCCTTCCCTTCCTCCCTCCTTCCTTCCTTATTTCTTCCTCCTTTTCCTTTTCCTTTTTTTTCTTTTCCTTTCTCTTTCCCATCCCCTTATTTCCCTTTCCTTCTCCTCTCTTTTCAGAGTAAACTCTCTAACACGGATCGAAAAAAAATCCTTAATCAAATCATAAGATATGTGATATGCATAATTCTTCTGACACAAGCCTTTGTAAAAATTGAATAACATTTGAGCACTAATATGGCCATGTAACTGCGACAGAAGTCTACATATTCCTGGTTAGACCACAGAGAGAATATAGGTCTTAACAGAGTTCAGTAGATCTCCTCATCTTCTTCAGGGGTTCAGCGGTCCTTTCCTTTTAGCTAGCACCTGCCCCTGATATTTCTGTCTCATTCTTCATTAGATAAAAGATGTACCAAACATGTTTGAGAGCAAAAGACTCTCAATACATCTTAGAAGGAAAAGTCCAGTAGCATGAATTAGGATGGAAAATATTTTTTCCTTCTTATCATGACAATAGGTATTCTACCGCTAAGTCCAGCTGTATAATACTCATGTTTATTCCTAGATTGAAAAGAAAAAAAGAAATAAAATCAGTTATAACACTCCGGAGTAATTTACCACCATCTCTCCCAAAATATTTAATCCCTCTTCTGATGACTAACGTGTGTCCAGTTACATTAGTCTTCTTCAACGTAGGCCATTCCCTTGAATAAATATTAACTTTTCTGATCGAGCATCAAGCAATTACTCACAGAAGCCTCATTCCAAACATAATGACGATAGCAAAAAATGATAACACACAGCCCAAGTATTTTCAAACCTATCAAACCTTCTGTGCTCATTATGGAGTGGTTTGCTGTGATGTGTTACATTACTATAATACTATTACTTGCTACATTACTATGTTGGGAACAGATTGTCAGCAGCAGATGGACTATTACTGATATGCAAGTAGGTGAGATGCAGTGGCGGGGCAAATTAAACTATTGTTTGCAGATCTCTGTTAGTTTCTCCTCAGTAGAGGGCCACAACAATGCAATAGGAAATCCTCAATATTAAACCAGAACTGATTTTTTTATATGTTATGATATAAAATGTATTGCAAACAAAAATTACTGGTGAGTCATGGCTGTGAAAGTCATTTCTGTGCACTATTAGCGTACATATTTACAATAAGATGTAAGATGCACAGGGATTTAGCTGTGAAGCTCCCATAGGGGAGCCATATGTGGAATAAATCTATGCACATCTTACTGCAAATTTACTTAAGCTTTAAGTGTTTGGGAAACATTATAGCTTGAATTTAAATGTAAAATTTTAATGGCTAGATTTGGCAGATTGTAAAGCTTTCAATTAGGCAGAAAAAAACCTTTGGTCTCAAAAGTGAAGTCTAAGTGACATTTCCTATTAGAGATGGCTTATTAACAAAACTATGTACAAGAAAGCCTATTATGTGCTTTTATCTTCCCTAACATTAGTGGCAGCGGCGTCCTCTGGCCATACCCAGTCTACAGTGACAAAGAGATTGGATCAGCCAGTGAACAATAGCAGCCTCACAGATGGTAACCAAAGTGGCAGCACACAAAAAGACTGTGCATCGTGTGTTTCTTAAGATGAGGTACCCAGCCAGAATGTAGAAACAGCCCCTGCTGACTCAAGTCACCTCCAGGGAAGGAAAGACCATTGGCTGGTCCAGCTCAGGATTAATTACTGCTGCTTGTAAATTGCCTTCACAGGTGCTCACACAAACCCATTCACTGGAGGAGGCTGCTAGCATGCAGAAGAGTTGGTAAGTTCTTTCTGTCCTTTCCTTTGTACCCTCAGAGACAACACCTGAATAGAACTGTAGAATCATAGAATCCTTAGAGTTGGAAGGGACCTTTAAAGGTCACCTAGTCCAACTCTCCTTCAATGAACAGGAATAAAATAAGTTCCACAGAGTCTATCCCTTTGTGTCAGCTTAGTTTGATTTCTGCTCATCTCTCCGAACCTTTTGCAATTTGAATGGTAGGCAAAGAAAACCTGTTAAAGGACAACAGGCCATGGAGTGCAGGGATGCCTACATAGAGATCTGAGAAGCACAAGCAGCCCTGCTTATATCAGAAAGCTGTGAAAGGGGCTTATCACTTGTACTGTTTGCACTGCTCATCTTGGTGCCAGCACTTTGCCTCTTTGCTGCAGATGGCAGTTGCAGCCAAGGGAACAGCTCTTTTTTCTCCATCAACAAACAGCCCAGCCACAAAATGAAGGGTTACATGTCAGACTGCCCAGGAGAAGGATGCAGTCCTAGGAGTACAGCACAGACAGCAGGGGTTGGCTTGTATCACACCTGGGAGTGAACGAAACGGAAAGCCCAGTACAGAGGCACATATTGAGCAATGACTCAATGCCTTCTCTATTGAGCACATAGGTCCTCTCCTTCCCACTCTGACCTCTAATTCAGCCATCAAACTGACTGCATTGGCCTCCTGCAAGCTGTATCTCAGGGGAATGATGACAGACATCTCCGTGATTAATTTCTTTCAGAGCCATGATAGCAATGCTTACAGTTAAGAGACACAAAACAATGAACAGCTTCCTCACCCTCTCTCCTTTTCATATGCACAGGTACACACATGCACACAAAGCCCAGAAGTAAAAGATGAGGCCACCCAGCATTACTCATGACCTTTCTTGTTAATCTTTATCAACCATGAGGCAGCTGGGTCTCTGTTCCTGCTGTCATGTACAGGTACCATACACAGACTCCTTCATCCTGCTCATCACAGGAGCACATCACACACCCCTGGCACCCCATGTAGAACTCGGGTTATTACTCATTCTTTGCCATTTCCTGACAGCAAATTCCCCTTTCCCATTTTAAGCACCCTCGCATACACCTTACCTCTTTCTAGGTTGGGTAATTTATTTCACCAGCAGGCTTCTGCCTGTTTATGCAGTACATCCCAATGGAAATTAATTAGCCATATTAAACATTTCAAGCTAAAAATAAAACATCCCTGCAGATGCTGTCTATGCCCTTATAAACATTACTTGTGCCACCATGCAGAAATTCCAGATATCTTTTATTTTGTCATAAGTAGCCAGTGAGCTCATTTTCCTTCACAAAGTTTTTGCCTCCTTCAAAATTTGCAACACTGCAGGAGCCCATAGGTCTTTGTTCAGTGCTGCCTAATCAACAGTCTGTCAGATCCCTAAGCTGAGGCCTGTTCCAGTAGAACATGGAGGACACACTCAGCAAGTGCAAGCTCCAGTGTGAAACCACATGGTGAAGTAGTTTCCAGGGTAAACATACTAATTGGTACTGTAGCAACAGACTTGCAGTAAATGTAATTATTGTCTGGTAATACATGTGTTGACTCTTCTTCTTCTATTAAAAAAATAAAAATGTTTCTTTGAAGTTGATGCTAAAAGAAAAATGTTCTCATAAGTTCCTATTTTTAAGAAGAACTCTTACTGGCAATTTCTTGGAAAATGCACTATGTCCTTGCTGTTATTAAATATAGTGCATTACCATTCTAAAGCTAAAAGAATACCCAGCATTTCAGTACTGTCTGCTTACCCAAATACCTGGAATTTCTGAAAGCAGTTCAGTCCTAAATGCTGGGAGAAAAGTGCACAGCTTTTCCAAAAGATACGCTGAAAGCAGTTTTTGAGATGAAATATGATGTAGGAGTCTTCAAAATGTAGATCCTATTCACTATATGAATGCCAATTATGCATCAAATCAGAAGTCCATTCAGACCAATCTCCAATAGCTGCAATGAGCAGATCCCAAGGGAAGAGTAAGAACAGGACAAGAACATATTCTCCTCTCATATTCTTCCAGTCTTCAATTGTTTTCAAGCAGAGACATTTGCTGTGCTAGAAATGGTTTCTGTGCAATTAGTAACACACTGTGCATTTCTTTCCTATGTATTAGTCCAGTCTCCCCTGAAAACATGTCAGCCTTTGAAATTCCTTGTCAAGTTTTCTCTCACAAATGGGAAGATTGTCAGTTTCTTTCTTTTTCTTTCTTTTTTTTTTTCCTTTGTTTTGTTTATTTGTTCAATCATTTTAAAAGGAAACTGAGTTGATCAGAGAAATGAATGGTTGGGCTTCAAGAAGGACATAATGTACTGTGAGAGCTGGAAAAACTAGAAATTGGGAATTAACCTTTTATGTCAAGGCATAAAACAGCTTAGAACTGGTGATGGTTAAGAGGAAACTAGCTTTTTATTTTATTTCAAAATGCTTTACTGAGCTGTATTTTTGCAGCTTTACTTGGGGCATTTGGTGTTTGCTATTGCCAGTGGTAGGTGGCTAGTTTTCCTAGATCTCAAACAGGAAATTTTCTGACTTCCTGTTTGAACAGTTCACTTTATTTAAATATTAACTGAAGAAATATGCAGATTTGACAAATGATCAGTTTCTTTCCAGAGCTAAACTTCTGTCAGCCACGTTAACAAGTGCTTTATCCATGACCTAAAATATATTACTTTTCTAACTAGTCTGTGGCAACGATGAGCAAGTATTTCCCCATATTTGCTCTTTTGTTTGCTTTAAATTTTTTTCCATCCTCCCTTGTTTTTCTTCCACAGTAGTACTTCTGATAAATCATTTTTAAATGCTACTAGTCCCTTTAGCCTTTTCACTCCCTCTGTTTTTTGCTACCTTTAGACCAACAACTGCTCCACAAACTACATGAAAGAAGATCACAGCTTTCCTACTGATAACAGCCATGTTTGTAACACTTGAAATCAAGCTGAAGAAAGACAAAATAGAAGACTGTGTTCCTTATTGTCTTCTTCAGTCTATCTGGCCTGTGAATACACTATAACGTGTCTACACAAGACCTCAGACCTGGTTTCTGGTGAACAACACAGTACTCTAGTCCACAGGAAGGACACTGAGGGGCTGCACAAGCAAAGCACGTGCTACAATATTTCCATCAACCACCACAAGTAATGAAACTGTTCTCATCTGTTCTAAGGGGTATGGACTATGAGGAAATTGATACTAAAAAATATAAATTAGATTCTGCTTTTTAAATTGTTCACCTTGACTCATCATTCAATTGCCCACCTCTCTGAGTGCTTCTTGGTCAGTAATGACTGATCAAGAGTCACATCAAAATTATTTCCATTCCAAAACTCAAACCTTAACTCTTCATCTGCTTTACTTGTGGGACTAACTTCAATATGCCAATGAAAATAAAAATAAAGGACAATACTTTGAGTGAAAACCCAGGAAAAAAGGCCTGTATACTGAATCTGTTGTGTTCCTGACTCTGCATTGCCTCCAGCGATACAGTCACAAGGGTGTGTTTTCAGAAGTAGTTTATCACTGTGGACACCCATAGATTCATGTATTTGGTGTGGAACCTTGGTGGCAAAAAGTCTGGAGATGACACAATTCAGCCTGAAATCAACAGAAAGTGCAGAGGCTCTTCAACTGCTGAATGTCTCCAGGTGGGCACTGAAAAAATAGAAGGTAGTCAAAATGAAGAAGTTTTAACAGATCTGCTCCTTAATTATCTCCAAATTGGCAGTAGTAAAATTCAGCTGCTCCAGTGAGTTCCTGTAAAGGTTAAATAGTGGTATTATTAAAGTGCTTTAAAAAGGTAATTAATCAGCATTTTTATTTTTAGAGCCGAAATTAACTATTAAGATAAATTGAAAAGATGTCTCATTTTCCTGGCACTTGACTACCATTTATGTTTTAGGAAAATCCATTTCTAAGGACTGCTGCTTTTTTAACCTACATCAAAACTTCACACTTAATGCATGCCATATCATAGTCATTACAATCTTTTTGTCATTTAACACATTATGTATCTGCCAAACTCTCTCCTGGGCTTATTTTAATTGTGTCTGAATTCAAGTTGAAAAAGTAACCACGCTAAAGCACTTCAATTTGGAGCAATTTCTCTTCACTTTTCAAGGGACTGAGAGATGGACTGAGCAGTAGTCAGTGGCAAAGTGGTCACAAAACAGAATTTGTCTCCTTTGGGAAATTCTAATAATTTGATTTTTTCAATCCCAGATCAAAGGAAAGGCTAATTAACAGAACTTTCTGTGGGACAAAATTGTTCTAAATTCCAGCACAGTACTGCAGAGAGCTCAGCTGAATCATACAGTTTCTGGGGAAAAAAAAAAACCAAACATAAAACAGGCATTTTTAATATGAGAAGAGAGCAAGGGATCCCAATGAATTTGTAGTGCATGCATAAGAAAAGCTGGGAATATGAAATTATACTTACTTTGAAGCACAAGCACACAAGGGTAAACCTCCACTTTGGTGATGAACATAAAATAAAACAGTTCCCTCTTTATTTAAAAAAGTGAAACAGTGATTCCATCTGAACATAGAGACAAAATACTTCATTTCAATGACTTACTGAAAAAGCAAATATTTTGGTCTATACAGAGCATTCCCTTTAGGTATTGTCATGTTTCTTGATAAACTGTTTTCTGACAGCAAAAGGACAAACAGTTGTCAGAAATTCCCAGTCAATCTAAGAAAAAGTATCAGTGACTACCAGTGCAGAGTTGTAGAGGGGGCCCTCCCAGCAGCATTGAAGAATTTTTGCCCTTTAACCTTATTCTCTACAGTGTTTTTAACTGAAAGTTATTGTCTCAGAAAACGACTCTGTTTTCATAGGGGTACTCTATTTCTGGCACAGCTATGTGCTGAGAAGTGAAACTGTGCAGAATCTCTGTTATACAGGAAGTGGCGAAAGCTACAGAATTGAAATTACCTGTTCTAAAACAGAGCTTGAAATCCTTAAAAAGGATTTGACCTATACATGGACAGCAAAATTCCACTCTAACAAAAATAATCAATTTTCATTAAAACTAACAGAAGATTACAACATCCTATTGATATTTGACAGATATTTTACAGATATTTAAAAAACCATCAAGTAGGAAATATAAATATTTCCCTTCATGCCCTCCATCCCTGAGATCAGAAGGGTTACTACAATATCTCACAAAAACTGAACTGATGGGACTTCGTGCTCCCATTCATTTCTGTGGACTATGGTCTCTATATGGGCAGGGATTCCCACAGTTCAGCATATTCCAACATTTTGGAGAGAAGAGGCAATGAAAATTAAGAATAATGCCATTCTAGAACATCATCATGAGAAAAAAAGTGGTCAAGGTGGCTCAGTTCATCATGGAACTGAAGGTACTATGAACACCCTGTAACTCCCAAAGTCATTGCAACAATTCAGTTTCTGCTTTCAGGTAAAATTTCAATTTTGAAACATGAGTTACCAAGCATACTTTTTTTCCTATTTCTCCTCAAATTATTGCTCTTGACAGGAAGATCAGTTTTCTCAAAAATTCTATTTGCGAGTATGACGTTTTATAAAATGAAGATGGTCAATCAGTCTTATTTTCAGAAAACAATTGATTTTAGTGTGGTTAATGTAATCATCCTCCAGATCAGTGCCTTCGTTCTGACAGTTTGGTCCATTGCTCATAAAGAGGTAGTGTTCACTAACAGCAACGAAAACCGCAACATGGATTATCGTAGGTTTTCCTCAAGATTACTGTGAATGTTTAATAGCAGTATATACTAGAATTTGGTAGTGATATGCTCAATGCTGGCCAATAGTAAAGTAAAGCATATATGGGAGCAATTCAGGCTGCCGCAGTTCCCAACACATGCAATGATGCCGGTCTGAGGTGGTGGCCATGTATGTCAAGGTTATAACTCCATATGGGAGAAGACTCAGAGAAAGAGCTCAGGAGTATGTAGAATAGCAGAGCAGGAAAAAAGAAGCAGAGCATGAAATGGGAGCATGGAAGAGCAATTCTCATGCTCAAAACCTAGGAGATTCCAAACCTGCATGATGACCAATCACTGGAGAACTTAGATTTGTGGATAGCCAAGAACATAAGAAGAGGTGGAGGTCAGCACTTAAACAACCTGCTTCTGTGTCAAGAAGGGTGAAAAGTCAGACACATCAGTCACACAAAGAGGAGTCATTCCACTACAGCCCTCAAAGATGCTCTGATTTACTCCCCTTGGGTTTCCAAATGCAAATTTCAAGCAGAATATGTACAGTCTTATTCCCTGCAGCCTGAGGGGAAGGAAACATAAACCTGGTTCACAGGACTGTAAGTAAGTACATACCAGTTAGCTTTCATTTAAACTGGGTCAGAAGTGCTGTAAAATGTCTTTCTGAACAGACAGATGAAGAATAGTATCTTCTAAGATCACTAAAAACAGTAAAGTTTTGCTTCGAGAAAGCAGCAGTATTCAGGCAGACACAAAATCTCTCCACCTAAATTCTTCTGCAGAGCCTCTCTGGGTCCAGTCATGCCTCTGTTCCTTCCAATTTCTTTATTCTTTTTATAATTTCCACTTTCTCAGCCTTCTCAACTTAAAGTGCTGAGTCTTTTGGGTTTTGGTAGAGTTAACAACAAGAAGTAACTGTTTTTGATTCTTCCCTATTCCCAAGCACATCAGTAAGTAACTGCTCGTGACACTCCTCTGCTGGTTTCCCTCAGTAGGTTTCTTTGTATTGGTCCTCTTGATGCCAGAGTGTTGCATAACAGTATCCAGATATGAGTCCTGTTCAACAGGAACTGGGAGGAGGATGCAAGCAGGGACAAAAATAGCATTTGAAATATAGCTCAACCCTCAGTGTGGAGTCCTACAGCTAGCCCGTTTACAGTGATTCCTAGTAGGAAAGCATCCCATCACTTGGCCCAGCTTGGCCCAGTGATTGAGCCTACAGAGGAAGAGACTGGATTTCAGGAAGCCAGGATGAAGGACTAAGCCAGCTGGGCAGACTGACAGCAAAACTGCCTGTGTCTTGAGAGAGGCATGTTTGCATGGAAACTCAGCCACTTTATTTTTTAAGAAAGGAAAGTATACACATTTCTTTAAAGGGTATTATATCCTGCAGGAAGGGCAGGCAAAGCTCAGGCCTGAGTGCATCTGTCTGCAGCCATATGGGGCCAGGTCTCAGCATCCACTGCCAGCCTTGGCCTCTACTTTCTGCCTCTGGCTTCACCACCATACCCAGCCACAGCTGATGGGGCACATTTTATTCACTGTCTTATTTTGCTTACTGCAGTACATATTTCTTAGGGGTTCTTCTAGTCTGGTCATAAATTATGTGTTTCTATGCTTACTACCTTCTTTTTTGAGCCTATCACAGATTTCTGTAAGTTGAGTGTGAACAATTGGCTTCTGGTAACAATAGTCTCATAACAGACCCCCTCCAGCACTCATTCCTCCTCATTACTGACCTTCCTATAGTGCTTCAAAGAAGAATTGCTATTTGATGCAACCTTATCTTCCACTCCATTTAATAACTAGATTAATAACAAGGCAAGAGAGAGTTAAGTTACTGAAGTGGGAAGCAACCTAAATTCAGATGTCTGGGTGCAGGAGCAAGTGTTTGTCGCACCTTCAGAATCATAGAATCATTGAGGTTGGAAAAGACCACTAAGATCGTCTAGTCCAACCACCAACACATCACCACTTATCTTCTACTCTCATGCTTCCTTCCCCAAGAATCTGCCCACACCCAGCAGACGATCTCTGAACAGGCCTGCTTAATATACTGGTCACACAACACACTGAATTTTATCAAGCATCCAGAGTGTATAACAATTCTGTACAACAATACACCTCTTACAAAAAAAAAAAAAAAAAAAAAAAAAACTTTCATGCCAATATCTATTTCTGATTATCTTATTTTCACAAGATTTTCACCACTACTGTCAACAGAGCCAGGCTAAACTAACACACCTGGAAGCAGAGTCAGCATCAGACATAGCTGACGATCTCACTTTGTGAATTCCTTCTTTTTGGTTCTTTTTCTTGTACTATAAATGCCTATTTCCAACATTAATATCCCTCTTGCTGCAGTTGCCCACAACACCTCCATTTCCAGCCAGTGATCTGCTTTTTCCTAAAGTACAGTCCTGTATGTACCTCAGTTTGCTCGTCAGAACCTACAGTTTCTTCTTCCACAGCCCCAGGCCACAGCACAATATAAACAATATGTATCTTGAAAACCATCCAAAATAAACGAGTCTCTGTGCCTGTGCTGCTTTTGGATCTGTAAAGAGAGTTTATTGTATATAGAGTTGGATTAATCCTATGAATAATCTGGAAAGTATGATATAATGTCCATTTCTAACTGATGGATTCTTGCTATAGAGAACTTACCCCTGGATTATTCTTTGCTCTCCGTAGCTAACTTAATAGTTGAGCTACATTTCTAAAGCTTTTTTTTTTTTCCACAGTAAAATTAATCGTCTGTGACAAGGCGAGAAATAATAATAAAGGGCAAATAACCGCCCTCTATCAGTATGACTTGGCAAAGCAGTTATAATAAGCAGCTAGAGCTGGAGTCAATATTTGCCAATATTCTGAACATTCAGAGGCACACTTTGCACCTGGGATTTTTACTAATATTTCCTAGATACTCATAATTTTCTTTTTGCCTCCAGCACAGTTTCCTGCTGTATGAGTAAACTCCGCAGAGATCCTGTTTTCACCATTTCTCTCATTTTATAATTCAGTGGCAGTTTATCACTTCTTTCAGTAATCCACACTGGCATATGCTGCAATATTCTGCCACAGAATTGTCAACCTACCCTCCAACACAGAGCAGCTGCTTTACCGATCTAGTCATGACAGAACCTCAGGTCAGTGGACGGATCTCAGTAAGACAAGAGATTAATGTCTCTGTGAAAGGATAGGCAGTAATTTGGGCAAGTAGTCCTAAGAGGATAAACTGGAAAAACAGCCACCTCAGGTTAAAGACTTTTTTTTCCTCATATCAGCCTGGGTCATACACAGGCAATGAGATTTATTTATTTGGAGATTGTCATCTGTGTTTTCCTCCTCGTCAACTGTTTCCATCTGAAGAGTCCCCATTATGAAGCAAGCAGACTTCATATAAATTCCTAAAGTCACAGCTCTTCATTGTACATGATTACATTTTATACGTTTCCATGATTCTAGTTGTCCAAGTTGCCTTATTCTTCTATAGAAAACTTTTATCTGCCTTTGCACCTTTGCCTTCTAATTTCCTTAGAGAACATCAACTTTTTTGAGGCCAAGGTAATCTCTAAAAGACATTGAACATTGCTTCCCAAACAACCCTTCTGGACCAATCTACCACTTCAAAATTTTGAAAAATTCGTTTACTAACCAAAGGAAATTCCCACTGGGACTATAATAAAAAAATTATACACATGGGATACTGGATTAATTATTCTGCCTATCAGCAATTAAACAAACTGAGTATCAGTCACAAGACCAGTCTTCACAGAGCGCACTAAACATTCTCTTCAATATTGTTCATCCTTCTTCCATTACAAGCCTGTTATCTACCCTCTAATCTGTGCCTTATCTCCTTATAAACTTCAGCATAACTGATAACTTCTTGTGTGGTACTGTATAAAAAAGAAAATCCAGATAAACTAGATCTATTTATCTAGAAAATCAGTTAACAAAGGAAAATATGAAGCATCTCTAGCCCAACTTATTTTTCACGAAACCAAGTTACACTTTATCAGTCTATCCTCTTTCTTTCAATGGTCCTGTTGCTGGCTAAGTTGCTTTTTCCCCTTCTGATATGGTAGACAGTGCATCCATTGTTTGCTTTTCATATGGTAAAAGCTCTCGGTTTGCTAGGTTCACTAAAAATCTTTGCAATCTCAGTGCCAGTTCATTCAGTACATAAAATGAATACTGCCCATCTGATCCATATTCATTGATCTCCATGAGTTTTGCTTCTATCTTGGGGAGAATTGCATTTCCCTGCATCTGTGCCCTGACTTACTCAAGTAGAATCCATTTTCTTTCTGAGAAATGAAGTACTCATTTAAGTGTAGGACCATAACATACTCCTGGGAAAATGATCCTATTTGTCTATCCCTTAGAATGGTATTCATAATCCCAGATGCTGTTTGGTTGATCTGATACTTCATGAGAATTAAGATGTAGTTTCTTTTCTGATCACTTCTTTTTTCTCTTCCTGAAGCCTTTTTACTACTAATCTTTCTGCTGTGATTATGCACCCATCATCTTCCAAGACCTGCTCTTTTCCACCCTTCCTTTGCACACAAGTTCCATATACATTTTTTACTTTCCTAAACAGGAGAATATGGTCAAGTGGAGATGTTTCTAATGATATTCTGCAGGGACTGGTCCCTGGCCTTAGGCTGTTGAATGTTTTTTTTTTCAATCTCTAATGAAAAAAACACCGTTATCATTGAAATCTGCCAGATGACAGAAAAACAAAGAATTATTAAACAAGGAAAAGAACTTGATAGAACTAGTGTATTCCTTAGATGCATAAACAGAAAAAAAAATGTAGAATTATTGCATTAAATTTGCATTTGGCACTAAGGAAACTGCTATTAAATGTAGCTCTGCTGGACAACTGGATGAATGTGGGAGAATCTGAGAACTTCAGGGATGATACAAGTCTGGAAGTTTTACTTTATTGTGACTGATTTAGGAAGGAGCCAACTTGCAGGGAGCAGGTATCTTGAGTCTCTAAGTCAAGTCCAGAGCCTGGATCTGTAAGATTTTGATATCTCACTATATCTGCTGTTGGCATCAGGCTATGACTGAAGTACTGCACTGGGCGTGGGATAAACTTCATGACTTTTATCCTTCTTCATTCTATCCTATCCAGTTTCCCCTGCTGTAAATATACCTTTTTTTCTGCCCTTCCACTGCAAAGCAGGAAATCTGCTTGACAGATCCCATCTGTTTCTGAGATGCTCTCTCCTGTGTGCCCATCTAACTCTCTGCAGTGGTCTTTTTCTGGTGGAGAATGATTTCCTCTGCATTTTACAATCTCCAAAGGATCCCTGCCCATTTAAGAAGATGGCTCTGCTGACCATAGTATATATCACTTGATAGTACTGCAGCATCCAGTGAGGACAGATAATTCACTTTCCTGAACTCTTTATGAGCCTTAGAAGTTCAGATATTCTCCTCTTCAAAATTAGAAAAGACTAAGAGCCAGCTGCTGGTAACAACCTTTTAAAGGACATAGGTCACCCTAGGATACAGCAGGATTTTCAGTGTTATGAGATGCAGCAAGGAAACTCCATTGATCATCATGTATCCCATTAAATCATTTATTGCTGAAGTTTCTCTACAAAACCTCTTTCAAAAAACAGAGTATTTTGTATTATTTATTACAAAATCCTGTTCTGCCAACAGTGGAACTCAGTTCATACAGATCTTCAGTAACAGTAAACTAACTGATTTACTACAAACTAACTGATTTACTGGCATAGCTCTTACATTTTTAATAGCTCTGTCTGTGTCCCTGCTGTTATTTGCATTCTGCAAAAATGGTAAATGAAATACAGGATAGATGTTCTGAAAGCTGAAAGAAAACACATTAGTTTTAACATACTCGGCCTATTAGGAAACTCTGCTGAAAAATATTCAATTTCTAGGTGGTTCTGACAAACAGTTGTTAAAACAGGTTAGAAAGAATTGTCACCCCTATTGTTATCACCGTGCCTTTGAAAGGCAAACCTCTGATCAGTGAAAAACAGAGTTCATTCCCAGCAGAGCAAAAGTTTATCAATTTAAGCTCATAGATTAATTTTCTCTGACCGAAGATCAAATCTGACATTTTTGACAATAAATTTCTCACCTTCTTCAAACAACAGCAGCCTAAGATTTAATTATGTTTTTACACTCTAACACACCAAAATACTGCTCAATTTTCTCTTCACATAGTAGACACTTATTCCAGTGGACTGGAAAAAGAACAGACATACTCCATTCACAGTGGAGAACTACTGACCATCTTCATTTAAAGTAACCACTAACCACCAGGAGTGTAAATCTAAGCAAAGTCACAGGACAAAGTATACTGTCCAATCCTGTATGTTGCAAAGACACAACAGGACAAATTTGTCCCAAGTCCAACTCCTCTGAAGCCCATAGATTACAACTAATTGGGTTTGTTGTATTGAAAGTGAAATGAATCATCTGGAGACTGGCTGCAGGGGTTACTTCTTATTCACAACTTGAGCCCTGCACAGAGTAATTGAAGTAGTTAATGCTACCTGATTCCTTGAAATTCACAACACTGTGCCAGAATACCAATGTGCCAGAATTCTGGCACTGTGACAGAACTCAAGTGTGCCAAATGTACCAGAATTCAAATATGCCCAGCAAGAATAAACAACAGATTGTTTCTACTGAGAGCTGGAACCATAGTGAGCAAATCCATGAGGAGCAGGTACCTCCCAGACTGGTGGTGATATTTAAACTCAAGCAATTTAATTGTTTTATTTATTCCCTCTACAAACATACTAAAGCCTATGGGCTTTGCTTCTTTAGGTATCTCACAGTTCCGGATGTGAAGCTCAATGAAAACAGCATCTCAAAACAGTTTTGTCTCAGCTGTGCGTAGACCCTCTTTGTAACCTCATTCAATGTCATGCATGACACAGATTTCAATTCAAGCTGCTTACTCTTATTTTAGAAAAAGAAAAATTCAAGAAGGCACAGCAGAGGATTTCTGAAAGAGTGGGTACTTGCCTTCCTATTTTGCTATAAGCCTATCCCAATGACATGTAGTTAAACATGAATATTGTGCACTGATATTATACTGATAAGGAGAAATTCTGCTGAAGTAGGCTTAAAGCTACTCAGTAACCTGCACTAGAAATGATGTCCCTTTCTTGTAAATGCCAAAATATTACAGAAAATGAATAGTGGAGAAGTAAGAAAAGTAAAGATTCCAATAATTTATTTACTGCAAGATATAGGACTTCCAGTAATGGTACTCTATTAACAGTTGCAGAAAGTCTAACAGAATCCCTGCTCCCAAAGTATTAAGTCCTGAATTTTAGACAAGAGGGAAGATGCACAATAACAGACAGACAGGAAGGGAAAAATAAACAAGCCAGACGATTCCAACCCTTCATTTAGGTCACAAAAACATGGCAAAATCCTTTACCCTCCCAGTACTCTGCTGGAACACTGTTGTCAGACACAAACACAGGAATCACAACTCCATGCTTCCCACTAGCCCTGAAATGAAATCAACATAATGTGGCTAACAAGACACACTTATATGTGAATGAATTGCAGCAAAATGCAAACCTGGCAGTTCAACTATAAAATACGTCAAGGCCTTCCAGAAGTAATTAGCATTATAGCATTGAGTAAGGTTACCAGAGGCATGACTGAGTAGTTGGCAATGCTAAACCTATTTTCAAATGCCAGAAAGAGTCTTATTGATGTGGGTTGCTTTATGGGCAACATATAGCACTTGTAAGTGGTGACCCACATACCTTAGGTGCTCATCTGTATGTCATAAAAACAAACAACATCCAAAGGGGTTATCAGCTGACTGGCAAAAATCACAGCCTAAACAGTTGCCTGTGAAAATGTTGTCTTCGCGTTCCTAGATGAGGAACTGCTAGTTGATAACATTCTTACAAAAATGCTTTTTAACAGCCAGAAATTATATAGATAGTTTTTATTGGAAAGATACAGTCCAGACACTATAAAGACACTGTAGCAATGATAGTCCAAAGGAGGCTGAAATAGAGCAATTGGTGTCTGGTTTGGCTACTATGGAAATATGATTTTGCTGGGAGATGCTTATTTCCACTCTCTCAGCTACTTGCTGAAAGGCTCTGGCATTGCATTCACTACCTTAATTATTATAGAAGCATCTTACTTCAATTTTTATATGTGTGGTGGCATAGTCCTGCCAAAGAGAAAACCAGTATGTACATCTCCAAGATATGAAACAGAAACGCTGGGGAAAAAGAAGGGATGAAAAGGCATCATTTCCCTAATACAACAGTAGGACTATTGTTGAAGTACACAACAGCAGGTCTTTCTAAGTGAGGAATGCAGTAAGAGAAAGTAGGGGGAAAATACAGAAAATGCCTCTATTGAAAGAGTAAGCTCATGGCAGCTGAAATAAGTTCCTCATGGACTTGAAGAAAGCAAATATCACTGCTGCTGTCAAAATGGAAGATTGAGAGAGCTACAGACTAGTCAGCTTTGTTCCTGAGAATGTCGTAGAACAAGTAAATAACCCTGGTAACTTCTTCCAGATGTTACAAAACAAGATGATTGGCAGTAGTTACCATAGATTACTAAATGGAAAAATCATAACTGACAAACTTGATAGCTTTTGACTGCCTTAGTGGACAACAGAAGAGCACTGGGTATTATTTGGAGTCTGGTAAGACTGTGCTGACTCCAATAACATTTCTGAGCTGATTAAGTATGGGCTATATTGGAGGCCATTCAGTACTGGTGTACCCCAGAGTCTATGACCAATATCTTTATCATCAGCATTAACAACCTACACAACAGGACAGTGTGCATCCTCAGCAACTTTGCAAGCAACATGAAATTAATAAGAATTGTTGATGCAACAGCTGGTTTTGCTGCCATTCAGAGGAATCTCAGTAGGATAGAGAAATGGAGTGATAGAAACTTCACAAAGTTCAAAAAAGAGAAATGCAAAGCCCTGCACCTCAAACAGAAAAACTGCACAGGCAGGACTTAACCAGCATCTGTTCTGAAAAAGCCCTGAGGGTCCTGGTGAATACCAAGTGGCAACTGAGCCAGCAGGGTGCCCTTGCAGCAATGAAAGCTAACAGTATCCTGGGCTGCATTATGCAGAGCGCTGCCAGTTGGTTGCGCAAGGTGACCTCCTCTCTACTCAACCCTGGTGAGTGGAGTGCTGGGTGCTGGTGTTGGACTTACCAATTCTTCCCTTTTCTCAGCAGGTAAATCACATTTATCAATTAAAAACGCATTTAGTCATCTTGTTCAATTTTCTGATTTGCCTTCTTATAAATACAGAGCATTCCCATTCCATGATGCACAGATTCTAGTGTTTGTCATTAAATGCATACTAAAAGACAAAGTTGCTTTAATAACAAAACTGCTCAGTTAAAGCAGTTTGACACACTGATTAGATATCTGTTTAATTTTCTCTAAATGCTTTCTGAATGCTTAATTCACAAATCATGATCTGGCTAGAACTTTGGAAAAGTATCAGAAAATGAAGTAAGTAGTAGAAAGATTTATTATGACTCCTGTATTTCATTTACAAGTTTTACAGGGGCAAGTAGAACCCACTACTTGCAACAATTGAAATGGAGAATAGTTTTTGAAAAGATCCCAACCAGAAGGCTTTAATAACAATGACTCCTTATGAAGCCTCAGTTCTATGACCTAGTATTTCTAATGTAAATTATTTTCATCAGTATATGTCAGGGAGTAGAAAACACCTGCACTGGAACTAACAGTAAGACTACAATGAGTAATGCTCCCTGAAATGAAACCTTTGTCTTAATGAGTGATGCTCCTTGAATGGGACATTGATAAGGTATGATTCCAAAATTCCACGCTATCTCCATGAGAATTTGTAGATTATAGAGAACGTATGCATATTCCACAATCTGAGACTTCTGAGTATTGCAGATTAAAAAAATAAAAAGGAAGGTTAAATATTCATAAGAACATCATTTACAGTGATGTCAAAGGCATACGAGAAATAAAAATTGAAGCACCTGGCAAAAATGTATTAAAATACAGTGACTGAAAGAGCAAAACAAAACATAGCAAAGCAAAAAAGGAAATAAATAATGGATGAATTAGTTGTCCCCCTTGCATTGTTAAAAACACAACAGAGGATTAAATGACATTAAAAGAGAAACAAACATAAAAGTTTCTTTCTAGAAGATGAACTGTCAACATTCACGGAATCCATCTTTAATTCAGCAAAAACAAAAAAAACATAAAAAGGAAAAAATACAAACAAAAATTCACATTGCTTATTAAAGAAGATTTGGAAGTCTACTTTCTCCTCTTTTGGATTAGATTTTATTCCAGTTACTAAACATGTATACTTTAAAAACAGGATCTTTGTTCACTTTGGGGTTGAAATAGTAACACTGTATAAACAAAAAGATTAAAAAATACATACAAAACACATATGCAAATATCTGTAATTATATAAAACATACTCATCCTTAAAGCAGTCACCATTAATTTACTTTTTTTCAGAATGTCTGGTGATTTCTACAATGATATCTCTTCCAACACTGTCTGATTCCTCCTCACCCCTGTCTTTATTCTATTTGATTCTCATGGCAAAGTTCAGTGGTCTGTTACTGCTTTTATTAGAGTCCATGGGAGTTACACCATCTCCTTGTTTCTCATTTTAATGAGAAGAAAAAAAAAAACAAAAAAACAGTCTCGTGTTGTTGAAACCTAAATCAGAAGCTATTTCCACTGTGATATTTTTCACACAGTAGTTGCATTACCTGGGCACAGGAACAAATGGGGAAACATAATCCAGGTTCTCTTCTTACTGGTGAGTATAAGTGACAAAACCTATTTAAAACAGCAGATACATCTAACGCAGCACCTTTTTTCCATTATTGTTTTCTCTGCAACAGTGAGGCCTATTGGTTAGACTGACAACTCAAGTGAACATAAGACTTTATTACCCTTCTGGCAAGGAAGAAGGTCAGCAAAGGTACAACTACGTAGCCTTTTCTTGGGCCAGCAGTTCAGATGCAGATATCTTCTGTTCTACTTCAGAATTATTCAGAAGAGCAACACAGACAGTACTGGGGAAAAGCAAAACAACATGTACTAGACAACCAGGAGGAACAGAGGAAGGTGCTGTATTAGCGAGGTATAGGTTGAGGGGGGAGGGGGGTCTTGCTTTCCCTGTGGAAGGAAGAACTTGAAATATCTCAGCTTCTTAAGAGTGGTGTTCATCAAATATTAGAATGGTTTGACTTCTCAAGGACCTTTAACGTCATCTACTTCCAACCTGTCTACCATGGGCAGGGACACTTTCCAGTAGATCAGGTTGCCCAAAGACCCATCCAGCCTGGCATTGAATGCCTCCAGGAATGGTACATCCACAGCTATTCTTGAGCAACCTATTCAGAGCATTACCGCTCTCACACTGAAAAATGTCTTCCTTATATGAAATCTAGATCTACACCCTTTTAATTAGCACTGTTACCCTTTATCCTATAACTACATGGAAAAGAATCCCTCCCCATCTTTCTTGTAGGTCCCTTTTACACATTGGAAGACTGCTACAAGGTTCCCTCAGGGCCATCTCCAGGCTGAACAACCTCAGCTTGATCATCCTTTCCTCACATGAGAAGTGTTCCAGCCCTCTGATTATCCTTGTGGCCTTCCTCTGAACCCACCTCAGCAGGTCTATGTCTCTCTTGTGCTGGAGAGCCAAGGGATGGGCACTCCAGTTCTCATGAGAGTGAAGCAGAGGGAGAAAATCACCTCCCCTGACTTGTTGGTCACAATTCCTTTGATGCATCTCAACCCATGTTGGTTCTCTGAACTACAAGCACACACCGCAGGATCATGCTGAGCTTTTCATCAACCATCACCCTCAAGTTCTTCACCTCAGAACTGCTCTCAGTCCATTCTTTGTCCAGCCTGTACCTGTGCACGGGGTTACCCCAACCTGTGTGCAGGACTTTTTATTCAGCCTTCTTGAATTTAATGAGGTTCACATGGTCACACCTCTCAAGCACACGAGTCAGAAATGTGCCCTGGTAGCAGAGAACTCATGCTAGCTTGGACTACATTTAGGCAAAGCAGTGCCCTCAGGTGAAGGAAGGTGTTCTTCTCCATTCAGCCATGGTGAGGTCACCCTTGGAGTGCTGGTTCCAGTTCTGTGTTTACCAGTACAAGATGGACATGGACAAGCATACAGGAGAGAGGCCCAGCAACGGGCCACAAAGATGAAAGGACTGAAGCATCTCTCCTGTGAGGAAAAGCAGAGAGCTGGGGCTGCAAGCTATACAACAGAAGGCTGAGGAATGAATCTTATCAATGTGTATAAACACTTGAAGGAGGGTAAAAAGACAGAGCCCAGGCTCTTTTCAATGGTGCCCAGAGACAACACAGGAACCAACGGGCACAGACTAAAACACAGGAGGCTCCCTCTATACCTCAGGAAGTAATACTGTAAATGCTAGCCCAGACAGGCTGTAAACTCTCTCTCCTTCAAAATATTCAAAAGTCATCTGGACCTGTTCCTTGGCAGATTGCTTTAGGCATCTCTGCTTAATGGGAGGGCATTGGACCAGACAATCTCCAAGTATCGATCAATCATTCTTTGAAAATTATCTGAGCCTAGGTTTTGACTGAGAATGTTTTGATAAAATACATTTCTCAATAGGTGATTTCCCTTCCAGTTTTTACAAAAAAGAAAAAAAGATCTCCAGGACTTCTCCCAATTTGGGAGACTTTTGTTCAACAATTCCTACTCATTTCTAGTAAAAATGTACTTGAAAGTTAAATGATTCATAATTTTCAGATTGCCAGTCCTTGAAAACTTTCATAATTTCAGTTTTCCTTCCCTATTCTGTGCAGGGAAAAAAAAAAATCTCAAAACCTCCTCTGGGATAAAACAAATAATTTCCTTCCCACTCTCTATCATCGAGTCCCCAAGTGAAATACTGGTACCAAAAGAATCAACAGAAGATTACTACTCACAATTGCCTTAGGCAAGGCAATATCCTTATGGATTTTTTTTTATGTACTCCATTTTAAGTATAAAGAATTTATTTTACACTGATAGAATCTTTCAAAGCAGTGAGCTCTCTGAAGCTCAGTCTCTGTGAAGTTGCTAACCTTCTTAATTAATGCCATGAAAGCACTCAAATCTCTTTTGTACAATACAGTGAATTTAAATAAGCTTTTTTTTTTTTAAATCTCATTCACTTGTTCCTATGAATTATTTGTAGATGGTCCTGCCAAAACTCTAAGATTTTTTATCCACAAAGCCTGCCTTTTGCACTTTCAGATGGGACAAAGTTTCTCCTATCTTCATTGTCAATGTGGTAAGTCCTATAGAATGTGACTTGCATAATTTGAAACCTAGGAAAGCCTAAGTAGAACTCAGTATATCATTGAAAGTATCACATTCAGCCTATCACCTAGGGTGAACTTTCTGACACTGAAAGATTCCAATTTATTTCTGACAATGCAATATATAACATGGATGTGTGAGGTAATACTGCATTAGTTATCTTGTTGTAAGGTTTGATAAGATCATAAAGCATATTTGCGAAACGGTGTTTAGCTCCCCACCTTTGATCACTAAGGAAGGATTGGTAAAGTGGAAACATCTGCTGGTGATGGGTTCAGAGAGTGCTACTCAGATTTGCCTAAGGTGGCTTTTGACTCAAAAAACAAAGAGACTGTGAGAGGCAAAGAAGCCATAGAAGAAAGAGGGCAACAGACTGATACAGTAAGCTGTTTATGATAGTATCTAATTTGTGAACAGACAAACTTGTAGACAGACTGCCTGTTAAAAAAAAAAAAAGTGATTGTCATGCAAAACAAGTATTCAAAGGCAGGATGTGATAAAAGAGTGGTCACAGGATGGCTAGACACAACTTTCCAAGGGGTCAGAAAGGTGCTATCACTAATGGGATTCTGAACAATGTAGAGGTGGCTTTAAAGGAACAGGCTTTAGTGGACCATATGGCTTTCTCCCGCCCTTGCAAACTCTTGTCTAATGTGAAATAAAGAACTATATTTAACCCTAATATGAGTAAGTTGCCTTCTGAATATGAAATCAGGCTTTTCTGTCAGTACATAGACCACGCAACATCTTTGAACAGGGAAATCTTGTGATAGTTCAGAAACAGAAAGCATCTGCCATAGCACAGTCTACAGAAAGTCTCCACCACATCTGCAGTCTTTTCTCAGAGCCTGACCCAGAAGCAGTAATTACAAGGGTCCTGGTATTCATAATTGGCCAACAAAGAAACTTTTTACTACCCAATTCAGCTTCTGGAGAGCAAGGTACCCACAACCAGGAAACTTCCTGCTTTCTCAAGTCTGGTGTTCAAGTCCATGCACGCATATTCCTTCAGAAGTCCACGGCAGCACTAGAAACCACATATCTCTCACAACTGTAATGTGTAACCCACCCACAGGCTCAGCTAGCAATGACTTACCATCTTAGTGTGCTTCTGATGTCTCAGTTCTTTGTACAGATTTGCAAGGACCCCCCCCATACAATTGTCAGCACTGTTAGCACAGGCAGTATATTAACTTGCTTCAGCAATGTTGTCCTGATCTGTCATGATGAATGCCCATCTGTGTCTTTCCAGTGCAAGATCAACAATAATGTTCTTTATCTGCATCCTTTTGAAAGCCACAGATGGTACTTCTGCTGCCTCATACACAATGATCTGATGAAGAAACTCTAAGACCATGGACGTAATTGGAACTTCACAGTTCCGCTGTGTCACATTCATGAAGCAATATCAATTGCAAAGTTGCAGCATCACGTTCTTCGTATTTGTTCAGCTGTTGTCTCACTTTTGCAGATCTCTATTTCCTCATTTCCTCATGGGAAAATCACTGGAAGTTTCCACTTGAAAATGTTTGTCAGCAATAGATCATACTTCAGGAGTCTCATTTTACAATGTAGTAGTGTTTTATTGTTTAGGTTCAAACCCTTCAACATTTCCAGGAGACATTTTGTTATTTGAACAGCATTTCTACCAAGATATTAGACCTGATTACCAGGAATTAGGATTTAGATGTCTAATCCTAGCCTCCTTCAAAACACCCTGGGAGAAATAGGCTTGAAATGCATCAACTCCTTCTTAGTTGTGTCAAAGAGACTGAAATCAGCTCCCAAGTAAGTAGCAAGTACAAGCTAACATTCATCTGTTAGAACAGAGTCACAGCCCAATGCTCTCTGCCTCTCAGGCAAATGGTCTCCCAAGGAAGAGATGAGCTACTGCTAGTCATAAGCATCAGAGAAGTGCTGATGCTAGTGAACTGCTCTGACTATAGCAAATGCAGATTTTCCATGCAAAAGGTAGGAGGAAGAAAAAGCTCCAGCAGGATATTCAGTTTGTAGCTGCTTTTGTTTTCAGTGTGCATCACGCCCTCTTACAATCACTTCTCCTGTGTACTTCTAGCCTTTACAAACTGGAGTGTGCCCTGCCTTGAACAATCTATTACACTGAAGAACATGCTGGGACTGCTCTTTCAATAGAAGATCCCGTTTGTTCTGTATATGTATTCTACGGGTCTCTTCGTTCTTCCCTATATACTGCAAATACAGTAGAGATCAAGTACTGCTGATCACTTTAAAAGAGACACTGTGAGATCACCCTGACCTTTGTGTAAAACCATAGCAACCATAAAAACTTTCATGTCAACAAACTATAACAATAGCATAAGTCATTTTAAGACCAGATCTCAGCAATCTTAAGAATTTGAGTCCATTAAGTCAATATGAAATTGAAAATCTGGAGTGAACTAAAGGGAAAAGGGATCAGATCCTCAGCCTGCCAGAGCCCTCCTTCAGGGAGAAAAGGAGACATTTCTCAGTGAGCCTGTTCTTATGCATAGAGAGAGGATGATAAGAGGAAACAAATATAGTAGATGCCATAATACCTTCCACAGTATGCAGGCAGCCTGTGTAGCACCTTTGAAGTGCTGACTCCTCCCTCCACCGCCTCAGGGCATTAAAGCAAGGCCAACCTGTAGCATCTCTCCTTTAACAACACCTCCACTGTAGCTTCTAGCCAGGAAAACAACCTATCAAGAATCAACAGTCTATCCAGATATACTATGTGACTACGTGGCTCTTAGTGTCTACACAGCATGTGGGAACCCTGAACACTTCAGAGGAAAAGATCTTTTCCCCGAATCAGTTAAATCAACAACAGCAGAGCACTATCAGATAAAAGATAGTAAACAATGCCCAGTGTCTTTCTAGTTTCCTCTAGAAAATATATCAGCAGCCTATCAGCCCCACAGCTCATATTTTTGACCTATATTCAACAGTGCTCATCCTTAGTTCAGGAAGCAAACTAAAACATTTATTTTTCCTGAAAACTAGCTGCTGCCAAGTAGGATGCCCATTTCAATTTGATCAAAGCAGAATGAGGGAAGCTAATTAAAAAATTAATTTGATTACTTTTTGATGATCTAACATCCATGATCCAGTTTAGATAGTAAAAAAAAAAAAGGTAAATATTAAATCTTCAGTCAGGATGCAAAACCTCCTTTAAAAGTTTATAACTCCAGCAAGTGGTGATATGGACTCATTTTACTGAGGTCAAAGTGCATTATCCTGCACCATGGAAGCCAAAGAAAGGAAGAAAGGAATGGGAATGGTTCACATCCATTGCATAATCATTCAGACTTCTGTAACCTCAGCGATTTCCTCACACTGCCTCAATGATCTTCAAATTAAAGGTTCTCTTGTCTCTGTCACCTCTTAGGACATCTTACCCAGTAGAAATAAGCAGAAATACACTGCAGATAACAATGACAAACCTACATCACCCAGAATGCTGTGACATAGGCACCTTTCTGAACTTCTAAACCTTCCAGATTTGGCTATCAAGACCAAAAGATAATTATTCTACTGTCTGTGGTACAGATTTGATCTTCTCTGATCTTAAAGTCTTCATCACTTGACCTTCTCCTTCAGTATGTGGTGACAGAACAAGGAGAAATGGCCACAAACTGTGTCATGGGAAGTTCCACACAAATACACATGGGAACTTCTACACAGTGCAGTGATGGAGCACTGGCACAGGCTGCACAGAGAGGTGGTGGAGTCTCCTTCTCTGGAGACATTCAAAACCACCTGGACGCCTACCTGTGCAACCTGGGCTAGAGAGCTGCTTTGGCAGGGGGGTTGGACTCAGTCTCTAGAGGTCCCTTCCAACCCCTACGATTCTGTGTTTCTGTGTGTTTCTAGTAAATCAGAGGAAAATCTATAGGCATGCATCCCACTTTCCTGGATTCAGATGCAGATTCATAAGGTTACTCACAAATGCATACATGCTAGCACCTGTACAGCTATGCAGAAAGGTCAAATTAACCACATTTGGCACTCCTGGTAAACATTATTATAGAGTCTAGTAAGTATGCACAGTCAGAAAATACATCTTTAGTATGTATTTTCTGAATGTGTATCATTTTTCAATATTCAAGGGGAACAAGTTTGTGCAAAAAAAAAAAGTTATTAGCATTGTCTCTAGCTCAGATTCAGAAAGCTTATGTTTCACTTCACCCTCTCTTTGTTCCCTGGTTTTCAAAAATGCCAAGTAACAGTTCAAGGCATTCAGGTTTCCAGCCACTAACAGAAAGGCCAGTTTGTTGGCAGGAAATGGGGCAAAAAGAAAAGCCTGAGTACTCAGGTCTTGTTTAACCTCAGGGATACTATGCTTATGAATCCCTTGGGACTGCAGAAAGTCAAATGTCTTCGATGGCAAGTTGAACAAGAGCCAGTAGCATACCCTGGCAGCCAAAAAAGCCAATCATATCCAAAGGTGCGTGAGGCCCAGCACTGCCACCAGGCAAGGGAAGAAGTTCCACTTTGCTCTGTACTGTGTTGCCTCACCTTGAGCACCGTGTGCAGGTTTGGGTGCCACAATTAAAGGACATTAAAGTACCAGAGATTGACCAAAGAAGGGCTAGGAAGATGAAGTGAAGAATCTGAAGGGGAAGATATATGACAAGCAGCTGAGAACCTTAGGTGTGTTCAGCCCAGAGCAGAATAGGCCTCACAGCAGCTGCAGCTCCTGTGGCATGGAGCTGCATAAGGGAAGGGGCAGCTGGGGGTTGGGGAAAGGTTCTGCATCAGAGGGCAGCAGGCATGGAACATGTTGCCAAGGTCAGGGGGCACAGCCCCGAGCTTCTGGAGTGCGAGGAGTATTTGGGTAGCTCCTTTAGAAATGTAGTTTGGATTTTGCATACAGCCAAGAATTAGATTTGATGAGCCTTGTGGCTCCCTTCCAATTCAGGATACTCTATGAAATGTCAGATTTCTCTCCTCCTCAGCTTGTTAGGGACATCTAGTTCACCCTGCCACACTACTGCAACACATACACAATCTGTTCATCCAAACCTTTGTCTTCTTGGGAGTTAAAAAAAAAAAAAAACAAAAACAGTAGAAGTGAATGTAGGTGAAGCTGCCACAGTTCCAAACTCCCCAGTCCAACCTGCAGCAGGACAGCATCTTTTTAAATAGGCACTCATGCAAACGCAGACATGTATTACTTATACACGGGACAGCATAGGCACATTAAGCACTCAGAAACACAGACAGCACCAATGGCCTCAGCTTGTTTCCTTCCCTAGAAGATTAGAATGGTGGTCCATTGCTCACACCTGGAATTACTTGATGACAAGATTAACAAACTAAATAAAATACTTTACATCGCTCTTCAGACTTCTAGACCACCTTCTGGTTTATCTGTGGATGTTTATCACATCATTTGATCCTAAATTCTCTCCCACTGAAGCTCACTTTTCTGTGAGAGTCTGAAAATTACTATCTGCTGGAAACCAAACTCCTTTCTCAACATCACAACTGGAACCTTCTTTAGAACAGAAGATAACACTTAACCTACACATAAAAGGAAGAGCTAAATTGACTTTATCATCTTATTTGCTGAGTCCTGTCCTTTATCTAGTCAATATTTGTAATGAGTAAGCCTGTCTTTTTCTAAGCTTATCTAAAGGTTTTCCAGACCATTTAAGTTTTATGAGTTTGATACATTTTCTTTAAAGGTTTTCTAGAACTATCTGGAATGTACTATAATACACATTAACACCAGGCAAGAGAAAATAATCCCCTTTGTAAAGGCAAAGGGACCAGTGCAAACAAGAAGGTGTTACAAAAAGAAAAGGATGCTCACCCATCCCTTAGAAACTAGGCTCACAGGGAAAGAACTCCAATATAAAGGATCTCCAGCAAAAGAGCCTTCCTTAGTGGCATTCAGCCCTTAAATGAGGTCTAAGAGGGGTGGAGCCTGGTTCTACCCTTTCTGGTCATACAGGTGAACTTCTTTCACCTGTGCTCCCAGGGCTGACTGGGTCTTCCCTTCAGGTGCTCAATCAGTGACTCAGCAGTCCCCCCATACACCCTTCTAAAACCAAGTGGACAGGCTCTGAATATAAAGGTGCTAACAGGTGCATCAGCCATTTAGCTGTAAAAAGTGCATACTATGTAGAATTCACTATCTTGAAAACAATCATTTTTCACAATGGAGGCTTCTTCATAGCTTAATGGTATCTTAAATTTGAAAAATGCAGCAAAAAAACTAAATTGAAATTGGTGCTTTCATGTAACTTATTGAAGCCTCACTTCATTACTGGTTTTGTTCCATATGATGATAAAATCCTATATACTGCATAAAACTCAGTCAACTGCATAGTGTGTATACTATGTATAGTATTGCACACACAAACGTTATATAATTCATAATAAAGAATACATGCTATATGAGTAATTTTAGATGTATTATTTGTATGTGCATTTATTGTGCATTTAAAGTAATATCAGCTATTTGTGTTTTGTACACATCTGACAGGTACAAAAAATCCTGTAAGATGGTAAACTGCTCATAATTAATGTCATAAAAGCTAGAGATCTCCTTAAAACAAATTTCAAATCATTTTTATATCATAAGGGAAAAGGGGAACCTTCACTAAAAATGATGACAGATTTGATGCAGTGGAAAATAAATTATCCCCCATCTAAGGATGAGAAAACCCATGGAAACCTGAAGTAGCTCTAGAAGTCATGCAAGCAATATCACTGGGAGAAAATATTAAGGTCAAGAAACAAATTTTGAAGGGGATGTGTAACATGTTTTATTCGAACAGCTGTATTAGAAATTGTGTTCAAGCTTCTGAGCACACAAACCATACTTCAAGAGCAGCCTAACGACAGGTATTACAGGCCAAATTACAATTTCTTAGAGAAATATTTACTGTGAAGGAAGAAAGGAATATCACAAGTTCAGCCACTCATGGCAATGTAGCTGAAGCTGGATGTCTGAAGTGTGTAAATAAGTCCCTTACATTTTTTTCATTGATTGCAGGAATTTCACATCGAGTTGCTGTGACTCCCATCCAGAATATATCTTTCCTAATTAGCCTGTGCATGTCTTTAAACCACATGTTATATGGGCTATTAAACAGAGGAAAGGCAAATTAACAGTAAATCAATCTCTTCCACCAATCCTTTCCTGTAGCCAAGATAATTACAGTGCATACCTGCTAATGCAGGCACATCTGATAGGGTCTGACTGAGCTCCTGATCAGTCCTTCTTCATGGTTCCTGCAACCCCGGTCTCCTGCTGCCCCATGTAAATTGTTCACCCCCAATGTCTGAGTGCTTGTTCAGAAAAGTCAGTTATCTGAACTGTTCTGTTTCCTTGTTTCCTCCTTATGCCTACCAAAAGCAGTCCTTGAAGAGGCACATAATAGGTCTCAGCAAATAGGGGGCAGAATTAAATGAAACTAGGAAAGGAATGGCTTCTCTCTCATACATATGCACATATTCCTCTCTCTCTTATTCCCATGGGCTTTCTTGAGGAAGGCAAAATGGGTCCCCTCAACTCTCCCTAATTCTGATTGTTCACAACAAAAATTAAGTCAAATGCACAAAATGTATGCACATTTCAAAACTGAAGCCAGCTGCATTATCTCAGTCCCAGATAACTGCGTGTTGCCACTGATAACACAGCAGGCTATCTAGAAATCCTGGGAAAGAAAAGCATCTGAAACAAAGTGTTGTGTATCAAAAACATCCCTATTTGAAACAACCAGAAAACCTTCTTATTTCTGTATGGTAATCAAAGATCTTGCAGAGGCAAGGCTCCTTAAACTGACGTGAATCACCATGCAGTTTCCATAGCAAGAAGGGTATTTCCACACGCTAACTCTGTTTGTTATAAAGCACTTCTCAGTGATATTAGAAAGCAACAAAACTAATCAGTCTCCTCATCCTAACACCTTAAAATCAAAAAAGAAAGAAAAAAAGAAAGAAAAGAAAGGAAAGAAAGGAAAGAAAGGAAAGAAAGAAAGGAAGAAAGGAAGAAAGAAATTAAAGAAATAAATATTCAGTTCAAGTATTTGCCATGCCCTTTCAAGGACGTTCTCTTCATAGCTCCTTTTCCCATTCTCTCTCCTACTTTCAGAACTGAAGGGAACTCTTAATGCAGAAGGCCAGCCCTCCTTTGCAGTGAATCTTTCATGAAACTTTCCATCCATCTGGGAGGGCAGGGAGGGGCATATGTCCTGCAGCAGCTCCTCCCCATGACTTAGCTTGAAGCCCAAATGCCCATGTTCTTCCACCAGGACTTTTAGGGTTTGGCACTCACAACATTGCCTGGAGTTTTGATGCTAGTCATCAGCCTATCCCCTCACAGAAAGAAGTTGGGCTTCTGCGCTGTTGTACAATAATTGGGCAACACTTTTAATATCTTAGCTCAGTAATTCATTAATGTGTCACTTTTCCCACACTTTACTGGACTCCTGTTTCACTTAGGCAGTCACCAGGATGTCAGGTACAATAGCAGCTTCCTGAGTGTTCTCAGCCAAAATGCCAAAAATATAATGGCTATTCTTTTTGTTTTTTAATATAGTTATCTGGATGGTGGCTGTAGGTATTTGATGGGCTTGCTGTATGATCTACATTTCTGTATAGGAAGATGATGATGATGCTAATAAAATGATTATTTGAATAGCACTTTATGATTTAAAAGGAGTGATTTGATGCACATGTACATGAGTCCGGACCTGGAGCTATTATATCCAATTAAAGTGTTCTGCACTTGGGCATGCATTACAGTTAGTGCTCACGAGAAATAAATGTATTTGTATTTTCAGTCTGATTATAAAATTGAATCAGTGTTTGCCTCCAGCTTAACCCTCTTACAGCTGAGTGGCTGAAGCAAAACTACAGATGAATCTAATAGACTAAATCTCTTCTTTGAAAAGGCTAACTAAATTAGATGGGGTAATTTTCTGTCTCTTGCATCTTTCTGCTTTGTAGTACCATGCACTGCTGAATGTCCCAGAGGAATCAGAGCACTGGTACCCTCTGCCTGCCCCATAAAACTGAAAACAAAAGCACTCACCCCTCCCTAAGGTCCAAGCTGTCATCATGGACAGCACAGACATTGCACTTCATTAGTCCCAACTGTAACAAGAACAACAGAGAGATCATTCTGTTAAAAAAGGAATACCGCATCAGAAAAAAAGTGGCATTTTGTATATTCAAAGTGCATCAGGAACAGCCACTGGGACAATCTCTTTCCACAGGTGTTATCTAATGATCTACCAGCAAATTGCTACAGTGTTGGAGGGGATAGAAGAGAGCAAGTGAAGCGTCACATCCAATGGGGAAATTAATAAGCCTTAATCACCCTGAGAGACTTTACCTGGGCTTACACTTACACCCTCTGTCATGGGTCATTTAAGCTTAGCCTTGAGCATTCACTCTGAGTTAGAACTTTGTTGAAGAGCATACTCCAGCTCAGCTACATCTCTGTCTGCCAACCTTGGCTAAGGGGTTAACTTCACAGGTTAATGTTGGGTCTCCCTTGTCTTTCTGGACCTGGATCTGACCTGTGGATTATCTTCTTGGCTTGATCTTGGACCTCATGCCTTATTACCATGAGCTTGCCTAGTGATCTAGACACTTGCTTGAACCTATCCATATCTCTGGGCCTGTGCCTGATTCTATGCTAGGTTTAGTTGGATGAGCTTTGTCTGTTGAGGCTTTGCTGACTCCATGGAAATCCCTGTGGCTTTTGGCAGCCAGGGAGCTGCTCGCCTTTGCTGCACACTAACAACATCACTTCATGAAGCAGAGTGTCAGTGTTTTCTTGGATAGTAAAAAAGGACTGGAATTGCTTTTGGGGCTGAATGAAGTCAAGCAGAAGCTTTAATTGAGGAGGAAAAAAAAAAATCACAGACCAGAACTAAAGAAGGGAATGCTGCCAAGCATAGGAATCATCTACAAGCTTTCCAGGACCTTGACTTAACCCTTTTAACAATAAATACATAAGTCAGACTTCTTCAGATTCATTCCTCAAAAATGGAAAGTATCTGTTGCTTGCTACCTATATCCATTCAGGGTTCTCCCTGACTCTAAAACTGGCCAGAACTCAAATGAACAAGGCAGTGACATTGGACAGTTGGAGCCCCTTAGTGCATGTGTTAATCCTATTAGTCAGAATAATATAATCTTTAGCTTTAGACGCTGACTGATACATTCAGTTGTAATTGTGGAAGGAGTGCATGTGCAAACATAGGTACCTAGAGTGATGATTTACCATTTCGCTGCTTGCCAGATTGACGGTACAGCTAAGAGGACTTCCTTCTTGGTGCATCCTTGCTTCATTTGGAAAAGGTCAAAGACAGAGTGTGCAGGCTTTGCTTACTGAAGTCAGTGTTCCTGCAGAACACTGCAGGATCTCTGCAGAGCTTGTCTGGAGCAATTGGGGTGCAATGTAACATGACAGTAAAACAACTGTGTGGTAGCCAAAGAGAAAGTGAAAATAGGAATTGCCAGTTACACATGAGAAATGAATGGCAGTCTATCTGCAAGCAGATATCCCTGGGATGCTCCAAAAATCCACCCAGGAAAAAAATAGTACAACTACCTTCCTGCTGTACGCCTCATTTTCGAGCTGTGAGAAGGGCTAGTGCTCATTCTGGGAAATTGTAGTGATACAGGGTTGGGCTGGAACCAAAGGAGCCTCCAAAACAGGATTTTGTGGTTCTTCCAGGTATCCAGTTTAGAGGATAGAAAGCTGCAGGCAGCATGCAGGCACTGAGAGAGTCTGGCATCCAGGCATTAAACAGAAAAAGATTTGGAGGACTGCCCTTTAAACCTAAGGAAGCTTTGCAAGATTATCAATCAAACATATTGCAATAGAACACAGACAGACTTACTGGATATTTAACTCTTGGCTGGTCAGTTGTTGCATTCATATGAGTAACTAGGATTCTGTTTGCTGCTAATAATATGAAAGGTTACACAGAGAATACACTAGCTTTGATTTGCTCGGTAACCTGAAGATTTGCTGTTTTGTCAATGCATTGATTTGGATGTAAATTGCTCATAGCTTTGTGCCCTTACAAGAGGTGTAGTGTTTAGAACAGAAATATCTATATTTTCTCTAAATTTTATCAGTTCAGTTAGGGGGCATTGGTTGTTTTTTTTTTCTTTTCTTAATTTGTTGCATAAATTGTTCAGTACTGGGTGTTATTAAGCAGCCATTTTTATGTAATTTTAGATCTATATTAAAGTATGGCTCAGGTTTATAATGCTTGATTTTTCAAAGGCACCACGGTCACACAAATCCCATTAACTTCAAAGGCTTTTAAGAGTACTCAGCACTTCTGAAAATCTGGTCATCCTGAGTGTCCATCCATATTTTAATCAGCTATTTAGGCCTTTGTGGTCAGTGCGCATACCACCTTATCCTGCTCCCAGAGAGCCCACTTACAGATGTCTCCTAATTCTCTATTTCAGAGTCAAGAGGTGGATTATAATGAGATTGCATGCCCTCCCTGTTTCTCACTCATATTTCAGTGTTATAAAGGGAAAAGATCTTCAGTGTTGAGATTTCCTGAAGGCTCTGCAGCCACAGAAGATGAATTTTTTCTCTAGTATGGATCAGCCTGTCTCTCTGGTTCCTCCCTTGTGCTTCCAGGCACACCGTAACCATCTGCCCAAAAGCAGCACTACAGTAGCAAGCACTAGAATACAAATAGGAAATGCAGCAAAATCTCCCAGACAAGGAATGTTGTGGGATGCGTGTTACTGTAAAGGTTCCCTGCAGGAGGATGCAGCATTCAAGTTCCCCAGCATGCTTTGTGGGACATGTTGTGTCCACACACTACCTCAGATCAAGGTAAGCAACCCAGTTATAAGTACCTATTACATGGTCACCACTATTTTGTTAAGCAAAATGGATGATTGGATGAGACTCTCAGTGTGCGCAGCGGAGCACTGTCCTCAGTTCTCACACACTTCTCAGTGCCCAATAGCTCCGGTTCAAACTCTAGCTTGGTCAACAAGATCACAGCTGTATCACTTGATGTCTACAGATATGTAATGGTATGGAACAAAGTAAGGGGTAGCCTTCCTTGACAGAGTCTACCAGAGTAACCAATGCAAATTTTCTCCCCTATATTAACATGGGAAGAGAATCCCAGTGTTAATCTCTCATTATAAATACTGTCTTTCATTTCCAGAAATTTGTCCTTTCTTTGCTTCCTTAGACTGAAACATGGCAGTATTTCCCACATGTCATTATGGAGTGTAAAGACATCCCTCACAAGCTGAAAAAGAAATCATGAAAATATCTTTACCATCCTCTTTTAGTAGACATTGACATTGACATTGACATTGACATTGACACTGACATTGACATGACACTAAGCTCAACTTACCTGAACCAGTTTTCAACGGGGGACAATATGTAGAAGAGATTACTATAGAATGTTTTTATATTATAGATTATTCTTATAGACTATTATCACCTGTAAGATTCTAAGTAATGAAACAGTAAGCTAAGGAGAGAGGGGGGGGGGAAAATGTGGGAAAGAAAGAGATTGAGAGATAGAGATCCAATAGTATCCTTCTAATGAAGTCTGATCAACGAGCACTAGATGTGATTTTGGTTTGACATGGAGAAAGCTGATCTACAAAATTACCAGACACTCCTCTGGAGAGGAGTGATACTTCACCTTTTTACCATATTGTTAATAGGTAAGTTCAGCAGTACAATGAAAATGTTCAAATGGAAGTTAAGCCACAGCTGGTTTATAAAGCGCCATTGTGCACTCCTGCACAAAGATAAACTTTTTTAAAATATCAGTGGGTGCACTCTGGACTGTAGTTTCTCACTCAGGAGGGAAGGGCACTTTCCCTCGAAAGCATCATGCTGCTTAGGATGCAGACAGATGGCATACCCAGGAGCCTCCTGGGCACACAGATGTGAAACTGTTAGAGAGTCTGGGTGTGAAAGACTCACTTCTTACAGAATGACCTAGAAAATTAGGCAAATCATGGACAGCATTTGTTGGCCCAGCTGAGTATCTTTTGACTTCCTTGCTACCAGCTAGCTCTGCGCAAGGTGTGTCCACATCTGTTCACTGAAGGAGGGAAAAAGAAAATGCTCATTAAAATTAACTCAGACTCACTTTAAATTCAACTCATAGAGCTAGAGTTAAGTCCCGTGTTGGAAGCACAGAATTAGTATTTGCGACACAAAATGAAGGAGATTTATTTATCACAAGGTTCAGAGATGATGCCACATTCTTGCTTTTTACTTCTGCCTATTGATCTTGAATAGTCTGAGCCTCCCCAGTCCAGTAACTGATCAAGCTCAGCAGTGGCTCATTTTCTGTGGGTGTGTAGCTATATATAGTAGCACTCTCAATATCACATGAGGGTTTTTTTTAAGCAGTATTTGAAGAAATTCATGAGTCACCAGATGACTCCCTTTGAACAGTGAGTTTTATTCACCAGTAATGTAAAGATATGGCCAAAACTCATAAAATATACTCAAAGAAATTATCTGCAAAGACAATAAAACACCTCTGCAATATATTTCCTTGACTGCCTCTGTCTTTGCACGCTTACAAAAAAAAGATTTTTTTTTCATGAGCGCTCCATCTTTCGGGTCTCCATGTCTGATGGGCCTCTTAACTGAGGTTTGTGGGTTTTGGTTTGACCCTTCACAGAGCGAGAGAGATTGACAGCATGGCTGATTTGGGCTTGAACTCCAAACTCCCACGATTCTTCGTGGTGTGGTGGAGGCGAAGGCTTGATTCATGTCTATCCTCATAAGCACTTTCTAATGTTTGCTGGCACACTGCATTTTTAGCTGTTAATCATGTTGTTTTCATACGACATTCCTCTCCCCCAGAATTTCCAACACTGATCTCTTACTATCCCTGCTAAAAAATTCAACCAGCATATATATATTTGTCTCCTAAGTCAAGGAGACCACAAGTGGGAGTAGCACTGCAACCATTAATGGAGTAATGGGGCAGTGTTATCATTTATTTTTTCACTGTGCCAGTAAGGACAAGCTGTGGTTTACAGATTTCACAATCTTGCTTTGTCAGACAGACAGACTGCTATGTAAAATACTACACAAAATCCTGAAAGGATCTTGAAGTCAGATCCAGTTCAAATTTCAGCTAGATGAGCCAGCTGGAAAAATCAAAGAAGATAAAAAAGGGAAGAGGAGAAAAAAAGAACACTGCCAGACTATTTCTTCATAAACTGTGTCAGTTTGATTTCTGGCAGACACAGGTTGAGTTTATTATTGCATTTTCTAATACCCCCAAGCTTTGGGACATTTCTCTTTGCAATTTTGCTGAATTTATTATCACACTATTAGCTCAGCCTGCTTAATAGCCTGTGTCTGGAAGGCAGCTGGTCCTGCTCCTAAGAGAAGCCCCCACACCACACATTTACAAACACTCTCAAGACACTGCAATCTTCCATTTGCTTTTCCTTTTCCTTTTCTTTTTCCTTTTCTTTTTCCTTTTCATTTTTCTATCTCTCTTTCCCTTTTTTTCTTTTTTCTTTTTCTTTTCCTTTTTCTTATTCTTTTCCTTTCTCCTTTTTCTTTTCCTTTTTCTCCTTTTCTTCTTCTTTTCCACTGCAATCATAAATGTATAACATTTGTTGGTTTGAACAAATATCCTCTCCAAGTTGAAGAGGAAGAGGCCAGGAACTGAAGATAGAGGACAATACTCTGGCCCCATCAAACTCTGAGGGAATGCTGCCATTGACCTCAGTGAGACCAGGATTTTAGTCTGAGTTTTTCTGCAAAGCCGGTTTCTATGTCACATCTTTCACATGGACATCTCAGAGAATGATCAAATGGAGAAGATGCTGTTCCCTCAGCAAATGATTGCTCTGCCAGAACACAGACATTACAGGAGGGGAATTCCTATTTATCCTAGATTATTATCATGTGAGGACCCTACTTCCAGCACTGACTCAAGCACTGATTCATAGATTCATTAGGTTGGAAAGGACCTACAAGATCATCTAGTCCAACCATCCTCACACCACCATCCCTACCCACTAAGCTACTAAAGAAAATCCCTTAGCACCTCATCTAAACGCTTCTTGAACAGCGCTAGGGACGGTGCCTCAACCACCTACCTAGGCAGGCCATTCCAGTGCCTGACCACTCTCTCAGAGAAAAAATTTTTCCTCAAATCTAATCTAAATCTTCCCCGGCGCAACTTGTGGCCATTCCCTCTTGTCCTGTCATTAGTTACCTGGGAGAAGAGGCCGACCCCCTCCTCACCACAGCCCCCCTTCAGGAAGTGGTAGAGTGCAATGAGGTCTCCTCTGAGCCTCCTTTTCTCCAGACTAAACAATCCCAGCTCCCTCAGCCGCTCCTCGTAAGAGTTGTGCTCCAGACCCCTCACCAGTTTTGTTGCCCTTCTCTGAACACGCTCCAGTGCCTCGATGTCTTTCTTGTAGTGAGGGGCCCAAAACTGAACACAGTACTCGAGGTGCGGCCGCACCAGAGCTGAGTACAGGGGGATGATCACCTCCCTGCTCCTGCTGGCCACACTATTCCTAATACAGGCCAGAATGCCATTGGCCTTCTTGGCCACCTGGGCACACTGCCGGCTCATGTTGAGCCGAGCATCAACCAACACCCCCAGGTCCTTTTCCTCTATACACTCCTCAAGCCATTCTGCCCCAAGTCTGTAGCATTGCATGGGGTTATTGTGGCCAAAGTGCAGGACCCGGCACTTGGCCTTATTGAACCTCATCCCATTGACCTCAGCCCAACTTTCCAGCCTATCCAGATCCTGCTGAAGGGCCTCCCCACCCTCAGGCAGATCGACACATCCTCCCAACTTGGTGTCATTCGCAAACTTACTGAGGGTACACTCAATCCCCTCATCCAGGTCATCAATAAAGATATTAAACAGTATGGGCCCCAATACTGACCCCTGGGGGACACCACTCATGACAGGACGCCAGCTGGACTTGACTCCATTAACCACTACCCGCTGGGCACGGCCCTCTAGCCAATTCTCAACCCAGAGAAGAGTGAACCTGTCCACACCATGGGCTGCCAGTTTCCCCAGGAGAATACTGTGGGAGACCATGTCAAAGGCTTTGCTGAAGTCCAGGTAGAGTACATCAACAGCCTTTCCCTCATCTACCAGTCTGGTCACCCAGTCGTAGAAGGAGATGAGGTTGGACAAGCACGACCTGCCCTTTGTGAACCCGTGCTGGCTGGGTCTGATCCCCTGATTGCCATGCACGTGCCATGTGATCTCCCTCAAGATCAATTGCTCCATAACTTTCCCTGATACCGAGGTCAGGCTGACAGGCCTGTAGTTCCCCGGATCTTCCTTACAGCCTTTCTTGTAGATGGGAGTCACATCGGCAAGCCTCCAATCTTGTGGGACCTCTCCAGATGACCAGGAATGCTGATAGATGGCAGAAAGCGGCTTGGCAATCACCTCTGCCAGCTCCCTCAGCACCCTTGGGTGGATCCCATCTGGCCCCATGGACTTGTGGCAGTTCAGATGGAGGAGCAGGTCTCTGATCAGAATAGCAGAGTTAGTAGTGCTGGTCACCAGGCCATCAGAGCCTAGGGCAACCGCACCATTGCAATTCTCTTCTAACCTGGCAGCCTCCAGCCATCCCTAGACACCACCCCTTTCTCCCTCTCCTCCAGGGAAGACCTGACCTGCTGCAGTTCTGATAGGATCACAGCAGGAGAGAATATCTATTGGCTTCAAATCTTGCCACAGCTAACCATCACCTTGACAGCCTTGGCCATGGGGCACCAACTTTTTCTACACTGCAATGCTTATTGTCTTGGGCACAGCCACTGAATGGCATAAATAAATAAATAAATAGATAGACAGATAGACAGACAGATAGATAGATAGATAGATAGATAGATAGATAGATAGATAGATAGATAGATAAAAGCAAGAGATATTAAATACTAAACACACTTGTCAATCCAGAATGTAACTCTGGAAAACTGCAGACTATAGCCACCCTCCAAAGACTAGGAGGTTTTGTGTTAGCTTCAAAAATTCCACCCCATCTTCAGCTTTACACTGATAAACCCTGATGATGTTTCTGCAAAGCAAAGCCACAAGCCAGTGAATCAAACCAGTCATGTACATTAAATGAGCAGCAACCACTACCATTAGAGAACATGCAGGTGTTAAACAACAAACACCACTGAACCCAGAAATAGCTTTTGTCCTATTTGCTGTGTCTCATGCACACAAAGAAGAGTCTGCTCATTTGTTTCCAGGCTTAGCTGCTGCTTGATTTTGTCTTTATAGAGGACTATAAACAAAGTCTCAGCTTTAGTTCAGTGAAAAGAAAAAGAAGTCAGTATCTTCATTAGTCACCATTTTCAGCCTTCTCCACCTTTGATCACAGCCTGAAGACTCAGAAGTTTCACAATACACCTGCTAATTGCAGTACATTTCAAATTAATAGTCTGGCACTAAGAAAAATATTCCACGGATTAAATGTTCTTCTCAATGATGGATCTGTTATTTTCTGGTTCATTAGATATTTTAAACGGCTGTTTTCTTTTGTCATGAAAAGTCACCCCAGCCACCATGTAACACTCTGTCTCTAACACCTCTCTGGAGTTAGCATTACAGATGGCCTCCTTCTAATCATTCTCCCTAGAACATTCTTCCCATTAATCTTACAACGAAGGATGACCTCATGTAGTGCACTCAAAATGACAGAACTGCTCTTCTGCAAACAAGAATGAGTTTTGGTGAATAGGCAACAAGGAGAGGGTAGAAGAATGATTTCCACTATCTCTTCTAACACTAGACAGGGAGCCAAGTGAAACTTGCAGGTAACAGGTTAAAATAGAAAACCACACCTGGTAGCTCTAACAATTTAGCCTCTTTTCCATAGGAAACTAAGAATGCTGAAAAATTGCATGAGCTTTACAAAGAAAGAATTAGATATGTTCATGAGGGAAATAAATCCATGAAGAAGCGTTAAACAAGTTGTTCTCTCCAACAAGTGAACTGCTGCCTTGAGTATACCAATTTAAAGAGAAAGAACTGAAATCTACACTAGTAAGTCATCCTTACAATTAATCGTACCAGGTATTAGAGAAAAACATACCCAGAATGTACTCTTGATTTAACAGTATTTCTTGTAGCTCTGTGAAAGAGGTAAAAAACCATGGAATTTGCATGATTATACATATCTGCTGGAGTAACAGCTCAGGAGACTACTACTACCATTAGTTTCTTGCATTTTTATGACCTCTCACTGATAATTTTAATTTTCTTTTTATTATATTTATTCAATAATTTTTACATTCAGCTTTAATTGTATCTTTTATTACACAAGACTGGGATCAAATTTAGATGAACTGCTTTAAATGGGAAGGATGATAAATTCTGGCATATGGCTTGAACATTAATGTGAACAGTGTTCCTTTCATATAGAAAGGACCTGCTTGAAAGGTCTATAAAATGCTGAGAGAGTCTCTTCTCAAGATGATCAGTCTGGAAGTGCTTGTTAGAGTCAGCAATAAAGAGCAAGAGTGGGAGCTAATGAGAGAAGACCCGTTAGACCATCCCACCACTCGTTTCAGATACTTCACCTTGACTATTCAGGCTCTCTACATTTGGCCCTGCTCTTCTCTGTGAAAGGCAAAACCCAAGACAAATTCAAATTTTTTTGAACCAGATAAATGGCAAGCACCTTCAAATATGGTCTTTTTTTTCCTGTGGCATGCTGATAAAGACAAGTGGCCCATGTCCAGCAAAGGTACCCTCCAGTCAAACCTCTTCAGGGGCCAACATAGATGCTTTATGTCCCATTAGCTGTAATTGTGGCATGTTGGTTTTCCTCCACAAACAAGGTTAAGCAGACTCCCCCTCTCTGCACACAAGCCATGAATACTGAGCTCACTAGGACATACAAGTCAGCCCCATGCTTCACTGCATGGCAGCATGATGATGTGTCTTTGACTGTGCACAGTAACCTACCTAACATCAAGCATAGTCTGTGGAGATTGCACAGTAACCTACCCAACATCAAGCATGGTCTGTGGAGATTTGACACTTGATAGTATGCAGGGTGTAAACTACAATTTCACAGTCCTAGGAGCTCTTCCAAGTTTCAGACTGAATAGGAGTCTTATTAATTAAACATGCTCCATGTTATTACAGCTCTTGTATCAATTGGGCCCTGAATTGGTGCCCTGCTATTCAGAGTGAAAATACTGTTGTCCTTTGGATCTTGCATTGGTGTTTTGACTTATTAGTTTTGTTGTTTAATCCAGATTTTCAAACATGTGGTTAATAAAAACTGAAGGCTTCCATTATGTAGCTATAGCACTGGCCATACTTATAAATTTAATTACTTCTCGTGGGCTTGTACTAATTATATCACTTCAGTTTTATTTAAATCCTTATGAAACCTTTTGATTCAGAAGAGGAGAAAAAAAAAAGAAGAAAAGAACTTTATATTCATGACAGTAATGCATCAGACTCCCAGTTTGACCAGCACTCTCACTGCCCACTTTGAAATGAGCAACTTTTCACTTTCAGCTTTACCCAAACTCATCTGCTGGGCATTTGATGTTCCTTCCTCTCCAGGGGAAGTAATGTGTTGGATTTAACGATTTTTTATCTCGTTAATACAAAAATAGCATCAGTTTCTGCTGAATATAGAAATCTGAAGTAAAAAAGAAAAATACATTTATTATTGTGTAGATTTAATACAATTAAAATTCCACAACAGGCTCCTAGGCTCTGTGTAAGGGTAGATCTGTAGACCTGATCTGCTACTTCCTCCCTGAATTTATGATGCCTTTTCTGTTAAGGAAGATTAAAATTTATTTTCTGTTGAATTTCTTCTCAATATCTTTCCTTGCCACCACAGTCAAGTCAAGGTTTCTTCTGGGTGAGGTAAGAGAGGCATAGAAGGTAGCAGCTGAGCGATGCTCATAAAAGCTGCAGTGGTTTGAAGGACCCTTGAGAGTCACACACCAACAAACTTTTCTGAGTGAACTGAGTGTCAAAGCCAAACAATTAACTTTGAAGCTCTTCCTCATCTGGCAGGTTACGTAGTGCTAATGCAGGAGAGCACACTATGTGGTGACAGCATGCATCCAGGGACAATAAAGAGACATAAACAGACAAAAAATGTCAGAAAGGTGTTGCTGTAGGGGCAATCTGTGCTATCTGCCAGCCAGCTAGAAGAGATGAAGGGAGGAGGTCTCCTCTCTGTCCTTCAAAATACTATACGTTTGATCCAGAAGGAAAAGAACTGGGCAAAATATATCTCCTCAGTGACACTACATCTGAAGTGAGGAGCACCCCAGTGTGGGAGAAGAGATCTACTTGGAGAAAGCAGCAGGGCAATACTCAGCAGGATGCCTTCTTGCACTGCCAGAGGAGACTGGAAAACTATATACAACCAAAAACCATTTTTGGTAGCACACAAAATGTTGGCCTTTTAGAAGGCATGGAAAATGCCACCCTTGTAATGGCCTGGAGAATCATAAAATCATAGAATGGTTTGGAAGGGACTTGTAAGATCACCTAGTTCCAACTCCCTGCTATAGACAGGGACACTTCCCACTAGACCAGGCTGCTCAAAGCCCCATCCAGCCTGATCTTGAATGCTTCCAGGGAGAGGGCATTCATAACCTCTCTGGGCAACCTGTGCCAGTGCCTTACCATCCTCACAGTAAATAATTTCTTCCTACTATCTAGGCTAAATCTACCCTCTTCCAGTTTAAAGCCATTTTCCCTTGTCTGGCTGCTATATGCCCTTATAAAATGTCCCTCCCCAGGCCCCCTTCAGGTACTATAAGGCTGCTATGAGGTCCACCCAAAGCATTTTCTTCTCTAGGCTGAAAAGCCCCAGCAAATCTATGCCCTTTCAGATGTCCATGCCCGTAAGAGGTGATGCGCACCTCACATAACAACTGGGGCAGCCACAGAGGGAAATAATAGAATCAGCAGCAGAGGTGAGGATTGTGTTTCTTCAATCTGGGATGAACACCAGGCCTAAATACTAGAATAGATGGGCAAGTCAAATGCTTATTCATCACTGCAAATCCAGGGATCATCATCTGAAAACATTCACCAGACCACCTTGCACAGGGATATCACAGCTTATCAATTTATAACCACTAAAAAAAATGTGAAAATTTGAGCATCCATTAAATACTTCCATCAGCTGTTCATTTGGTGTGTGTCTTGACACAGGCACATATTATTGTTTTTGGATTCTTCCTGCTTTCTTCCTATGAGCTGCAGATACAGAAGTCCTGGTCCAGTCCAGCTGACTATTGCCTCTGCAAGCCAGAGCCAGCTGTACCTATGCAATTTTTAACAGCTGTTTTTTAACAAACCAAAAAATTTTGCTGGGAGAAACAGTGAGGGACCTCACATTGGAGGACTCACTGTTCTTCTGTTTATGAGATGAGTTTTGTTTGTTATTTCAGAAGGTGAGTGGAAGGATCCTATTGTTCAACAAGGTACTTCTGGTATAATAACCAGAAGATTTTAATTTAAAGAAATAAAAGGATGAATTTTGCCAGCCACACAGAAATTAGAATTAAAAAGACTATTTCACATCTGGATGATTGACTCCAATTTACAACCGTCTTGTAACAATAATCATTTCAATAATGTGGCTTGCCAAGGGTTTTAGGGCAGGTAACTGAATTATAGCAAATCTTTACAATTACAACGTTTATAATGAATGCAGCTAGTGAAGCCTCAGCAGCCTTCTCTTTTCATTTACTGTTGATTGTTCACTCAAGGAGGATCCCACCCTTCAGCAAAGAGCAGCAAAGCAGCACACAAATCAGTCAAGCCAACTGCAGCCTCTAGGAGAAGAGGCTGAAGAATGGGAGGGCACTGGTGATGCATATAGTCTCCTAGTGCTCATCCTAATTGTTTTTCTAAGGACTGTTCGCATCTATTTATTCCTGTGCCAGCTTCTTTTCTTCGATCACTTTGAAGCTTCTCTATGCAGTCAGTGAAGAAGAAGCTGATCATGCACCTTCACACTATGCTTAATGGGGAAGTAGGTCTGCTGGTGGCAGGGGAAAAGGCTCAGATTGCCTGTAAGGCCTAATTATGGGGAAGACATATTTGGGGTTATTTTGTAGCATAAAAACACCACAACAAAGGGAATGGTAAAGCCTGCCATCTCATATCACTCTGTGACAATGGGCTCTGTTAAGGAAATACAGAAGTTCTTATTCTACTTGCTATACTCCTTCACAGCTCTTTGCTAAAGGGCAGTTCCCTCCCTCACAAGGCTGGAGAAGAGCAGGTCTGTTGCATGCTCATAGACACTGCATTTCAGAGAGCATGGGGCCACCCACAGTATTTGCATCACAGGAGGTTCAGACAGTTCTTCCTTCCTATCTTCCATCATCCTGACAAGCAGGATAGCCTAAATGCCTGTTGTGAGTTCAATCCTTCACTGTGTGAGAGCCCAGCACACCTGAGTGGCCAGTCCTGGCCTGCTCTCCTCATCCAGGCTGCTCACCAATGATCTTCAGAGCATGCAGACAAGACCTAACATGGAAATCACCAAACTAAGTACTAATATCTACTGTGAAGAGCTAAATGTCATGAAACTCAGTACAGCATCCTAAGTAAGCTCGTCAGTTGGCACCTCAACATCTGCTCAGACAGTGCACCAGAAGGTGCATTTTTCTTGTACCTTGCAGCAGTACTGGATATCTCTTACAGGTACATGAACTAACTTGGTTGAAAATGGAAAATATGGCATTACTACAGCACTAAACCACACTCCTGGCTTACATATGGAGTACAAATGTTAATGTGGACTTGTACAAGTAACTATAAAGAACATGTGTTAGTAGAGCTTCAGATTCACATTCCAGAAAACCATTATCTTTTGGCTTGGTTCAACATGTTAATAGTACTAGCAGCAGTTTGTAAGCACACATGTGTTCTCAAATGGTTTTCTTCATTAGCCTCATATCAATAGTGATAGTGATGTGTGACTGAGTCTGACTTCTAAAACTGTCAGTTGTCATCCCATAAATAAATAAGCAATAATCAAAGCAAGCTACAACCTAAGCAGCCTTTAGGGATCCTTCAGTAGTATGATCGCACTGGGTCATCGCTGCAGATTTGTGCTTAAAAGCACAAGTTGCCTTTTTTTGAACTCAATGGGATTTTTGTAACAGCAGTGGAGATCCATCACCAACAATGAAAGTCAATGGTTCAAAAATTTCTGGTGTGCTGAGCCCAGCATTTATCCTGGTGATATACAGTTTAACTCTTTCTTTGTTCCTTTATATCCTGACTGCCTCTGACAGCTGCCTCCCATTCAGACACCAACCATTTCCCAAGTAAAGAGACATCTTCTAGGTTTGAGCAGTACCTGGCAAAGTAATGATGGTAATAGTAAGGATTCTTATGTTTCCAAAGGAGTTACAGAGGGACTTGACAGAGTTTAATAAAGTGAAGAAATCATTCTCCTCCTGCAAGAAGAGCTAAAAGATGAGTGCTCTTACCTCACTCTTCAGGACGTGCTTCATCTCTTTCAATACTGACCATTGTAAGTCTGGGCTATCCCCTCTGCTGCTCTGGTTTCTTCGCCAGCAGGAGTTATAACTAATTCAGTCAGGCAAACCAAAAGTCCACCTTAAAACTTCAATTTCTGCCCTCGTGACTTAACTCTCATTGTTCTTGGCAGACAGCATTCCTCATAGTCTGCAGACAAAAGCTTGGTTTTCTTAATGCCAGTACAATGAGCCAAGGTAGTTCTGCATTGCACAGATGTACAGCACCTTTGACAGAGAGAACAAAAAGCTCTCTCATATTAGCGCGTGTTATACAACCATGGAAAGAAACAGGAATACCTCTCTGACAAAATTAGCAGGATTTTTTTTTTTTTTGGTATTTGAATTATTCAGATACGAGTTTGCTTTTAAACCTCCAGCTCCAGATTTCTTCCACAGCATGGCCCACATTCAGGATATTGAATGTAACACTGTGCTGAACAAAGAGGAGTGTCAGCCAGCACATGTCACTGAATCTCCTGGGTGGTGCTGTAATTGACTTCTGATCTTCATTAAATGAAGCAACACTCAGCCCACCTCTTGTGCCCCTAAGCTGAGCAATCTACTAGTGGATTGTTTTCTTAGACCCATCACAGAATCCATGAGGAAGCCATGTGAAATTTGACTGCAGCCCATATCCCATTCTCCCCTATGGTTCATCCACATTTTAAAAAGAATGTACAGCCTATGTGGGGCACACTCTCAGAAGCAGAACTGATATTAGCGGCTGCGCTGTACTAGTCACAAACATTTTTTGTTTTACTGCTTGGGTGTGGAGAACATAATAGCCACCACACCAGAAGATAATCTATAAGTTTATGACACGATTAGGAAAAATCAAAACTTCAGTTCTAAATGCATCAAAATCTTGTTCTTCTCCTTATTAAGAAATGTATCTTTTCAACATTTCTGTTAACAGAAATGAGATTTCCTGCTCAGATGGGCAGAAACCTCACCAGGTTTTACACACCAGCAAAATCTCAACAAGTTGAAGAAAGCCAAACTCATTTGTTTTAAGAACTTAATACATGCACCCAAAACTGAAAGACACTTTTCACTGACAAGCACATCGGCTGTGAAGAAGGTTGTGCTATAAGTCCCTGATGAAGAATTAAGGGCTTGCAGCATCTCACAGGCAACAGTGCAGAAAGCAGGCAGTGAAACTGCCATCCCACTTTTCTTTTGTCCCTAGCAGAACAGAAGAGTTTTATCTACTGCAGAGGAAATGACAGGAAATGCTTGCATCTTCCCTCTTTTGCCTCATACAGAGGCAGGGGTTGGCTCAACTCTGTCCTTATAATAGCAAATTGAGAAAGTAGAAAGTCACAGCCCCTGACCTGTTTTTAGAAAACAGGGTATATGAATATCTTAGCTACGTAGAGGTTAACGCAAGCCAGGAACAAACACCACAGGACCCAGGGGATAAAAAACAGAGTCAGGGCAAGGACTTGTTTCTGAAGTGCCTTGGTTGATGATTTTGGTTTAGAAACCAAAAGCTGATGTTTTTTGTTGAACTGCTTTTTTATTTAATTAGAGATGGTTTTGTGACTGAGCTGTGACATTCAAGCAGGGAAAAAAGAGAAAAGGTTATACTGCCCTATGGCTTTGGTTATTGGCTCTTGTCAGCCTGCGTGGATGCTCAGTCAGAGCAACTGCAACAAGATATATTTTTAGGTCAGTGTGGCTTGGATCTCTGAAAAGCAAGACATTTGTTTCCAACCAGTTTCTGTTTTGTCCCAACCCATTACCCCAATGCTTTCGCTCACATTTATGTCAAAAAGACTTGAAATATTCCAGTAAAGAATTGCCTTCATTCTTTTGATGGATTCTCCTTCTTTTCACTAGAAAAATGTATGTCAGTTGACAGATAGGGTAGGAAAGAGACTCAAAGTCAATAAGAAAAGGAAGTATCAACTTTTAAATGATGCCATCAAGTTACAAGCCTTGTCACTTTGATCTCCTCTGGTGAATACTTGCTTTGGCAGCACAATCCCCCACACAGCTGGCTGAGAAGCAGCTGTGGCAGCAACACATAGATCACTTAAAGAATTTTTACCTCCCATTTACAAAGTTACCTATTTGCCCAGTAGGTTCAGAAGAAAGATCTAAATATGCCCAAACTACATGCAAAAGGACCGTGAGAAGTTCTGCACACGTCAGAAAGGACTTTTTACCCAGCAGGCTATATTTTTCAATACCAGGAGAATTTTAACACAAGGAGTTCCATTCAGATCTTCTACGCATGAGTAAGAGCACTCCAGGATGGAAGCTAATTAAACACCTCAAGTATCACTTTCCTAATATCCTAGCTTCTCTACATGCATTTTTCTGTCTCACGATGGAAAAAAAATTGGGGAAAATATAGAAGTATTACACGTTTTTTCTGTTAAAGTGAAATTCATGATCTACAGAGCATGTAGTTTTTTTATATCTACTAACTTGTACATCCAACCAATTTTGAAAACTTGTATACTACTTGGTATTTTTTTTTCCTGTAAGATCAACATTCAAGGAAGCAACTTCTCAATATTCAGGCTCAAAATATTCCCAGATACTATACAATTAGTATAAAAAAATCTGATATGAGTTATGGAGACTGAGAGACAGATATCCTCGCATGGCTAATGAAACTCTGGGGCTGAGAGTGCATTGGCATTCAGTACCAGTAGCTCCCTCTTTGAAGCTGTTGGTTAAGACTCTCATTGCAGATGACAGTTGTGACAGACAGCCAAACAGTTGACCTCTACAGCTCTAAATTTTGTAGCTGATCACAGAGAAGTTGAATAGATGGTGACTTTTGGTCGCAACAGCCTGAGCTAAATTTAAGGCCATAAAGCAGAGTTGAGAATGTTTTCCATTACCAAAACCATGGGATTTGTTGAAAAATACATTGGCACTAAAAGGCAGACTAATAACAGCATTTTTGGCTTTGTCTTTTCATTTTGAAGCATTTAGAGTAATCTCTAATGCTATGCCAGAGGAGGCTATGCTTGTAAAAGTGTAGTGAAATGAAAAGTGTTGTTATGATTAACTCAAAATTTCTTATACAGAGTTTAAAACATAAATGTTCTATTGTGTCTTGCAGTTCAGGAATATATTTCATACAATAGGGTATCCAGGAACTGTATTAAAGGTAGCATCAAAGGTAGTTTCCTGTAAGTTAAATAAAATTGCTTGAGATAAAACAGCAAGAAATAGACAAATCAACATTAAGAACTGCCTAATGATTTTATCCCTTATAACTGACACCTCTGCCCAAGACTCCAAATGAGACAACATGGAGTCATACTTACACCTTTTGTAAATTAGTCATATTTTTATCCATGGAGGCAATTCTAACACAGATGCTAATATCAGAGGCTAAGGAGTATGATTAAAACAATAAAATTTTTAGATATCAAAGCAAATTGAAACTGTGAGATTTCCAGGAAGTCAGTCAAAAGAGGCAGCAGCTAAAAATAGGAATCTGTCAACAGGCATCTTTGGGAGATTGTTTATCCTATTCAAAACTACCATCAGGAGTGAAAATCTCGTTACTCTTCACTGTTTACTAAACACAAGACAAAGGTTTGGAATGATATCCAGCAGCTTTAAGGCTACTTTTCTTAAACATGCTCATAAATTTTAAAACTCTGTTTTTTAAGTGAGGCATGGGTGATGCTGTTTCATAGCTGGAGTGTACATAAATTTTCCTAAATCCAGCCATAAATCCTCAATGTCTTTGATAGACAGGCATCTGTCACAGGCTGGGGCCATAAAATGGTAAATACAGAAAATGAACACACCCTTAGAGAAACGTGTACGTCACCTTCTCATGGGATCTCTGCAGTCAGCTTCCAGGAGGAGTGAACTCAACCAGGATCTGGGATACTTGGCAAGGTAACACAGGAACAAAAGCTGCAAGCCAAGAAGATTAGGAGTCTTGAATAATTGCATAAGAAGCAATTGCTCTCAAATACACGTTCAGGTTAGTACAACCACATTTCAGTTTCAGAAACTGGTGGCAAACAGACAAAGTTGCACATACCTTATCCAAAGAGAATACACTGTTTTAGACATGTCTTTATAGAAAGTATTTGTGCAAACTTGTGAGGGGTTTTTAGCTTTTTAAGCATAAGAAAGCATTTTAACAGACATTAAATTAAAAAAAAAATGAAGATTCCTGAAAATTAAAGGTTCTTAGTTTCTCTTACATACATGAAGGTCCACTGAATAAATGAGCAAGAAAGAGAAGCTGACAGTGGCTTTAAGAGAACACACGTAATATATTAACATACATGAAAAATCAAGTAACAGTTGTCATTTTGCCAAAGCAAAGCACACATTCTGTTGCCTAAGAGTAGAAAGCCAGTGGCTGTGCAATAACATTCAATTCTGCTGCCAGTAATGGGCTAACTTCTTCTTGCTGTTCTGCAGAGTCCAGGGGTGGCTTTACTTTTTGCTTTCTGGGGGGGGGAAAGAAAAAAAAAAGGTCACCTCACAGAAACAAGAAAGAATTTAGGATCAATTCCATGATCTCTGCTAAAGAATGCCAACTCTGCCCCTGAGGTGAGTAAAACCATGGCACTGGTAGACAGGAGGAATTATATAGGTGACACCATTAAAGTAGATTGCTTTTTAATTGTCTGCCGTAGGCAGTTATTTTCATCTTTTTCCATTCTTCATTCTGCTTCTCAACCACAAACCTTACATTAATGTAAAGTTTCATTTCTCAACTATTAAGAAGCTGGTAATGTTATAAAAACATTGCATTTGGTAGAGTAATGCCAAATTAACAGCCTAACCACCAATCAAATGAATTTCCATGTGAAGGGAGAGAATCTGCTTTGATATCAGTGACACCACATTAGGTGAAACTTGGAAAAGATCAGAGTCTCACTCAGGATTACTGTCTAGGATAAAACCTTTTCCTCTCCTGTTCATTCAACTTCAGACTGAGGCTATATTAATTTTTGAGAACCATAGAGAGTGAAGACAAGAATACATGCAAAATTCCACCAGTTTGATTGAAAGGTGAATTTTAAGCCAATGCAATCAAGTATCAGCAGGATAAAAGACATTTCTAGAAACATATTTCTAGGATGTTGAGATGGGTTTAAGAGTGGCTCACACTGATTTAGCTTATGAGGCAATCAGTTTGCGCAACTGTTACAAAGGTTTGTCCTCAGCCAGAGATTACTGTCCTTCAGCTGGTATGCAGGAATTAACTCAGCTGCCCACACATAGCCCTTTAAGCACAAGGGGCACCAGCTTTGCAGAAAAGTTAGGTCAGTTGATGTAGCTTACAGTAATCCATTTTTCCTCTGAAATACAAATATCTATGCAGGCTTTGGGGCCGGCTGACCAAATCAAGAGCAAACTGAATTAAGTTGAGGCTGAGGGGAGGCCTGATGGCGGCTGCAGCTCTCACAGGGAGCGGAGGGGCAGCGCTGAGCTCTGCTCTGTGTGACAGCCACAGGGCCCGAGGGAACGGCATGGAGCTGTGTCAGGGGAGGGGCAGCTGGGGGTTAGGGACAGGGGCTGCACCACAGGGCGGTGGGCAGGGAACAGGATGCCCAGGGTACGCTCTCAGACATATGGTCTGGTTTTTGGGTGGTCCTGTCTGGAGCCTGGAGTTAGCCTCAATGATCCTTGTGTGTCTCTTCCAACTCAGTATTCTACGATTCCTGTGTGAGAACACTGGACAACTTGCAGGTGTGGTCTCCAGAGCCCTGAGTAGGATGGATACCCATGCTCCTATTATCATGCAGCCAGGTACTTCTCCAGGCCTCAGAGGGAAGTCTTGGAAGGGTCATACTGTCAGTGTGCATCTACAACTCCTTCCCTGCAGCTTCATCTTTCCCCTGTTTTGTGCTTAACGTTAGTGCTTCTCTTACACACTGAGTTCCAGCATGTGGGAATATCTTGTTCATCATATACCCCAGCATTTGATCCCTTGATGTTTTTCTTCAAGATCCTCCTTTTCAGCTTGTAACTGTTGGAGATCAGCGTTATTTCACATCCTCATTCTGGCCTCCAATTTTCTCATCACAGCAACTTTTTCAGTGCAGCACCGTTCAGAAACAGCTGCCAATATTCCTTCAGGAGCCTCTTTTCTCTCAGTCTGGCTTCCAGGAGGCTGCAGGTGTGCTCCAGCTCCTCAATTTCTATCTGTTGGTGCTGATAGATGCCACAGGGTTCCCAGCATTCAGGTGCACTCCTCGTGTGAGGTTACCTGCCAGGCTGGATTCTCAGTAGTTCATGCTAGCCATAAGAACATAGAAAATAAATACTGTTTTAGACGAGGGTTTCCAAGAAGCATGCCCCTCCCCCACCTTTATTTAAATTTCAGGGAACTCAGCCCCAGCTATGGCACAGAGCTATAGCACTAAGACTGTCTGGCTTTTCTTGCATGGCCTCTCCTGTTCCTGGCTGTCACTTGTTTAAGGAGACCCTCTGTAAAACACACCCAGCCGAGCTGCATCACAGGGTCTGCTATCCAGAGATGGTGCCCATGTAGGGACCCCAGTCTTGTGCTCACAGCTGGTCTCCACAGGAGCAGACAGACATGTAGGATCGTCATTTCTTTGTGAGCAAAATAGTTTGCTAGTCAGCCTGAAGTCCTGAAAACTAGATCAGTGTCTGTTAAGTAAGAATGAGTTCAATAAAACAGTCTTGGAACAGATTTATAAAAATGAAAAGGAAACTATCTGTCTGCTAACTGCATCCTGGCTTGGCTCCAGTTGCTTCTCCTTTTATTTCATCCAGCTGTAAGTACTGTCAAGACCTGCTGCAGCTTCAAGAGCTGCACCCAGAGCCTTAAGAGTCTGGAAGGCCTGAGCAGTTATGTTGAAATCAAAGACTGTCATAGCTTGCCAGCTCCTCAGGCAAGGCATGAGATAGAACGCTGCCTTGGGGATGCTCCCATTCATACAGCTCCATTCTCTCTTTGCAGGTTGTTCGGATACAGTCACTCTTTAAAGGGTTACTTGCAATTGATAACTCAGTCTGTAATTTAAAACATGCATTTTGTGCAATTGCTATCTCCTACACTGTCTTCATAAATGCTGATATTCCCTGGCCACAGACATCATCATTTGTGTAGCTGGTGAACACCGGTCTTTCTTGAACTGGAACACATAGAAGAACAACCATGTAAGTCCTCATTTTGCCCACACGTACTCACTGTGAATGAGATGTTCATGGTATACAAGCAGTATGAGCAACCAGCTCAGGCTAAACACCTCCTCAGAGTATTTTTTCCCTGTGCCAGCACAGCACAATAGTGTAGGTGCGAAGGAACCATCTGTAGCACACAATCTTTCTCTGGGGAGAAAGGGAAAGGGAGTGAGGCCACTCGTTTTGGCAGCAGCCCACATTTTGGTCTGCTTAGCCACCTACGTTGTGCTGAAAGACTTACAAACTGAAAGCTGCTTATTTTCTATGCAAGTACATAAAGAATCTACTCCTTTATGCAAGCACATAAAATGAAAATCATGTGCTGGGCAAACAAAGGATGTGACTAGGGAGAAATGAGCAGCAGGGGTTGAGGAGCAAGATCCTAATCTACCTGTTCAGTTCATAGAATTGTAGAATCACCAAGGTTGGAAAAAACCTCCAAGATCATCCAGTCCAACCATCTACCTACCACCAATATTCTCCAATAAACCACATCTAAACCTTTATTGAATACATCCAGGGATGGTGCCTCCACCACCTCCCTAGGCAGCCTGTTCTAGTGCCTGACCACTATTTTGGAGAAGAAATTCTCCCTAATATCCAACCTGAACCTCCCTTAATGCAACTTGAGGCCATTCCCTCTCATCCTATCACTGTAACATGAGAGAAGAGGCCTACCCCCACCATGCCACAACTTCCTTTCAGGTGGTCATAGAGAGCAATAAGGTCTCCCCTGAGCCTCAACTTCTCCACACTGAACAATGCCAGTTCCCTCAGCTGCTCTTCACCAGCTTTGTTGCCCTTCTCTAGTCAAGCTCCAGGGCCTCAATGTCTTTCTTGTAATTATGTTGTGCTGGGCTTTATCACCTTCAATGCTGAGTCCATGGAGTTGTGGCACATCAGCACTGAAGGTCTGCAAATATTTAGCATGCATACCGGTTAGACATTTATTCATGTTCCATACCAAATGTTGGGCAATTCCGCATCTCTTTTGAGGCTCACCTTCTCTCTGACTCACCAGGGTGCCACATCAGTGTGCAACACATCAGAAAGCTGCATAAGGACAGCCTGCTCCAATTGCACTAAGATTCAAATGTACTTCATAGGACAGGCTTGTAAACTCACACATGGCAATGGTTACAACATTTAATGAAATATAGGCATGCTCTCCTTTACATGACTTTGCTAGTTTAGTTTGCTTTACGTACGAACATCAAGGGTTTTCTTATGTAGGTGTTCCATTATCTCCATTACAGGATTTGATAAGGAACAAATGGCAAATGTCCCTTCATCTTCTCTTACCTAACAGCTGAAAATTAGCTTGGTACTTTTGGACTTCTACTTCTATGAGCATGCTGCTTGACCATTTCAGCAATGTAGATAAGCTGGAAAATGCAGCAAGGACACACACCAGCCTTCTGGTAATGAATTTGCTTCAAGATGCTTGATGATATATGGAGAGCAGCAGCTAAATCTAGCAATGACATATGCTGAAAGCTACTGCGAGTGATGAAGACCTGCACTCGCGACAGTACATCAAGTTTAACAGTAGGCCAAAGAGGTGCTGGGGAACCAGCAAGAAAAACATCAGCATTTTACTTTAAGAACCATGATTTGAGTGGAAGATGTTGCCTTAATAAAATATGCTTTGTACCTACTCTTAGTAAATCACAGAGCAATTGACAATCTATATAGGCAAAGAAGGCTGAAGCTCAGCTTGCAAGGAATTACTTGTCACTACAGACTTGAGGTTATTGGCAGACAGCCCATGTTGCCATTTAGTCCTCATAGTAAACATGTTTTAAAAAATATTTTCCATATAGACAGATGCACTGTAGCCACAGAGACTCCAGAGAGCTGCCATAGAAGCCCTACTATCCTTTGGATGCTCTGTTTTGATTTCCAGGTAATATAAATCAAAACAGAAATTGCAGTTTCATCTTTGACAAAAGAAAGATTAGATGTCCACACAAAGAGCAGGGGAATAGTTCACAAAAAACGAGGAGAAGCACTTTGCTGTTTCTTCTCCCATGAGCTACAAGCTTGTCCTCCTCTTGGTGGGACAGGAGCATTTCTGACCAAGTGCCACACTTAGATTTCTCTAGGGCCTTATGCTTTTGCCAGGGGCACAACCACAATACCTGCATCCCAGTCTGAGCACGGAGACTAGACAAAAGTGTGGAATTACATAGTCACAATTTAGTTCTGCCATCTTATAGCCCATTAAATCTTTGTAACAACCAGTGACCAATCCTGTTCCCTGAATAGCATCTTTGTTACTTATGGCTGCTCTTGCACATACTGATATACATCTAAGAAATCATGTATTTAGCAAAAGCTGTCAAACTGGCAAGGTAAGTGCACTCTGACAAGGCTCCTTTACCCATGGTAGGCCTGGAAATAAAAAATAAGTAAATACGAATGCAATATATGCGTAAGAAATGTATAAACACTAAGGAGCCCAAATAGCAATGAGTGAACTCCATCTATTTCATCACTGCTTGTGAACTGCTGATTGTTCTGTTATTTTATCTTTTTTTTTTTTTTCCAAGCAATGTGCAGAGATGGTCTAAATAATTGGTCCTTCATTGATTCATAGATTCATACATTAGGTTGGAAAGGACCTACAACCGTCCTCCTACCACCATCCCTACCCCCTAAGCTATAAATCAAATCCCTTAGCACCTCATCTAAACGCTTCTTGAACAGCGCTAGGAACGGTGCCTCAACCACCTCCCTAGGCAGGCCATCCCAGTGCCTGACCACTCTTTCAGATCTTTCCTCAGATCTAATATTAATCTTCCCCGGCGCAACTTGTGGCCATTCCCTCTTGTCCTGTCATTAGTTACCTGGGAGAAGAGGCCGACCCCCTCCTCACCATAGTCCCCCTTCAGGAAGTGGTAGAGTGCGATGAGGTCTCCTCTGGGTCTCCTTTTCTCCAGACTAAACAATCCCAGCTCCCTCAGCCACTCCTCGTAAGACTTGTGCTCCAGACCCCTCACCAGTTTTGTTGCCCTTCTCTGAACACGCTCCAGGGCCTCAATGTCTCTCTTGTAGTGAGGGGCCCAAAACTGAACGCAGTACTCGAGGTGTGGCCGCACCAGAGCTGGGCCAAACAGGCACAAGAACAGGGCGAGTATTTGCATGGCTGGCTCTTCCATGGCAATCTGTCAAAGTAAAGAAGCAAGGCAGCCAGGGTGTCACAATTCTATTGCCTCTCATAGTCCTGGAATTTGCTGAGAATAGGAATTATGGGATCTTTATCAGAATAATATCTTCATCTGTAATAGGGGAAATGGTAGGTAGAAATTTTTGACACCTATGGTATTTGCTTATACATGGTTGCCACGTATCTTCTTGTCCTTCTCCGTTTTGGATTTTAGATAAGAATATCTTCATATTTAAATGCCTGAAATAAACAAAAAACTTCCCGAGAAAAAAAAAGTAATAAAAAAATCACACATGGATTTTCTCATTAATATACCTTCTTTACCTTTCTTTTCAGAGAGGGAGAGCTTTTTATGGCCTACACAGATATACTCACCTATAAGATATTTTTAGCAATGTATTGTGACTGCATGTTAGTCTCACTTCAGAGAGACCCTTAGGCTATTGCTGTTTTTCAGAATCAAAAAATAGAAATGCACCAACTTCTGGGTGACTAATTGATGCAAATTATACTGAAGTAGCTGGTGATTTTTCTGCTTTAAATTAGCACCCATTTCAATGCAAAAGCAATTTTTAAAAAGGGAAGAACTAAGTAAAAAATAAAGCTATTTATTGTATTTATTTATTTTTTTTTTTTTGCTAGACTGAGTCCACTATTGCCTTTACTTTTTCTTTTAAAGTCAAAAATTCAAAGGCCCTTGCTATAAACTTACTGTGCCATTGCCTAGTTTTTTTTTTCTTTTTTCAAACTGCAAGTGGACATTGCACAGCTGCAATGACTATGGTGATGTCTACACTCAGGATGGGGGATAGGAGGGGAGGAAGGAAGGATACAGATGGAAGGCAGCAAGGAGACAAAGAATTTTATTACAGAAGGCCAACAGTTCAGCATTCATCTCTAAAACTAGTCTGAACTTCCTTCTCTACTTGTGTTTTTTCATGTGTCATTAAAAAAAGGAGCTAGAAAATTTTATGTTTTATCTTGGAAAACTCTATTCTTTGCTTACCCAAAGACTTTTCCTCTGAAGTTTACACACCACATGCAAAAATATGTCTTCTAATCTAATGTTAACAGGAGAAAAAACTGATCCTAAAAAAACAGGTAATCTCATAGCTGTAACCTTTTTCTTCATCAAACCCTTATTGTCCCAGTTACTCTATTAGTTCTTTAATCTCAGTAATAGACTTGTGTCAAAGATAAAATTTCAAAAGCTTTGGAGCAGGGATCACAGCATTTTCCTGGAGCTAGGACATGATTACAACATTCAAAGTTGTGATACATTAATAAAAATAAATTAATCTTCTATAACACAAGAAATATCTTGAAACATCTCTATTAACTCCACTGGGATTATATGAACTGCTCAAATGCTTAGAAAAGTATTGTATTGTGCTATAATTTATGCTACAGTGCTAAGAAGACTAGAACTGGTACCAGCCTGCTTATCTATCTGTGAATAGGTCAAGGATTAAACATTATCACTGCATTAATAGGCTTGCCTGGAGAGAACAAGAAGAGTAAATGCATCATCAATAAAGGCAAGACTGTTAAAATAAAAAAATGTTGAATTTCTATAGCCTGTTGCAAAGTACATAGAGTACTCTCAGCTCTCCGCATTGCATACCTCTGGAAAAAGGAAGCAGATCTCCCAAGAATCCTCTGGTGAAATTATAGTCTGAATTGAGAGAACAAGGAGTCCATGAGAAGCCCATTGTGCAGGTGAGTCTGCAGGCAGTGGGGCTGGAGCATCTCTGTTCCATGTGAGGGTAGCAGTGAGCGCCCGTGTGCCTAGAAAGGCAAAAGGGAAGACAAGATACAAGTCAGCTACAGAGTCTATTTGCCTCTGGGATACTTCTGGGTTTCGGCAGCAAAAAATTAAATGGGGAAGCTCAGGAAGGCCCTGTGGGAGGATTTCCACCAAAGTTGCATGGTTATCAACATCTTTGTGGCTTAAGAAATGATTTATATTATTCTATTTAGTCTTCCATGCTTTGTTGCCCAAGAATGAAGGCGGCATGGTATCTGGTGACCACACAGCAGAGCACACATGGTTAACACCTGCAACCTCCCTTGTTTGGATTCCAGATCCCAGGGGATGACTATGATCAAAGCTTATTTAGGCTGCTGCTTTGTTTACCCCCCTTTTATGTGTGACAACAACCTGTGCTTTGTTCTTTTACAACTGTACTATAAATTGGTTAATTGCTGCAACCAGCTAAACGTGGCGAGTAGGGGGATGAGTTAAGATTCAGGCATGCTGATCAGACACATGGCATTATATCTATCTACACAAATTCTCATGTCTTGCTCACCAGGTACAAATAGGTATTTGGAAGCTAAGCTTTATTCCACACAGAAAAAATACTTGTTTAACCTGAATAGTGTCGCTTAGTGCTGACACCAAAAAGTCAGAAACCTGCGCATCAGCAGGTTTCTTCTGTAATCTCTTGAGGTTCTACTTCAGCTGTTCTCTGCCCAGCTTGAATGTCTATTTGTCTCATCACAAATGATTGCCGATTTATTGTCAAGGGTAAAATTACCTACTCTAAATCTCTGGTAATTACCACACTTACAAAAATGATGATGAAAAAGGCTAGTTGGGTTTTTTTGGTTTTTTCTTTTGTTCCTCCAGGATTTAACTGGGCTAATATCCCTCCATCCTAAATTGAGGCTGAGGCAAATTATATCAAGTAAAGCTGCATTAGCATAATGCTAAGAATTTGAACTGAAGTTGCAAAAGGGAAGAAATTCAATGGCAAATCTGGAATTCCCATCTAGAAGCCTTTCCTTAACACATTCTATGAGCATAGAGACTTTACACAATAAAAATACACTGCAATACATAGACTGAAGACCCATGAACTATATCAGTACAAGAGAACTGAACAGTGCCATGGCCTGTTCTTAAATCTTGAAATAATTTAGGTTAATGTCTGACAGCAATCTGCCAGACAGCGTTCATACGTAGTCCAGAAGCAGCACAGAGCCGTGGCTGCTCCTGTGCAGCAGCATGGACATGGTCACTCACACCATGGGAGAAGAAAATGCAGCAGTGTGGGAGGAGGTAGTGCCACTTCACATCCCTCAGTGCAAGAGAACTTGCTCCTGTATGTTTACTTCCTAGAAGAAGCATATCTATTTAGTATTGTCCAAGTCAATACTTTAGTTTTTGCACCAAGTTTCACTTTCCTCCCTTCTGTTCTTTTTTCCTTTGGATTGAGTCACATCTTCAGTGCACTCTTCTATTCTCCTTGTTAGGTCAAGAAACTTAACCAAGTCTAACTGCACACAGATCAAGCACAGCTCCTCAAGGGAAAAGCACAAGCTAAATAAAATTAAATGTAGGATTACAATGAATAGAGAAGGATGTGATCAACACAACCAATTAACACAGGTCTTCCTGCATGGAGTGAGACCTACTGCACCCATGGAAAATTCTGATTAAATTAGTCCTTTTATCCTGGGTGAATATACAGATAACCTATAGCAGTCGCTTTTTGTATAATAACCCCTGCCTGTCAGCTGCTTTCTGTAGCACAACATTTTGGCTATGTAAAAATACAGTGATAACACCTAAAACTGATGCCAGTCCCGTAGTTATTCACAGGGTTGGTCAATTATATCTCTGTAAACTGTAATCTTATCAAAACCTGACTGAATCAGGAAATACTGTGAACATGCATGTTCATGGAGCAAGTCTGTTCAAAAGGATTAAAGGGAGGAGAAAGCCAGGTAAACACTCTTTAAAGAAAGCTTATAGAGGTATCAAAGGGGGATGTGGTTGCTTTTCTGCTCCTTTTGTTTGAACAAAATGCATCTGGCATCTATATTGTATGCATTTGTTTGTTTGACGGTTGTCTGCCATATGGCTCTCCTCTTTTTCTCCTGACTGCAGATTCATGTTCTCTGAGCAGCATAAATCAGAGTGACAGGTAAAGTAACAAGACTTTTGTCAAAAATATATGCACTGATAGTGTTTTAAGACACAGTGTGTGTGCTTTGTGGTTTGAAGAGAAACAAATTCATTTCCACCCTTTCCATTGCATTTCTGTGCTCCATCCCAGCACATCAAACACTATTTTGCACTCAGGTGCAGGTTTCATTTTTTTTCTTCCTTTCCTTCCAAAATATCATTCTTTTAGACACATCCAAAACCTCAACATTCCACTCCACGTGAAAAAAGACTGTGTACTGTTCGCCAAAATCACACTTCTTCCTTCCTGGGGGAGGTTGTTTGTTTGTTTTGATCTGTGCCATTTCTCTCGAAATAAGCCAATTTTGCTCTGGCAGCCAGTCCTCCTTAAGACAACAGCTTAAAATATTTACCTTAATGAAATCTGAACACCTGCCTTACTTCAACAACCTCAGCGCTTTATCTGAAGAAAATGCACTTCAGTCAGACCAATGGGAATTGTTCTGTTTCTAGTCATTTTTATCATCCAGATTCTCTCTTGAATAAAACGCTCTTCATGAGTACATCACGGGGTCTTGAAAAGGCTTACAAAAGGCCCCTGAAAAGAAACTAGAGCACAACATCTGGAGGCTGCAGGGTCTGCTGTGCCCAGTCTCTTCCCTGGGCTGGAGGCAGCTGTGCATCCTGCTGACTCAGACCCACCACACTTTCAGACGAGTCAAATATGACTAAAAAGTGCTAAAGTCGGTGTTCATCTATAATTAAAATTCTTCAGCTATATCTAAATGACTTCAAAATACTGTTTCCAAAAAACTCTATTTCTATAAACTGCAATTTTTTTTCCAGCCGAAGAATGGTTTTAATAAACGAGGACAAAACTGTTTGTCACAGTATTTCTAACAACCTAAAATGATTAAATTGCTTCAGTTCGTGACCTGACGCTTTTGACTTTTGAGAAGCTCTTCCTGCACAGCTGCCCCTTGCAGGATTTCCCTGTTGTATATAGACCGTGGGGACCAATCTTCTAAGCCCAGCACAGCTCCAGTGCAATAAAAGCTCTTCCTCGCAGCCACCATGCTCATAGAGCATGTCATACACAGTGACAGAGATGGCCCAGCACAGCAGGTTTTCTCCATGGGCTGTATGTAGCACTGGTGCAGCAATCAAAGACCAGATTTCAAGCTGAGAGATATTTCTGGGGAGATTCAAAAGAGGCTGCTGGCTGCTATGCAATGTGTCGAATAGGTCTCAATGGTGTGACTGTCCTAGCCAGCTGTTTTGCTGGGCATGTTTTGTAAAAATATCCGTCTTCCTATTGACCTCCAGCAATACAAATCATTTCCTCTGTTTCATTGTATTTACCATGTGCTAAATAGCATCAGAAGCATGAAAATGATCATAGAATCTCTGTGCTATGGGTGTCACTTTATCACAGTCGGATGAAAATCCCAATGTAAACATTTTCTTATGTGTCCAAGAATCTATGTTAAGAATATGACTTCAGAGGAATAAAAATTATAACTCCATTTTATTTCAAGTGTGACAGATTTTTCTGTAGTTGTTCTTATTGCTCATTACTTACCAAACCTCAGGCCAGAGTAAAATAGCAAGAGACTGGGCCATACGGCAATCATTTGCAGTCATACTAGGCATTAAATGGACGGATGAGCAGATAAGAAAAGGATAGATCCTGATGCTGAAAGAAAAAAGAAAAGCAGATCCTGATGCTGAAGAGGGCATAAAGCATGCCTCTGAGTTTAGAGGAGGGAGAAACACTACAAAGTGAGTGACTTGGGAGTAGGAGGCAAAGGCTGAAGTGGGATTTTCTCAACTACCTTTTGTTTTTTGATGAAGAAGAGGGATCAGAGGGAATGTATGTGCAAGGAGGCTAGGCATCTACATGGAACGAGATGCACCAGATCCTAGCTCTGCCTCCCAGGCAGCAAGTCTCCCTCCCCAGGTAGCAAGCCAGTAGGTTTTTGAGCACACAAAAATGCAGGAGACCAGCTCTTGGGAGCCAAGTAGTTTTTCACCCCCTAGCTACTCTACTGGCCTTCCTGGCCTCCCCAGCTCTCCTGAATTGCTCCTTTGTCTTCACACAGGCTCCCTTTGCTAGTTGTTAGATACTCACCCACTCTTATGATCATATTTGCTTCTATGATGGCTCATACAAATAACATAATAGAATAACGAATTCTCCTCTCCCATCACCTTTGTTTTTCTGATGACAAATACTGTGGTGAGTATACCCTTTTAGGATATGAACTGCAATCGTAGTAGTTCAGTCTCTGAGCCCCAGTTACGGCGGGACCATTGCAGCTCTTGGCACCCAGCCCATGAATGTCGATGCATCTGAATTCTCCACATGTGTTCCATGTTTCCTCTATAAAACTTTACGTATTTCTACACTCCTTCCAGAAGTCATATATTATTTACATCTTCGGTATTGCAAACATACCAGAAGTGCACTACAGTTTTCTCTGGAGTTCAGCTGGCTTTTCATGTTCCCCAAGCCTTAAAGTGCATTAAACATTCCTGCTTTGTCTTCTATCTCCACTTTACCAATTACACAGCCTCTTCATAACGAGCAGTTCTCCTGCAAGCAGGTGAAGGTTTGTTTACTCACATAATGCAGGACAGCTTCTAAGCTAATAATTCTGATTTAAAACAAACAAACAAACAGCTATAAAGGCAGTGAAAAACAACAGAAGGAGCTGAGTAGCAGTTTCTCCTTTTCTGAACGTTTGGATGAATCCACCTAGAAGTGAAGAACTGATAAAAAGGTGTGATCACAAGGAAGAAAAGCTGAAAGTGGCTGTGCAGTTATGGCAGCTGGTGGGAGCAGTGGGGAGGAAGAAGATAATTAGATAGATAGCCCCGCAGTATCCCTGCCTGCACAACTGGGCTGCAAACCGATCCTCCTGCAGCCATCTGCAGCCATTGGAAATTACTTGTGTACCTTTTTAAGTCTCTGTCCTCAGCTGGGTCTTATGTTGCTTCAGATATTGATCTGCTTTCAAGCCATTCTACACAAACACAAGAGGAAAAATACCGTTTGGGAGAAGAGTGTAATATTGCAGAAAGTAACATTTCTAGAGAGCGCATTAGAACCAGATGTTCCACTCAAAAGTATTTGTGGTCAGGGACTATGCTGAGAAACTAACTGCTATAAAGGGAAAAACATGGAATTGCAGCACAGTGAATACAAGAAAAAGTTACAGCAAGAGGGGGGAAAAAGGAAACATGAAGATTGAAGAAGGATATATTGGGTGCCTTGCAATGACAGCTGTAATTGCAAGTTAGTTTCCAAGTAAGAAAAAGGCTGTATCCAGCTCCCATCCCTTCCACAAATGTGCTGCTGGACTTCGACCAAAACACATAGGGTTCAGCTTAGTGTTGACTAAGAACTTTAGGTCTTTACCACAGTGACTGTTTTATTTTCCTACCTCACTCTGCTTTAGACATAGAGGTGGGGGCAGCCCAGGCATGGTCAGCCCTAGGGTGGCTGGCAGGAAGTTAGGCAGAGCCATCCCTGCAGGGCACTGCATAGAGTGCAAGGAGGAAGAAGAAGGAAGTGGCTCTCAGTTCCCCAAGTTTCTTCCCAGCCCATCAGACTCTTCCCAGGTTGAGGACTCCTTGCAAATGGCAGTTAGGCTGCTTCTCTGCCATTCGGAGGATCTGTCAGGGATGGATTCACTCTTAGGCTTAGGTCACCCACATAGCATGGTGATGGAAGAAATAGAAAAGCATATGAATAGAAGTATACAAATACATCAGCCAAAAATGGTGATGGCAGAGGAGCACAATGATGGAACAGCCGTACTGTTCTCATACAGATACTCACCTGGCTCAATCCCCTGAGTGAGGTGATGAAGTAAAGCCTATGAGAAATGATGCAAACACTGAGTGGTCCTTCCCTGCTTCCAGCTTCTGGTCATCAGAGATAGAATGATTCCTGAGCAGGAGAGGCCTCCTCCTGGACATCATTTTGAACAGAAACCAATGGCCCAATCCTCTCTGAATTCACCCATCAAATTTTGAGCCTAGTCATTATTTTGCTTTCTATGATATCCTATGGCTGAGTTGCAGAACTTTGCTACATGCTGGGTGACGAAGTGATCCTTTTTTAAACGCCCAGCTGATTATATCATTAGCCTTTATTCTTACATTGTCAGGAATGATAATTAATCTCTTTTCTCAACTACTTATTACTATTCATGCCGTTATCAGGCTTCATATTTTCCTCAAGCTGAAAATACCCAGTGTATTTCACCTTTGCTCACGTAAAAGTCCTCCATTCAGAGAGCCTGCTTATTCCTTCATCTGGGATGCTTTCACTTCTCCAGCTGTGGTGATGAGGTCACTGCATAATATTCTGGGTGCAAATACACCATGAATTTATACGACTTTTTCTTGTTGCTATTTTCTCTCTTTTCTTCTCCTAGTACTTCCTAATAATCTCTTTGACCACCGCTGAGCAATGAACTGAATTTCACAGGGACTTATCAGTAATGACTCTGAAATCTCTTTCCTGAACACCAGAAGCTAATTTAGAAAGTGTCAGTCCCTATGTGCTGCTGGGGTGCTTTTTACCCACATGCATCACTTTGCATTTATTGACATTGCATTTCTTCTGTCATTCAATTGCCCAATCACTAAGCATTGTGAGATCCTTCTGCAAAGGAGAAAATGAGAAAATTGATGGTGAAATCTGGCCAATTTCATGTTAAGTATATTTGTAATTTCATGGAAAGCCTAGTCGATATGTGAAGCATACAGCAAAAAAAAAAAAACTCTGACTGCCAAAAAGTCATGGGAAGTTCATCTCAAAAAGGATCTGATTTCTAGAGAAAAAAATTCTTCACTTAAATACAGCTGAGAGAGGTGTAGCTTTCCAATTCAAACGTCAAGTCTAAAATATGTGTGATGTGAGGAAAGCTGGATTTTGTCATCAGGCAGTCAGCATCTGCTCATTGTCTCAGGGGGACAGACTATGCCTCTGCAATTTAGAGTGTATTGACATCTCAGTCAGGACAGCTACATCCTGACAAGACAACACCAGGTCTGGTAAGACTGAATTTACACTTTTCAGAGTGCTAACATTCTGATGTAGGGACCACTGATTGTTTCATGGCTGGCATCCCACATGCAGCATTCCCCTGAAAATAGACATTGGTTATTATTTTCATTAATAGCTTTCTGTAATGTTTTGTGAGCCAGCTGAACAGGCAGTCCACACCTCCAAGCAGGAAGCTGTGTCACCAGAAATCATGACCCACATGTAGATGGAGGAAAATGTTCTCTCTACACAGCCAGAGAACTTGTTACCACTATAACAAGTGAGCTTACATGTCCAAGGGGCAAAGCAGACCTCACACCTGTATGTGGGTGCCAAGAAGTAACTGTATGGCTAAAGATTTCCTATGGAAAAAGCTGGGTTAGAAAAGCATGGAAAGATCTGTGAGAGATTTCATGCCACCTCCTGTCCTTGTCAGGCAAAATCATAGAATCGTAGAATCTTTAGGCTGGAAACGACCTTTAAGACCATCCAGTCTGACTGCCAACCCACTCCCCCCATGCCCACTGACCATGTCCTTCAGTGCCACATCCATAACGCTCTCAAACACCTCCAGGGATGGTGACAGCACCACCTCCCTGGGCAGCCTGTGCCACTGCCTCTCTGCCTCATTTATGAGAAGAAACGTTTCCTAATATCCAAACTGGACCTCTCCTAGTACAAAATGGACAAGTCCAGGTGCCTTGACTTCAAGAAATTTAATTAAGCAAATGCACAGGAGTTGTGCTGAGCACAAACAGTCTTTCATCCCTATAAAATGGGACTTTGCTGCAGCTAGTATCTTCACAATTCTGAAATCCCATGTGGAGCACTTGCCATGGAACTGCATGTAATTATTTATCCAGGTTCTTTTTCTGCCACTGCAGAATGTAAGAGCACGGTTTTCAGCAAGAGCGGTAGCAGGAAAATAGCAGGGAAGAGAAAAAACATGTGAATTAAATGCCACTTAATCACACTTAATCACATTTCCTTCCCTCCTTGTTCATTGAAAAAAAAAAAAAAAGGAAAGAAATAAAATGCCTGAAAAGGAAAACCATTAAGTTTCAAAGTCAGGCCAACTACTACTATCTATTTCAGGACTTCCTCCCTTGCTTATCTCCTTTTAATTAACCTACTTCTGACCTGGACCATGTGTTTGCCTGGCACACGCAGTCCCATTCTGCAGTTGCTATCAGTTAAATAAAAGAATTTGTAGTAGTGTTTGTGTTCAGTTCCACTGCTACTGCATGTTTCCTGTAGCTAAGCTGAGGGTGCACACGAGTGAGGAGAGAGAGCAGATGTGGAACCAGAGAAATGCAGTAGGGAGGGAGGACATTACCAAAAGTACTGCACACTGAAGAGGTTGATGAAAACAAAGTGGTTGATCAGCTCTCTGTCTCCCTGTTTGTACAGCTCAGATGTCTGGACACAATCCTGAAGCCAAAGGGAGCACAATCAGCAGTACTTCTATTTGTTCTTATCTTCTAAAGCACAGATTTAAAATCCTCTTGTGCACAGTGACAAACAAGCCATTGCCGGGTAACAAAAAACTTGCTTCCTAAACTTAGCCCATTCCTCGATTAAAAATCTGAAAATAAACCTGATAGAATTATTGAACTCCATGTAACACCTACAGGTCTCAAATGTTTGTTGTGCAAAATGCAGCAGCCCACAGAAATATGTAGCTTGAACTGCCAAAGATTTTATCTCTGATGATTTTAGTAACAATTTAATGGTGGCCTGCACAACAAAAAGAGAGGAGTTAATCCACTTAGCTGACAAATCTCCTCCTCCTGAAAATACAGAGGATTGGGTTAGGGCAAAATTGAGCTCAAACAGTTCCCCCTTCCAATGCAGTAAATTACAACAAAAATGCTGTATAAATAGAAGAGTTGAAAGGTGGAAGGAAACAGGATTCTGATGCAAGAAAACAAACAAGAATGCGGAGGATGAAATGCATATATCTAGACAAGAGTTTTGCTTTAGAAATCACTTCTTATAGAAGTGAAAACCTTGCTGATAAACAGAGAAAGTTGATGTTACAAATAGATAATTTCACAGTTGACTCCTTTTCTCCCAAATTCCTTTTCTTGCTGTGTTCCAGTAATTAATATAAAACCGTGATTGTTCAGTACAGGAACTCTATATCAGTATGAACTGAATACAGACAACTATAAACAATTGCAACAGTGATTCAGAAAGAGAAAAAATAATAATAATAAAAGGCAGTTTAGAAAAAATTCATCCATGGAAGTTAACTCATGAGTGATAGAAGCCTCCTGCTCTGGAAAAAAGTGATCCTGAGCAGCTTCAGAGGTGATGCTCTTGCACGATTCCTCTTCTGTCATAGCTCTGCTGAAATGCATCATAGTTCCAAGCAGAGAGATTATCTGAGATGCTGTTTCCAGCCTGTTTACACACATATTGGCAGATGACAAATGCTGGCAAGTCTTCATACCCTCCTGTGTGGCTGCTGAAAATGTTTGTCAGAGTTTCTCTGCCAGGTTATACAGTACAGTGCCCCATGCTCCAGCCTGGAGTGAGGCTGGGCACCTAACCCTGCAGGCACACTCACAGGCACATGTACAGGGAAGGAACAGGGCTAAAGTCCTTTATCTGAATCAGTGACAGTAGTGCCTCATCTGCCCATGTGGTCCTCACATTGCTCTTCCATTAACTTTGAAGTCTGTGGAGATGAGACTTTTACCACATAACCTACCATACACTAGGAAATGAGAAGAATGTGGGGATATAAGGAAAATAAGTTCCCAAAAGATAGCAAAAATGTAGTTTGATCATGATTTTCCCTTTTTGTTCAGGGTAGCAATACTTCCTGACTATGGTCATATTCTGGCAGGTGGGCTGTATCCCCAGTGGTGTGAGCAGGCTCTTCTTGAATACGAACAACATGGATTTCTCTGACAAGAGGGCAGCAACAAATGAAACTCAAATGCTAAGAACCTTCAATGAAAAGCACATATCAGCCAACAACTAGCTATGTGCCACTTGCTATGCCAATTAGCAGCAGTTTTTCTCAGATCTGAAAGATAACAAATCTAGGTCCCCAAGAGCAGAACATGGAAGACAACATACAGCATCACTGAAGATCTTTTAATCAACTGCTTCCCTCCAGCTCTGGTCATTTGCTTCTCAGAATACTCCTTTGTCTCTATCTCTTTTAAAAAGGAATTTCTGCTTATTGTCTTTTGCTGACCCACACCAGCTCTTGCCTGAAATGGGCAAAACACCTGTGAGAATTAAAAAGTTTGTTTCAAAAAAAAAGAGCTTAAAAATTACTGGGAGTGTTATATCCAAACAAACAAACAGTTTAGAAACATTTCACTTCAGAAAATGACATTATTTCTCTTAAAAAAAAATAAAAATCTAAAGCGTAGAAGGTTAAAAGGATTAAATAGTCCCAAAATGAAGTTAAAAAGATTTTTTAGTATAAAAAAAAAAAAGTAGTTGTTTCACAAAAGGATCCTTAGAAATATTATTTTTGTCTCAGCATTGTACAAGTGCTTTTCCATTCTTTTAGTTCAATTGCTATTCTGAAACAGCTAATATTCACCTCTCTCTTCCATAGCACAAATTCAAAGCAGGAGTACCTCTGTCTTCTCAGACAATACCGCACTCTTCCCTAAAAAGAATTTATTTTGAAGTTGAGTTGTCTTGAGTATGAAGTATATAAATAGACACTGAGGAAGGTGACTTGGGAAAGCTGTGAGATGTGTAAAGGGCAATTTCCCTACTCCATGAGAATAGCAAAATTGGTTTCAATTTATTTCTGTTCCAAACATTCACAGCCATGAATCCAGATGTCTGTAATTTTCCAGAAAAGGACCTGGAAAGCCTCCTTCAACGGGGAGGCAGGACTTCTTGGGGACCACTGAGCAGCACAGTCTGAGGTGCTCAACTGCAGATCAGAATGGAGAAGGGTGGGAAGAAAGGCACGACCAAGAGCACGGCTCAGTCCAACCAGCCCTTGCTCAAATCATGAGAGTCACAGTACAAACCCTCTGTCACAACCAGTGACAGAATTAGCGGTTTTAATAGATACTAAAGGTCATTGTGTGCATCCTCGGAATTGCCTTCCCAAGCCAGCACAAGAGGTACTACAAGTTAAGGCATAATGGCATTAAGAAAAAGCAGAAGAAAATCATTATTTCCACTGTGGTAGACATATCTTTACCATTGGGTTATGTGTGATAATTGAAAATGACAGATTTGGGGGGTTGTGATGGATGAAAAGCTGGACATGTGCAGCCTAGAAGGCCAACAATATCCTAGGCAGCTAGCAGGGAGAAGGAGAGGACTGTGATAGGACAAGGAGGAATGGTTTTAAACTAAAAGAGAGGAAATTTAGGTTGTATGTTAGGAGGAAATTCTTTCCCCAGAGTGTGGGGATGCACTGGCACAGCTGCCCAGAGAAGCTGTGGTGCCCCATCCCTGGAGGTGCTCAAGGCCAGGTTGGATGGGGCCCTGGGCAGCCTGAGCTGGTAGGGGGCAGCCCTGCCCATGGCACGGGTTGGGCTGGGTGGGCTTTGAGGTCCCCTCCAACGCAAACCATTCTGTAATTCTATACCTCCGTGATTCTAAATCAAATCTTCCCCCGCTTACTGTCAACTGCAAAAGGAGGTTTAATTTATATATGTAAAGAGCTTCCACTCAGACAACATAACCTCACTGTAATTTCCTAATAAACAACATCTAAAACTGCAGCTAACAAGACTTTATGTTAAAAGCCTGATGAGTAATCCATCACTTCACCTGTCTTTCCAAATTATGCATGTTTAGCCAAATAAAGTATTAACATTCTACATTTTACATACAGCACTGCTGGATAAAATAATCCACTGTGACAAATGTTTCCAGAGGGAGGAAACAAAAAAAGACGTGTAAACTGTTAAGAAAGCTGATGTAATGCACAAGAAGGTCTCAGAGATTTCCTAGGCAGAAGGCTGAGATTTCTGAACACCTTGCTCATATTTTCTGAATGTATTCATGAATTGCATGAATTACTGAATTACACCACTTTGTATCTGTGGCAAAGAATGTCATTGAGGGCCTCTGAAGTGTCCTCTGCACTCTTTTCTATTACAACCAGGTTTCACACCGTACTGAAAGAAGTACCTAGAGATAGGGGAGATGAACACGGATAGAGAGAGCTGGAAATTGCATTCCCACAAGTATGGCGTGGAGCTGAAATAAGCTGCCTCACGTAACTGTGGCTTCTCACAAAAGCAGCCTGAGAATAAGCAGAAGAACTGATTCAGAACAGACCAGCAGCATTAAAAAGCAATGCCAGCTTGTGAAATACAACCAGAATAGCACTGAACGCTGTGACACATAGTCAGGGAAACAGGCTCATTACCTAACACATATGTTTGGAAACTGTTTCAGTGGGAGATTTTCTGGTGATAGGTACAGTTTGTTCCTCCAACTCATTTAGCTAGGTATTTTCACTGATAAAGGAGACACATAATCCAGTTGGAGCAAAATGGTGACACTAGGCTGAAACTGTAACAGACCCGTGAGCTCCTCCTGAAGTGCTGCATATGACAGAGCCTGGTTGCACACCGAGGAACCAAAATGATTGTTAACTCAAGAAGTATTTTTCATATGCTTAGACAGTGACTTGCACTTCTGTCACCTTATATTTACATAGAAAATCTTAAAGCCTATGAGAAACTATTTACAAGTGCCTGACAGTAAGACACCATGGGGAAGTGGGAGTTTGCTGAGGTTCAGAATGTACTCCTGTACATCTGCCTTGGCCCTGGCTATGCCTTTTGCCTCCTGCCATAATGTAAGAAGAGCCCAAGCTCCACTGATTTTCCTCCAGTGGTACCACTCATCCATATCCTGTCAGTAAGCTTTGTCACTGTCCTGCTAATGTGTCTGCAGGCTGTGCCTCAGAGCATGCCATGCTCTGGCTGCTTCTCGCTTCACGTGACCTGATGGACATGATGGACATATTAACTCCTTGTAGGCAGACTCTTCTGCTGACCAGTAGGAGCTCAGAGGAAAAACGTCTGGTAAAATGATAGTCTTTGGAAGATCAAGGTACCACTCATCCTGTTTTCCAGTTTATTCTGACACTGGTTACTGTGTTAGGCCTATTGATTTTGGAGTTCAAGTTTTAGTTCCAAAATCATCTGGAGATTATGCTGAAGAATAAGCAGAGTTTCTCTTTTTGTACTTCAGTGCTTTTGATGTATTTTTCTCCATTCATTTATTCAAGCCCCAGATAGATTTCAGCATCCTGCAGCAAGTAGTTCTGCTGTTCAGATGCATATTGGAAAGCCTGCTGCTTTACATCTGTTGCTCCTCATCTTTTGCACTAGAGGAACAAAGTTTTCTGGGCAGCTATGAGAATCTCCATTCCTCTTCTCCATACCACGCATAAATCCACATTTATCAAAACTCAGTTGGTCCCCTCCCTTCCAAGCCAGAGAGTCCCCATAGGAAAGCCACCCCAACAGGGGTGACAGATGTTCCTGAGGAGCAGGGTCATGAAGCAAGGTGTTGTGCCCTGCTCTCCTCTGCCTTGTGCACTCTGAAGCTAATGCAGGCACTCCTTCAGATAGCCAGAGATGCCTGATGCATTGCCAGAAGATGTCAGTACGTGATCACCAGGCCCTTGTCCAAGGTCTGCATGTTTCAATGGGCAGTGATGGTGGCAGAAATTTCCCGACCAGCCCCTTCCAAAACTTCAGCCTTCCTCAGACATGTTTGTTTTGACTGCTCCAAAGTTTCCTATCCCTTTAATAGATGGCAAATACGTTAACCAGCCCAAACAGGGAGCGCATACCATCGGGTGGAGGGACAAAACAGATGGCACATGAGTCACTCCCATTTGCAAAGTCAGTGATGAAAAGCGTTCCTTCTTTAGCATCCCACTGGATTCCTTTTTCAGAGGACAACTGAAGAGCTTCACGTGGTTCCCTACAACATTCCAGGTGAGAAAAGCATCCACTCACAAATCCTTTCTTCATACATCAGAAGTGGCTCAGGAGAGGGCTCAGGACTTAGGCAAGCCCCACATAAAAGTGCTGCTTAGCAATAGTTAGCTCCCAAGCAGTGATGGGTGGGAGCTGAATGAGGCCTCAAAGACTCCAATTGCCATGCACTTCCCCTGGGCCACGAGCTCTCAGTACTCCTTTGGTATATTAAGCTTCCTTGTCAGCTTTTTCCACCTGCTTTGCTATTTGCTTTTAATTCCCTGTGCCTTGCAGCACTAGGCATGTTCTCTGTTTTCTTTCTTCTTCTTTTTTACCCCTCCCACCATCCCTCGTTGGGTAATGGATTTTTTATGCTAATCCACATCACTGAAATATCATGAATGGCACAAGCAGGAGTAGAAGGCATTGGTTATGTTCTTGCCAGGAAAGATCCTCGGCCTATTGAAAATAATGATTATTTACACTGTATAAATTGGATTTCTGCCACGAACAATATTAGAAAGAAAAGGCAGTGAGCAGTATTGCTCTGCTGCTGAGTGTTCATTGTGTTAAAACAAAAATAAACATAATATCAGATAGCTACCACCTGGAAACTACATTATGTATTTGGGTGACAATACAGTCCCAATCTACAAACACATTTGTACATGATTACTTTCACACATTGCAAGAAATTTCCTTAGAATTCAGTGAGTATAGCATTAATAGCTTTTACACATGTTTGCAGATAACAGTATTGGCTGATGGGAATAAGCACAAGGTAATTATTACTAACAAATGAGTTTGATTAATTTCCTCATATAATTTGGGGAGGGGGATTAGTTTTAAGCAAAGACATTCAATCAACTATTATGTTATTTTTAATTTAGCCGTCCAAATTTAGCATTCTCTAGATAACAAAAGAACTTTCAGTTCATATCTGGCAGGGATTCTCTTTTTCCAAAAACAAGCCATATTTATTCCAAGAACAGCCAAAAAAATAAAATTTGGATTTCAAAGCAAAATTGCAACCAGAATATTTCACAATGATTTTCAAATGTGATGCCTGCCAAAGTCCAGAGACACATAGACATATACATTTGTTCTTCTTTCCTTTCTGCACTGACACAGGAAAACAGAAAATATCCAAATTGTTTTCATGTAATTGCTTTCAGTGATGTTGAAATTCCCTCATCTTTGAGAAAGAAAAATGAAACAATCCTTCCTTTGTGTTGCTTTTTAAGCACTGGAAAAGTTTCTCAAAGTTTCAATAGCAACCAGCGGGAGAAACACTCCAAAAATGTAAAAAAAAAAAAAGACTAAAAAGCTAAAAAGCTTCCTGTGTGGGCAGGGGTGCAAGCTCAGCTCTCATTTTAGTGTCCCCAGTTGCAAACCAATATTTGACACTGTTAAAATGTCAAAGCAGTCAGCATTTGCTGGTTTTAAAGTTTACAAAAATTTCTTCAGAATAACTACGTAGTGTCAGATGGGACAACATTCCGGCAAATCCTGACTCTGAGGACACCAGTTCTTTGCATTGAAGAACCAACAATAACGAGGATCAGAAAAAAAACTGCTTCCAGAATATTCTAAGCAGCTTTAGTAAAGAAAAATGCCTTTATCTTTAACTGAATTTCATAACTGCAAACACTCATCAAATTGCACAGGCTCCACAGTTTGCCACAGTTACTGCAAATGGGAGAAGATGCTTACTGACTCCAGCAGCTCTCAATGGAAGAGGCCTGTGAGGGATTCTATGTGCCTCCATCTTTCCCCATGCGTGGGATTTTGCGGGGATCTGATTTTCACACATTGTGCAAGCTCAGGCCGTTTGAACGTGTTGCATGTTTAAAGTCTTCCACCAGCATATTTCTTGGCATATGCAATGTAGTATATGGAAACCACACTGTACATTCGTCACACATGCGTGCAGATACCACATGCCAGTATACAGAATGAAAAAAAGAACCACAATAATTCAGTGTGTTAATAGAAGAAATAGTATAAATGTAGTCCCAAAGATATAAAAAAATAAATACATAAACCACACAGTTTCTTTATTTCCAGTGATGCAATCCTGCTCTTCAGCTCCACAAAGTGGTATTTTCATGCCAATTTTGCTCTGGTAAATTGGCTTTGATCCTCGTCTGCGTTACCCTCCAGTGCACACAAATACAGTAGCTGGTTTCTGTTGTGATCACAATTCTCCACTGTGAGCGGAAGGGATTCATGGCCTCTGAGGCCTGGGCTGCTGCCAGGCCACGGATCTGTTGCCAGGAGCTTTGTAAGCGCTGTGTGGCCGCCTTTACTGTCCTGCACTGACGTCAGCAGGCTCACGCTAGGCCCGTCTCAGAACAGCACTAAAACTGCTGAATCTGAGGAAGGTATTTCCATATAAAAATCCAGGGTGCATGGACAAAATTTTATCTGGATGGTTTACGCATAAAGTAACTACCAGTGTAGCTGTACCTTAAGTCCACCAGAACTCTCTGCAGGGCCCTGGCACACACAGACAACTTTAATATATATGTTCCTCTGCATACAGCACAGGTATTAACCTGTGATTAAGACTGAACGCATTGATATCAGCTATATGATCTTTTCCCTAAACCACGAAAAAAGATGTGTGACCACATGGCAAACATCTGCACTGCCTCTTTTGATGACTTCCTTCTAGATTCTTGAATGGGAAAATCTTTGTATTCTTACCATCATGTGTATTTCTTCCATTTGACCTATGTATAAAGGAATCTTATGTTTTTTCCACAGAGAATGTTTTTAGACAATAAACATTACCTTATCAGCAAGGATGAGAGGAATATTTGGATTTGGGCTGTTGGTAGACACACCTTGAGACAAAGATATAGCTCAGCGTGGTTGATTCATGAGTGCATTTTAATCAAGCTATCCCTGTGTTTTGCCTCCTCACTCTATCTCGTCCTGGTTGCTTTGAATCGCTGTACTTTGTCCATGACTGGAAGACCTCTCAGCCCACATCTGCATAACATCCTTTGGTTTCCAAGTTCCTTCCGTGGTTCTGAGACAGCATTGTTTCAATTTTCTTGAAAAGAAGCTTTGGTTACAGACACTACCTTACTTTCCTGTTGATATTTCTCCCCTCTTGAGTGTGTTTTATGTGGCCCATGGTAACAGCTGCGCTTGTCCATACACATATCCCCTGGTCACCCTCAACAGTAAGCTCAGAGAGGTTTAAGGTTCACACAAATTTCAGATGCAAAAGATTCATTTATTATTCAACAAATGTTTCCCATTGATAGGCTAATGCAGCATTCAGTTTACATCCAATTCTTGCATTAGCTTTACAGTTCTCTTTCAGTATGAAATCAGGATCCATATAAAGCATTTTAACTTTGAGAGAAGTCTATTATCAGGATTTATTTCATTCTCTTTAACTATGCAACATAGTGCAGTAGGGAACAGATCAAAGGATCACTGAACTCAGGACAAGACTATTACTGATTTAAACCACCTGGTAAAAATATTTGCTTCAGTCCGAGGCATGCATCCCACAGATCGCTATAAAACCATAAAAATGTACAGCCTACAGGAACACAATGAAATATAACAGCAAACTCAAGCTGTTGAATGAAGAGTATAGCCAACAGCTCCCAGTATGCTTCGCTGATTAGTCAACACCAATGCAGAAAAGCTTCATGTGGATTATTTATGATTCATATAAAGATCACATTATTATAACATTTTCCTATTCAGTCAGAGATAATAAAAGACATACTCCAAATCAATATTTATTATTTTAGTTTTCCTTCCTCCCTGATGTTAAGCTTGACATCCTTCTCCTCCCCATTTATAGCCTGCCATTGTTAACTGAACCCCTTCACAACCTCTGAGATAAGTATCTGTAAGAGATCCATATATCACGATAGTAATAAACCAGTCCCTTGAGTCACATTTAAACACAACTGAATATTGTCAAGTTCTGAAGATAAGTTGTTCCCTGAGGAGAAAAACTACTGAACCTTGATTTTCCTGATGTTCGACGTGCCCAGCTTTCCTATCCTAACCCAAATAATCCCTTTCTGCTTCCAGTATCATAAGTTGACCACACGTCCTCTAAGCCATTTTATAGTATCCTTCATATCCTCATAACATCTTGCCTTGCAATACCTCCAGCAGCCTTCATGTCTCTCAGGCTTTCTCCTGATCCCACTTGTTTCTCCTTAATGCCCATGCCACCATTTTACATCTTGCTACTCGGGCAGGAGATAACAAATACAAGGTCAAGGCTTAAAACATACATTGGAGAGTTGGTCAGCCAGAAGGTGCCTACCACCTAGACAGCTAGGGGTAGCCAAAAACAACACAAGAGCACTAAGTTATCCAGACAGGTCACAAAGACAGTCTCTGTCATTTTCTCACCTGACAGGCTTTGTTAAAAACCTGAATGATAAATCAGGATTGCTAGAAACACTGCTTTTAGGTATACAATTTTCTTGTTCAAGAAGGAAAAAAACACAGAAATTATTTGTAGTATAGGAAAAGTCTAGGAATTAGACATTTAAGCCAAACAAGGCTGCAGTATGCACAGTTCTTTGTACAGCTCTTATGAACAAAGTTTAGCTGTGTAAGTATTGCTGATTTATACTCTTTAGGCAAATATTGAACTAATATCGTGATTCATGTCCCTAGTCATTCTCCAAAGCAGCACTGTGTTCCTTCCACTGTGTTTTAGATGTGTGCAACAGAATGTTACTGCTTGATCCCAAACATATTTTATGACTTGCTTCCCTTTCCTTTGGAGTAGTAGTAGGAGACGGTTTTGGCAAGCCTGACTCCTTTTCAAAGGTTATCAGAACAAAAGGGTCAGCTTCTAAATTTCCTTTGTTCTTAGAGGAAAGTTGGAGGGTGGGTGAACTCATATTACATTCCTTTGTGAGACAAAAGTAGTGTCCTATAGGCATACTCTGGCCTTATTTTTTTTTCACAACAGAATTTTCACCTTTGTGTTTTTTCATTCATAAGGAAAAAGTGAGAAGATATCCTTAAACCGACTTTGGTACCTTTTGATCATTTTCCCTAATTAACTCCATAATTTATATGCCAGCAGCACGCTCAAGGCTGTCATTCAGCTGCCTGCTAGCCTCCATGTGAGTGCTGAAATTTTCTTGGGACACCTCTGCACATAGCAGTGCCTCAAGACTGACAAATCATCTAGGGCTCCAGCTGCAGTCAGGGCTTATGAATGCTGAAATGCAAACTGGTCTCACCACCCACCTCTAGCACGGCAACCTAGCCTGGAGAATGATGGCGTTTTGCCACCACCCAGGAGGGACACAGCCTCTGGCATCACATCATCTGACACACAGATAGATCTGCTCCAGCTTACTTTTTACATTCATCTTGGTCAGAAGACATGCAGTCAGCATGCTCACTGCATCTTTCCTCTGTGCCTTCCCATAGGATTATGTTTAAGCTTGCCCAGAATTCATAACCCTGCACTGTCATCATTTCATTTCAGCTTTTGGGCTGGGGGTTACAAAGTGTGTGTACATACTCATAAGGAAAATAAGGGATGGAGGAAGAAAAAAGTCTGCAACAGATCAAAGCCTGCCTGCTCTGCACTTTCCTCAATCAATCTCAGTTATTCACATAGAGACAATCCTTAGTTATTTGCACTCCAAGATTGTATCTTGGTATTAGTATATGGCACGTGTTTTGCCACTGTATTTATTTATTTATTGTGCAATCTATGAACTGCATGCATTTGTCTGCCACTTCCTCTTCGTTAAGAAAGTATACTTACTTTACCAAGAAGAGAGAAGGAAGAAACTACACTTTCCTTGACATCACACAATATGTTTGAACAGTGAACTTCACCAATGCCCTGTAAGGAGTTTTTAAGAAATTTTTCCAGTTATTATTCCAGAATATCCTAAAAACCTCTTTCTTTACCTTTCAATACAAATAAATACAAGTCTCATGCTCTGCAAGAACAAAATGTGAGAACACATATTGTGCGGACACATTGTACAATACTGATAACATCTGTTGCTGTAATAAAAGAGAGTAGCATTTTAAGCAATAATAGAAATTAGAAGAAAATGTTGAAAATGTGATTCTTCATTGATTTTATTGTAACAGTCAACCTCCTGTAACACACCTGAGACGTAAAAGGCTATTGCTTATTTTTCAGCACTGAAGTTCTGGCATTCTGTGTTTAGCAACAATCATTATCTTCCTCTTCAGACTTTCACTATCCTTTATCCTTATGTGTTTTAGAAATAGATTAAATTACTATCACAGAAGTACGCCTTTTTTGTGTGTGACAATACAGCACTGCTTCAAAGCTAGATAATATGTGCTGCTGATGCAGACCAGTAGGCTTTTATTCTTTTATATCAGATTTGAGGAAAAAAAACAACAACAACATTTTTTTAACTATTGCATGAATAGGTTGACTAGGTTTGTCAGAATAAAACGACAGCACTTGGATTAACAACAAAAAGACACAGAAAGTCTTCAGAGGCTTGGTTAAGACTGATTGTGGATATTTTCCTGAATTGGGATCGTATTAGAATTTGCACTACTACTCTATTAATTGCCATTTAACATACATGTCAATATGCTTAGAAAGTAAATTTGCAGTCTGAATTTCTCATTCAGCCTAAATTCAGAAATCAATATGTTCAGTCATTGTTTACGGAATACACTGTCCCATTGGTCTGAATAAAAAATAACAGTTAGAAAAATCTTTGTCCTGAGGAATTTGCAGTCTTTCAAATGAATACTCTTACAAATGATGAAACGATGCAAGCAATAATATTTTTTTACTACTTACTGCATTTCACCAACAAAACATCACCACATTTCTAACAGGTACTTTCTAAATTATCATCACTACCATTCAAAAATAATGAAAATAAAACAAAAATACCCTCTGATAATCAAAGGCCATCATTAGCCCAGAAAGGTGAATTTGGCAGTCAGTCAGCTCTGTCTGGATTTAAGCTGACTCATTGTAGATGCCACATTTTTCAAATGGAATGTGCTCAGCTACCAAGGGATAATAGACTCTTCATTGAAAACATACTCAAATTCTTCCACCTGGGAGTTCTAAATGAATTCATACACAGTTTGTACTTCATATACATCAGCCAATGTGCATTATTCAACAAGAATGAAAAGCAATTTTCCAATGTCTGAGAGTTAAGAAGACTTAACGTGTCAATTTTTCTAACTCAGATCTTTACAGTACAATCCCACTGCTGTATAAATCACTGATAAATAATAATCTCCTTGATAGTATCTTCACCTTCTATTAACCAAAATGTTCTTAACTTTAAATTGCAAAATTAGATAAAGAACTATTGCTCTGTCATGTATTACATGCATTGTTCATCACTATTATTCAATGAAAAGAGAATTCAACCCGTAGGCCAACTGTTAGAGAATTTTAATCAACCTCTATTCTGCACAATTTCAGTGGCAAACAGAAGCAGATGAAGGTCTACAGATAAAGTTTATATTTAAAAGAAAATCTAGATACAACTGCAACCTTATTAGCTAATAATTTGGAAAAGAAGTTACTATTTAGAAGTCTAAATCAGTGGTAAATATATTTTATACTATTACTATTAACATTTCTATTACTGTTAGTAACTCCACATTTATTTCACATATGCTAACTATATAGAGTGTGGGTATATTTGCAACAAATTGTGCTAAAAATGCCATGTGCCAACCTAGCAAAAATAAGGCAAATAACACAGATCCAGCAACCACTGTACACAGTGAGTCTCTCAAATAGGCCTCTCACAAAAAAGCAATGGATAAAGAGAGTGTTTTCAGGCCCTGTCAAAGACCAGGGAATTATTTGATTACAGAGGTGACAGAATATTTATTCAAGACCTAAGAGTGAGAATCATCAACCACTGTCACTGTCTTACATGACAAATTATAACAATGCTTTCTGATGGTATTTTTTCCTATAGATCTCATCTAAGTGATGGTCTACTAGTAGTGATAATATACCAAGTGGCAGAACTCTTTCATTTGACAGTTTGGGGCTTTTTTACTTTTTTAAAATGTATAGTTCCAAAGAAAATTTTAACATATATAAGAAAGTATCACATAACATTCATTGCTTACATACACACAGAGAAAAAATTTCTTTTGATTTCTACTCATTATTTTTTCCTTCTTCACCAGCAAAATTATTCCAAGTTCAATCTTGCTCTTCATAATTCATCTCTCAATTGTGAAATCAGATTTGTAGTTTCTGTATTTATTTTCATCTTGGGTCACTCCTACAGCACACTGAGTCCCTGCTTTGGCAGAAAAGAGCACAATGGTATGTCAGGAGAGACATGGCCACTGCTTATGCCTATACACTTTGACCGTATTCTATTTGGCATAATTTATCCAGCCATTCAGTGTTAAGATCAGGCACAGTAGCACACCCATTGCCAGGACTATTTCCAAACTCATGTTTGAAGGAGTAATCTCAGAGTATTCCAGAAAAATCTTTGTATGACAGAAGTGAACCAGAATCCATTTCATCCCATTTGCCACAACAAGTTGCTAGCAGTGGTAGTTGGTATCTGTTCCAAATTCAGGGGTCGACTCAAGAATTCTACAATTTTGAAAGTTACAATGAAAGCTCCTCTGTTTGCCCAAGTTCAACAATATTCTGCTAAAATTCTGCTAACTTTGAATGGGTTTTAAGTTCCCATAATTCCTCTCTCTTAAAAAGCAGGAATATTATTGATCCCATGGAAGGAATACAAACAGTCTGTTCTTTGTACATGGAAATTTCAAGGTAATACATACTTTACTATTCTAAGTGAATCTTTCCCTGGTCTAAATTCCAATTTTCCACTATGTTGGCAAAAAACTCGGACACAGGAAAGATCACTGTTTTTCAGCAGTGATTATTGCTGCTTTTAACCATCATTTGAGGACTGGAGGACAGGCAAAATAATATTTGCATCTGCCTTCTCATTACACAATTTCAGAAACTGAATTCCTTGCAGTGGTCACTGGCTAGCTTCAAGGAGACACACATGCACACACTAGAGAATTATGTCTTAACATTTGTCCTCATTATACATTACTGACTTAGAACTGGAGGGGAGATTCATTCAATTTTTCTCCTCTGATGTGTCTCGCAAACAGTATCTACAACCAGGACTATATCTTTAAATGAATTTGCTACTGCATTTCTCATGAGCTTCAGTGCTTCTGGCACTAGACATTTTTTAGATGGCTCTAGCAGCCAGCTGTCTAGTTGGTAGATCTGTCTTGTAGAGCAGTTTATCCTCCAGAGTTCAGATAATCGTGATACTGGAGGAATTTAAACATTCACATCCAGTTTTCTCTGTACAACTAATTCCAACATGAAGTCACTGACAGAGATATAGGAAACACAAAATGCACTTTGTTTTCATTTTCAGCATCTTTTAGATATCAGAGTTATACTTCAAATGAATACATGACATAAAAACGAGTAATTGTAAAAGACAGTAAAAATTCTCTTAGCAGATGTTAACAAAAGCATTATTGATGCATTTAAGCATCTCATCCAAGTGGGCAACATCTTAAGTGCCTCATCTCTATCAAGCTTGACAACACAGGTATTATGCTATCCCTTCATTAGTCATTGGATAGAGCCTCAAGCTACGGTGCCAAATCCTACACATATTCCTCGCAAACATGCCTCTTGGAAACATTTTCCAATAGTAAACAGAAGATTGCAAAAGTATTTGAAGTCACCAACCAAGGAATGTTTCCGTGTAGCCTGTTCATTCATGCATGTTGCTTTAGCACAGAGTGTTAAATAAAACATTTACATTGGCAGCTCCAGTATTTCCAGTTATTGGTACCTAATGTTCCTGTCTACTGCACGGGAAACAGCAGAGGGCAGGTAACCTACACAGCAATGGCTTCCCAAAACATCTTTCTGAAATGCTGTACTTTGTACTGCTGGATTGCTTTTGATAATGATAGCAAATAAGTGTACATGTCAAGTGTTGTGTGTGTAGTGCAGTGCACTGGATGAACTGCATCCCCAGTGTGCTCTGCCAGACTGTAGTGTGGGAAGATCTATCCTATCCATAACTGAGGGTATCTCTGATGATTTATTCATTGGTCACACCTTACAGCAATAATTTGTGGGTTTTCTGGAGGCAGTCTGAAGTTTTCTGGACATAGACTTACCAATGTCAACAGAACAGTAGTGCCATCTAAACAACATAAGATGTCCTTCCCTAATTGCCTCTTGAAGTCTATCAGCATTGCTCACACCCAATGTCCAGTGCACCGAAAGAATATTTAGTAGCAACACATTGTATTTGGAAGTTGATGGTAGGTTCTAACTTAACAGTTGTCTCATGACAAATGATGTTCCAGACAGTTTAGTATGTAAATGCCATTCACATTTCTTGTGAGTCTCACCAAGGGATTTCCAAAAAAACTAGCAGTAAAACATGCTTCAGAAGATGATCTTTTCCACACGTGACTATAAACTGTCACAGATAGGCAGAAGTCTATCAAAGAAATCTGGAAAGTGCAGAAGTCATGCAACTTCTGATTATCAAATTGTGGATCAGCTTAAGGGTATAAATGTGGGGATTATTCCTTTGAGAGCCACCCATATTTACACTGTGGGATCCATTGGTCCTTATGACTAAAATACAGTCACTACATAAAAAAAGAGGGCTGATGAGATGCAGAGAGACAGTAGAACGTGGATGAATCTCAATAGCCCAATCATTGCAAAGAGAGTACCTGGACCTGGTTGCCACAGGGACGTTCAGCAGAGGATTTCCATGGGAGGTGCTATCACCAAATGTCCTCACAGACAGAGCAGGGTGCAGGGGTATTATAATGAGAGCGAGAGCAGTAGCTGAAGTCAGACTGTGGGCAGAGGGCTTGTGTGTTTGAGGTAGCAGCAACTGGACAGACCAGACATATATCATATTTTGACTGGTGTATGTGATAGTGTGTGTTTACCTAGGGAACATCAATCCCTTGTCAGTGCATGTGTGTTTAATTCACTTGCAATTGTAAAATGACATCTGTTGATAAGTAGAATATGGGAAGCAGCTAGGAAGGAGACCTGGACAGGTCTCCAGGGGCTGGATACCAGAGACTAGGGCTTTGAGATCCAGGTACTGTAGTGACCATAGATCTGGACAAGCTCTCACAGAGACTGACATGTGTATGCATGCCTAAGAGGGAGGCTGAGTGCCAGCAATTGGACTGAAGCTGCAGATCCATCTCTGCAACCACAGGAACGTCTTGCTCCTCATGTTATCAGTCCAAAGGAAATCAATGGCAGAGAGGCAGAGGCTGGGCACAGAACAGGATGCTGCAGTGAGCTCACATTCACTCATTCCCAGTCTTCAGGCTGGAGCACAGCACCCAACATTGCAAGGCCAAGGAGGCTGCAGGGAAGTGAGTCAGCAGGCCTGCATGCACGAGGTTGTCCAGGTCCAGGTCACGAGGAGCACATCCTCAGCCCTTCTTGTTCCAGTTATGCCACATTCACAGATTCGCAAGTATGTGTAGCCCAGACTCCGGTACTGAATTCTTAATAAAATAGACTTGCACAGGTGTCAGCAGATGGCATAAGACTTTGAGTGTATCAGATGAGAGCAGCTGCCACAGGGAGCCAGGAAGCAGTTCCCCTTACAGTGTGTTGAGTCAGGGTGGCTTGAGGCTGTGCCAGGCAGCGTTGCTGAAGGCATCACATCTCCACACCACTGTAGGTTGAGACACGGGGCTCTCCCAGAAGCTCTGCAAGGTGCTTCCTGTGTGCAAAATGGAACCCAGGGAGGAAGAATCACTTTATTTAATAATTGGCCTCCTTCCAAAACTGCAGTGTGATGGAAGGACTCTGCTTCTAACTCAAGAGCAAAGATTTACGGAATCGTAGAATACCCTGAGTTACAAGGGACACACAAGAATCATCAAGTTCAACTCTGAGATCCACACGGGACTACCCATAGTTAAACCTTATGTCTGAGAGCATAGTCCAGATGCTCCTTGAACTCCGGCACTGTGTTCCATGCCCCCCACCCTGGGCATCCTGTTCCCTGCCCACCGCCCTGCGGTGCAGCCCCTGTCCCTAACCCCCAGCTGCCCCTCCCCTGACACAGCTCCATGCCGTTCCCTCGGGCCCTGTGGCTGTCACACAGAGCAGAGCTCAGCGCTGCCCCTCCGCTCCCTGTGAGAGCTGCAGCCGCCATCAGGCCTCCCCTCAGCTCCTCTGCTCTGTGCTCAGCACACCCAGGGGCCTCAGCTGCTGCTCATAAACTTCCAGATTGTAACAGCCTCGACCTCTGTATGAAATGGAGCACATTACAATATCCAACACACATCTAAGCAAGCTCAAGTCTAGGCATTAAAAAAAAAAAAAAAATCTTTAAACTGTACAAATATAATGAAGGATGTTGGGCTTTGAACTTCCAATTACAAGCACTCAGGAGACAACAGAGCCGTGCAAGAAACACGAGAATTGTAATTGATTTGATTTATTAGCTTCTTTTTCTGCTCTATGAATATCTACAAACCTGCTGCAACTGTTCCATGCATTTTTTTTATTCAAATGTGTTTGATTAACACTGTTCCAAATTTTTGACAAAGTGAATTGATCATAAACAATCAAAATCTGAGTTGTGCCACTTAGCTGCAATTTGTCGGGGAATAATAAATCGCTTAACAGACCAGCAAAGCACTTACACATAGAGGTTGGTTTCTACATCTATTTATCTCTGCAGCTTGGAAATTGACTCTCACCCAATATTCACTCCAGTCTAACCATTGTTTGTATAGGCACAGCACGCAGAATAGTACTGAAATTCGTAAGCGTGTTCACTCAGGCTGAATTCATTTAAAAACTCAGCCACTGCTTGTGTACTTCTAATTGCATTCTAAGAACTGGTAATGCAAGCAACAGAACAAAATCCAAAGAGAGAAGTCAGGCAGGTCATAAAAAATTACTCTCCTTGTTCTAGCTCCGACAGACTAGATCAGGGCTAGCCCTGAGGGGATAAAAAATAAAAATAAAAAAGAATAGAAAAAGAAAACAGAAAAACTGTTCTCATTTATCCAACTTTCTCACTCAGTGAAACTTCTTTGCTTCACTCCCACTTTGTGCAGACCACTACTGAGTAAGTAGAACCATTTTCTTCCTCCAGAAAATGATAATACTCCCCTTGAAGAGCACTTGAAGGGTGACAGGGAGAAGTAATGCAGCAGAAGAGAGATTTTTGTGAAACTCATTGCAATGTGTCCCTTTTTATTCCTGGAGACCTGCTGCGGAAGAGAAGAGCAGTCAGTCTCCTTCACATATAATATTCCTCTTTCCTTCTGTCCTGTATCAAATGGAGGCTGAAAGGGGAACTTTTTTCCCTGGGGGGTCCCTAGAGCATCTGCTTCTGGTTCTCAGGAGCTCTGTGTTGTATGGGATCTGGGTAGGCAGAGTATTTGCATCCTAACAGAGCCAGAGCAAAGACAGACAGGTCCCCAGGTTTATTCTCTACCTTATGGTAAAGAGATAAATGGTCACTTACATCTGAATACAAAACTTCCTTTTTGAATTAACTTTTTCCAATCCCAGCTTATTTCCCCAAAACAGTTTTCACTTTTAAAATCAATTTCTACCTGATCAGACAGCTAAAATAGCTTCTTACAGTAGGTGTCCCTAGTCAATGACTGATTTGCATTAAGAAAGATATGACAGCCAAGTGTGAGCAGGGAAGAATGATAGTTTAATTTTAGAAAAACTCCACATTCATCTCAGAAATGATTACTAAGCACTGTGTATATTCATACATAAATTATTTCAAAAAATGTGAACAGATATTGAAATGCTAAATATTTTCTTGCAGCAGGAGCAGGAAAGCTCTAATCAGACACTCTATGTGACTTAGGAAATCCTGGGGCAGTGGCCTTGTGTGGGAGGGGAGAGTCATTGAGAGGAGGTTCCTCCACTCAAGACACTTAGTCATGGCCCCCGCCTCTCGTTTGGGAAGAAGTAATTATGGAAATAAACATCCATGCTCCCAAGTAGGCAGGCTGTAACTTCTGCAGAGCCAAGAACAGCTTCAGAGAGCATGGTATGGCCATCACAGGGATGTGCCAGAGTGCCAGGTGCCAGCTCCTGAAATACGTCCCACAGCTTGTCAGCAAAGCTCTGTCATCACTATCCAGAAAAAGACTAATAGTGGGTTGAGGTTGGCACTGACAAATTACTATTTACTGAAATAAGGATTTGGATTCGTTGCTGAAGTTTGGCTTTATTCTCCACAGGTATTTTTATTTTCCTAGGGAAAGCTCTTTTATCTGTCCTTTCATGGTCCAAGATGGGAAAAAGGAGTCTGAAATGTCCACACCCTGCCAGGGCCAGTGTGCAAGAACAGGGCTTGTGTTCAGATATGACAGGGACCTGGTTGCACACTAAATTGGAGGCTCAGAGCCATGAGGGAAAGAAGAGAACCAGTCCAGAGGTTAGCAAAGTTGTGAGAAGCAGAAAGATGTTAAGGTCAAAGCAAGACTGTTAGAGCATATATTTTTAATGCATCTGATTTTTCTGTGTCAAGAGGAAAATGTGTACATGATGTTTGTCCCACCATAACACACTCTGGGTCATCAAACATTAGTCACTGACTGTTACTTGTTTTATATTAATTAAATTTTACAGAAACTTTCTTCCAAGTAGGGAATAACTCCATATATAACGTCTCAGATTTGACAAAAACATTAAAGGCAATGTGTACTTGGGTATATTGGTCCCAATTTGTAGGCAGCAGAGGTCAGAAGATGTGAGCAATTGTTAAGATTATTGGTTATGAAAAAGTTTGTGCCCCTTGTAATGAAGATCTTACCATCTTACATAAAGATCTGTCTCAAACAACCTAAACTTGTGTTATCTGACATTTTAATTAGCTCATCTTGGAAACATCCTGTCTTCATGCATTATAAGTCCTGGAGCATCTGACACTCTAATGAACAAGACTGTTTGAGAAAGACAGAAAACTTTCATCAGTGTTGACTTCATTGCTGTACACAGATTTCCATTATTTGACATATTCATTCTGCACATTGCCTAACATCTCTTACATGTAATAGGAAGCTCCATCCTGACTCCATTCTGAAGAATAAAATTATGTATAAGCAAATTGCATCACAAACAGGGCTGGATCTTTTTAGGGACTCCTGGAAAGAGTTCAACAGAGGGCCACAAAGATGATAAAGGGCCTGGAACACCTCTCTTATGAGGAGAGGCTGAGAGACCTGGGTCTATTCAGCCTTGAGAAAAGAACACTCAGAGGGGATCTGATCCATGTCTATAAATATCTAAGGAGCGGGAGGCAAAGGGACAAAGATGAACTCTTCTCAGCAGTGTGTGGCGATAGGACGAGGGGAAATGGCCACAAACTGAAGCACAGGAAGTTCCACACGAATGTGCGTGGGAACTTCTTCACATTAAGGGTGATGGAGCATGGAACCAGCTGCCCAGGGAGGTTGTGGAGTCTCCTCTGGAGACGTTCAAGACCTGCCTGGATGCCTACCTGTGCAATCTGGTCGAGGGAGCTGTTTTGACAGGGGAGTTGGACTATATGATCTCTAGAGGTCCCTTCCCACCCCTACAATTCCCTGATTTTGTGGTTCTTAGGAGACAGTATAGAACACAACGTTGTCTTTCCAGGGTTCTCCCATGAGCACCAACTGAATGAGCACAAGTACCCTCACATGAGTTTCTCAATGGGCTTTGTACCCAAGGTAGGAATAAAACAATTTTTTCATGTATAAACTGTCCCAAAGTCTGAAAGACAATGATAATCTTGGAAGACTTTAAAAAGGGAAGATACCTCCAACTCTGTAAGCACCTACTAATCTTCACCCTTCAGTGGAGTTCCCTTCATAGTCTCAGCAAGTGCTTGGGAAAAGCAGAATGACAAAAAAAAGATGCCTTTTTTTAACTTAATTGACAGTATTTTCAATGACTACTCATTGTCATGGCAGAGATACCAACCCTTGTTGCACACTGCTGATGTGTTATTAAAAAGTCAGTTGTCATTGTGTACTGACCTGGACCAAACTCCAGAGCAGTCTCATACTGCTGCCTCAGTATGAGGCAAGTCTGTCAATCATCCCTTTGCAAACATAGCACTGTCGGTATTAGGGATTTCTTTGTCTGATGAAAGTAATTTAGCTAGCCCATTAGAAATTATACTATTGTAATATGACACTGAACCATTTCAGTGCCTTCAAAAGTGAAACTATGCAGAACTCAGGAAAATAAAATAAGTTGTTTTATTTTGCCTCGAAACAGGCAAATATTGTCAATTTTAAGAAGTACAACTAAAACAAATTATGCGCAGATGTGCTTGTACACACGCATACATAGTGGGGTCAGGATACTATAACAAAACATTTCAATAATAAAAGGATTATGTTGGCTTACACTGAAAACAGTATCTTTAATTTAGTAGTTACACATTCTGAGCAATAAAGGAAAAAGATTATCAGAAATTTTATTCCTCACCTGAGCGTATAGAAACAAGACAAGACTAGCTCAAGTCCAGACCCCACCAGTGACTCTCACGCAACACCCATACAAACCACAATGATGTCTGGTCAGCAAAGGTAGACCAGGACTCCTTTTCAAGTTATGGCGGTAGAGTCAGAGAGCATCTTCCTCACCCCTAGCAGGACTGCCTGCAACCAGAAGGAGGACGTTTCCATAGTCCTTACTGGAAATATAACACACCCCCAGTTCTTCAAATTCCCATGGCCAGGAACTAGCAAGCCAGACTTCACACTGCATTATCAAGCCCCCAGCAGCATGGCAATTCCACTTGAGCTACCCACTTACACAGACAGTGCATGGGCTGCAAATCTAGTCCTGAGCACTGTTTGCTAGCACCCCCTTAAATTATTGGTATTGTTGAACAAATCTTTCTTCTCCAGGCACATCTGAGCAATTCCATGAGCTTGAATGGACTTTATTAGCATAACAGTGCTTAGAATCCAAAGAGATTACAAGTAAATCTAGACATGTGCTGCTTATCACAGTTCTTTTTTGCTTTCCTTCTTTGTAGGCACAGAAGTGCAACACATCATATATTTCATCACTGCCATAAGGTCAGGAGGGCCTAACTTTTATAAGAAAGGCAAAAAGCCCACAAACTCACAGAAATTCCTCTCTCCTGGTAGCATCTAGAAATTTGTCCCCACCAGTTCTTGATGGTGTTGATAAGGTAAGATGCAACTCCAAGAAGACTTTCCCAGAGAAGCTGTGGTGTCCCATCCCTGGAGGTGCTCAAGGCCAGGTTGGATGGAGCCCTGGGCAGCCTGAGCTGGTGGGAGGCAGCCCTGCCCATGGCAGGGGTTGCAATTGGGTAAGCTTTAAGGTCCCTTCCAATCCAAACCATTCTGTGATTCTCTGATTCAACGATTCTATCCCCGGGACTCTTGTCTCTATTTATCTGGGACTTCCCCAGCTGAAGGCTGTCTGCTGACCTCCTCCTTTGCCAGACTCTTCCAGCCCATTTTACATTAGTAACCATTCTGAAATCTTCAGCATCTCATTTCCTTTGCTCTTCTTCACAGCAGATGTTTACGGATAAGTTCACTTTAGAAATCAGCAGTATGACGCTGGAGTTAGCTTTTCTAAAGGTATGTGAGATCACTTCATTCATCCAAGCTTATTGAGATGTTTAGGGGCACAACTACAACGTGCACATCTTTTGCCTTCTGTCTGTATCAGCCGCTGGTGTCAGCAGGGATTCTAAATGAGATAACTCCTCTCTGTCACCTCAAGCAACAGTTGGTCCCCAAGTAGTGCTCCCTGAGGGACCAGTACGTCATAGAAGAAGATAAATGTTCTGAGGACGCTCACTAAAAATACCATGTGTTAATTCCCCAATTAAAAGTCTCAGGAGGAGAATAATGAGTGATCTGTTAGCAATTCTGTATGTTCACAGTTGTCTGATATTCCACATCTGGGAGCAAACTGCCCTTAGGTAGGAGCTAATTGGCCCCAGTTACCATAGTGCCTCACGGTCCTTAATGTATGTACCCTCACTGCTGCTCTTTAAAGCAAATAAGGACAGATTTCAATTTGGCAGAGTGGGAGATGAGTCTCAGAGAAGGCAGAGGGCTTATTTTACAGCATTACATTCTGCAAACTACAGATCGAGGAAAAATTCAGTTTCCAGCAAGAACTACCTTGCAAGGCCCCATTTGGAGTACTGTATCCAGACCTGACCCGCAGCACAAACAAGACAGGTCCAGAGGAGGCCATAAAGGTGCTTAGAGGACTGAAGCATCTCTCTTATGGAGACAGGTTGAGGGAGCTGGGCTTGTTCAGCCTGCAGAAAATAAGGCTCCAGAGACACCTCATTACAACCTTTCAGTACTTGAGGGGAGCTTACAAGCAGGAGGAGGGTCGACTTTTTATACGGGCAGATAGTGATAGGACAAGAGAAATATCTTTAAACTAAAAGATGGGAGATTTACATCAGATATTAGGAGAATATTCTTTCCCCAGAGGGTGGTGATGAACTGGCACAGGCTGCCCAGAGAAGCTGTGGTGCTCCATCCCTGGAGGTGCTCAAGGCCAGGTTGGATGGGGCCCTGGGCAGCCTGAGCTGGTAGGGGGCAGCCCTGCCCACAGCACGGTTTGGGCTGGGTGGGCTTTGAGGTCCCCTCCAACGCAAACCATTCTGTGATTCTGTGCTTCAGTCTATTCAGAGGAGACTGGCCACAGAGCAAGGCAGTTCTTTGGGTCACATCTGCTTATTTCCAAGGACAGTAAAAGTGCTGTCACAACCCAACAACATGCAGATTCACTGACTGGTCCCTTTCAGCCAGCACTGCAGCCAAAATGTCCATTGTGGGGACCTTTTCTGGAGTGACAAGCCAGTGATTCTTCTCTCTGCTCAGCTTTGCATCATCACAGAAGCCCTGACACCTCCCGCACGTGTACCCAGGCACTTGGGACTCATTACCTCTCCCTCCAGGGCTTGCTCTTTTACCTCACAGCCCAGTGTAATTCAGCTTTTGCAGGAGCATAAGAACTCATTTCCATGGGTTTGGAGGCTCGGTGCCACCAGGGAGCTCTATTACTTGTAAGGCTTATCTTGAACAGTGTTCACCACTCACCCCCTAGAACATACCCAGGCTGTAACAGCACTGAGAAACCTAATGTTTGTGGGTTTTATTTTTTTCTATATGCCCTCTCAGCAATGATTTCAGTAGGAGCTGGGTGCCTAATCTGCTTACGCATTTCTGAAAATCCTATTAAGTGCCTCTTTACTTTTCTAGGTGCCTAAATATACTTTTCTTAATTTGGCTGGAAGCAAGGTTTGCATTCGTCATCAAGATCTCCAACACACGTAGCTCAGGAGGAGCCACCCTGTCACTCCTCCAGGTGCCCAAATGGCAGCTAAGCCACTGTGGAGATGTTACGACAGTGTGAATGTGTCAATTAAGCTGTGAATGCTGCTCACGCCATTTTCCCCGTGTCTTGTTATGACCAAGAAAAACTCACTTGGCCTTTGTCGCTTATTTCTGTCTGTGCTAATTCTGCCTGCTAATCACAGTGCTCACAACAACCTCACAGTGTGCAGGATCTGCCCTGTGAGTGTCAGTCAGCAAATCCCACGTTCTCAGGGCTTCCCCTGCTAAGTGTCAGCTTGAACTTGCCATGCAACACATCCATGCTTCCGTCCCCTGCCTGTAATGTGGTGGTAATAGCAGTGGGCCTGTGCAGTTCTCACAGATTAATTACCATTTCCACAGGATATTGATGGTTAAGTTGTATTACCAATAGATCACTTGTATGGAAGGGAGAGAATGAACTCCATATGAAATTCTAAGCAAGGTACAATTTGCTGATACACGTGAGGAGGGAGACAACCCAAAACCAGAAAAAAAAGGGAAAGAGGGAAGAATTTGCTTGTTCTCCCATTGGTTCTACCCCAACAGGGTTACATTTGTCCCTGGCAGGAGTGATAAGAATATTCCCACCTTGGGTCTGCTGGGCTTGTAAGGAAGATCCCCAAGCCGCATGTCCTTCGGGAGCAAATATTAACAGAGAGTTGGATGGGCTCTCTTTCCTGGGAGAGGAGCAGAGATTCTCTCAATGCCACTTGGAAAAGAGAACTTGCATGAGGCCTAGAGCCAAGGGCCAGAACATAACCTAATTAGGCCGGAAAGGGTGATTAGCTGTTTATTTTGAAGATGATCAAGCCATGCACTCACATCATGTGCTGCCCTGAGAGAAAAAGGATGCTGTTTATAGCCCCAGATCTAAGGGATCAGCAGAGTTTATTTTCTCTTACAAATGAAGGCCTGTTGTACATGCATTCTTTCAGATGAGATTGGATCTGTTTATTTTCACTCGTCTGCAGGAAATGGAAAATTTTAAGTCTATTATTCTAAATCCAGGAAAGCAGTTTGTATTGCTTAACCCCAGACAAAGGCAAATTAGCCACAGCCTTCACGTGCTACCTCAAAATATTTATTATTCATACTATTAAGTGGCAAATGGATTTACAGAAACCCAGTGTGTAAATTCTTCTTCTTGAACCTTTTCCAGAAGGCATGAGAAACTTAGTCACATCTCCCACATGACCAGTATGAGGTATCCCAGCACGAAATATGGAGCTGGTCAAGTCCACCCTCTGACCAGCAGGCACCGCTTGGTACTGGTTGTGTGCCAAAGGGTTTGACACAATATTTGAAAGCTCACTGCCTCTCAACTGTATTGAATTAGCTGCTGATTTATGAAGCCATCTGGGAGCATGATACTGGAAGAAGAAAATGCTGTCTGAAGAGAGGTGCCATGAAAAACCCCTATGCAGTGTCTGTTCTTAACAACAGCAACACAAAGATGTCTTCACAATACTCACAGCACATCCTTCCAAAAGCTTCAGTGTTTTCAAATATTTGTTTTAGTTGGCTTAATATTTAATTAAATAACAATCCCCTTTTGCTAAAGGTTATTAACACGATTTGTTTGCATGCTTTGATCTTTTCTTTTTAATTCTCTCTCATGTTCAGGAAGCTTTTGGTAAGATTCTTTGCTGATAAAAGTGGTCGTGTTATAGCAAATGGACTATGAAGTGACAATATGTCATAGAAATGGTTTTAATTCTTTTGAAGTTAAGATTTTCAGTGGTTAATTAAATTCTATTAATTGCATCTTCCTTATTTTAAAGTTAAATCCAGACTGTTTTCCAACTACCTGAACTTAAAAATTCTGCAGAACTGAGGCATCTGCAAGCACTGTGAATGTAGATTTTATATGTTGACTGTTTCTGTACTGGTGCAAGAATGCAGCACACATCAAATACTGCGATGAGGACGGAAATTACTGGCAGCCAATTATAAAGATATGGAGGAGCAGAAGGTACGATGTGTTACATATGTTATGGGGCTGCCAGAATAGACTACTTAAGGATGTACAATAATAATTTAGTTTGTTGATCATCATAATCTCATGCTGGTCGTAACTGTCTGGCTGTTATTTTATGCTTCCCCAGCCTGCTTGCTGAATCCATTCATTGGTTTTCATGTTTGCTTATCATTCACAAATTGTTTGAGGCAAAGTGAATTTTGCTGTTTGTTTTTAAAGAAGTATTTCAGGGTACATTTGCATCTGAGACAGGAAGTCTCAGGCACAGAGGCAAGCTAACTACACACTTAGAGCAGCACAGAGGGTTATGAGTTTTATTCAACATACACGCACTCAAACACACACGGGCATCCATTTTAGATAATGCCAGTAAGTAGCAAGCAGAAACTCCCTAATGAAGTGCTCTATTACTTACCAACTCCTGAGAGACAGCAATCTGCCAAAAAGGAGAGAGAAGGAATATGACAGTGGTGGATTCGATAGGTAGTGCCAGCAGGGTGTCCCCTGCTTCAAAGTGCACTTTTTTTCTCACCCACCGCAGCTTCTTTCCTGCTTTTATTCTCCCCATGGTCTACAGGGCTTTTTTCCATTTGCACACTGTACCTGCATGGCCAACGTGTGTTACAGAGCCCAAGTGGAACACTCATTTGCAAAACAAGTCTTTGCAAAAGCAAGATGAACTACCAAGGTCAGCTCTCTCTACAAAACAAGATACTTGCAGCTACAACTGCAAATATCAATTCCCTTAAAAGTGTCAGAATACTTTGTTCCATCCCAGGATCAGTCTTCGGTCAGTGGCCTTTAGGTCCCCAACACAAGAAGGGGATGAGAACCTCTGTTCACCAAAAATAATTTCAAAATCCCTCATGGTCACAGCAAAAATTCCTCTCCAGGAAAAACAAACTCAGCTGAACTCTAGCTAAATTAACTGATATCCCTCATGATCTGCCAATTTTCATGATGGATTATGTGGAAGCTTTATGAAGTTCAAAAATAGCACTCTGCTCCTCCCTCCTCCCTGTCTAAGGGTCTGACTGCTATCAGAAGATTGATCAGCCAAAGGCAGAACTTTCCCACCACAACGAACATAATCCTCCAGTTCGCTGGTTTAAGTGAGTCTTGAAGGACTATTTTTCAGTGTAATGAGGGGTTAGATGCTTCCCAAGATAGCTGGATGGCCTTTGTGGGTTTTTAATGTAAGCCAGCACACAAGAAGTTACAGCACTGTAGTCTTGTCACTTTGATATTTTTCCCTTTCCCCCTCTCAGAAAAAAAAGGAAACCTACACATTCCTGGGAGATGGTTTCTCAAACAGATCCCAGAGAGAAGAGTTCTTGAGGAGTGGAAGTTTCTCTTGCCTGTTAGCTTTCTAAATACCATCATCATACCATCTTAAAAAAAAACAAAAACAAAAAACAAAAACAAAACATTTTCTGTTGCATTATCCAGCTTTCCCCACAGTTGCTGGTATGACTAAAGGTACCAAATTAAGTCCCCCATCACCAAAAGCAGTACCCCCATCCCCACCAACCACCTTCTGGGGGAAAGAGAGAAGGCCAGTTGAATAGGATATGCATTCTGATCACCTCCTCAGGTGACTATCCCCCTCTCCATCCAAGGAAAGAAAACAGGTATTGGTTAAATAAACAAACACCTTTCCTGTCAAATGTTGTCTGTTTCTGATGTCCCCTTTACATGTCAACAAAGAGTCCCACGCAATATTTTAACCAGATGCTTGATGTGAGCCTTTTCTCATAGGAAAAAAAAAAAAAAAAAAAGGCTAACAACTGATCAGCCGCTTTCTTCTCCTGTAAAACTGGACCCCAAAGGATAAGCGTTCGTAATATCTACCTGAGATTATTAATTTCTAGCCGCACTCAAGTCAGATACACTTCTATGGAATTTTCCTGTAGGCTTTCTGTGACATTTTGGAAAAATCAATGGGAGTATAGATTATTTCTCTCAATGCCCATAGGAATCCATGTTAATTTGGCTAACAAAGCTGCTTGGATTTGAAAACAAATTAAACCACCCAGTCATTTATAAAATGCCCAAAAGAAATGGAAAAATAAAAAGCTTTTTTACAGTTTATTTCTGTAAGAGAGACTATAACATTCTTCACTCCAGAGATTTCCCAATTCCCGTTCCCATCCTCTGTGTTTTTTCTTCCCTCCTCAGATTCACATTTTGAGGAACAAAATGAACCAACTTTATGGGAAGAGATGACAATGGCAAGAGGGCGTACTGTCAAGCAAGCACCAGGTCCTGCCATAGGCACATTCAGGATGAAATGCTCACCACCATCAGACAGCCTGTCCAAAGGCTGCTGGGGAAAAGTGTCCTGCGTGCACATCCCTCGCAGCACTTAGGTCCACAGCACAGCAAGGAATCCCAAAGTCTCCTTATAACTGAAGGCAGCCTAACTAATATAGATATGGGAGTCTATGCTACTGTTCATCCCAGCTAAAAAGCTTAAAAGCAGGTCTTTCTCTCCAGTGACTTGGACTTCTTACTCACGTGAAAGTGAATTTGAAAAAATAAATCCTATCCTTTCTCGAGGCTGCTTTCGTTTCCCAAGTTATTCTTTCCTTTCTTTTGCACTCCAGCTGCCAAAGAATAGAGCTGACGCCCAACCTCTTGTTTGCAAGAGCAGTTCCCCTGATGACCACTGGGGCAAATGTTTATTGTAGAATCACGGAATCATGAACTCTGGAAAAATCATTAAGATGCATAGTCCAACCACCAGCCCATCCCCACCATGCTCACTAACCGTGTCCCTCAGTGCCACTTCTTGAACACCAGCATCTCCTCCACTTCCCTGAGCAGCCCATGCCACTGCCGCAACACACTTCCTGAGAAGAAATGTTTCCTAATATCAAACCTGAACCTCCCTAGGTGCAGCTTCCCTGGACAACCACCTTCCTGGTCCTGCTGGGATGAAAGGAGGAAGAAGCCGTGCCTGCTGGCATCAAGTGGTACTAGCAGAGTCCAAAGGACTTCTTGTACAGAGGCTTAAGCAATTCACCTGAGGGGAAATGCTTTGCTGTATTTTGTCTGCAAAGAAAATGCTCCAGCTCTACTTTGTAGAAGTACCTGACAATGGAATCTGACCAGCAAAGTTCATCCAGCCCTGCTAGCTTTTCAGAAAGGAGCAAAAGTATATTTGATGCGACATTCATCTATTTGCACTTTGAAAATCCAGTTCCTAGGGAGTTACTTTCTCATTCTGTTTTATTAGTTTTCACTGTCTCCCAAGACCCAAGCAGTTCAGCTCCATGGTAACTCAGGAACTTGCTCAGTTGCATTACATATTGATGTATACAAGGAAAGCACAGCACTAACACAGTGTTTGAGCATCCCTAAGATATATTTAAAGTGTCTAAGAAGTGTGGCAAAGCAAGATTTACAGAGGATATAGAATAGTGCTGCCTTGCCTTAAGATCACAGCAATTGCTTCTTAGGAAGTACGACAAAGCCACTCCTGGCTTTGCAACAACTAGGGCTGTGCTAAACTTTTGCCCATATTAGTAAGTGTTGTGCATTTTACAGTAGTACCCAGCAGCCCAAAAGGAGATCTATCATCCTATGGCTGGTGAGCACTGTAGAGAGTAAAGGGAGTCCCTGTCCTGTAGAGATCACAGAAAAAGAAAAAAAAAAAAAAAAAAAAAGGAAGAAAAAAGAAGCAATACAAAGATGGTTAAAGAGGAGAAGGAAAACAGGAAAAGGGAATTCCTCCACAGTGATAAGCTGAAATCAGATCCCAAGCGCTCATTCTGATGCCCAGGCACTGTCTGGCAAGCCCCATACGTAACATAAACTACTCAGTAATCCCAAATACGATATGCATGTATTACATTTTGGGATATGTGATGGAATATAGATGACACAGTGCTTAGCAGAAGCTGTAGTTCTGGAAGTGTTGTGAGGCTTCATCAGTTAATGCCTCAAGGTTGTGGTGCAGAGCACCTAAAACCATGACAGATGTCCACTCCTTCTCAGTGTTGTTAGCTCAAGATGTCCTTGGAATTAATTTTCCTAATCCCTCAGTGAAAATGACAGTAGGATACATTATTAGAGAAAAATAAAAAATTCCATGTGTTTTAGAAGAGGAAATGAAGCTGCGTGTTACCCCTTTAATATCTCCTTAAGTAAGGCATGCAAACTTCTAAAGATTAGAAAAGGGATCAGCTTCTGCTCTTTAAGATGCAACGAGTGACCTCCATGGTACAAGAAGGGGGAGAGAAGAATGTCCCAGCACAATGGCAGGAGGCTGAACATCTGCAACAACATCTTCTGAGATCTTCTGACCTGGTTAATTTCCATACAGCAGGTCTACTGTGAAAAGCCTACCTCTGAAAACTGCTAATGAGTGATCAACAATATCGTGACACAGTAGCTGTTGTGCCAGAAAGATTTCCACCTTCTGTCATTTGGATTTTAATGAGCCCCTTATGTGACTCAATGCAAGGTATCTCCTACCACAAACAAGTTTAACAGTTGCCTTTTAACTTACAGGATAAGCCCTCACAGAAGTGCATCTCCCCAAGGCAGCTGGCAAAACAGATGAGGTGAAGTACCTAACATCCAAACAGTGAGAATAAACACCAAAGAGCTTCTGAGGGACACAAAAGCATTTTAATTGAAAATACCTGCATCTGCCTCCAAGCACAAAACCTCTTCCAGTAGCACTAAAGGATCAGCAGTGTGTCAGGAAGAAAAATAAAAGAGCATTGTGGCTGACCACACTAATGAACACAGTGAAGTGTCCCAGCTCCCTCTGTTAGCAGAGGCCAGGCAAGCAGAGATATCTCCTTGGTTTTAGACCTGGAGGTGAGCATCTTCACTTGGCAGTTTTGGAGATCCCAGGCAGGCTACACTGTTATCCTATTCTGACACTTCAGGGTTACTTAGGATGAGTTTTAACTCATGGTATGCAACTTTCTGTCTGGTTTACATTCATGTATAATTCCATTGTAATTTCTGAAGCAGAAACAAAGTGAAAACGTTCATCTCTTAATCATGTTTTAAAGTCTGCGTGGACTTCAAGATGAAAGCCCTTGGTTTTGTTGCTAATGTTTTGTGTTGTTTTTTTTTTCATTTTTAAATATCAGAAGGCAGTAAAAAGAAATAGGAATTCAAAATTAGCCAGATTAAAATAAGGGAGATTCACTCAAATATGCATGATACATACTTACACAAAATGTGTAAGCATACCTACTGATACAGAAATCAAGTTTAGTCAGGATCCAGATCCATCCATCCCATGCTTATAGCACTGATGAAGGAAAAACTACCTTATTCCAGGAGACATCTGTTTCCTTCTATTAAGTAGGGAACTAATTTTTAATTAGATATAGCTTACATAAAACGTTAGGCATTATATGAAGCATTCTGAATTCTGCTTCTTGTTTTAGCTACCTGACTCATCAATATTTTGGTTTTGTAGCTAAGGAGATCTACATTATGCAAAGGTGAAAATAAACAGTCATCTGATCTTTAAGTAAATAATTATATGGTAACAGTAGTGATCTATTATTTAAGGTTCCAGAACAATTTTCCCTTTAAACTCGATTTCATTAGAGCACCTCAACACTTTCTCTGCACTACTGCATGGTTCCTTCCCAGCCAGAGGAAAATATTTGGAAGCAGTGAGTTTTTAGGAGAAGCTGCTTTTAAAGAACACAAAATTAGCAGTTTGTAGCATTTTGGACCAAAGGTTTTGGCCTTGCTGACAATGAAGACAGACAATATTTTTTGCCAAGAGGCCCAGAGAGAATTTGTTACCAAGGTGATCTCTGCCTATGGTTTAACACTATGAGAAGTTCAAGGAAGGGTATAAGCATATCTGCTGTGCTATTTCCAATTCCATCACACTTCACTGGCTAGAGATACATTGTATACATCTGTGGACTTCAATGAATCGAATTTACATAGAAGTCTCCTATCTCCACCCTTGTATCCCTTTAATGGAAAGTGAAGTCCTCAGCCTCCAACAATAACACTGTCAACCACCTCTAACCCGTCTCCTTGCATGAATATTCTTGGCAGATGCTGCAATGAATACACTCGAGCAGCCTTCCAAATTCTGCTCCTTTCTCAGGAAGGAAACTTGATACAAATTATAACTGTTACCCTCTACTAATTCTTTCATTTTCCTTCAAATGATGTCCTGATCCCACTATACACTTTCCACTGGAAAAAAAACAGCCTTTTTCCACTCTACTTATAGAAACATCAGATTATCTTCTGTTCCTGTATCTGCTTTTCCTGAGTTTTCTCTGCAGTTCAGACGAGCAATTCACAGTTGCACCAATCAGCTGTTTACTGTACAGATAAATTTTGAGGCTTCTATACACTGAATTACAGGCATGAGAGACTCAAGATCAGCACAGGTCCAGGTCCTGGATTCCAACTGAGGGAGCATTTTAACTTAATGTAATTGTACTTAACATTATTGTTAATGTGTATTTAAATGCTTCTCTGGGCTGGAGTTGATATCAGTTTAGACCACAAATTAAACTCCATAAACTGTAAAAAAAAAAAAAAAAAAAAAAAAAAAAGCAAACATACACACTCCGGATTGACATTCCCTATGACAGCTAGTTAAGAACTTCAGCTGATAGATAGTGACCATGTATGATCAGAGGGGGTAAAACTAAGGATGTCGTAGACTTTGCACTGCCTGCTTCCTGGATTTTCAGTACTTGTTTCACCATTATTAAGCAGTCTCATTGTTTTAAAGAACAATAAATTCCCGCAATTAAATTTGCTCTGCAGTTATCTTGTTTGGGAAGTTCTTTATGGACCACAGTTTTTCTCCAGAAATGATCCTGTTGCAAATAGCATTACCTGCAAGGTGAAATTATGCTTAGTGAGTAAACCAAATATATGTGCAAATAAATACATGACCTTCACCAAGTAACTTTTCTGAATGTTCTTGGACTTATCCATAGATAACTATAATAACCATAATTCATCCCCTCAGTAACACAATGGCAAGTGAACAAGAACATAGTCTCGTTTCCTGCTGCTGATTGTAGAGTGACATTTAACTTCAAGGCCGCAGCATGAGATCACAGTTCTGGCAAAGACCAAAAGATCCTATTCTTGAAATTAACGATTGCCAACTTTGAGATTTTCTTTATAATGACATTTTTCAGAGTTCATTTTTCCCTTGTCAAGCAGAATATTAAGGAGATATTATTTCCACCTGTACCGACTCAAAAGGTGGAACATTTCCTTCAAATTTCTACCTCCACATTTTACCCTGGATTCATTTCAACATATCTTAAGATATCTCAGATGTCTTCCTCAGAAACTCACCTCCTAAGACATGTCTTCTGCTGTTCAAAACTACTGTAGTCTCAAACTCTTCTGTCTACAGAGGTCTGTTTTCAGCCTATGACCTGCAGAACCAGGGTCACCTGTAAACCAGTTCTTGAGGAGTTTTTAAAAGATAAGCAGTAAGAACAATCCCAGAGTCAGTGGTTGAAATCTATTGTAGAAGCTTTCTACCTCACATTGACAAGTTGAAAGGAAATGCCAGCCACAAAGGCCTGGGAAAATTTTGCCTGATCACAGCTACTTTGATGGCTGAACACATGCACTTTATCATGGCTTTGAGTCATTAACCACTTCTGGGCACTCCGAAGGCCAGAATATTTCAGTAATCCTTAGGCATCTTTGTCCAAATATTTAAGCAGAATGTGAAATAGTGGCCTTTCCAGAGGTTCCTCTAAGTGAACCTCTCATCACAGTCAATTGCATCCAATTACTCAGAAGCAACCACGTGGCTACTATCTTATAAGTAAGGTAATCAAATAATAAAAATCATGAATATGTGCATCGTGCCTCTGCTGAATTCCTTAAAAGCCATTTACAGGATGAAGAGGAAGGAAGGGGATGACACCTAGAGAAAGCTCTCAAGCCAGCATGGTCAGAAACAAGGTGGCAGGTGTCAGATCAGATAAATTATGATTGCATATCATAATGTTGCTTCATTAAAAATACAAACAATTTTAAGCCTAGGGTTAAGCATTTGACCTTGATTTTTCTTTATAATGACATCTAAAACTTTCAGAAAGTGACAGCAGAAAATGAAATTAAAGACAACGCAGGAAAGAAGTTCTATTTTTATTACAAAGTAATAAAAATTGAAATAAGCCTTAGGCTGAAAAGCAGAAGTGCAATCAGTCTTCTAGTATGCAGGTAAAAACTAATGCATGTTTTTTTGAGCTTGAAAGGAAAAATAATTAAGTGGAAAAAACACACTTAACCTGTTATACTCGAATTCTGGTCAGTATATTTTTAGAGGTATCTATGTTTTTTACGTGACTTGTGTCATTACGGACAAATCCTTACTTCCAAGGAAAAGAAGACCAAGGAGCAGGTGAAATCACTGGCCTTCTGATCATCCATACCAGTAAACTACTAGGTCATGCCTTGCAGGCTGTTGTATATTGTTTCCATCTATTTCCACCACAGGTCTGCTGCTAAGGGACTAGCTCCAAACATTACAAATACAGGCTGTTCCACAGAACTACACTGAGTGCTTCTTTGGCTTTCATTTGCTAAGCAATGCACACACAACACAAGCAACATGCCTTTACTTGCCTCAGTGATCTGCCCTCAGTTTTCTACTGTAGCATCACATACACTATACCTTTGCTGTAATGTTTTAAGGACACATCATGGATTTTTCTTTAAAAAGCACTCAGAACTTATGCTTGCAAGCTTTGCTAACCCAACTAACCCAGTAAAGACCATACAGTATAAGAGTGCTGTTGAACTCAGCATGGGTATGAATTCTGAAGGTGTGGTTAATTTTGTCTGGGAAAGCAGAGAAAAGGGAAAGCTTAAAGTGTTTTTTCATTCTGTTTTGTCCTGTCCTATTTTGTTATAACTAAATAAACAACAATAGCAACTAACTACAACTAGCATCAACAATGGAAGGTCTACAGACCATTTTCTATGGTTGCACCCACCCTTTAACTAACATGGCTTGGAGAGAGAAAATTTGCTCTGACATCTATGAAGTTGGCTTCTTTCTCAAGCAAATTCTGCACATCTGAACACAAAGATCATTCTAATATAGTTTTAGATATGAGACTTCAATAGTAAACGTTACTAAGGTATTTTATCTCTGCATCTGACAAACAAGAAATATTGGAAAAAGATCAAGTGGAGTACCCGAGCTGCAGAAGGGACAAGAGAGTTCAGTAGGTTAAAAAGTCAACAGAAATTTAACTCCTAACTCCAAAAAGTAATAGGAAATTGCCTGCATTTGTATTTCAGAAGGATTGTTCTCCAGATTTCTCTACAGGTTAAGAAAAATAGACTTGGAAACAGTGACTTCTAAACCAAATTGAAAAAAAAAAAACTGTGTCCATTTGCCAAAGTATTAGTTCTCAGTAGATATCACAGAATTGTAGGGGTTGGAAAGGACCTCTAGAGAACATAGAGTCCAACCTCTCTGCCAAAGCAGCTCCCTAGCCCAGGTTGCATATGTAGGCATCCAGGCAGGTCTGGAATGTCTCCAGAGGAGACCCTACAATGCATTCAATATTTTCTATAACATTACACAGTTTGCTGTTGCTGGCGTCTGTTCAGCTACTCTAAATATTTTTTTGGTAAAGGATATATTTTGTTTCTGTTGATGTGAAAACCTAAGCCTTGCAACTTTCCAGGCTACAAATTCATGAGTGACAAGCAGGCATGACCAGAATTTCTTTCTCTCTTCAGCACACTTGGTAAGCAGAAATATGAAGACCGTGTCTTAAGTATAAGCAGGGCATATGAATGTTAAAAGTGTCATTTCAAAGACTACCAGCAAGAAGTACTACAGTGGAATTTGTAAGTAGACAAAAAAAAAAAAAACTTGGATGAAAAAAATGAATTTATTTTCAGCCAGGGAATGTGACACATTAAGAGGCCACCAAAGCCAAATTCATGAAATAGGATTCCTCTAGATGGAACTCTTGAATCTGAAAGATGACAGTTGTGAAAAAAATGCATTGAAACATTCAGTAAAGATGAAATGCCACTCAGGAAATTATTCTCTTCCTCAGCTGATTATTTCTCCCACTGAAACACCTTCTCACAGGAAAATGGGCTTATCTCACCTACTCAGCCCATGGCACGATGAAACACGGCTCTTCTGTTTGGAAGACTTGAATTTAAAGGACATGAATAATGCAGTAAAATGATGACTACAGTAGAGGCTTTGAAAGGCATGGGGAGATCTGTGTAGTTCCTTCTAGAATAGGATTAAAGCTGCTAATCAAGAATTTCAGATTTTACTCAGCTCTTGTTACTGAACTTCCTATCAACATCTGCAAACCTGCCTGGATTAGAAATAGGATCTTTTTTGAAAACTTTTTACAGTCTTTTCATCATTCTGTAACCAAAACACCTCTGTGAAAAAAAATTTGAGAAGTGAAAGGGTAACAGAAAAACAAGCTCACTTAAATCAAGCATAATCCTTGCAAAATACTATCAAGTATGGACACAACAATAGAATGATATTACTTGCAATCATAAAAGCAAAGAAAATAACACAAACAAGGAGGTGTTACAAAAGAGGGAAAATGAGTGCTCACCTGTCTCCAAAGATCTAGGTTGTCAGGAAAGGAACTCCACAAAGGAGTGATCTCCAACAAGAGATCCTTCCTCAGGTAGCAGTCAGCCCTTAAATGAGATCTAAGAGGGGTGGAGCCTGGCTCCAACCCTTCTGGTCATGCAGGTGAATCACCTTCACCCGTGTTCTTAGGGCTGACCAGATCTTTCCATCATATGTTCATTCAGTGGTTCAGGCTGTGACTCAGCAGTTCCCATACAGCAATTTTATCAGCAGCATCAAAAACAAATATGATACCATCAAAAATAGTTGTTAAAAATATATTGAAGAAAAAGAAAACATATACTTCCACAGTGCTAGGTGGTATTCTTCAGCTTCTGAAAAACACTGAGATATTAGCAGAAACACCTGGGAACCACCAACATATTCAGAGAGAACACAGAAGCAGTTGCTAAGATGGCAAAGAGCTTTGCAGGATAAGACACTGGAGTCGAAGCACTTGCATGGTAAAATATTACGTGGAGCAGTGGCTCTTCACTACCAGTACTAAAGAGCCAGGTACTGCCTGGATATCAGGTCCCAGAACCCTCCATCGACACTGCAGTAAAACTAACGGTCATAACTAAGGTGTCTGCTGTTAAGCACAGCACATGGAGCGGAGAGACACATTGGAAAGCACAGTGTGATACCAGGTATTAAATGTTGACTTCTACTGGTGACTGTGCAGTTCATTGCATTTTATCTTCTTGTCTTGACTGCTTAAAAATGCTTTTCTTGGGGCTATCTTTGAAACGTATTGAGAAATCTTGTCTGGCAGAAAGCATAACATGCATGCCCTACTGTGGTACACACAAGTATGTACTGTGCTCCCACAGATATCTGCTTGCTGCTGGCTGTTATTAGAGGTACCAGTTACCCTCCTAAGCTTGTACTGAGTGTGTAACACTTCTATACTCCGAACGTCACTTTTCTTATTAAATCTCTCACAGCAAGAGCAATGCTTTGCTTTGCTGTTTATCTGACTTCCCAACACTGCACCTGCAGATGCCAGCAGCCAGACATCCTCTATGTATGGACCAGGCTCCCTGAGCTTCCTTTCCCCTTGTGGAGGGGGTAAAGAGGATCCCAACTCCTGCAGTCAGCAATGCTCAATGTAACTGCTGTTACTGCTGCTGTGGAGCATGATCATGGGCCCTATTTTGAATCTTGGCACAGCAATTGGCTTCAGTGCCAGCACAGTCTGCATCTGAGCCACAGCGTGGGGTGGGCCTTGGGTGAAGCAGTCTGACCCTGGGTGCTCAGTGGGAGCACTGAGTCTGCTAGGCCTGCAAGCCCCCATTGCCATCCCACCTGCAGTATCAGATGACAGGAGTGGTAATAGCATTCCTGAAGACATTTTGTTATTGCAATGTTTGTCTCACATACAGCAGTCAGAGGCCATAGGTGGGGGGAAGAGCTATAAATCTATGAATAAGTAATGGAGGTTGGACTATGAAATCCACAAATTAACACTGGAGCAATTCTCTTGGCGACAGCATTAACACCAGCACAGCATTCAGCTGTTTATCACAGTGAAATGGCTCCTGGTTCCCACCACAAAGGCAGCGCAGGGCTTACTTGGACTCCTGTGCACTTTTCTTGCATTCACTTCTGGCTATAAATAATTCATCACAGAGATTGTACAATCAGGATATTGGGCCCCACTAATGCTTAAAGTATATAACTCCTCCTGATCTAACACAAGTCACTCTGTTCACTCAGCTACCCAGTACCCAAGGGGAGCTTCATCCTCACTACCTATGAAGTGCTGGGGAACAAAAGGCATAAAGGGCTACCTCAAGCCCAACTCTGCTCTCACAGAACGAGCCCACACTTGGACATCAGGGTCCTCAAGATAAGAGCAATATCCTGTATGCTTGAGACAAGGAGGTGGTGGAGTCACTGTCTCTGGAGGAGTTCAGGAAACATAGAGATGTGGTACTTAGGGATGTGGTTTAATGGGCAGTATTGGTGGTAAGTGGACGGTTGGACTAGATGATCTTAAAGGACTTTTCCAACGTTAACGATTCTGTGATTCTGTCCTATAGGTCCATGAGGGGATGCATTGGTCTCAGAGAATGCCTCTCCTGCTTGTTAAACAAGGACTAATTCAAATCTACAGAAGCAATTCCAAACATCCTTTTCAGGGACTAACTTACCCTCCTTAAACACAGTAGCACTCAGCTGCACTGCCCTGACCACACTGTACAGGCTTAGAATGTGCTGATAGCAAATCTTTCGGAGAGTTGCCACCACATCCTGCAGGCACCAGTGGAGCCACATCTGAAGTGGTAGTCAATATCTCACAACTCCCCCTCCCCAGAAGTTGCTCACTGTGGCAATGGCTCCAAGACTGTTCCCCACACCTCTCACCCAAGGACAACATGTATTTAATCTTGTCCAACTGCCCATCTTGGCACAAGCTTCCCCAGGTTTTCCTACCAAGGACGGGTCCCAAGCACAGCATGGGGCACAGGCCCTTGCACAGCTAATGGATCATAGAATCATTAAGGTTGGAAAAGACCACTAAATCAACTATTCTAACCATCCATCTACCACCAGTGTCACCCACTGAACCACATCTCTCAGTGCCACATCCACACGGTTCTTGAACACCTCCAGGGATGGTGACTCTACCACCTCCCTGAGCAGGCTGTTCCAATGCCTCAACACTATTTTGGAGGAGTTTTTCCTAATATCCAAGCTGAGCTCACTGCCCAGCACCTCCAAATTACGGCTTCTCTCCATCTCCATTGATCTGTCCCTTGTGTGTTTTATAGTACTTATCCTGATTATCATCTGCTATTGTGGAAATATCATACTCTTTGTAGTTAGCCACTTTGTTCCTGTGCCAAGGATGCTCTCAAGCTCTTGTTGCTAGTAGCACCAGTTTCTCTTCATGGCATAGATCCTTAAACAGTAGTTATGCATTACTTGAGCAGCACATATTTCTTCCTAAAATAACACAGGTGTCTCCATAGACCTTCTCTAGGCCTTTGATGCGCTCCAGGCATCCTGCTTTTCAGTCTGTTATTCAGGAGCACAACTAAAATAATTGGGCTTTCATACTTTCTAAGTCTTCACTTTTATTTTTTTTTTTTTTTGTGACTTCTAACAGGGTTAGCGGTCAGGTGAGATACAGAGCTCAGAGGAAGCTGGAAGAAAAGAGAATACATGAGTATGCTAGGAATTAAGCTAGCTCTTGTTGCTTGCCTCCGGAGAGGTGTGTGAAGCCTGCAGAGCAGTTGATCATGGATGATAGTACAATTCTGAAAACAAGAGAAGAAGGTGAATGAATGGAAAAATTACAAGCCAAAGGGTACAAAGAAGTATGGAGCTCATGAGGCAGAATTTCATTCCCCTGAAAAGAATTATCAAAATCCCTGGAGATTCCTATCTTAAGCATACCAGTAGGGAAATCTGCATCTGTGGCATGCATGAAATAAAGACTGTTCCAGCTCCTTCACTGGGTGCTGCCTGGGCTCAGATAGGTGTGTCACTGAGACTGCAGTGGTGTACAGGTGGAGCACGTTCTGTCTTTTTCTGAAGTTCCATTTTTTCACAGTGCACAAGTCAGTTTGCGTCAAATCTTTGCTACAAAATTAATTTGTTCTCTTGACAAGCATATCTGAGTGCAAGTGAGAGGCTGTAGCTCGTGCAGACCGACCCCTTAGAACATACACATGTTCAGTGTGGTGCCTTTGGCCTGTTCCAGTCCTCCAGGGGTACACCAGCAAGGCCATCATCCTGCCATAGCCCACAGTACCCACATACTGTGTCACCAAAATATGGTAAGAGCAGGCTGCAAACCAACCTTCCTATTTGCTTCCAGATTTTCTGCTTATACATGGCACATGAAGTGTTTGAGGTGAAGGTCTAGGGAACACAGGGACCTGCTCCTTAGTTGGTTCTACATTTATGCACATTTATCTGGAGGTGGGAAAAAAACTGTTCTGGAAAAAGAAAGACATCCTGAACTTACGGTATGTCATTTGCTAGGGCCCAGGAATATCCTCCATGTGGGCAGTGGGGTCCCAGGATAGGAGGAAGAAATATATCTTGTGATACAGACATTCTCATCATTTTGAAGTGTTTTTCCACTGCTACCAGGACTTAAGTGGCTTGAGGTTAAATGTTTGTTAATCAAATAGAATAAAATCATTATGTACACTTTTAATGAAGTCAACATTTGAAGTATTATGACCTAAAGAGACAAATAAAAGCATTAAAGAGGAAAAACACAAGATATCTATTAAACAGTATCTAGGGTATGAAATAGGATGTGCTGGTTCTAAGCCTATTGGTGCAGCTGCACCAATATCTCTATACAAACTGCCATGGGATATGGTCGCTACATAATAAGTTCCAGGAGGACATTTCTGCAGTGTCTATACTTGCAAGTCAGTGGTAGGGGAACAGCCTAGACTTACCCTGGAGTGACCTTGTACATGATTCAAATGGAATCAGTAGGGTTAAATAGGTTTTTAAACCAAGAGAGCAGAACGTCCACTTCTAGTTCTCAAAATGGCAAACTAAATCTAATGATCCAGTTTTGCCCTTCTCTGTAAGATAATTGAAGTGAGGAACCCTTTTTGCCGAAGTCAGAATTATTGGGTGTGGGGACCTTGGTGAGGCTGTAGAATGATTCCTTGAGCAAAGACCTGGAGCGGAAAATGCTCCATCCTAAAAAAAATATGAGATAATGACTCTAGAGACGGAGACTTGTTACATTAGGTGTAAATCAGATGTGATATTAAATCCATATGGTAAAGGTTAACATGTAAGAAATATTGCATATTGATTGCAGCGTTTTAGAATTGGCCCATCTTTCATCAGCGTTTTTTTGGCTTTGCTATAGGCACCAGTAATGACACAATGCCTCAGAATTACTTGCAGCTGTAAACGATAGTGCAAGTTTGACAAAGATAATAATGCTTTCCTTATTCTTGTGATAATAGTAAACATCAGAGATCCCTAATAGCAGCATCAGTTCCATCTCACAAGCAAGGAAAAATTAACGTGGGAGAAAGAAACAGTGCAGATCTCCCAATAAAACCATAAAGTTGGTAGTAAAATGATCCAGCAGCAAAGGAAAAAGCAAAATCAATAGCAAAAAAAAATGTGTTAATTAGTACCTTCTCCATTCTGCAGGATATATATCAGGCTTCAGTGCTTGCAAAAGCAGGAAAACTTACAGTATCAGGCCAGCAGTTGCTGAAACTCATCTCTATGACTGAGCAATTGTCCCCAGTGGCCACTAAATTAAACAGAGGGAGACAGAGCTGATAACATTTTTTTTTTCCCCCGAGGACAGAAACAGATTGTGAAATCAGACATTTCCCTGGCACTGCTCTTGACGGGACTGTGGCACCCCACTTCCCCTTTATCTTTGTACAGTAACATACCAGACTCCACAAAACACATCCCCAGTAAGCAGCCCAGACCTGGCTGAGGCACCGCACACTTGCAAGCCTGAGGTGGGACTGCTGTTAGCTGGGCTTCCAGCTGCTCTCAGCTTTTAGACATCAGTGCCTCCACAGCCAGGAGCAGCAGTCCCCAGCTCTGGGAATTATTTTACTAGGCTGTCCTTGGGCTCGTACGGAAATGTCTCTGCTGATTTCTGTCTGATTTGTGTTTTGCGGGCATGCCTGCTTACATGCTTGCAAATGGAACTGTGATGGCAGAGTACATGCGGTAGGGAAACACAGGATGGCTGAGGCTGGAAGGGCCCTCTGGCTCCATCTGGCCCAACCCCTGCTCCAGCAGGGACACCAGAGCAGTGTGCCCAGGACCACGTCCAGGTGACTTTTGAAGGTTTCTCAAGGAGGAGACCCCCCAGCCTCTCTAGGCAGCCTGTGTCAGTGCTCTGTCACCTGCACAGCACAGAGGTGCTTCCTTCTGTTTAGAAGATGCCAATGAGTGTAACCACAACCTGCAAGTCCACCTGACCCGGACATGAGCACAGTGCCATTAGCTGAGTCCATGCACAAAACCAAAATCTGGTTGGCATTCAACAGATAGTTCAGCCGAGGCTTTAAGCCACAGCACAGCAGTGTTTTGCTCTTTACGCCTCTGCCAGCAATTCCAGTCAGACTTATTTTTACCTTTTCCTGCACCTGAACAATGCAGTTCTTATAAAACAGTTACATCATAAGCTCTTTCCTTAGAGATGGAAGAAAGTCTGCGCGTGTGCTGCTCTCTGTCCATCAGCACTGAATTTCACCTGTTGTTTTTTTTTTAATTTTCGATCACTCCATGTCCTGAAGCCCTCCCATATCTCCCCGCACAGCTTTCATTTGTTCCACACTTGTAACTTGGTGCCATCAGCCAGAGATGAAGCTATTTTAGCAAGTTATCTGAAATGTCTTCTCCCCACAAAAATCATTCTATCAAGCAGTCCCTCTTCTGTGAGCACACCACTCCAATTAATGGAGGTTAATTGTGTATAACAAACAACCATTCACTGTATTCATCAAACTAATGAGATTTCCTTTATAGAGAATTTATTACTTGAAAAATACACTTTTGTTCACTCGGCTTTTAAATGCAGCAATGACAAGTGCTTGAATTTGGGAAAATCGTTCATTCCAAGAGAAAATTACAAACTGCTCTTCAAAGAAAATGAGTATTTATCCATTAGTTGACATTTTAGATCTCTCCAAGCAAAAGAACAATGCAGCTACTTTCAAAGACATTAATTTACTAAGTGTTTTGTAGCATGGGTGATACTGCTATTGCACCCACTTGTTACACTGATTACACCGTTTTTTTTAAAGTATCCTAAGATCCCAAGAAAGCAATCTCTCTTCTCAAATCACCCTCAGTTTGCCATCATAGTGCTAAAATTTAACTACTTTTAAAAGCAAAGTGCTGTAAAACCAGTGCTGAGTATTTGGCAAGTTTCTTCTCAAAGTTTTCACAGTGAAAATAAGTTGACTGATAAAACACTGTCCGCTGGAATTAAGAGACGTATACCATAGAACCACAGAATCATTTGAGTTGGAAGGGACCCTTAAAGGCAATCTGGTCCAACTCCCGCGCAGTGAAAAGGGACACTTACAGCTACATCAGGGTGCTCAGAGCCCGATCCATCCTGACCTTGAGTGTCCTCAGGGTGTCCCTGGATGTCCAGTACATCCATCTCCTCTCTCTGGTCACCCTGTGCCAGTGCCTCACCATTTACGTCCAATTAAATGTTCCCTCTTTTAGTCTGAAACCATTTCCCCATGTCCTATCACCACAGACCCTGCTAAAGTGTCTGTCCCCTCCTTTCTTACAGCCCCCCTTAGATGCTAACAGGCCACTCTCAGGTCTCCTCAGAGAGTTATCTTCTCCAGGCTGCACAGCCCCAGCTCTCTCAGCCTGATCTCACTGGGGAGCTGTTCCATCCGTTGGATCATTTTTGTGGCCCTCCTCTGAACATGCTCCAACAGGTCCACATCTCTCCTGTACCTGAGGGTTACATCTGCTTGCACAAATGTTTGTGCTGATTGCTGTCCATTGGTGTGTGCCAAACACCAAGCTACTCCCATTACTGAGGCTCTGTCCATCCAGGTATTATGCAAAGGCCTATGAAGACATTCAATCCCAGCAAATCAGTAGAAAAAAAAATAAAAAAATTAAAAAGAGAATATATTGGCAATAACTTTAATTCTTATTCGTATGGTTTTTGGTACTTTCCTGCCATTTGTTCACACTTGGTCTCACATTTAGGTCAAACTGTGCCTTGCAGGTAAAGTGCCCCAGCAACGTTGTCCACATGCATATGAATGGAGCCCTCTGACAGCAGTCATCGTTTTCTGAAGATAAGTTAAAGTTACTTGATGTCTTGTGAGGGAAGTACTCTGTATTACTTAGAGTAGTTTCAGCCTGATGATACACAGCATGATGAAGGGAGAGAAATGGGAAAGATAATGAGGCCCCAGCAGAAGACAGATTAAAGGCCTCAGATCCTCCACTATGCCAACAAACCAGCTCATTTGGAGTCACTTTCACAGGGCCAGACTCACTTTTCCAAATAGTACATCTTTAGCTTTCAGAAGGGTTTGTCTGTAAGAGATAATAACAAAGCACAGAGGGGTGAAAAATGGTACATGAATCTTTATAAGAGCATCTCTTTAAAAGTCAACAGTCACTTTTATCTGCCAGTTAATTTCTCACTTCAGCTGTGTGTGAAGAAAAGATCATTAATAGCACAGGCATACGTTATGAAAATATTTTACTGCATCTAATAAGATGCTAAACTGAATGAGAAGTATTCAGAAACACATTTTGACTGAAGAAAGCAAATACTAGCTTCAACGTAATCATTTTGCTCCAGCAAAAACCACCATGGCCTTATTCATCCTCTTTAATGTCTTCATGTCTCACATTTAGCTCCTTACCTGTGAATGGACAGAAGAGCCAGAGCATCTAGTACACATGGGCAGATGCACTCTGTCAATTGAATGATACTGTGGCAATTTTACTACGAAAGAAAAGTTCCAGTGTGCTGTTCCAGACCATTTTGTTTAAGAATTAGATCTAAATAGGATCCACTTCTTCCAGTTCCCTTCCCCAAAGACTGTCAAATAGTTACATATGCAGCCAGTAAAGTGAACACACATTACTCCATCAGAACTGGCATTAACAGATTACATCCTGAGGGACTACATCCATACTGGCTAGTTTCTCAAAGCTAGCACTCCTGAACCAAACCTTTATCAAGTGCCTTGAATATGAAATACCACCTGGGTGGGTGGGATTGTGAGCATTTCATTAATGTAAATTGAACAGCAAGATTGGTAAAGACATAAAATGTTCCCAAAACTGAAGTATTTAGTAGAAGCAAATAAAAAGGACAGAAATGCTAAAAATAAAAGAGAGAACCCTCAACCTCACTTGATGAGGTGATACAGCTTTAATCAGTACATTGCAATCTTATTTCAGTACTGAAGATTGTTGCTACGAAGAGCATAAGAACAAACTAAATCATCTAACACTTATTTAAAATGCTGCAACACCGGCAGGCTTATTGTAATATAATAGAGTAGCAGAGCAATTATGCTCTGAGATTAATATTTATAGAACATAATCAGGTTTTCCTTATTTAAAATATTATTTAATAATTTAGAGTCCTGAAAAGCATCTTCAAAGCTGAGCTACAGTTTGATATCAATCCATGCTGAGAAGCACCAAAATCCTGACAGCAACTGGAACAATGCTTGCTGCCTCTCAGAGACAATGCGTGGAACAGCCTGTCCAAATCCCACAGTTTAGGAGTGAGGATTCTTCTTTCTGCTCTTTAGGTATAAAGGTGTTTTGAAAGGGATTTGTAATGCTGTCTGGGCAAGAAACACATGGAATCAACAGAGGACAGATGAGAGAGCTTCTCACCAAGAAAAGGCAGAGGGGGATATTTTTTTCACTAACAACACAAGAAGTTGTGATACTGACATGCTGACAATCCTTCTGAAGAAAATAAGTATGAATCTCCATGGTGACAGGTCAGTAACGCAAGGACACAGTGACACAAGGCTCCAGGTTCATTTCATTTTGAACGGCAGATTCTCTCAAGTGGGAGCTATCACTTATCGTGTGTTTTTGCTGTACAAAGCCCAACAATGATCAGTTTGGGCCAAGGTCCTATGGGCTACTTCCCCATGAATGGTATGTAATAATGGCTATTATTTCTGGAATGTAGTTACTACTAGCTTCAGAGCACTTAAAATGTGAGAAAGATATATACCATCATTTCTTTACCTTAGTCAAACCAAGAAAAGATTCCACATGACAGAAAAGACACAAAGCTACAAAGCAAAATCCCTTACACTCGCAATATACCAGATCAATGTCTTGTTTCTATCCATAGGGATTTATAGTATTATAAGGTGTTATTTGTTTGTACTGACAAATCTTTGCTCCACATCTTCCGCTTTAATGAGCCCTGATTCAAATTTCAAAGTACATTCATTTAATGCTACTAACCAAGGTATTATTTTGCCTTTAAAAGATGTGGGAGAGTCCTCTGGTCTCTCTGTCTTCAGGGTATATCCTGCTTTTAGACACCGCAGAGCTGCTACCAGATTCTGCAGCATTCAGCACCTAGTTTACCTCATATTAGTAGAATCACAGAATCACAGAGCCATTTGAATTGGAAGGGACCCTTAAACGCCATCTGGTCCAACTCCCCCACAATGAAAAGGGACACCTACAGTTACATCAGGTTGCTCAGAGCCCCATCCAGCCTGACACTGAGCATCTTCAGGGACAGATGATCCTCCACCTCTCTGGGCAATAGAGAAGAATACGGCATCTACCTTCTAATTCTCTTTTACAGTCTCTGTAAACTGCTTAGTGGTTTTGTGAAATCCATGAAATAAAAGAGCATTTCCCTACGGTGACTTGACCAGGCACACTGCTCTGCCAAGCTGATTAGGGTTGCTGTTGGAACTGGAAAGATTTTTGCCCTCTGCTTTTCCAAAACCAGCAGCCAACTATGTCAGTCCCATTTTGTATATGGCATGAGTAGAAGCTACAACCTGAATGCTTTCATTGTATTTTTTTTTTATTTCCTCCCATCAAACCTTATCTTATTTCCCTTTACATTCATAGCTTTGCTGGCAATCTAGTAATTTTCAGAAGTACCTTCTTCATACCTTTAGCAAAGAGATTCTCGTAAAAGTATTACCATAAGTGAACAATGCTTAAGTATGCTTCTAAGCATAAGCCTGAATTGAAAAGGAGGTTATTTGATATTTGAAGTACTTTTGGTCATATTTTTTGTGAATATTCAAAGTTGGGAGGTTTTGTTTTGTTTGTTTATTGCAGCTCTCCATGGTGCAACCAATACATTAGTGGGCATAGGGGTAATGGGTTGATGGTTGGACCAGATGATCTTAATGGTCTGTTCCAATCTTAATGAATCTGTGATTCTAAGATCTATCAGTTCATGTAAAGGCAAAGGCATTTTTATAAGTGACAAGCAGATAGTTATCTAATTACAGGTCAAAATAAGTGGCATGGGATTCAAATGGGATTCAATATTTCAGCACCAGATATAATGAAGAACAAATGGATGACAACGTCATTTTTACCACATGCTGAGGAGTAACAATATAGCTTGCACTCACCTCAGCCAGTATAGTAACCCATATTTCACATGTATTGTGAGTTTGGCTATTTAAACAAACAGCCAGAATTCTCCATCTTAAGCAGCTTTAGCTGTAAAAAGCTTTAGGTTATTTTTTTTTTTTTTTTTTGCGTTTAGATGAGGTGCTAAGGGATTTGATTTAGTAGCTTAGTGGGTAGGGATGGTGGTAGGAGGATGGTTGGACTAGATGGTCTTGTAGGTCCTTTCCAATCTAATGTATCTATGAATCTATGAATCTATGAAAGCTGGTTTGAAAAGGGAAGGTTCCTACTGTAATTTTCGTACAGGTGAAGCCAGAGAAGAAATGGTAATTCTTTTGTCAGCAAAGGGACTGATCTGTGCCAGATAACTGATTCTGTAGTAGTCCTCAGCACTTAGTCACACTCATCACTTGGCACACTTTTTAATTTTTCGATTTAATTCTTCCCCTTCTTTAACTTTTTCTTTTTTTCTGACTGAAAGAATCAGTCACATTTTGCATGTGAAGCTGGAGGGTGCCTCAGCTGAAGGATATTTGTTTAGCAGCTCAGCTGGAAAATACATTCTCAAACATAGACCCATAACAAAAGATCAGCTCTTTGTGCTTTGTTGGAGGTACTGCAAACCTCCACACACCTCTGGTTTTTGACTTGCATCTTGAAGAGAAATTGCCTGCACTGCCTGATGCTCTTTTGTGCATGTAATAAAGATGTATTAGGAAGCAGGACTGAGAAGGGCCTAAACTATTTCTTCACTTGAGGTATACGATATAGGCAAGAAAAATAGCACTCCATGGAAATTCAGCGCAGAAAAAGCCTGTGTCTGCTCACAGTGGCTGCTTTCTGCCTTCTCTCCACTGCCACTGCTCGATGATGAGCTGGTTGCTTTAAAAGTGCAAGACAGGATAGATTTGTGAAATTCTCTTCCTATGTATGACATACTTTATAGACAGTATTTTTGACAGGGAGCAGCTCCTGTGCACTCCGAGGCTTCCTTCTCTCCATTCTTTTGGAATTTGTAATTTTAACATGAGAATACTGGCCATTCCAAGCATGAGAAAATTACATGGTGTCAGTCTTGGATACGATACAGAATGAATTTTTATGGAAAAGATTGCAGGCGAGTTAATGCATGCTGTCAGTCTGAACTCACTGTTGCCAGGCATTCACACCCTTTATCTAAATTGTATTAATTTTTGACTGTCCACACTGCCAGCCTAACAGATGATTGGCTTCATGTAATGATCATATTCTCTTCTCATTAAAAGCATTTGGGAAGTATCTTTAAGTAAATATACGAGTCACATGACAAGAAGGAGGTGTTTTTCCAGCAGCCTTTGTTCTGTATGTTTCTGGCAGGTTTGTTCACCACATTCCACCCCAAGTAATGCAGCAGCAGCCATGAGGCCATGCAGGCGTTTAATCTGTGACTGCTGAGGGCACACAGCTTCCAGCTGTGAGCTCTGCACTCATTCTCAGTCATCTGCTTCCACTACAAAGAGCTGCCATCTGAGACTCCTCAAAATCTAAGCTAGATTCATTATCAGGAACAGCATTTTTTGACACTAAATAAAACAAACTCTTCACTTTATTGAATTACATGAAGTACTACACGACAGAAGAAAAAAAAAAAAAGAATGATGATTCTTTTAAACCATATTCTTGTCTCATCTGAAAGCAGCTACCAGGAGGAGACAAAAACTTCCAAATTATGGCATGTAAAAATGCTTCCCATCCAATGTATAACGTATACGTATCTACAGTACAGTATATATATAATCTCTCTTACCACATGCAAGAGTGCCAAGGCCAGCAGGAGAGAAGGAGCAACAAGAACCAGCATGAAGAAAGGGAGCAGTGCTGTGAAGTGAAGAGAATTGAAGACAGCAGATTCCACCCTCACCCAAGGAGAGCAGACAAAAAAAAAACAAACCATCTTCTCCAGTGGTCTCTTCCAGACGCAGACAAAGTTGCTTTGTTTGACTTTGCCCTTGGAGTTGTGATTGCTCGCCTCTTTAGACTCACACGCAAATATGGGAAGCAATTGTTTTTGTGAATGTGCTTGGTGAGGTGATGTAAGAAGAAGTAATTAGTAATAAAAATCACATAGCAAATAATAGAAATGCTCTGGACGTTATATCTTAGATCAATTGTGGTCTACAAAAGCACCCTATTGGAAGCATTGCTGTGCAACTGCAAAAAGGGAGCTCTAGCATTTGGTTTTGCTTCGCAGTCCTCGGGGTATAGGTAAAAATAGACTTTTCAGAGGGATCCAGGACAGGAAAGCTCTGAGGATAAGGAACTAAGCTGCCTTCACCTCTTCCCTTTTGCAATGTTACAGTAATTTGTTCCTGCTGTTATCCTAAGGATGTGTCTATTGCCACTATATGGTCCTTGACACAGCACAGTTTGAAAAAAGACACTGCAGTTACCAGAGGGAAAAGATACTGAGTAATGAAGCAAAAGGATAGTCCTTGCTACCCATGTATATATGTCCTTGCGCTTTATCTGCAGTATTTCTGGAACATCCAAGAACTTAGTTCTTTTATGTTCCTTGAAAAAAAAAAAAAAAAGAAGGAAAATAGAAATGTACATAAACACACAGGAAACATTCCTGGAATTGAAGAGAGCTGCTAATAGATGGGCTCTGAATTAGACAAAGCCACAGTAGGAGGAAGGCCTAGGACAACGCTGAGCTGCTACTGTAGAGTAGCACAGACCTCACTCTGTGCTAATTGCTTCTTGGGTGGGTTTGGCAGCCTGGGCTGAACTCAGAGCTGCTACCACTGAGCTGCAAGCAGCTGTGAGAGGTAATTTAAGATTTGCTGGAGCATCCTTCCACTTCAGTGCTGCAATGGCACCGACCTCAGTACACTGCTTCAGCAGCGTTGAATAATTACAGGAAACATTAAATATTTCCATTCCACATTTTCTCTACTCCATATTCTATATTCATAACTGTTTCTAACATCACTTTCTAAATGGCTAGGCACAGGCTGCTATCAGAAACTGCCAGCACACTGGTATAGAGGAGTTCCTGACACAGAATGTGACACAGGAGGTGCTAATGATGCTGGGACTGACCATCACTGTTGCTCAGCATGAATTCCACAGACACAGCAAGTCTGTAGGCGCTGCCTGTGAGCACAGCTCTCTTTTTGTCCTGAGATGTTAAACAGTGATACACTCAACAGCTCTCTTTTGTACTGTATTGTTTTATAGTCCTTAAAGGTCTGAATATGCCTTTCCATCTTTCCGGCAGTGCTTTTTCTTTATTGCTTGCGTGAGCTGTTCCATTTCATTATCCGCTGGCATAGTAAATCTCTCTTGTTTTGACAGGGACTGTTCTGTTACAATTACCTGCTGCCACTGTGGTTCAAGCAGAGGTGCTGCCAGCTGGACAGAGCTGTAAAGCAACATGAGCAAATTCTCCAGCGCTCAAGTTTTTGAAAATACAGGAAGCAATTATCTACTTCCATATTTAGAAGAGTACTTGTATTGCAATGAGGCACTGCCAGCCTAAGGTTGAGGGCAGATGGAGCCCTGAAGCTTCCAAAACTTCAGAGTTTGAATGTTTGACACTCCCAACCCTTTTAAAACCTCTTCACCTCATCTGGAAAATTCATAACGTATAGAAATATGTGATGTTCAACCACGAAATAACACAGGGATAAACTGTATGAAACTTTTCAAGCACAACATTCCAGATCACCATTACAAGAAGGGACTAAAAGTTCAAACTTTTTGTAGGTTCAGACATCACAGGCTGCAGAGTTCACAGAATGTCTGTGTTTTCCTGATGTGCTGAGCAACTCTTTGTCTCAGTAAGAATCAGGAAGGAAGAGAAATCAGGACTTAGTCACACTATGGTTCTGAGTCCAAACACACAGAGAAGAAAGGGGGAGAACTCAGGAGATGGGAGTCACCTGCCCCACCATCAACAAGTGGACAAGGAGCTCTCTTACACACCTGAATACCTGCTAGAGGGACGTTCTGTGGCTGACAGTGGCTGCCAGATCTGTCCTGCCAGAAGAAAGATTTAGGTCATATGGGACACCTGCCATCTCCCTAGAGATTTGTTCACACACTGTAATTATGGCAAAAATTAATATAGCCTCATTTTAAGAAATTGACAAATATAGCATAATATTTCAGAAAGACATTTGGCTCATTTGGAAGCCATCCTAACTCCAAAACACACCATCATTGTACAGCATTTCAGACAGAAAAAAAAATAATAATACTAAAGGGACATTGCTGGGAATCAATAAGAGACCATCAAACAAACCAAAAAATGACTCTGAATTTCTTCACAGAAACTTATTTATGTTCTGCCGGATATTGGCACAGACTGCCCAGGGAGGTGGTGAAGTCCCTGGAGGTGTTCAAGAGCCGTGTGGATGTGGCATTGAGGGATGTGGTCTGTGGGCATGGTGTGATAGGCTGCTGGTTGGACTAGGCACTATTAGAGGCCTTTTCCAGTCTTAATGATTCTATGGTTCTATGATTACACCAGGCTTTGTAACCAGACACACAGCTTCTGCAATGGGTAAGTACAGACTAGACAGCTGAGGCCATGCAGGAGAGGCCACACTCCTACATGTGAGACAGTAGATTTGTAAAAGAAATTCAACTACAACATGATAACTAGAGCTGACCAAAATTTAATATATTTGGCATAGTAAATTTTGACAAATTTATCTTATTTACATAAATTATCCTTACCCAACCAAGCGCTTAGGGCATAGGAATGGGTTTTTTTGTTGGTTTTTTTTTTTACTTTATTTGTAACTAGTTTCTAAAGAGCTAGTAAGTCTAGAAATAACCACTAGCGGCTGAAAAAAAAAATACCAAAGAATTTTAACCTCTTATTAGTTTATTCCCTATTCTCTCTAAAAGGTTATTTGTGGAACATCACTGCAACATCCTTCCTGCAGACACTACAGTACAAATAGAAACATTTTTCTTCTCCAAAGACGTTTCTGTTTCATAGAAACCTAGAGAGATTCCTGTAATTTTCCAAATATTACAGTTACAAAACAACTTACTCTTGAAGATTATTATTAGATCCACCAGTTTTCTCTTCCATGTACGTGCTCTTAACAGGCAAGCTGTTTTTGTATCCTCTCACAAACTTTCAAATTAAACTCCTACATGCTCTCCTGCTTCACAATTGTGCACTTTGGGACACCACTACCATTCGCTCATTTAAGAGGAAAACTATTATACACATGAGGCAGAAATGCTTCATCTTCTAACAGTAAACTTCAGCTTATAAAACAGATTTTCATTACGCTCAGTATTTAGTTTAAGCATTCGGTTCCACACAATACAATCTCAAACATGTTCAATTTAATGGAAGAAATGGTTTCCAAAAAGGAATAGTGAGATTTTCACGAGAAGTCTGGGGTAATCTTGTGTTAATTAAAATGTTTTCAATGGTTCTTTTGTAGTCATATTCATCACTAACTGCCCCTTGCATCACTGACAAGTGAATACGGGTAACTATTCTCAGGAGTAGTACATAATTGCCACTTTATACAGTATAAATAATTGCTTAGGCAGAAAAAAATAGTAAACTGTTCATTCTACAGACTTGAAACTAAACTATCACTTTTTTCAGTATAGAGACATGTCTTTTAGCTCCTCGCTGAAACGTATGGAGCAATAATGAGACGTAAGCAAGAGGAGGTAAATTAATCCGTATCTCCTAAAGGCAATTAGAGTACCTACGGGTACTAATTGCCAGGGTGCTTCTAGTGTTGTTCTAGTGACACTCCATAGTTAGCAGATTAAGGGACAATAAGTGATACCTCTCTGAAAGGTACAGGGTGTGCTCCAGCCCAAAGATACCAGACCACTTATGGGAAAATACAGTAGTATTGGTGTCCTTAAAGGGAAGCAAGAGTATGCAGGAGCAGACCAAACCTTGCTGCTTCCCTAGTGCCGCATGCTTTTTAACTGTAGTCAGTAATTGGCCTAAAATATTTAGATGTATTTTCTAATACTTTCCTGATGATAGTAATCTTCATAGAGCAGGCTACAATTTCCAAATGTATACACGCAATAACTGTCAACACTGCAGCAGCTGCTGCCCTTCCAGAGGGATTGATGTGTGTGGCGGAGGGAAAGGCTTTTAGAAAGAAGATTCAGTCCTTCTCTTTCTGCATCTCTTTCTTTGAGATAAAAGATGTGTACCAAACCGGCCAGCATGAGTCTGCTAGTTCAGAGGCTAAACTCAATCATCTGGTGGTAAGGATGTGAGATTAAATTCAGGAGTCATATAGCTAGTCCAATCACTATGCAAATGAGATTCAATCTGAAAAAAGACTTCATTTATTCAATAAAATTCACAAGCAAAGTTTTAGGCACTCCATTCTCAGAATCTTTTCCTTTCAGCATATACCTGTGATGCAGAAATGAGTCTCCAAGCTCAGGTCCTGCCTGTGGATCCTTAGAGAAGAAATATTTCTGATGGCTGATGAACCTTGCCTGAATCCTAACATAAGCAACATTCATAACCCCAGGTTCACAAAGGTCAGAGCAACACTAGACTGCTGAAAGGAGTATGGTAATGAAAGCAACAACAGAAAATCCACAAAATCCTAGCATTTGTAGCATATTCTAAAAGTAAAAAATGGACCTTCTATTATAATAGAAGAGCTCTCATTAAAATCTTCCTCTTTTTGTTTCAAATACTTATTAGTTGGAATATAAGAAGTTACACAAAGGTCTTTCTAAATCAAATAGTTCCGTATTTACGAGAGCTTATGATACAGTGATGCCATTTTAATAGTAATAAAAATGATTATTGTTTTACCTCTGAACATTTTACATCTCATGTAATTTGTAATCTCTTTCCTAGAATACACTTTGACTTTCAAAAGAAATTACCAATTATTTTAGAATGTGAATGAGTTGCCGTTGAAATATTCGCAGTTTTTAAGTGTGTGACTCTGCACAGGCTTAAATTTCATATGAGCATGTATCATAGGGAAACACTGCCCTACAGCCTGCTTTGTCTCTTTGGACTCCACTGTTAGTATGGCTCCCTGCACCCCCACCCAGGTAAAATTATGTAATTAAATCACTGTACCAGGAGGAGTCTAGCTTCCCAACCAACTCAACAATGTCATCCCAAATTTAATTTGCCATCAAAACAGTTCCCTTTGTGTGCAATACAGCATTATTAATTAATTTCTCTGAAAGATAAAAGATATTTGGGAAAGTGCACTCACACCGGTGTCTACAGACATGCATCTCCTTGCTGTGGCTTTACCTCCATCACTTAAGCTTTAGGCGATGCACCTTCTACTCATTTCTGAATTAACAATTCACATCATGGATATTGGTTTATGTTTGTTTATAACCTAATTCTTATTCCCGGGATGATAATTTGTGATCTTTAAGTATTCTCTTTGATATTAGCCTTGGGAAGGGTAAGCACTCTGAGTCTGGATGAAGTCAGGCCTGTGGGATTCCTTCCTCACTCTGCTATCTTTCCCATTTTTTCATCTCTGGTGTGATTTTCCTTTATTACTCTCTTCTGATTTAACTCTTGGATATTAGGTAGGTTAATGGTAAATAAATAATTTGCAAGGCTTCCAATATTGTAAAGATACTGTAAATATTACTTGCACTTTCCTCAATCTGCCAATCATTATTTCTTCAGTGACGGCATACACATAAGACATCACCATAGATCCTAGACAAAGAAATCCTCAAGTTTAACAGATAAATGAGAAAAACAAAACACTACCAAAATCTGTAATTTCTACAAACTACTGCCAGGAATAGATTTTGAGATGATGTCACAATGCATACATCACAAATATCCTGGTAAGCAAGGCTTGTAGCAATCTTCCTATCAAATAGCCAGACAGTATACATATATGAATATCTTTTTGACAGTATTTGGGCTGGAGGAAGAAAACAACATTTTTCTCATGCTTATAAAAAAGCAATTGGATTTTTAAGCTCAAGGTTTTACCCACAAGGGTTTATTTAGGAGGGTTTATTCGTTCAGTATTTTCCTACTGCCACTGATGCAAACAATTTATTCTATGAATATTTCAGATTTTGTCTTTGCTCACTGTGAAATTAGATAACCTAATGTGAAATTGTAAATGATATGTTTTTATTTCTATTTAAACAGGATCTCCCAATGAACTGACCTGTAATGCAGTTATGAAAGGAAATCATTTCAGAAATGGCAATTCTCGGTTGAATTGGTCTGCTCCCTTTATAGGCTGAGACACCAAATGTTAGCCTTTAGTACATTTTGCTTTCGCAAGTACTGCATACACCTTTGGGAGACTAAACTGGAGTGTCTTAATGAATCATTAGACTTCCAGAATTGCAAGGAAACATATTAAGTGCATCAAAATTCAAAATTCCTGCTGCTGATAATTTATAAGCTACCGGAAACACACTATTAATTTACAGGATGTATTTGCTAAGCTTGCATCTGACAAAGAAATATGTTTGACATAAAAGCCCTCTGGTCACAGAGTTTACAATCTTTTGTCAGTTTAGAGCTGCAGTGTCCTAGCAGTACTTTTGACCAGAGGTTTCTTTAATACACACCAAGTTGATAGTGTTCATCAGTTTGGATCACAAGAGCCAGGCTAACAAACTACTAACCCACAAGTAGAATCATAGTCTCTGGTAGTAGTGACTCCGCCACCTCCCTGGGCAGCCCGTTCCAGGGCCTTTTTACTCTTTCTGAGAAAAAATGTGTCATAGTATCCAAAATGAACCTTCCTTGGTGCAACATGAAGCCATTCTCCCTCTTCCTATCTCAGTTACCTGAGAGGTCAATCCCCACCTCACCACAGATTCCTTTCAGGTGGTTGCAGATAACAATAAGGTCTCCCCTGAGCCTCCTCTTCTACACACTGAACAATCCCAGTTTCCTCTGCTGCTCCCCATAAGACTTGTGCTCCAGGCCCTCCATTGCCCTTCTCTGGACAGACTTCAGGGCCTCGATGTCTTTCTCGTAGTGAGGGTACCAAAACTGAACACAGTACTAGAAGTGCAGACTCACCAGAGGGGAGTACAGTGGGGAAGATCACGTCCCTGCTCCTGCTGGCTGCACTATTTCTGATAGAAGCCAGGATGCCTTCGTCCTTCTTAGCCATCTGGGCACTCTGCTGGCTCATGTTCAGTTGAGTGTCAACCAACACCCCCAGATCCTTTTCCTCTGTGCAGAACTGTATCCGCCAAAACCCGTCTGAATCAGCTGGACCTCTGGGAGGAGAACGTCTAAAGTCAGCATAGACAAATAGAAGGTCCTCCCTCCAGACTGAGATGATACTGTACTCCATAATGAACCTGATTTAGCCAGAGCAGGTAAGCATCATCCTCTAATCACTGTAATGTAAAATACTTTGTGGCATCATCTTTAGAACCTCTCCTGTGATAGAAGAGGGATAAAGGATTCAGAGCAACAAACTGGACAGTTCTTCCTACACTCTCATGCCAGACAACTGTCTAATCACCTTAGCCTATAACCTCTTGTAGCATTTGTCTCTAGTACTGCTAACTAGCTGAACTGAACCACAACAACTATCCAAGCTGAACTGCAGCTAGAAATGTAATTGCAAACACCCTGCTGCCACCTTGAAAAAAATCAAAACCTGCATGTTAGTGTGCTTCCAGGGCCCTAGCCAGTGTCTCACTGACAATGCTTCTTATGTTAAGAAACTAAGAAACCACTCTCCTTTAATAGCCAATTTAAGGTTGTATATATTACCCTTATAACTTTCACTTTGTGACTTTTTAATGATTTGCCTGTTAAAATCTATAGACTTTAAATGCAACTAAGCCTCAGCTTACAAAAAAAAAAAAAAAAAAGAATTCCAAAAGCCCTACAACTGTTACGTTGTAATGGCTGAGTTAAAGAGTGATATTTCTTCGAAAAGATTTCTCAAAAGGAAATGAGAAAACTCTGGAAACTTGAACTGCCCGTTAAATAGAAGTCCCAGTATTGGGAGCCAAGTGTATCAAGACAGGCACTCACATAGTTTCATGCAGACTGCAAGGTAAACTGAACAGAGAAAGAAGCGATAAGAAGTAGGTATTAGAAGAATGTAAGAAATGAATTAAAGGTCAGAATGAGACATGCAGAATAAGATGTGAATATTGTATAGAAAGCATTTTAAAGTTATAAGTTGTACCTTCATTCAGGGCTGACACAGAGACACAGACTCTGAGACTGAGAGAAAAACATTTATAGTTATAGGTCTAAGTAAAGAATAAGGCTACACAATTTGGGACCAAAGAGAGGACAAAGAAGTTAGGAATAGTAAAAACCTGAAATTAAAGCCTGCAATAACTGCTTTTAATACACAGAACCAAGAAAGGGCTCAATATAAATCCAAGATGAGTTTGCATAACAGAAGACCAAGCCCTCCAATCAGAATCCCTTCACATTGTCAACTCTCACTGATTTCCAATCAACTTCAGGTCTTTAGAGCAAGAACCATAACATGCAGTAGTGGATGAAGAGGTTTCTAAATGAGGTATAACACTTGACAAGGTCTGGAATGACACTTTGATGTCTCCAGGGATGCTGTGGAAATAACTAACTGGGCTTTGGCAGAGGTAGAGTGCACTCATCGAGTGCAGCTCCATCATATAGAGTAGCAAATGCTCAAGGAGAATCATGCTTGTGCCTTCTGTTCTGCCTAGCATGTCTTGCTTTACATTGTTCAGGGGAAAAGAAAATCCTGGATATAGAAGTGGCCTTAAGAGTTAGAGCAAGCTACCTAAATGCAAGGTCTTTAAGTACTAGTTGATCTATGTTTCAAACTCAGTATTATTTTTCACTGTGAGAAAAACACCAGCACACAGCATGGTCCCTATAAATGGCTCTCCATGGATCAGTATGTGACCCTGATGTGCCAAAACCTAGCCCTTTCAATAGAAGCAACACAACTAATTCTGACTGGTTGTTTCAATGATGTGGGGGGAAGGTTTCTATAACAACCACATTATGAAGGCAGTGTAATTTATACCTGGTTACACTGAGCTAGAGGCAGCCACTTCTGCTTGATGGTGCAACCTGAGGCGTTGCTGGCTTGCACTTTACTTAGAGTACACAAGTCACTACACCAGTCCCCTTAGTCCCCTTTACTTTACATGTCCAGCATCCCCAGAGTGTGTCTCTTTCTAAAAGCAGTGTGTGTCAAAAAAAGGTTTTCAAGCTGAACCATATAACTGACTTCCTCTCATGGTCTGCTCAGTTTAACCATTGCTTTTGCTCAGATTATATGACATAAGTGGAAGTGGTTATCCAGAATACTTTTGTCCTTTATGTCACATTGCACTGAGCACACCAAAGTATAAAATCAGCTGACAAGACACAGATCATGAGAGTTCTTGGTTTGTAAACATGTACACTATCAGGCAAATGGAAAAGAAAAACTCAGCAGCTTGAGAGGACTAGACAATGAGGTTCAAAGATTTCATGCACTTTTGTCTGGGGCGGGAAAGCTAGTCATTAAAGCAGATGTGAACAGAGAATCACAGAATCACAGGCGTTGAAAGGGACCTCAAGAGTCACCAAGTTCAACCTCCTTCTAAAGCAGGTTCTCTACAATAGGTTGCACAGGCAGGCACCCAGACAGGTCTTGAGTATCTCCATATAAGGAGACTCCACAATCTCTCTAGGCAACCTGTTCCAGTGCTCCAGCATCCTTACCATAAAGTTCTTGTTCATGTTAGTATGGAACTTCCTGTATTCAAGTTTTAGTCCATTTCTCCTTGTGCTATCACTACACATCACCGAGAAGAGCCTGGACTCATCCATTTGTCTTCCACCTCCCTTTAGATATTAATATTTGTAAGATCCCCTCTCAGTCTTCTCTTCCCGAGGCTGAACAGACTCAGGTTAGTCTTCCTGCATATGAGATGCTCCAGGCCCTTAATCATCTTTGTGACCTTCTGCTGAACTCCTTCTAGGAGATCCCTGTCTTTCTTGAACTGCAGAGCCCAGAACTGGACACAGTACACTAAATGGGGCCTCACCAGGGCAGAGTAGAGGGATCACCTCCCTTGACCTGCCAAGGTCCCCATTGGATTTCTTGGCCACCAGGGCACACTGCTGGCTCATGGCCAACCTGTTTTCCACCAGAACACCCAGATCCCTCTCCACGGAGCTCCTCTCCAGCAGGTCAGCCCCTAACCTGTACTGATGCATGTGGTTATTCCTCCCCAGGCGCAGGACTCTACACTTGCTCTTGTTAAACCTTATCAGGTTCCTCCTCTCCAGTTCTCCAGTCTGTCCATGTCTCACTGAATAGCAGCACAGTCTTCAGGTGTATCAGACACTCCTCCCAGCTAGGAGAGAGTCTACCCTCCCAGGGTAGACTCCATCCTTTCATTCAGGTCGTTGATGAAGATGCTGAACAAGGCCGGACCCAGCACCAATCCCTGGGGAACACCTAGTTACAGGCCCAAAAATTTAAGAAGAGTGCAAAGTCCCTCACTACCACAAATAATGCAGTTGAGTTTCAGAGAAATTGCAGGGGTCAGCACACTTGGAGTGCAGGGGATGAGCCTCGCCCAGGGAAAACCACCTGTCTGATCATGGTGTCTCCCCTGCCAGGTAAGAACACAGAGGAATCTCTGTGTTACCATGCTATAACCTGTCATCTTATAAATTATTATTTAAATGCAAATATTTCTGACCTCTGGTTTGTCCAGATAGTTACAGTATGAGTGCAACAGCATAACCACATTGTTCCGATTCTTACTCTGATGTTTTTATGACAATTTTGGGTTTCTGGTTTTAATAAAATGGCCATAGCTGTGTTTCCTTTCATTTATGAAGAACTTTACCGGGGCAGATTTATCCTGGTGTAAAAGACAGGTCATGTGCTCTTCAACATGTATAAAGAAACTCCTCCGTGCCTATGTTTTCTGTTTCCTACTGATTAAGGCTGAAAATAACTATAAAATTGTTCAATATAAACTGAAATATCAATATCGAAGGATAATTATGTTGCCTAAACCAGTGATTATATTCTATTTTATATACTCTTTATGAAAAAATAAAGTTTCTGATTAAACAAAATGAAGCATCTGATTATCCAGATATGTTAGTGACACAATCTGTTGTTTTGGTTTTTTTTTTCTATTGTTCACACCCCCATGATCTTGACTCCTCTAATTAGCACCTTTGACTTCCAAATGGGTAGACTAGATAACACCATCTAATCTAGGATCAAGTCAGCAGTTATTGACTGTCCCAGATGCTGTAGTGGAGGAAGACAAAATCCTCTTCTTTGTCCAAAGATGAAATACCCACTTCCTCTCCTTATTTTAACACCCTTTTTAAAGACCCTGAACTGTGTTCCTTTTTGCTGTATTCATCTTCAGTCCTGTTCTTATTATAGTATATTCCAACTGAAGGCACAAAGATCACTTCCTCCATCTGGTTCTACTCCTGGCCTCAGGATTATGCTGCAGTATTGCACCCATTGCTACCCATTACCTATCATCTGCTTCTGTAAATATATAAATTTTGTCATTTTTTGTTTTACTTTTGGAATATATCCTTGCTTTTGTATTATAACTGCAGATGTAAGAACCATTTAGTGTGCACTTTCACAGTCATCTGTGCACTTCTTTTCTAGACAATCCTAGCTTCAAGTTTATGCAGAAAATTTTCCAAGTCATTCTTTCCATTTGCTTCTAAATTCTTTTCGGCTATTCATTCTTTTTCATATAATAACCAGAGCTAAGATTTCCCAAGTAAATGTGCCACAGACTTATTTAGCATATAAATCCATACCTTCTTCCATGCCACTCCTAGATCTGCAATTAGGTATTCACTCAAAACTCCATTTTTACTGAATAACTTTGAGCTCTGACATCTGTATAAGCAGTTCAAACAATTCTTCCAAAATGCAATATCCAGAGCCTTTGTCACCTGATGTTAGGTGACCTAGCTTAGTTGCCTCGGTAGAGCTCTTCAATCTCTTTCTGTGTTAAGTACCCCAAATAATTCTGTCATATTTCAAATGTTCTCCCCTTACTGTTCATTCTTTAACAGACTCTGAATTATTTTAATCACTGCATACTGGTACTCAGCTTCAGGACAACCCCAATGTTCTCTGCCCAGTTAAAAACAGCCTCCTTGTGTGATATTTCCTTATCTGTCTCACTATGTTTCTGTAATAACTTTCTCTTCCTCCATGACAAATAGCTTTTTTCACAGGTTCCTACCGATAACTTCTTCAGAAACATTATTTTAATTCTTTTCTGTGGAAAATCTTGCATTTTCTATAATGGAAAAAAATGTTTGTTTTTTTTTCTACCGTAGTATGGCCACTTAGATGTCTCATACCTATTCATAATTATTTAATCCAATTTACCCAGCAGTGAAGCAAAGCTCACAAGGGCTGTAATCTCAAGATTGTCCAGAGCACTTACAATCTGTTCAGCTGTCTAATACCTTTGCAGTGTCTCATTTCACATTTGCACCGTGCTTCCATTGAATAAAAGACAGCCTAGTGATGCAAGCAGAAGATTTGGAGTCAGCGCTGAATTCTTGCTCCGGCCCTTTCTGCTACTGGCAGTGTAATCTTAAGTAAGTTTTCCAGCCTTTCTGAATTTCTCTCCTTCCTTAAATGCAGATGGAACTTAACAATGTCACAGGAGTAGAATCGACAGTTCTCTTAGTGCAGACTTCTGGGGGTTTGTTAGGGTGTCTCAATGAGAGTATTAGAAGTCCAGGTACATAAATACGGAATGGGCAGGATGCCCTCCTCTTCTCTGTGTTTCTGAATACCCCATCAGCTTTCCAATGTTTTCCTTTCTGGACCAGACAGAGTACACTCTGTGGGAACTGAGCAGAGTCTGGTTCTGCAGGGATAGAAAGTAGGGTTTCAGACTGTCTGCATATGGAAGCAGACACATCTGGAAAAGCTACACATGAATTTTTATGAAGCTTGATTATTAACATTTTGTAAAATGCTTTGAGATCTTTGGAAGGAAAATTTTACCACCTGCTAAGTATTAGCCTTCTATAAATATTTCCAAGCAGGGAAGAGTTGCCAAATGTTTTGGTTCAAGTTTAACTGTTCTAGTGCTGGGCCGGGAGGAATTTTCATAATAATCCAAATCTTCCTGAACAAATGTCTTATACTTCCAATTTTTCTGATTTCTGTTTCAATAGTGTCCACTGTTTCCTGCCCTAAACTGTCCTTTAAATGGTCCTCCTAAACACAGGTATAAACATTTGTTGTCAAACGTGTACCTTCTTCCTCAAAGCCAGAAGTATACAGTCTTAATACTAACACACTGGTATGCTGCAGATATTAGATTCAAGGTCTTAACTTTCATAATTGTTGCACTGAGTGACATGGTCTAGGGTGGATACAGGCATGGTTGAAAGTTGGACTAGATGATTTTACTGGTCTTTGCAACCTCAATGATTCTACAATCCTACGATTCTACGATAACATAATTATAGAATCTGGATTTGTCCCTGTATTGACATTTTAATACTATACTGGTTTTCAGCTTCATAAAACAATACAAAGCACCCTAACTACAAAAAATCTGAGACAAATTACACCGTTTGAATTTTGAACTTGTTTACTCAGTCAGTAGTTTGTAACAAAGCTCAGAGCAATCATTCTATTGGGTAAATTGCGGTTATAACTTTTTGACAGCTTCATTTAAAATACTAGTGGCTGGCATCAAAATCTGTGAAGCAATTTAGTCCTATTCAAATTGATGCAAGATCAACATGCAAATGGAAGGGAAAGAGAAAGACAGAGCTGTAGAAATGTATTACTATATGAATACACGTATTTAAATTCATATTTAAATAAATACACTGCAAAGGCACTATCTAATGCCAGTCGGTTTTCCTTCAGTGTAGGACATCTTTGATCTCAGTGGTCCACATATATATTTCCTTATTTCAGTGTAACTCTTGCCTTTCTCTCCGCCAAAAACCATCTGAATGGCTGAGAGCAAAGTTTTTCTCTTCTTTTCCACATGTTGGCACTTGAATCAGAAAATATTATTCTGATCTTGTGCTATATTTGTCTAGGACACGATTTTTCCCTCTCTCAATATGTCGTGTTAAGGAATAAATTTGTTTGAAAGGCTGAAAATTGTTTGGTCATTCATGCTAAATTCCTGGCAACCAGCTGTCAAACTATAACGATCTTGTTTGGGTCACTTTTCCATAGATGCACTAAGAAGGAAGGGATGATATTTACACAGAATTGGGTTAGGGAGCACTGCTTTCTTCATGTTGCAAGTCCAGTCCATCTGAGCTGTAGACCTATTCCATATGCTTGCAGCAAGAAGCAGGAAAGAAGCAACTATCCAGAGCAACCTGTGAGTTGAATTTGGCAGGGCAATCCCTCACTAGCACCTTTCCTGTGTCAGCTTGCTCCTGGAGGAAGGTCCTTTTTTTTAATACAAGGGTTGAAAATGAGCCAGGCATGCTTGCAGAGAGTTCTCCTTTGGTATCACCACACAGAAGGCTGACTCAGTTAAATAGATGAAACAAAGTTTTGTCAGATTGCTTAAACATGTATGTAATCTTAGATATGAGATATCCCAACCTCAGAAAACAAATTATAGTTATTATCTTTCAGTGTGTAGCAGGATTGAACTCCATGGGCTTAGCATTTTGTGGATGCAAGGCTTTTTCTGTGCTATTTCTCCCTCTCAAAATGTTTTCCAAAATATTTTGCCTATCAATCAGTAGAAGAATGACAAATCTTCTTAAAATAGACCTTCAGTCAAAGAGAAAGGAGAAGTTTAAACTTTTAGCCAAGAACTAAGTTTAATCAATTCTTTTTATAAGATAAATTTAAGAGTGAGCTTCGTGAGCATTAGTCATCTATATACAGGGCTACTGTGTCATTTTTGCAACATGAAAAATCAAAGCACAAAGAGTAAAAGGTGAAATGAAAAATCAGAAAAATGCATAACATAACACAGTATCTAAGAAACAAAGTAAGTGATGTTACCAGATTCCTCTTATTTGAAGTGAGATGTTAAAAGAAAACAAAAAGCAGAAGTTCTTTTGAAAATCTAATCTAGTAGAACAAGGGTATGCTGAGTAACATCATAAGTGTCTGCTGAGGCTAACTGGTCTGCTGAGACCTGTTTCATTTTCACATTTGAGATGGAATCCCCTTAGTGCTGAAAATAATTTTATTACAATTTAATACAATTTTTTGCCTGTCCACTGAAAATTGTTTCTGTAAACACTTTCAGCATTAGGGAACAGGTTTCAGAGAAGAGTGATCATTACGAATGCAGTCATAAACTTCAAAGTACAAGATCTGAGAACATTTTCTGCACTATAGCTGCTCTTAGCTGACAATATCAGCTGTAGGGCTCTTCATTGTAGGGAACCGCAGCTTCCAGGAGCTCTGGAAAACAAGCAATATCTGCTGCAGAGAGCCAGGTTAAGCCATGGTGGTCAGCGAGAAATCAATCAGGGAATGAATCAGACTTCACTCAAAGTTCTTGGCTCTGTATGCTTACAGAACAAAGCCCAGGACCAAAATGAAATGAACTAAGGATATAACTGCGTCAAAGACTGTAATGGAAAGTACAAATATCTGAGCCAAATTTAAATTGGCAATCTTTAAGCATAGTAATGTATAGTATGCAGAGCTTCAAGCCTTCACATCTAAACAACTAGTTTAGCACATGCATACTCTCCAAAATTTGGTCATAGACGTTTTAGGTTATGAGGTGCAAATTAAGACATATAATCTTGCAACTGGGTCATGCTGGATTCTTAGGGACAAACAGTCATTCTCATTCCATCAATCCTGGTAGAAGCTCATGTAACCAGTTGAAATTATCTGGGTGGCTTCAGCAACTTAAATAATAAGTCTTCATTAATCCACCTCATTTTCTGTAATAGGTTAGGAAATGATGAAGGAGGTTGGTGTTATCATTAGCACTCCCTGTCTGACAGACAAGAAAAAGTATAAAGGTTCCTTGGAGAGATTAATGTTGTAGGCAAATTTGTGCCTGGCCTAGCTGCCAGAACCAGCTTTCTAAGACTGCTAGCTTAGTAAAGAAAGGACACAACAAAGTGTATGAGAAACTGATGTCAACCCTATTGACAACACTTCTGAGAAAATGGAGTCAAAGAGGCCTACGAAAGGAGACACAAAACTTGAGCTGTTTGTCCCTGACTGAAGAAGGGCAGTGGCAGAAGTGCTCTGCACAGCTGCCAGCACAGTGCTGGTGTGCTCTGAAAGAGAGCACAAGGAGGCAGTGGACCTAGCAGATGGAACGTTTTAAATGCGATCTACTTGTCAGCCACAGGGATCTGGGAAAGAGTACTTTATTGCAAAGGGGAACACTCAGCGACAGATAAGGGATTTGCAAGCTAAGCATAAACCTAGAAAAGTTTTGGTGATTGCAGACGTGTTTTCCAGAGGATTTAACAACAGGGCAATGGCTCCGTGTCCAGGTTTGGGTTTTTCTATGAAACAGGTGGATAAAATCTGTTCTTACAAAAAAGTTGCTTAAAAAATGAAAACTATTTACATACTGTGCCCAGCACATTACATCGCAATATCACTGCAGAACTGGGGGAACCTCTTAGTACTACACTGATACTTAAAAACATGAGAGCAGTCATTTTTAAGATGTTATTGAAAAATGATGAAATTGACAGAGTAAACTCACTTGGGGTTTCAAATTCTAAGGGGGGGGGGGGGGGGGGGGACGACTAGAGATCTGTCCTGATCTTAAATTATAACAATATTAAGGAAGTAGTATGACTTGTCATGTGGCACAACAAACGCTTATTCCCAGTGCAAAGGAGAAACAAATCTGCATGTCCTGGCTGGAAAAAGAAAACAGATAGTCAACAGTCTCTTAACTCTTGATATGTACTTATATTCTCATTTTCCTGAGACAGTGTTGCTCAAAAAGATAACAGCTTAGAAAGATTACATCCCGAGCTTGATTTGGGTGGGCCTGGTATACCTGATATAGTAGCAGCTGACACTCATCAGGATTGTGTTCAACTGTTTGGGTCTGAAATAGTAAGTTTAGTCATATAACTGTGACCTCCCTTACCTTCAGCTTCTGAAGGCTGGCAGAAACTATGTTAAAGAATATATATACAGAAATGGATGCCAATTCTGACCCATACTTAGCACTGTTAAATAACAGAGTGGTACCAACATAACACAGCTTGTCACCTGCTGGCATTTTTTTTCCAACAGAAAACAAGAGTGTCTGATCTACTATGAACTCATATCAAAGTCATGGCAACCAGCAGATATGCTGCAAAACAGACAGGGGCAGGGAAATAAAAAGGAAAACAATATAGAGTCTTGGGATCTATCACCATTTCATAACAAAACAAAACAAATGAACTAAAAATACAAAACAACAGCAAGAAAAAAGCAACTGTGAAGAATATCTACAATGAAAAGAAATGACTACAGAAAAGCAATATTGTCACAAGAATTATTGTGTGGTCAGATGAAGCTGACACAGCAGGTGGACACATGAGAGGACTAAGTGACACTTTCTCTAAAGGAAAGATACCAACATAACCTGTCTGAGAAATGTGACAGACAACAGCTGTGGCAGGTTAAGACAGATTGGTTTCAGGACAAGGCACAACTAGATCTAACAGACCTGCTGCTACCTGACAGTGAGGGTACTGATACTCAGAGAGATATTTCCAATTCCACTGATCAATGCAGAGTACCTTGGAGGCTAATTGAACATGCATTTGTTCATTAAGTTAAATTAAATTAGTATCTGAAGTTCCCTATTCTGTTAATGTTCAATTTCAGGATGCAGAGGGAAGTTGCAGAGAAACACATCTTTAAGAGGCTCTGGCTTGAACCTGTTTTTAAGAGTTGTTAAGAGTTCATTCTCTGGGTGAAGCAGATCCCTGTGAAATTCCTTGGTTCCTGCTCATCACAGAACAGCCCAGACACATGATAGAGAGATCTTTTTCACTTCTGCGAAAGGTGGAAGCCAGATCATAAAACAAACAAAACAAAACAAAGCGAAAAACGTTTTCCCATCACTTTTTAAAAAGCCACTCGTTTTCTTTTTCTCTGTTCTGGTACGTGTTACTATTCTAATGGAAAAGTTTCAAGTATCCTCTCCGAAAGATCAGATACGAACTGGCTGAACTTTTCAGAAGGGAAACCTAAGAACTTTCCTGGAGCTACTCACTGCCTCCCCAGTGCGCCAGAGCGCACGTAATACCTCCTGCCCCAAGCCCAGCTGACCATCCAATCTTGGCACCAGAAGTGTCAAACAGCCATATCCAACAGAGGTGTTTGATTTATTTGGCTGCCTAAGCACTGGCTCTAGCTACAGCAGAGGCAACACTGTGCTTCCCTGTATATATTCCTTTGCTGGTGTGCGTGCCCCTCACATTTCTGAGTTGTTATTCTTCTGCTTGGAGAAAAGCACTCTGACACATCTGCTCTGCGATTATCTTCATACCTCCAACCGAAGGCACAAAAGAACAAATAACACAACCATCACTGTATCTAGGAATATGAGTCAGATCTTTTCCACTCAAAGAATGATTTACTCATTGTTCTGTCATTTACAGTAAATAAGTACTGCAGAGTTAATTAATAGATATCAATGCTTAGGTAGATCTTTTTTTAGATAGCACCTTCTTTCTTCGAAAGCAAGAAAATGCACTTAATATTTTTGCTCTTATTTGAAAGAATCAGATATTATGACTGAAGTCAAGGCTCCCGTCTCAGAACTGCCTTTTACCCAAGGCCAACAATGCCTTAGCATGAACAATACCAAGGCCTGTGGTTCTGGAGAACATAGTGGGCAACGTGGTATTTGTAAACTCTCCTTAAAGAGAACCCTCTTAAACAGCAAGGGAGACAAATAGTGACAGCATGGTAAGGACATCAATGTGTTTTCCCGTTCAGTGCTGGCCTTGAAGATACTTCTCTGTTCCTGAGCCCCAGCCTCAAACAGCACAGACAAGGATGTCAGTAACAGTGATGGCCTTAATTAGCGTAAAGAAAAATCATTCTAAGTGGGTAATTCAGACTCACAGTGACAGGCAACACAACTTGCTGTTTGTGAGGTTGGGGAAGACAAGAGATGTTAACATATATACCTCTTTATCCATCATCAGAGCTCTGATTTTCCTTAAGTTGCTTTTGAAGAGGAAAATGCACCCATCTAGAGTCCATCTCTGCAGTGATCAAAGCAGAAATCACACAGTTTTGTGGGGAAAAAAAAAAAAGCATAACCCTTGGTTCTTTTCCTCACAGAAAACACGATGACTCCTAAAGCTCTGTACTCATTAATTACAGTAAAAATATAAAATCCAGAATTTAGATCTCCTAGACACTGTTGTTTTAAGTGTGCTAAAGACATCGTCAGCATGAGACAGGATTTCTGATTAGAAGTCATCACATGTAAAATACATTCTAAGTAGGAACAGGTATTAATCATGACAGCTGTTCTTTGAAAAGCATTTACACATTTCTATGATCCTTGTTTTTTCTCTGCTTCTATGACAACACATGGATCTTACACTGGTGAAGGAGCAGAGATGTGTTTGATGTTCCTGTATATCCGAAGCTCAGAGGAAACTCAGCAAAGTCCTTTCTTCAGATGAGCACCAATAGGCAAAAAACCCAAAGCTGAGCATATTGGACTCATGTATAAACATGGATGAACAGTGAGCAAAGCATCACCAGGGATATTTCGCTATAAGGCAGCAGCAATTTGTTCACCTGAACATCAGGCTCATAACATGAGGATCATTGCTCCACTTCTTCCCACCTTCTGTTACATTCTCTATTAACATTTCAATAGTTAGAGCAAACAAGAGAGCAGTTCTAATAATGATTTCACACACAGCACATGAATACTTTTTGACACAGAAAAAGCATTCTATCTTTGTGAAAGAATTTTCTCCTTCCAAACGAAAAGGCCCGAAGCTACACATAAAAATCTCTGATGATATTTAAACCACATGTAGCAGATCATCAGGGGAGTATGACTCACATTTCTCTAAAATAAGGGAGCTCTTGCGCCCATACTAGAAGAGGTCAAAGAGATGCCACGTGCTGGATTTAGAGAGGTATTACAGAGCACGGCTTGTTTAAGTTCCTCTAGTTTTGCTAAGCTTCACTTTCACTATGACCTCTTAGCCTCAGTCCAGATGTTCTTGGTTCTCAGCACATCACTGTTGCAGTAGGTGCTTTCCCAGGTGAGAATGCTCAGGTTGGGATTGCTCAGCAGGCTGCCGGAATTGTGCTGACAGCTTAAGCCATAGGGAAATAAGGATACTTCTCCACCAGTTTCTCCCTCTGTCAAACCTGTACAGAATTTCACAGGACACAGAAAGCACACAGCTTTGCCCTCTAGGACTTTTCTCTGTAAAATTTCAAAGATCTGCTGTAAAACAATCTGTCTATTGTATTTCTACAAAGAAAGATTTGCAAGAAACTTTCTGAATTGTAACTGTCGGTCCAAATCAGGCAAACTCCTCTCATTACAGGTGGTTTTGTTCTTGAGGGATAAAAGAGCAGGCACATTTATGAGTGAATAACCACACAGTGTTGGAACATTTCAGCAAGGGAAAGGATAGGAAAAAAATAGAAGCACATGGGAAGTAGCTAAGTGACCAGGCAGAATGGTAACAGCTCTCTTCTGTGTAGCTGTACCCCACATAAAAAGAATGCAGGCAGAGAAAACCAGAACGAAAAGGGAAAAAAGATGGAAGATGAGGAAGATCGAACACTTGGCAAATAACTATTTACAGAATTAGTGTTATTTTCTAAAGTATAAAATGTGGTAAGCTTGGCTTACCCTGAGGCTATAGGATAAGCGGTAAAGCTGTAAAAATGTCTTAGAAGTCTTCAACTGTAAGACTTGTCAGCTACTGGATTGTATTACTGCACATTAATAGAAATAGTGAGTTGGGGAATGCAGGGAGAAAAAATAGGCATCTCAAATCTAATAAATAGGGTTTGGAAAAGAAAATGCTGGCAGAATGGGGACAAAATAAAGGACAAAGTTGGGAATGAAAAATGAAACACAGAGAAGGAACTAAAAGGCTGGAAATACAAGAAATGCCCTAATGGGTTCATCCAGCTGTAATTACCTGGCAAGGGACAGACTGAGATCAATAACAAAGTCTTTCTTACTGGGTAAGACTTTTCTTTGCATTCTAGGTATGCTGACTTGCATTTCCCCAAATATTGAGAAGTCGACTGCATAATTTGTTATCAATGATTGTATTTACACTTTTAAAAATGCAAACAGAGCAGTGGTAGCAGGAGATATAGTTTAAAAAGTACACGAAAGCCTGATCATTATTTGCAATCATTTCCCCTTCCGCATCCCCAGCATCTCTGTTTTGTGCTCTTTGGAGACTGGAGGGGCTGGGAAAGTTCAAACCTGCACTCTGGGTGCATCAGATTTTTGTATGGTGACAAAATTGACACATCCTGCCTTGTTTTCTTGCCTGTTCTGATGTTGTCTAGTACATCAGTGGTTTTTATCAGCTGCCACTGCGCCCAGCAGCAATGGCTTCAGAGAACTGTCAGGGTGAATGAGGGCTCTTTCTGGAGCTGTAACTGGCAGTTCGAAAATCAGCATCATGCACGGATGCCATACATTAGGATCTCTGTTAGATGCAGCATTCCTCTCTTCTTACCTACACCAATGATCCCCTGGGCATTCTCTCTCCTTTGAGGGGCACTTCTGGAGTTCTATCAGGGTGGCATGTGTCAAGCCAAGAAAGCTTAATACGTTGTACACAGTGTAGAAAGAAGGAGGGTGAGAAATGCAAGAGAGAAGAAAAGATGGTAGGAAAACATTAGGTTTTATTATTATCATTTATTTCCGTGCTAGTATGTGGCATTCTGAGATTGTCCTTGTGATGTGATTTTAACTTACTTATCTGTGTATATGTGCACGACTGTAGCATACAGTCACAAGTCACTGTTGTGATAATAATGCAAAGACAGACAGCATTTTGACTCACTTTCATCACCTACTTTTATCCCCTGTGCATCCTGTAAGAACTTTTTATTTAAAAAAAAATTTCTGTAAAAGGATCAAGAGGAGATTTCCTTCACAATTCATATTACAATAAGAAAAAGCTGCAACTCTGGAGAAAAAAAAAAATAAATGTGTGTATCCTTAAGCTCTCTGGTAATCCAATCAAGATTGTTCACAGGTACACAGTATATAATGAATGGAAAAATGAAATGGCAAGGAGCAGCTGAAAAAGAGACCCTCTTAAGGAAGGCTTTATGTCATTTTAAAGTTTTTCCCCTTCTTTTGATGTTGCCAGTTGCTCTTACATGCATGTTTCTCTACTAGGAATTGATTTTGAAGGGTGACTGTGAGCATCTGTGGTAGTATCTGACACATCCAGTTTTGGTTAGTGTACTATCATCCGTAGTGGTAATGGCATTTATATCCAATTATGACTATAGTCTAATTACAGGTAAGGAACATGACTTCTTCCAGTACCGTTCCTTGACCAAGATCTGCCTGATTACTTGACCTGGCATTCTCTCCCAGCTGGGTCAGTATGAGCTCAGTCTCTGGTAAAGGTGAAGCGTTCATCATGTCTGAAGGCCAATGAAAAAGAAATCCTCATTAAAAAAAAAAAAAAAAAAGAAGTCACTTTATAGCTGGTTGCCTGAGGAAATGATGTTTATACACTGCAATGTTCACGTACATATACATATGTTTGTACCTCTTCTGAGAACTTTTGAACCTGGGGGTCAATTTCAATGGAACTAGATGGGGGCAAGGTACAGAGATAAGCTCCAACTGTTTTTTTTGAAGATTGGGGGCTGCAGAAAAGAGAGACGTGATCATGTCTTCAGTGCAGAACAGCAGCAGTGAAAGTCCACTTCTCATTAAACAGTGAAGAGCAACTGTGGAGCAACTTCAAAAAAAAAAAAAAAAAAAAAAGAAATGCAGTTGGAGATTGATCTTCCTAGACAAACAAAATTCACCCACCCTCTTTCATTCAGGTGTGGAATTATCTTTCCGTGTGCTACATACTCCTGAGTTTCGCAACCGCAGACTGCTCTGCCACATGCAAGATTTCTCAGCTGATTTAATTACAGAGTGCTGCAAGAAGTTTTCCAGACTTCTTCAAGGTTGACTAATGACTTTGTACAGTACTCTTGGAAAATATTTTTAACAGAGATTCAAACTGTGCAAGTCTGTCTTGATCCAAATGTTGGTTCTTTTTACTGCAATCAAAATACACTTTAAGTGCCCCAAATATGGACTGTTTCCAGGTCATAGAATCTGCACATTTGAAGAACACAGTCCAGGTTGTCAGAAATCTGGTAGGCCTCTAATATTCTGTTTTATGAACTAAGGACAGTTCAGTTCACACTCATCTTCAGCATCAGTATCATCCTCCAGTTCAGAATGTGACTGACCAGCAGCCCCAACATACAGTGAATTGGGAAGAACTAGCAGAGTCTGCAAAATATTTCCTTCCTTCGTCACATAGGCAGTGTCATTTTTTTGCTCACAAAGTCCTTCTCTCACCCCTGAAACAATTGATGATCTAAACTGTTTTCAGTCCAACCATAATCTTTACAAATGAATCATTCCAAGTGTAAATATTTCTCTGTTTGTATTTCAGATACTATTTTGTTAGTTATTTTTTCAAGAGACTTTAGATTTGCCAATTTCAAAATTCAACTGGTAACTTTTAAATTAAACCCAGAATCTATTGAGGAGATGTATTGAGCATCTGGATGAAAATTAATAATGCCTGCCTGCAAAAGGAAAGACTGCTTCCAGACTTGTGGATGAAATTCATCCTCACAAACGTATCTGCATATATATTGCTTGAAGGTCATGCCGTTGAGGATTGGCTGCTGACAAACTTGGCAAACTAATGCTCAGAGTTTTTTTTCAAGCTCATTCAATCCAAACCCAAGATTAGTCACAGCATAGTTCTCAAAAGTTTTAGCAATTTCTGACTAAAGGGTATACTTGCTGTTTCTGTTTGTTCAGTATACAACTTTTGACAATGCAGATCTGCATACAGATCCTAGTTCAGACAGGTTCTTCTTGTGCAACATAAAGGGATGGCAACATCCATTCAATTCTTCCTTGCACTGAATGTGGACAACATTTGTAAGCTTTGAGTTTGGCCTCGCTTCTTGACAGCTTCAGCAATGAATGCTACCGATGTTCAAAGAAGTGCCTTAACTTTATTCCAGAATTCAGGGGGGAAAAAAAAACAAACAAAAAACTGGAAGGTAGGCCCATCAGACAAAAAAAAGAAACTACCACCCTCCACTCTCTGACCTGTAAGGTAGGAGGCCCCTGTAAGCAGTCTTGATACTAGAGAATGAAGCACTTCTCCTAAGGAAAGTTAAATATTTGTTCATTCTGAGGAACTCTCTTTTGATGGCAGCTTTAACTCTCTCTTATTCCTGTGCATTGAGACTCTGATTGTTAGCAGAAAATTGTTTACATGCAATGTTCCCCCCAAAACACAGCCAACTGCCTTCCAAATTTCTCAGTGTTCACAGAGCTTTTCAGTGCAAAGCTCCCCAATGTATTCTGATCTGTATTCCTTGGTTCTGGTTTCATCTGTCACATCCAGGTGTGATGCCCAGCACTTGGCATTCAAAGGGAGGTGAAACACCTGTGAAGCGACACTGCTAGAGCGGTGAAAGCATTTGCTTCAGTGATGGAACAAATCTGGTATGGACGTTTTTCTTTCTTGTGTGTTTCGCATCAGTTTTTCCTGTTAGCTTGTCATGATGAATCTATTATCAGATGATTATTCATTTTCAAAATATAGGTGAATACGCACCCACACCCTGAAACTAATTACTGAGAGGCCTGAGTGGTACTCAGCCTGCTCATCTCACAGAAGGAAAAAAAATAATAATAAACAGCTGCTCAGATTACCCTGTGTGAAATTTATAGAATTGCAGGACTATAAAATATCCTGAGCTGGAAGGAACCCACAAGGATTATCAAGTCCAAATCCAGGCTCCACTCAGGACCACCCCAAATCAAACCTTATGTCTGAGAGCATAGTCCAGATGCTCCTTGAACTCCGGCACTGTGTTCCATGCCCCCTGCCCTGGGCATCCTGTTCCATGCCCACCGCCCTGCGGTGCAGCCCCTGTCCCTAACCCCCAGCTGCCCCTCCCCTGACACAGCTCCATGCCGTTCCCTCGGGCCCTGTCGCTGTCACACAGAGCAGAGCTCAGCGCTGCCCCTCCGCTCCCTGTGAGAGCTGCAGCCGCCATCAGGCCTCCCCTCAGCTCCTCTGCTCCTCTTCTCAACACACCTAAGGAACAATCCAAACGTATTGGCTTTTATTGGCTTTCCAAACAGATGCTGTTTTAATCTTTTTAAAGGCTTGTATGGCATAGAGCACGGCCTCGTGTGAACGCCTCTCACCTTACAGATTACCACTGTGCAGAGTATAGATTTTAATTATTTTTGACAGTTTTTCTTCATTTTTTCTTTTCATTTTGTATGAAGATAGGAACAGGACATTCTTGATAAAGTGCCCTCAGCGCTGCATTTTAAAGCAAGCCTTTATACTATTTCATCAGACAATTCTGCTTTGATAGGCTCTTTTTTCTTCTTTTTTTTTTTTTTTTGTGTGTGGAAGGAACAACTGTATAACTTACTAACACTAACCCTTGTGTTAATGAGTTTTAAGAAGCTGCATGCATGTGACAATACTACAGCAAAAATGAGGGCTGCCCCAGAAGTAATGCCTTCTGTTTTATGATGCTGGCCCACAATGCTGGAGGCAGATCTTGGTGGGATGGCAGAAGACGTCACACCTTCCTCCCAATATCCCGTTCCATTTTGTTGCCATGTGACAGATGGCAGCAGAGGGGCAGCCTGACACAGTGGCAGCTGACATGGAAGTGCAGCTGAAGCAAAGGCGTGTCACTGAATTTGTCTGTGATTAAAAAATGGCACCCACTGACATTCACTAACACCTTCTGAACGTTGGTGGGGACCAAGCAGTGGACGTGAGCGCCGTGAGGCAGCGCGTGGTGCGCGGCAGCACTGGCGGCAGTGACAGTGGGACACGTCCACTGGTGCAGATTGTTACAAGCGTGGCACACAGGCTGACGTTCAAGGCTGTTGAAAACGTGTAGCTAATGCCGTTGAGTGTTGAAACACAGTGCTTTGTAGCCGAGAATTCGCTCTATTTGGTAGCGCTGTTGTGCTCTTTGCGCTAGCTTCCACGCAAAGAAATTAGAAGATGTTACCTTTTGGAGCAACCTACATAGTCTGGAAACGGCAAGGCTTCCCAAGCAATTCCTACAGAGAGCAAAGCTCTTCCTCGAAGCTTGGAAAAGAACACCAGCGTGACTCGCGGGTAGTTCTCTGGTGTAATGTAAAAAGCAGTGGGGATGGAGCCTGGCAGGTTAAGCACTCGGTGTTTTGCTATTCATGGGCTGTCTCAGACATTCCTTCGAGTGGTTTTACGAGGAAGCGAGCAGCCGCCAGCCCAACTGGATGCGCACCACAGCGCTCTCGGAAGGCTCCTTTAATTCCCTGCTGGCGGAGCGCCGTTTCAACCGGCAAACAAAGGCGATTCAAACAGCGCTCCAGATAACAACAGCCCATCAAAGCTAGGACCAAATTCACAGCGCCCGTCCTCGGGCAAGGCTGCGGAGCTGGGGCAGAGCAGCCGTCACCGCAGGCGGGGTTGCAGGCACCAGACGGCAGCGTGCAGCTGACTGTGGAGAAAACCTCCCCGCCCGCGTTCGCCCACGCAGCGCCCGGCGAAGCCGCGCGGCGCTCCCAACACCCGCGCCCCACACGGCTCGGCTCGGCCCGGCTCGGCTCGGCTCGGCTCGGGCGACGACAGCCACCCCACGGAGCCCCCTCCCCGCGCCATGACGTCATCTTCTCCCGCGCCTGCGCACCGCGCGCCGCACGACCCTCCCCGACCCCACGGCGGGGGAGGGGGCGTGGCCCCGCGCGGGCGGGGAGAGAGGGAGCGGAAACTAACGCGGCCCCCCGCGTGCGTGCGTGTGTGCGTGCGTGCCGCGCCCGCTCGGCCGCGCGCGCGCACCCGGGCCGCCCGCCCCCGCCACGGCCTTTGCGTGACGGCGGCGGGGAGCGCGCGCGCGCGCGCCCGCCTTCCCGTGCGGCCAGCGCCTATCGCGGCCGCCGCCTCTCCTCCTCGCGGCTAGGAGCGGAACCGACGGCACCTCCCCGCCCCTCCCCCTCTTACTATTATCCTCCCGCACGGTGCGCGCTCCCCTAGCCTCCCCCCCCTCCCCCTCTCCCCGGTGCCTCGGGTGCGCGCTCGCTCGGCGAGGGAGGGATCGAGCCGGCGCTGCCGCCCGCCGCCGCCGCCTATCCCCTCCATGGAGCTCGCGCCGCCCCGCTAAGCCGGAGCCGCCCGCCCGCCGCTGCCGCCGGGGAGTAACCGGGGGAGGGAGGGGGCGGGAGGGGGGGGGTGGGGGGAGGAAGGTGGGGTCGCGGGGTGCGAGCCCCGGCGGCGGTTTGCGGCCGTTGATTGCGGCTGTTGGCGCTGAGCGGCGGGGGAGCGCGCCCGTGGCCCCCCCCGCTTCCTTCTCCTCCTCCTCCTCCTCCTCCCCCCGCACCCGGGGCCGCCGCCTGTCGGGCGGACCATGGCCGACGACGACGTGCTGTTCGAGGACGTGTACGAGCTGTGCGAGGTGATCGGCAAGTGAGTCCCGCGGGGGAGGGGGAGGGGGGAGAGCGCAGGAGGAGGCGCGGGGTGGGGGTGGGGGGGGGGGGGGGAGGGGGGTAGAGCGGAGCCCCCTCCGGCGCGGGGATGCTGTACCCGGCACCCACCTGAGTCGCGGTGTGGCCGGCCCCGGCACGCTGCCCACCGCCCTGAGGTCGGGGGGGGGGGGGGGAAGGGGGGGCTGGGATTGGGGGGGGGGGTAAGAGGAGCCCCGGTGCTTCCTCAGCCACCATGATCCCCGGCCGCCGCGCAGCCTGGCGCTGCCCAGCCCTCCCGTTCTCCTCCCCATCTCCGGCACACCCATCGGTGGTTGCCTACCGGGGAAGGATCGCTGTGGATCCACCTATTGCTTTGGTGTCTGCGCCTGGTGTTGGCTCTCCCCGCGGCTTGCCGCACAATGAGCGGCGTGCTGCTGCCGGTGCCCCTGGCACCCCGTGCTCGCCCGGATCTGCCTTCGCTCCGTGTGAAGCAGGGGGAGAACTTGGCCTCTCCGGTCTCCTTATGCAACTGTTACTGCTCGTGTTTGTGTCAAACCTCGGAGGTCGCTGGCATTCCCCGCCTGCGTGTTCTGGGCCACGCGCTCCTGTGGGCTGCACGGAGATGACAGCTCTGCGCGTAACCACACCGAGAAGACGCAGAGCGTCCCCCAAATCAGATGGCGCTGAGCGGGAGCTGAACTCCCCGCTCTGTGTTTCCGTGACTGCCCGGTTTCGAAATCCTTTATTTGTTTCTTCGTTGTCTTCCACACGCCTCCTGTAGTTGCTCTTGAGCTGCGCGGAAGATGTAGCGGTATTGCTGCTTCCTAATTGTGTTATGTGTGTGTCTGATTGAGCGGCTGAGATTGCCGTGGGAGCCTTAGCGTGGCACTGCTCTGGGCGCCTCCAGTTCTTTCTTCCTGATGATGAATTCTCTGAGAGCAGCGTTCCCTGCGTTTTGATTATAAACAAAGAGTTTTTCCGCATGTCTTCTCCCTCCTGCTCCCCACCAGCGTGCTTCTCCGTTTCTGTCTGCTGCTGCCTGCTTTCGGAGCTCAGGCTAAAAATATTCTGGAATTAATCTTTCCTCAGGATTATACTAAAATGCTTGTCTTGGACTTAGCAGGTTACTTTGTTGTCAGCTGAAGTTTCAGCGCTCGGCTCTGTCATTTCACGCAGTATTACCATCATTCCCTCGCCACAAACAACTTTTTAAAAATACGAAGCTTACAGGGCATCGCTTGCTGTTATAAGCCGAAATCACTTGCCAGTTGTTTGTGGGGAGCTTACGTAGCCGAGAAACAAAATTGTGATTAAACATGTTTCGAAGATGATTTTTTGGCACGCTCCTTTCTCAAGTGGTTTTATGCTAACCGCTGCAGTTCACGCACTGCTTCCTCAGAGCTGGTTACCCTTAGAGAGAAGGTGGAGTGCTTCTGCTTGACACAACTGGGCATGCTTTTAGGGAGTGGGTAATTCTCAGCCGTCCAGATGTTTGTGGAGCTCAAATGACTTTTTGGTGTTGTGATCTGAATTTCAAAGGGATTCGAGGTTCAAAACCTGTGAATTGTGGAGCTTCTTTGGCTGATACCTGAGATTTGATTTTTCTGGATGTGTTGTGATCTAACTAGGTCTGATGGATAAATATTGAACTGTAGGAGCGCGGTGCTGTCAAGAGCACTGTAACAGAACAGGGTGGATCACTGAAGATAGCAGTGGTGGTGGGTAGGGTTTTGTGTGCTGATGTGTCTCTCCTCTAAAAAATAAATGCACAATTTTGTGTGTATAAGTAGTATTCCTGTTTCTTTGCACTACTATTCAGGTGTCTTCTGAGGCATCAGGGATGCAGCATCTTTATTTAGCTTTCAGATTTTTGGTAGCACCTTGCTCATCTTCAGGCAACTTGGGGAAAGCCTCTGTGAATCTGCTTTGAATTGCTACATATACGTCTGGCTAAACGTCTTTCAGCAAAGCATCAACTGAACGTCTGCACCTTGTTATGATTTATTATTGATTGATTGAGTAATCTGGTTCTTGCAGATAGCACATCCGGCCCTGATTTGTGTTTTAGGTACATGAAATATTAAAGTGTGTAACTTATCTTTCCTGAATGGGTAGCTACCACTGTCATTTAAAGTAGTAAAAGGTATTTCCAGAAAGGGTGTGGGAAAGAGACTTTTAACTGTAAAATAATTGCATATTTTGTCTAACTTTTTAAGAGAAATCTCAAAGTTCCCATACAGTCTTCTTGAGAAATAAGTTCTTAATGGGAGTTTCCTTGCTGGCTGTATGTGGTCCAATTTGTTGAAGCTGATTCTGAACTTTTGAATAAACTTTAAACAATTTTAAGTCTTGTCAGTTTATCGCATTTATTTGGTATAAACACAGTTATAGTAGCTGTTTGCTGGAATGTGGAATGGTAACTGTAATAGTATATGAAAGAATTGATCGGAATGACAGAGTGATGAATTGTTTATTACGTGGCATTTAATGCGTATAAGTTCTGCAAGCATGCATTTTTCAATTTGAATAGATAGAGGATAAAAGAAAAGCCAGGAGAGCCATGACTTTCTAATTCATGTTTTCTTTAGAAAAAAAATTAAGGGCAGTTTTCATTTGCGCACACTTCCAGTATTCCAATTTCATTGCTGAAAGCTTTGGAGAAATACAAATTGAGTGATAAATCCTATTTCTTGTTAAACTTTTTAAAGTGGCATCTGTGATGCTAACATTAGTTGTGTAGTTTTACTTTGCCAAATGTGTTATGTTCTGGTTTGCTGTCTTGTTTTCAGAGTTGGCTGGCACAAGCACTCTTCCATGCAAGAAGTTACTGGGGGTTTCTAGCTTGGTCTTCAAAAACACGGTAGAATATCTGGGAATAAAAGGCACAAGCCTTATTTATTTTTTATTCAAACTTGCTTCCAGTCAGCTTTGAAGAAATTTTCCCTGTACATTGATGAGAAGTACATAAGCTAAAATATTTAAGCTTTCAGTTGTGTTGATGGAGCATGCATTTGATTAACAGGCTACAGTAAACCTGTAACTTCTTTATTTTTCATTAAGATTTGCATTCAGAGTACATCGAGTGGTTCTTGAAACTCCATATAGGTGTAGGGCTGAAACACCTCAGCTGAGAACTGTTCTGGAGCTCTGTGTAAACGTAACAGAAGTCTTCTTTACACTGAAGAGAATGCTTGTGTTTAAGTGAGAAACATACAAAGTTGATACTGAACTTAGAAGTCCAAAACGTGACTTTTATGACAGATACATTGTTCTGAGAGGACTTTATCTCACATTAATGGATTTTGCTTTCTGCACCAGTTGAGTTTCATGTTGGTTTATGTGAGTTTTAGAGGAGTACCATAAAAACTGATCTGCCTAACAGTAGGGTTGCGTGTTGCTCCTATATTCCTACATCTTCAAATTTTGATGTTATAAATAAAATGTGATAATGTTGATAAGAGTTTCTGTTCAAGTAAGCATTGGTCACAGTTGAAATCCATAGTCTTCATCTTGATAGTCGCTTGAATTAGTTTTTTGTCTTCCACTTGTGGACCATAAATTCATGCAGTTATTGTGTGTAGCAGTGGTGCAGTTGCTGGGTTTTTAGCATCCCAAAATAATGTGATAGTCAGTGCTAGTCCAGCTGTAGTTTCAGGATGTTCTCTGCAATATGACTAGGTTCAGACTAGCTGTTCTCTCAGCATTGCTTGCTGAGGTTTTCAGTTTTTCATCCCTCCCTCTTCTGTGCTAGGCTTCTCTGCTTTAAGTCTTCCCTCTGGTGAGGAGGATTGGAGTGTCTACAGCCTGGAGAAGTTTCTTTCTTCTCTGTACCAACAGTGCTGGAACACGACTGATGTGAGGGAAGGGAGAAGGATGGGATGAAGATATCTTTGGACAAGTGGTGGAATTTTTATACATGATACAGGATATTTATTTATTTATTTATTTATTTTTTTTTTTTGCAATGAAGTGTGGAACCCTGTTTCCCATTCAAATAGAATGGGAGGAAGGTGGTTGCAGTTCCAGCCTGAGCTGTTATCTTGAAACAGACATGCTTTAAATTTACATCGCACTCAGAATGATTAAGAAAGTGAGGAGAGATCTTATGGACTCAGTGTCCAAGAAATGCTAGTATGGTGACAACAAAACTATCTAGAATGATTCTCATTGCTTCAGTGATACTGTTTGTCAGTATTGCCTCTGTTTTCTCTGCATGGCAGTGAGAATAGTACTCTTGTCTCAAATGTGCTTTTTCTCTAGTGCACTGTTGAGGTTTTGCGTCTTGTGTAAAACCAATGGATATAACTGCTGAGTACAATTTTGACAAAGCAAACAAAAGCATGAAACAATTGCAGTGTGTTCTCGCTGTTTAGAAAGGAGGGAGAGGGAAGGGAACTATTCAGGGATATGGAAAGCTGTCTGATTTAGCTTTTTAATTTCTTAGTGCTGTTTGAAATACTGGTGTATTAATAATATATGTCCTGCGTGTTCTGTGTTAAATTGTTTAGGGTGAACAGGTTAAAATGAATGTTTGGTTTAAGTGTGAGGTTATAATATGTATTGCTCTAGAAAACTAACATGCACAGTTGCTGGACTATCTGCTTACCTAAGTTATTGTGCTGCAGATTTTAACTGTAACACTGACCTGGTTCTGCTTATGAAACTCTATCCAACTGTAGCTGAACACAGGCTGGAATTAAAATATTTAGTTGCAGGGTAAAACGGCCTTCCATTTCCTGGTGTTGTTTTGATAAGCAGCTTTCTTTCCTCACATTTATCCTTATGATCTGAACTGGATGGCTGTGATAACTGGGAAGTAGAGTTGTTTTTTAGGAGGGGAATTTGATCTAGGAAATTATACACTGAGATTGTGTAGAGGCTTTGCATATATGTTTTTGTGCTTTAACACCCAAAAGAGGGAAGCTTTGAATGTAGGTGCAGAGGAGCAAATGAATGCAGAGTAGTCCTGAGTAATTTTAGGTTAGTTAGGTGACCTAAGGTTTTGGTCGACTACCAAAATTCTGGAGAAGCTGTCTGGGAGAAGTTGTGGGATGATAAACTGTCTTGATTTGGAGATCTGCTCATTTAATTGTTTGATCTTTTTTATTAGAATAGCTCTGTTTCCTTCTAGAATGGGGCCTAGGCTTTAGGAGCCTAGCGATCCCTGGCATTCATTTCTGTTAAAATGCAATGCTTCATTTTAATGAGTGATAGAGAAATACTAAGAGAGGAAAAATCTGTATTTTATGTCAACAGCCACTTACCTACTTAGTCCTCTGTTTGATACACTGTCCTTTTTATAGTCTCTTATGTAGATGTCATGACAATGAATGGTAATTGAGCAGTATTAACTGCTTATTATGTATTAACTGCTTATTATATTGTGGTGTTTTCAAAGATGACTTTTCAGAAGGCTGTAGTCATATTAAGTGTGGCATCTAAGGAATGGTGACTTCCAAATTGAAAGGGGATAGTGTTAAAAACTAGGTATTCTAGGTATTTTATGCCAAATTCTGTAATTAAGTTTAGAAGTAGATCTTAGGAATTCTCCTAAGAGTGAATCTGTTTTTTAGTAAACAGTTTGAAGGTGTATATACAAGATATATAGTACATGCATGGCTAAAGTTCACAGCCTTAGCAATTTCAGAAGGGGTCAGCTAATATAGCCACCTACAGAACCCCAAGAAGCACTTTATTTTTAGTTCATGCATTATCAGGTATGCGTCTAAGGAAATACCTGTGTAAGGACACCCTGAGCACAGGACAGGAAAGCCTTCCCTCTGAAGTAGCTGTAAACTGAAATGTGTTTCAGAGTGTCAGATCAGTAACTTCTAATAAACTTCTGTATTTGTAGCAAGTTATTGTTTCCCAGTATCCCATCCTGTCTCCCTTGTCAGAAACAGGAACGCACTGCAAGTTTGTTATGATAGTGTTACTAGTCTTTAAGCCCTGTTTTTATCCACAACTTCTCTTTTTGTAATAAACACAGCTAATTGAGGTTTGGAATAATTGTTGGAACTTGACAGAGAAGATGATTGGATTATAATAAGGGTTTACTTTTTTTTTTCCCCTTCCATTTATACAAGAAGCAGATGTACCTTTCTAGAGAAACAGCTATTAGCCTGTTACAGGATAAATGTAGAACTGAAAGGTTTAAGGACTACTTCCTAATGTAGTTTCAAATGACAGAAGTGCCCTTTCCCCCCCCCCCCCCCCCCACACACACACACACACTCCCCCCTCTTGGTTAAGATGTGCCTTCTTTTACTTAAGCATCTTTTTGCTGAAATAGGGTAAGAAGGTGTAGCTAGTGATTTACTACACACTCCCTGTCTTTTATTGCAGTGTTCAAGGTACAGTGGGGCTGTACTTTCTTTCCAGGCAGAGGATCTTACAGTGTGTATATAAATATATATATATGTATTTATTTGTTGTCAATTTTGTATTTTGACTCAGACTTTTCAGGAAGTAGTAGTTGAAACTTCACCATGTGAGGACATTTGATATGTAGCTGTTACATGCTGAGAACAGTCACTGTGTGCACCTTAAGTTCTAAAGAAATCAGAGAATTCTAAGTAGCATTTGGCTAAATGGGTTTTCACACGGCTCTTACACCTGTTTCTTTGGCTTCTCAATGGCACGAGTATCTAAAGGTAATTCAGTTTCCTTTTTGACTGTCATCCTTGTATTCTTTCAACAGTGTGTATGCAAGCAATTGCTCCTCGCTTTTAAATTTCTAAGGCTGTTTGAATTAGGAAAACTCTGAAAGAGTTTGCCTCTGAACAAAATGTTTTGAAGCAAAATACCGGGTATATGGGTATTTGTTCTGGTGTAAGCCATGTTCTGTGCTTCAGTTCAGTATTTTAGGAAGCACCTAAGGCTAAGCTGAAAAACTGTTTGTGTCTCACCAGTATCAGTTCTGATGTAGCTGAGGTTGAGAAACTCTTGCCATTTTCAAGTGCACCTTCCTAAGGAACATGTGGTTCTTAATTGTCTGTTCATGGTTAATGGTTCTTCACGTGGCTCATTTTGAACTCTGTTTAAACTCACTGTTGGCAGAGTTCAGAAGATCGTTCACATTTGGATATTTTTGACCCTAAGAGCTCTAGGGAGAAAGAATATACTTCAAGTTGTGAGGCTAAGGCTTCTTAAGCGCAGTAGCCTTAAAGATGTGTATCTTACCAGTGTATATCTTCATGTGTGAAATCTGTCTTTACTCAGGGGTTGTCTTATGTGGGTATGTGAAGTATCCATTTTTATTTTGCACCTTCAGGATTTGGTATGAGCTCTATCAGTATTAAAGCTTTTGCAAGGAAGAGTGAAAAGGAGGAAAAAAATGCTTTGAAATGGTGGTCCCCAGTTGATCACATTCTGTCATCACATTTGGGATGTTCTAGGTAAAAAGGGTGTAGGTTATCCTATTATTTTCACCCTCCTCCAAGATAATTCTGCAGTTTCTGCTGTGAATTGAGCTGTTAGCTGCTCTCTTACCTTGGGATTTTTTGTTTTGTTTTGTTTTCCTCAAATGTTGTTCCCTGTTCTATACTGAGGGGGATGGTTCTGAAAGGCAGACAAGTGCTGACTCTTGTTTTAGTGTATATGTGAAGAACCATTATTTATCTCCCCCACAGCACTGATAAGGGAAAGATGATATAGAAGGTGGAAGTGAGGATAGCTTTAGAAGATGACAACAATGTAGGGTGTGCTATCTTTCAGAGTTAGGATCTTTCCTGCATTGGTACTGATCATGACCTAGTAACTTTTCCTGCAGCGAGGGTTTGCTGGAGATAAACATGAATCCAGCAGAACTGGATAGGAGTTTGGATGGGTTTACAGCAAACATCTTTGTGCCCTCGGGCAAGCCATCGTAGGAGTATATGAGTGCAATTTTTCTGATGCGAGATTAGTGAAGTTTCCTGTTGCTGGAAGTCTTGCTGTTTTCATGTGCTTCCATTCCCTGCTGCATGATCTGCTCTTCCTCTGTGCCAACTTTGGCACCCATCTGATCTGTAGAAGCCACATGGACTATGAAGTTGGGTCATTTGTTGTGTGAGTTGTTGTCCTGCTGTTTTACTGGCTCAAACTAACCTACAGTGCAATCTGGACTAGCTCAAGGTAGAAGATGTAGGAATGGATGAGCAGCATTCCTCCCTTCCCCCTACCCTTGACAACAGTGAACTAATTCAAATATTTTAATTAAGTGCTTCATTTTTCAAGAAATGTTTCACTCTTCTGTTTTTGTTTTTGTTTTCATTATATGTAAACATAATATACACAACAGAGCCAAATGAATGCTACAAAGGCAACTGTACATCTGGTATTTGTATTTCTTGAATACTTGAATTAACTCCTTGATGCATATTAGCTTATGATATGGGTAGTTTTGTAGATGCTTTTTTAGTGTGTTTGTGTTTTCTTGGGTCCTTCAGGACTTCAGTGTTAGCAGTTGGAGACATAAGTTGCACACTGAACCTTAAGTGTGCTTAGTGATTGTAATTCCTTTTAATTTTATAAGAAACAAAAGCTCTTACTTCTGGTTCTGATGTGCTTATGTTTGAAAGTACTCATAACACAGGTATGAAAAATCAAGGAATTCAAAACAAAATTTTCCTGAGGTACCTTTTTTCAGATTTGTTGTAAACCTAAATTTAAAATAGATTGTGTTGAACAAAATCTTGGTCTGATTAAAATACTTGCCCATGGGAGAGGGAATTCTCTGTTAGGATATCTAGATCAAATTTAAATAGAGAAGTACCAACTTCTGCTTCCAGAAAACATTGTTTTCCTTTCTACATACCCCAAACCTTACTGTGTTCCTGCAAGCATCCTCGTTCCAGGGCTTTAGTGCTATAGAGATGAAAGCAACAAAAGGGGCTTTGAAAACTGAAGGTCAGACAGAGTTGTTCTGCTCAGTTACAGCTATTAGATTGTTTTGCTTTCTCCTTCATGGAAGAAATGGTTATCTTTTGGCTGGATTTCAGGGCTGTTCAGCTCTTAAGGTTCAACTGTCTTTAAAAGCATAAAGTAAACAGGGTGCTTAAAAATGTCAGGAGCCTTTTCTGTAATCTTAGATCTCAAGTGTGTTGGTTTTTTTATCAGTTGCAGGCGCTTCTAATTGGAAAGTGTTCAATACTTCCTAGCTGCCATTGAGACAGGGTACTTTCTGAATTCTTGCAGACATATCTTCTTTTCCAGTTTCTTAATTTCTTACTTGTTTGAAGTTTTCAAAGATCTTAATTATCTGTTGCTCTGCCCATTAGGAATGATTTCAAATAGCTCGGTGGCTGTAAAGTTGGCTTCTGTGTGTTAGGTTCAAAATAGAGTTCTCTTAGATTAGAGACCAGGAATCAGATTTCTTCCCTTTCTTTTGCCTAGTGATCATGGTCATGATGGTTGTTCCTTTTCCTTTCTCAGTGATGTGGTGAATTTAAAATTATTCTATAGTAAGTCGTCTGGGAGTGCTGATAATATCTTTGTCTTCCACATCTAGACTTCAAGAATGCTTCTTCAGACGCTGTGAGTAAGGGAAGGATTTCTTGGAGGCCTGTAGCTAGCAGTGTTCCCTCGGGGTCAGTACTGGATCTGGTCTTGTTCCGTATCTTCATCAATTTGTTGGATGAAGTTATAGTATGCACCCTCAGCAAGTTTGCTGATGTTAGCTGCAGGACAGGCTGGAGAGCTGGGCAGAAAGGAACCTAATGAAGAAAGGCTGAGAGAGCTAGGACTTTTCAGCCTGGAGAAGACTGAGAGGGAATCTTATCAAAGCTTATAAATATCTAAAGGGCAGGAGCCAAGTGGATGTGGCCAGGCTCTCTTCAGTAGTGCTCAGTGCAAGGGGCAATGGGCACCAAGTGGAATTCAGGAAGTTCCACATGAGTGTGAGAAAGAGGTTGTTTACTGTGTGGGCCACAGAGCACTGGTACAGATTGCCCAGGGATATTGTGGAGGCTCTTTCTCTGGAGATATCCAAAACCTGTCTGGACTCCTTCCCATGTAGTCTACTGTAGAGAACCTGCTTTAGAAGGGAAGTGGGGCAGGAGGGTCCAACCCCTAGGATTCTGAGATTTTTTTTACTTGAATGTGTACCTCCCAATTTCCAAGTCAATTTTCTCACCGTTTTTGACATGTTTTTTTAATATGCTTGGCTCCTTATGTCTAAGAATTAAATGGTAAACTCGGATGCGTGAAGTTCCAGAGTTCAGCAGAGAGGTGAGATCAGGAAATTCTATGATTCTTTTCCTGAACATTTGTTGTTTTTTTTTAGAATAGATCTGAATGTCCCATATTACTTACGTATTTTTCAGGAGCTTCAGATCTTGCAAAAGGCTGAGGGTTCAAAAGTTTCCTAACTCTGTACTTACTGTCAGTGTTTGTTACTGTTGCAGTGCCAAGAAAAAGCATGATTATACCTTATTGCGCTGTGATTCAGATACATTATGTAGCTGGAGCATTCAGAAATCAGTGCTGACTTCTGGGAATATTGATACATTGTAGATTTAAGCATTAATATTTTAGTCGAAGCTGTTTTAAAATGAGTTTTCTGTTACAAAATGCTTTTTCTGTTACTTGCTAAAAACTGCTCTGTGATGTTTCTGCATTTAAGGAGGGGGGAGGAAAACCTTACTGTGGCTTATAACTGTACTTCCTAATTGATATTCCAATTTTATGTCACTGCTGGGGAAAAAAATAAAAATAAAAAAAAAAAGTAACCTAAAATATTTACTGTTTGAACAAGGCTGTGAGAATTATTCAGAACTTTTCTTTTTCATTTAACTTCTCTTCTGCTCAGTTGTTAGCTTGAGACTTTGCTGCCATCTCTAGTTTCTCGAGGAAATTCATCTTGACTGCTCTTCAGTCGTGTATTTGATCAGTACTTGTAAAATAAGAAGCTTGAGCCAGTTTTCATGAGTGACCATTGTTGAAAGAATCTGTGTTTCTTTTCTGTTAGAAAACATAGAGTTTCTCTAAAGAGAAATATCTTGTGCTTTTACTTGCCTCATCTTCACATACAGCTGTAGTTAATAAGCAGACTTTTAGCTCTTTTTCTCTACTGGTGACTGTTAAAAACTCCTAAGTCTTAAGCCTTTTCTGTATCTTAACTTTCAAATTGTAATTTATTTTCTGTATCTGTAAGAGGTTCTTCAGAAATACTTTAGTTTGCTTTTGGAGATGAATATACTATCTAATGCTACTTCTAAATATATTTTTATTTTATAAAACCTGATTTTGTTCCTCATCTTCCACCTACTCCTTTGAGTGCCTTCAGAATATATGGAATACAGACTGTACAAAACAGAACTTTATTTCCAATTTGAGTGTCAGTATATCTTAATGTTTTAGCAGTGTCTCTCTTTTCATTCTTTCATTCATTTAGCAATTTTTTTTTTTTTTTAATACAAAACTCCTTGTTAGCTGTTAAAGCTGCTTTCAGTTTGTTGGCTTGTTTGTTTGTTTGTTTTCCTCCAGTTTGCCTTTTATTTCTTTGTATCAATCCTTTTATATGTAGTTTCAGTGTATGTGCTGCCATACTCTGAGATCCTGTTTAGTTTTCCTGAGACCTGCTGGCCTTCCAGCGGGCTGTAGGATGCCTGCCAATCAGAATGTTGCTCCTGTGGAACTGCAGTTTGCTACAGAACTGAACTACAAACTTAGCTTCAATTTTAGTTTTCTTGCATCAAAACTAATACGAAATATCCCTGATTCTTGAGGTTAGAAGAAATCCTGAGAAATTGGAACGTATTTTAAAGAATTGCAAATACTTATAGTAATGCTGTAATAGAATTACTACCTCAGCACGTAGCTAAATCACGATGGGGAAGTGAGCCCTTTGCTAAGAAAGCCGGAAGAGATGAGGACACTTCAAAATAAGAAATTATACATCTGAAGATACTCTGTAATGCTGTACTCTTCATTGCTGCTCTTCTCTTTCTTTTCCTTCACTGTTGTCATTGTTCATTCATCATGACTTTGTTCTCTTTATCGTCGCTTCAGTGTTTGCCCATTGCATCCTGTTCATGGTACAGCTAGGTTAGTGAGGGTAGATGAGAGTAAGATGTGAATTTCATTAGGGGTGTCTGGAAGTTAATTAAAGAACTTCAATTTTCAAAGCAAAATGAGTTCAGTGGACTGTTTTCATGGCAGTCATCCTTTTTATCAACATGCTTACCTGCACTTAGACATGTGGGTTATTGTCTGCTGTTTTGGATTTGTTTGTTTTTCACTGTTTTGGGTTTTTTCTGAGCTTTTCAGTTCACAGGCATGTTGTATACCCAGAAAGTATAAACCTGTTTCAGTCTTCCCTATAGACTGTATGTATCAAAAGGAAAAAAAAAAAAAAAAAGTCACATTTTTCTACTCCATCTAATTGCTGTGGATTTGGGGGCATATGAGGATCTAAAAAAAAAAAAAAGTGTTTTTTTTTTTTTTTTCTTTCTGCTACTTTTCTTAAGCTGCTGCTGTTCTACAGATTAACTCTTGAGATCTCAGGAATGGAAGCTTGCATGCCTACTACCTGTATTTGAAGCCCTGTTGCTTCCAGAAATGCAAGCCTGCAAGGGAAATGAAAGTTGCATCTCTGAAATCTGAAAAAGTAGCATGTCTTTTGTAGTGTTGTATGTGTTCAGAGAAAAAGCCTTACAATAAGCTCATTTGAAGGAGTGTGATACCGGCCTGTAAGCAAATCAGCTTAAATGCTATTTGGAAATGTGTTGTTTTTAAACTATAACAAAGTAGGCTGCTCTTTAAAGATGTGCAAAATTCTTTTAAACAGCATCCTTTGGAGTGGTTTAAATGTGCAGAAATGTGCTAAGTCAAAATTCACATTTGACCAAGTGCTAATGAAGTGCTTTTCTTCTTCAGAGTTAAGACCCTAAAAAGCATCCAGAAGTCTATGTTCTTGTCTGCTTTAATGGATATGAGCTAAATTGTTATGAACAGTTTCTTGCTTAAGAAAAACTGGCATACTTAATGCATAGAGTACGAATGAGAAAATGGTTAGATATTATATAATTTGAAAGCCTTTTATTTTATTTATTGGTAGATATAGATTATTTCTTTTTTTTACTTTATAAATAGAAATATTTTTATTTGTTGTGGGTGTTAGGTATATTCTCCCTCTCCTATTTCTCAATAAAGTATAATTTGTCAGAAAGGTGTGTTGCTTAGTATTAGCAAGTTAGTAATCAGTAACATAAGTATGCCAATATTTATGGTAGTGTTTTTTATTGTTATTATATATATATATTTATAGAGCCATTAAGAGTAGACTGAAGAAGTAATGCTTGGCCTCCTAAAGTTATGTTGGGAGTGAGTTACTCATTAAAATTGAGTAGCATGTTCTCCTTCATCAGTTAAAATGGGTTAAAATGTTTTTTCCAGTTTACTTTTTGTCATAGACAGGGTTTTGTGTATTATGATCTTGGACACACTTTTGAGAGACTGGATAAGTTGATGACAGATGGAATGCAACTGACCAGGAGGGGCAAGAATCTTCTGGGAAGCAAGCTAGCTGGACTGATCAACAGAGTTTTAAACTAGATTTGATGGGGGAAGGGGAAGGATTTCTAAGTGACAGAGAATGGCTGAGGAATGTTGTCACTTCAGGAAGTAGCAGCAATAAAGCTCAGATTTGTCCTAAATGATCTTAGAGGCATTCACTGAATAAAGTAATGTGGCCAGTAGCCTAGCTGAAGTACCTCTACATCAATGCATGCAGCATGGGTAATAACAAAGAGGAACAGGAAGCCATGGTGCACTTAAAAACCTATGATCTTATTGTTATCCTGGAAGTGTGGTGGGACAAGTAACACATCTGGAGCATGGTGATCAAGGACTATGAACTGACAACTTTTCAGGGACTAGACCAACAAAGGACATCTGGTGGTCTGTGTTTACTACAAGCAAGCCAGTCAAGGAGAGTCTGTGGATGCGGCCTTCTTACTTCAGCTACGAGAGACATCGTGCTTGTGGGCTCTCATTCTGATGGGGAGGATGGCCACTGGATGTATGCTGGGAAAGCAACATGGAGGGCTGCAAACAATCCAGGAGGCTACTGTAGCCCACTGAACATAAATTCCTGGTCCAGTTGTTAAACAGACTGACCAGAGGAGAAGTGTTATTAGACCTGGTGCTCACCAGCACAGAGGAGCTCATTAAAGAGATTAAAATTGTAGGCATAACAGGCTGTAGTGACCATCCCCTGGTTTAGTTCCCAATCTCGATAAATATGGGCTTGGAAAAAAGCACAGCTGGGACACTGAACTTCAAAAGAGCGAACTTCAGGCTGTTTAAGGAGCTTGTAAGTTCCCCTGGGAGCCTGTCTTTAGAGATAAAGGAGCAGAGCAGAACTGGCAGCTCTTTAAGGATGCCTTTCTGAGTGCATAAGAGCTTTCCTTCTCAACGTAAGAGATCAAGCAGAGAAGGCAGGAAATGGGCATGGCTAAACTAGTACCAGCTGGTTAAACTGAGGGAATAGAGGGACTTGTACAGGCAGTGGAAGCAGGGATGTGTGGCCTGGGAAGGATACAGGGATACCATCTAAATAGGAAGAGATGGGCTCAGGAAAGCCAAGGCACAGATGGAACTGAACTTGGTAAGGGATGTGAAAAATAACAATAAAGGATTCTACGGGTCTTTGGTCAGAAAAGACCATCCAAGGAGAGTATACCCACTCTGAGAAGGAAGAACTAACTTCAACAGACATGGAGAAGGCTGAGATATTCAGTAAGTTCTTTGCCTCACTCTTCACTGTCAGTCACACTTTCCACATCCCTGAACCTGTGGCTGGGAGGCTGGAGGAGTAGAATCCTTCCTTCTGTAAGAGAAGAGCAAGTCTGAGACAGTCTCATGAGACTGAATGTCTGAGTGGTGCAGTTGATGCAGTAGAAGGAAGAGAAAGGATCCAGGCAGGCTTGAGAAGTGGACCCACGTGAACCTAATGTGGTTCAACAAGGCCAAATGCAAGGTGGGAGAAGAACTTATTGAAAGCAGCCCTGTGGGAAAGGAATTGAGAGTTCTGGTAGACAAAAAGCTGGACATTAATCAGCACTGTGGTCTTGCAGTCTGGAAGAGCAACTGTATCTTGGGCTGCATCAAGAGGAGGGGCCAGCAGACTGTGGGAGGTGATTCTCCCCTTCTGATCTGCTCTCATGAAGCCCTACCTGGAGTACTCCATTTTGGAGGGTAGTAAGGTGCTGGCATAGGCTGCCCAGAGAAGTTGTAGATGTTCCAACCCTTGAGGTGCTCAAAATGACAGTGCTGGATGGAGCCCTGGGCAACATTATCTAGTGCCTGATTTAGTAGTTGGTAACCCTGCCTATGGCAGAGGGGTTGGAAGTAGATGATCTTTAAAGTCCCGTCTAACCCAGCTATTCTGTGTTTTTAGGACTGTATGATATTATGTCTAGAGTAGTAGAACATGCTAACGTTAAAATTTTTCAGTTGTCATGAAAGCAGTTTATTTAAATTTGAGTCCATGTTCGTCATGTAAATAGCTTATAATGCGTATATAGTTGTCATGGTTTATTTATCTTTTATTGACATTGTTTTACTGTTTTGCTCCTATATTAGACCAAAAGGAATAGAATTAAAAATTGACATTAAAAGGCATTTAATCTCCCCTTCCTTCCCACCCTTCTCTCTTTCAAGTTTTCCACTGCATCATTCTTCAGGGCTTCTGGCCAGTTTTGCAAATACAGTGCAATTATTCTTCAAACCTTCGTTTTAACCTGGATAGAAATCAGGGATCACTATGTGAACAGACTTGTACCTTCGTTTAAACATTTAATCCAGAAAAACAGCTGATCGCAAAGAAAACTGTGCTTTTATTTTGTAGGAGGAAAGACCAGATGATAAATTTCTTTCTCCCCAACCTCCTAGAGATTCATTTTCTACTTCACAGTAGAATATGTGGTTGTGATATGAGAAGCTTTGGAGCTGGAATGTGCTGATATGGGAAGGGAATCATGGTGTTGGCTATTTTTCAGTGGGGCAACCTTAATTGATGTGCAGAATGTGTGTGATGTATCGATTCTAGTTTGTCACAGAGGAGTGTCATATAGTAATTGGATTAATCTGCCCCTTGATTATCCCACGCGCAGAATTTGAGAGAACAAGGCAACTACCTTCCTTGAGTGATCAAAAAAGTCCGGAAAGAGAGAGAAGGCAAAAGGAGTAGGAGTTTGTTAGCAAGTTTGGATATGCATATTTTTTTTAAAACTTCTTTTAGTTCGACAGAATGTTCCTTTGGCTTGTACTAGAAACTACATTCAGACTCTGCATGATGAGTAATGATTTAAAGCTTTATTATGGACAGATTCTTGTGGCAAGAACAAGACTGTAAGTATGGAGTTTTTCTAGCCAAATGAAGGGAATCCTTTTTCCTTATGGCTGGCAGTGAGCAGTCAAGATGGAAATAGAGAATTAATTTTAGAAGTGTGTGACAACCATTAAACAAAAAATAAAAGTAAGAGCAGTAGGATAAATATCTAGCTATCTTAGACATATGCCTGAACTATGACATTCCTGATGTACACAAAATTACTTCTAAATATCAAAGCACTTTCTTCATGGAGTATATAATCTGATTTTGGCCATAATAGGAGCTGGTTTTGGCTGTAGCAGTTGTTGTTGAGTAAGATTTCCATGATAAATGTGGGAGACTTTTTTTTTTTTTTTTTTACCTGGGGGAGGTAATGGCCTTGTCTGAGAGGAAGTAATGTTTGTTTTGCATTCATAGTCTTCACCCAGAGGGGAGAAAATCAGCTAGATCTAAATCTGAGATGTGCAAAGGACTATTTTATTTCTTTCAATTGAACTTTAACTTAGAAGTGAGGAGGAGAAGAAATTTGCTTCAATTTGTAGCATTTATTTGCATTCAAAATAAGGAAATCTTTCTTTTTCTTTTTTTTTTTTTGAGGAGGGGGGGAGGCTACCTAAGGTTCTAGTTCTAGATCTACCAGCTGCTTTTCAAGAGAATGCAGGGAGAAAAAAGAAGAAAATATGACTATCTTTCTGCCCAGTTCTTATGAACATACCTCTATGTCAATATTCAGTGGTAAATTAGACTTTTTGTTCTTTGTTGTTGTTTTTTTTTTTCCGCTGGCTAGATTTGGAATGGATGCTTTGACTAAGTGATTGAAGAAAATTTTACTTAGCTGAAGCAAGATCCTTGTTCTAATCAGTACATTAAGTTCTGAAATACAGACTAAGCTTACCCAAGAGAATTTTACAATATGCTGATAACTGTCTGAGGGGGGAAAAAGGTGTTTATTCCTTTGTTTATTTTTGCAGCATGTACATAGGATACTTTCTGCATGTTGGGAGAGTTTTGCACAGGCTGCCTGTCATTAAATCCTGCCTTTCAGCATTCAAACTTGCTCCAGCTGTGGATGTTCATGCAGTACAGCCCAGGAACATTTTTGAATTTTTGCAACTGTACTGAAGTTACACCTCTACAGAAGGCAGTTTCAGATGTATTGTTCTCTACCACGTCTAAAGAAAGTTGTCACCACTAGTCAAGAACTCATAGTCAAGACAGAACCTGTCTGGTTTTAAACTTGAGACTAATAGATGGATTTACTGTAGTATCTGCAAACCTTTTTTATTCAAAATGCAACTGGATATTAAGTTTTGTATGAATTTAGGTCTATTTCTGGGGCTTTTTTTTTCACTCAGGCTTCTCTGAAAGTCTCAACAGAAATTAAGGACTGTCAGACACTCTATATCAGAAAAAGGTACCTATATTCAGAGAGTATGCATGAAATATTCTTATGCTGTTGTCTGATTAAGGTATGTAACTTCCCTTTGTTGTTGTTATTGTTAGTTATTACTCTCATTGTGCTGATGAGTTTTATCTTAATCGGTATTCTGCATTGCTGCCTTAAAATGAAGAAAATGATTGTTTTATCCAAAGCAGCTCCAGCATAGATTTCTTTTGAGAGAGAAACTTACATCTCTTACAGGTTGTATGCTGTAAGCAGATTATATTGTATTAAAAGCAAATTAAAAGTTTGAACTTTTACTTTGTAACTTACTGAAGGGATTGTTAGGCATGGTTTAATGACATTGAGTCCATCACTGGACTTTTTGTCCCAGTTACAGTAGATATGCAGTTTATGAAGTTCAACTTGATGAGGGGGTTGGGTTTAGCCAGCTTGATATTTCTAAAGTGCCATTTTATTTTATTTTTTATCCACAGAATTAGCTTTAGTCATACAATGTAAATCCTGAAATCATTGGTTAGTTCCAGTCGCTGCTTGAATAAAACTGTTGAGGAAAAATGTACATCTGTGTGTTAAGCAGAATTGGTTTAGAGCTACACTGAGTTACATTCAGGCCAAGGATTTTATCCAGATTTTTCTTGTACATCCTCAGATTTAGACTGTTGTTGTTTAGTCTTTTTATTTATTAAGGCTTCATATGTACATTAATTTCACATGGTGTTGAAAATAATTGATACTTCTGTTTCGGAGCACTACATTAGCACTGTGGTTCAGCATGGTCTATGAATTAATGTCCAGACCTCCTGGTCTGCTGCAGAGGATCAATGTGTGTGGTAGCAGTGAAGGCAACAGTGTGAAAAGTGTCCTTAACTCTTGAATGTTTAGATATTAGAACTTTCTCAGATAATGCCTGACAACTTTAGAGTATCTTGAACTTGATGCAGAGCATGGTTAGTTTTGACTCAAAATAGGCAGGGGTGTGTGTGTGTGCATGCACATGTACAAAATAGGAAGTGACTTCCCTTGGTCTAGTGTGGTTAGTGCACCAATCCAGGCTGTTGGAGACATAAATTTGACCAAGTGCCTTGAATGCTGTGTTAGAAGTTAAACTTAGATGTTGGCCTTTGCAATTCTAGTGTTCTAATTGGGTGATTATGTACCCAACAGTGCACAGATACAGTGCGACTAGTAGTGAGAGATAGATCTTTCATCTGAAGGGAACCACAGTGTAGGAGCTGGAGCTTCTAATACTACTTCTGCATCTTCCTCAGTGCTGCTGTAATGAAGACTATGTCGGCCTTTTGAAGAAGAAATATCAGTGTAATATAGGATTTTAGTCTACTCATAGAAGTCATGGTAGTATGCTTTGGGCTGTTTATATACAGTTGACTCAAGGGAAGTGATCTTCCTGCTCTACTCTGCCCTGGTGAGGTTATATTTAGACTACTGTGTCCAGTTCTGGGCTCCCCAGTTCAAAAAAGAAAGGGATCTCCTAGAACGAGTCCAGCAAAAGGCCACGAAGATGTTTAAGGGCCTGGAACATCACTTGTATGAGGAAAGGCTGAGTAACCTGGATATGTTCAGCCTGGGAAAAAGACTGGGAGAGGATCTGATAAATGTTTTTAAATATCTAAAGGGGGGGTGAGAGAAAAGTGGATGAGGCCAGGCTCTTCTCAGTGCTGTGTTAATGATAGGACAGAGGGTAATGGCCTAGAATTTGAACATAGGAAGTTTTGTACTAACATGCAGAAGAACTTTACAGTAAGAGTGATGGAGCACTGAGCTGTCTGCCCAGTGAGGTTGTGGGTCTCCTTCTATGAAGATATTCACGACCGATCTGGACACCTACCTGTGCGACCTATTGTAGGGTACCTGCTTTAGCAGGGGATTGGACTCAATGATCTTGAGGTCCCTTCCAAATCCTACAATTCTTTGAGTTTGTGAAGGCTATTTTATGTTTTTGTTCCTCCCCTTTGGAGATTCAGAATGGTTTATCAGTTATTCGGGTGAATTGTCTCATATGCAATATTATAAAACATTTTTTTTAGCTCATGTGAAAAGTCATGTCATAATAAAATCAGTAGTGGTAAAATTGAAGGATTTCATTAATGATCTTAAAGATAGCTTTAACACGTTTAGAAGAAATCTTAAGACAATATAGAATGAATGTTCATATTTAAACGACACAAACTTCTGAAGTTCTCAGAATTCTATGAAGTTGATAATAGTTAAAATATCAGTTCCACATGCAAAATTTATATAAAGGTAGATAAATACAAAAAACACAGACAAGAACAAATACGGTTTTTTTGTTTTGTTTTAAAAAAATTAAATTTTAGCTTAAAAGAAATACATGACTTTTCAGGCTTATTTTTTTCTTTTTGTTTCTGGCAGGATGAAAGCAGGAATTGCTGAAATCCTAGCCAAGTAGGTTTTAGCGTGTTGCAGTAAAGTGTGTTTGCAGTTGCTGCAGGATGAGAAAGAGAAGAACAGAAGTTGGAATTGGAAGCTGTTGAGAGAGATTCCAGCCAGGATTGAATGTGGTAGGAGGAGAGGAGGAAGAGGATTAGAAGGCTGATAGGAAGGAAGGAATACAGAATTGTGGTTGATAAATGATATTGAATCACTAACCAGATAAGGAGAATTTGTGATTGCCAGCCTGCCAGAACAGAGAAAATGGGTTGAGAGAAAGAAGCTCGTGGAAATTAAGTTCACAGGTTAATGATGGTGTTCCAAAAGCTGAAAGGAGGAACATCCCAGCTGAGCTAAAGGTTGTGGAAAAGAAACAGATGGTACCTGAGAAAGTCTGGGGGAGGAGGAATAGAAGTGAGATGAGAATCGTGAAAAGCACGATTAGGATTAGCATGGGAATAGTTGAACATGAGAGAGACCATTTTTGCAGAGCGATGTGAGCAGGAGAGTGTGTAGATTGGTTCCTAAGTGGGAATGGAACAGTGGCAAGGTTGCTGCTATGAATTCTTTTTCCAGTATTTTGTTACTGTTAAGTGGAATGCTTATTACAGTATCACAGTATTGTAGGGGTTGGAAGGGACCTCTGGAGATCATGGAGTCCAACCCCCTGCCAAAGCAGCTCCCTAGCCCAGGTTGCACAGGTAGGCGTCCAGGCGGGTCTGGAACGTCTCCAGAGAAGGAGACTCCACCACCTCTCTGTGCAGCCTGTGCCAGTGCTCCGTCACTGCACTGTGAAGAAGTTCCCACACACATTTGTGCAGAACTTCCTATGCTCAAGTTTATGGCTCTTTCCCCTTGTTCTGTCCCTGCAGATGGCTGGAAAGAGTTTGTCTATGTCCCTTTGACTCCCACAGTTAAGATATTTATAAACATTTCTTCAGTTACACGTAGTTTAGCCACATGTGCACACAGGACGGAGATTATATGTTAAACTAAATAATCAACAAAAACATTGAGTTCAGACACTGTACTGAGCTGAATGATAGGGGATAGCTGTAGGTGGTAATTCGATGCTTTTCAGCCATCTCCAGTTCTATTTTGTCCTGTTATATATTTCTTAATCCCGAGTTTAAACTGATAAAATTACTCTTCTAACATCTTCATTCTTGGTCTTCCTTCCCCCTCATTCTCAGTGCTTATGGCACAGCTCATTTCATTTTAAATAATCTACTTTAATTTAAATGTTTCAGCTACTGTGTCTTTGCTAACTTACTTATTCAAACAGGTTAGGGAGCAATGGCATGAAAAGCCAAGGTGAGGGATGAGAGCATGGTTGAACTATTACAGAGAAAAAGGTTGTAGCTAGATTTAATAACTCCAGGCTGTCCTGAATACTCCAATACCGCATGTGCACATCTTACTACAACTGTATTGTGAGTGCATGTAAATGCATATAATTGGTTTAAAAAAAAAAAAAAAATTGTGGATGCTCCATCTCTGGAGGAGTTCAAGTACAGATTGTTTGCAACCTGGGGCAACCTTGATCTGGTGGGTGGCAGCCCTGCCACTGCAGGGGGGAGGAACTAAGTGGTCATTACTGTCCCTTCCAACCCAAGTCATTCCATGGTTCTATGAATTTATTTTTTATACAAACTCCATAACATAATGCTAATGTTATGCAGATTTTTGTCAGTAAAGAGTATTAATATATTTATCTGATGGTATAGCGTAGCTTAAATATGTTCTCTGGCTATATTTTGATGACTTGTTACCAGTTGACAGAGCTATTATTTTCAAACTGCAGAAAATAGCAACTTTTTAACTTTTGATACTTTTTATAAAATCTTGAGGACGTGACAAACTGATTTTTAGGTCTTCTAAAGCTGAATGCTCAATATTCAGTGTTAACATGATTCTGAGTCGTGGATTTCTTTCAGCTAGATACTGGTATCTCTGGCTTTCTTCTGAAGGAGTTAGGCTCTGCTGAGATTCTTCATATTTTGTTATTTTGTTAATGTTTCCATCTAGTGCATGTATGTTACTGATTAAAACAAAACATACTCTTTTGGAGGTCTGAAGTTAACCAGGAAGTGCAAGTGTGAATCTTTCCACCTTTCCTCTGATGCTCAGTGTAAATAATATAAAAGTCTGCCATCTAGACTTGAATGAGTTTTATAGAAGTCAGGTTATGGTTGTTAAGCTGGCAGCGGAGTAAAAAGCAATTATTTCCCATATTATATTATTTTGCTATCCTTGAGAAAGGGTACGATTTCACAGGGTTACCAAGAAGTAGAATTTGGCCTGCAGAGCTGCTGGTTGTTGATGACACACTGCAAATAAAGAACACTGAGAATCGTAGGGTATCCTGAGTTGGAGAGATGCACAAGTATCGTGAAGTCCCAACTCGTGGCTCCACACAGGACCACTCAAAATTCAAACCATGTTTCTGCAAGAACTGTCCAGGGAGACTGCCAGATAAAAAATATTCATTTTACAAGAAAAGCCTGAAAATTACCTACTACTTAAATGCTGCTTTTCTATGAAAACAACCTTCTGTATAAATGTAAAAATTAAAATACTAGTCATTACTCATGTTTTTTTGTTTTGTTTTGTTTTTTTTACCAGCTTGGAAGAAATTAAGCATTGTGATTTTTGTATACCCTTTGAACATGCAAAATACTGTAATACCACTCCACTTTCTGTGTGTCTACAGAATTTTGTAATGATCTTCTCTGTCACTGGAAAAGAAGGTTCCAGTGTATGGATGTAGTCAGAGCATGTTTTTGTGTGTCAAGCTGGCAGTTGTTTATATTCAGCCAACAATTGAAACTGGTGCTCTGTTCCTCCTCCCCAACAACTTTTTCTGTCTTTTGCGCTGCTGGAAAGAAGCAGGTGGTTGTCAACTTCTGTCTCAGACTAATAAGGCTAGCAGTGCTTAATGTGTTATATAGTATCACTGCATTACAAATTTTCTTGCTGCTGACTTGTTTGAATGTCTGAAGATTTAATGTGTGAGAGGAATGAAGAATATATTCCTTTGTTTCAGTGGTAGTTTTCTTTCCCACATGGTGACCCATCAGTCCACAGGTAGTAGGATGGATAAATAAAATCTATGTTGTATTGTTTATTTGATAAAACAGACCAAAAAACCCTGAAGACACAAATCAATGAGATTTGGGAATGAAAGTTTTTTACGCAGTGTGTGCTCACTACATACGTTCTGTTAGGCCACTGCAAACGGAGTAAAATGGATTTCATAGAATATTTTGGATTAACAGACTCTTGGGAAATCTTCCATCTGATCTGCTCAAAGCAGATTGCATAGAGTTTTTTTTCCAGTTGGATCCAGAGAAGAATGGAGGACTATAATCTCCCTAGACAGTCTGTTCTAGAGCTTAATTATTTTCCTAGCCTAAAAATACTTTTCTCTGTTCAAACGAGGCCTCCCCTGTTTCTATTTATGATTATTGTGGCACATTCTTCCACTGCTATGTATCAGCGAAGACCCTGGCTCTATCTTCTCAATAAACCACTAAGTGTTGAGAGATTACTGCTAGGCACCCCATTAAGCATCCTCTTCTCTAAACTATGTGAGCTCATTTTATCAGCTTGCCTCATAGACTAAATATTTGAAATTCCATCTGATGCTAGATTTTTCCATCATCTTCAACAACCTTTGGTCATTACTTGCAGTTAGCACATCTCCATCTTTTTTTTTTTTTTTTTTTTTTCCTATGAAAAGTGTCGCTGTAGCTACAGGGAGGCAGTAGAGATTGTTCACTTACACTTCAGTAAAGCTTTTGCCATGTCCCATAAAATTGTCATAGACAAGCTGATGAAGTGTGGATTGATGGGCAGACAGGGAGGTGAACTTGAAAACTGGCTGAACAGTTTGATCCAGAGTGGTGCTCAGTAGTGCGGAGTCTAACTGGGGGGCAGTCTAGTGGCATACCTGAGGGGCCAGTACTGGGTTCAGTCCTGTTCAGCATCTTCATTGATGAGCTGAGTGATGATGACACAAAGTGTGGCCTCAGCAAGTCTGCAGATGACAGAAAAGTGCGAGGAGTGGCTGATAGGCTGTGCTGCCATCCAGAGGGAGCTGGGCAAGCTGGAGAAATAGGAAGACAGAGACTTCATGATGTTCAGCAAAGGGAATGCAAGATCCTGCAGGCGATGAGAGACTGCCAGGCATCAGCACATGCTGGTGGCTGCTCAGCTGGAAAGCAGCTTAGCAGAGAAGGACCTGGGACATCCTGGAAAGTTGAATGTTGAGCTAGCAATGTGTCCGTGGGGCATAGAAGGATGATACAGTCTTGGGCTATGTCGCATTAAGTTATCAGCAAGTAGTGAAGGGTGGTGATCCTTCCCCTCTACTCAGTTTTAGTGAGGCCATCCCTGTAGTGCTGGGTACAGTTCTGTGCTCCCCAGTAGAAGAGAGACATGGAGCTGCTAGAGAGAGTGCCTGGTGATGGGCCACGAAGATGAAGGAGGCTCTGGTACAGCTCTCCTGTGAGAAAAGACTGTGAGAGCTGCCTGCGGGACTGAGGTTGGATCCAGGTCCTAGGCTACCTGTTCTAGCTGTGGCTGTCCCTGTTTATTGCAGGGGAGTTGAACTAAATGACCTTAAAAGGTCCCATCCAACTCTAAGAATTCTGTGATCCTATGACTGTTCAGTCTGGGGAAGAGAAAGATTGGAGAGATCTTGGTAATGAGTGCAAATACCTAAACGGAGGGTATAAAGAAAATAGAGACAGGGTTTTTCCAGTAGAGTCCAGAGGCAATGGGCACAAACTGAGACGTAAGAGAGAGTCCAGCTGACCATCAGGAAGCACTTCTTTACTGTGCAGGTGACAAACCACGAGCAAAGGTTTCCCAGAGAGATCCTACTTGGAGGTCTTCAGAAGCCATAAAAACCTGAGCCTGCTTTGGGTGTCCCTGCTGGAGCGGGGTTTGGTTCAGGTGAGCATTATAGGTCCCTTCTAACCTCACCTATCTTACAGTGCTGTGAAGATAATTTTTGAGAGTTAATAGATGGTCTTTCTCATTTCCACTGGAAGCTCAGTGCCAATTTTCTTCACCAGTGGGCCAAAGAAATGGGTTTTCAGTTTGAGGCAAACCACATTTTCCAAGTCACAGCTGCTTTTCACAGAATTGTAGGGGTTGGAAGGGACCTCTAGAGATCATCTAGTCCAACCCCCCTGCCAAAGCAGGCTTCCTAGACCAGGTTGCACAGATTTTGATGTAACTGAGAGAGGAAATAGCCTATTTATAAAAATTTGGGGATGAGTTGCACATCTTTACGTGCTTAGACTTAGCTGTAACGTACGTAGGTTGCTCTGAAAGTAATGCGTCCTATTTATTTCTGTGGAAACTACAGCAGATATGAAGAGTACAGTAACACTGTTTGATAGAGCAAATTCTCAACTAAAACTTCTTCAGCTTAGTCACCACCGTTACCTATACATCTGTGCCACCAGTGAACAGGAGGAGCCTGCTTGCTGTGCTCATACAGATGGCCATCTAGACCCTTGCTCGTCTTTCACCTCACTGTTGTCACTGCTGAAACACACCACTCACCACCTCACTGTGCTCACATCTACTGTTTGGCCTCTATAAACGTTAAGCAAGCACTAATGAATGTCATCGTATGCTGTTTTTTCTGTGTGGAGGAATTCAGTGACACACCTTTGCTTCATATGCACTTCTGTCAGAATGCCTTTCTGCTGCCATCTTTCTCACAGCAACGAAATGTAACAGGATATTAGTGTGAAGGTTCAATCTCTGCTGTCATCCCACCATCTGCTTCTGATGGGAGTGAACACAGTAAAACAGGAGGCATTACTTTTGGAGCACCCCTTGTTCCTTTAAGTTTTATCATCTTAAACTGGATTTGTTTTATGCCAAGTACTGAGAGTTATCAGACAGCATTCCAGGCCTCATACCCTTCCAGAAGTAAAATATAAATATTCCAAAACACTTAGGAAAAATTTCTGTGAATTCTTAATTTTCTTAATCTCATTCCCCATGTATTTATGAATATGCTTTCTCCCACAGTGTGGTGCTGTTGTATTTAGTTCTGTAAAGCTAGTAACAACTGAAATGAAAAAATCTTTAAAAGGATATAATATAATAGCACTGCATCTGGGAAGGATGTATTTTCTCCCTTCTGAACACAACATTCAAGTTTGGTTTGTTGTAATAGAAGCAGTCATCATGGACAAGGCCTGAATGGCATAATGTGCTAGTAAACTTAATTATTGTTAATGTTTCAGTGGCTTCACAACCTCTTGTTTGACCTTGTAAATAAAAGCAAGAAGTGGAATGTTTAACACTGCATTTCCACAGGAACATGAATGAGCACAAGTATTCCTGATATGTTTTCTATGTGAACTTCTGTAGAAAAGGTAAAGTTAAATAGGTAAAACAACTGGCTAGTGTAGTTCCTTTTTTCCATTTCCATCTCAGTTAAATTAATCTGGACACTTGACTATGTCATGAGATCACCTTTAATAACCTAGAAGGGAATATCCCCTATAGGCTTAACTTAAAACCTTTATTTATTTATTTTAATTGTGAAGTTGATTTTCCCTTTCTTCCCCCTCAAATGTTTGTGGAATTGAAACAGAAGTGTTAAACCTCTGGGATATTATATTGGGACAGCGTAAACCTAGATAATCATTATTCCAGCTAAATGTGTCCAATTGGTTCCAGTCCATGAGCTGGTATCAGCTCTGGTGGAGCTTTTTTGTTTTGTGTGTGTGTATGTTTGTTTGGTTGGTTTTTATTTGAGATTTTGTGTTTCCTGGGAGGACGTTCTTTCATAGTTCATTGATTTTCACTAATGTGACCTTTCTGTGCTTTACATGGCATGCTTGCAACTATCTTCCTTCCACCTCGTTCCAACTGCATTCACTGAATTGTTTTTTTTAAATAACCTTTTCATCCCATTCTTACTTTCTTCCTCCCACGTTGCATCTTTTTGCCCACAGTGACACCTGTACAGCAGTCATGTTTACTCTTCTCTTTTTTTAGCCACCTGGGTCTGTGATCTTAAGTCTGTCTTCTGTTCTGAAGATCCAGTGCCAAAGACCAAAATTAGCTTATTTAAATCTAGTTACAATAGGGTATTAGTTCTTGAATTTGTCTTACTGACTTAGGATGCGTCTACAGGCTTTTACTTGAAGGTGATGTAATGAATAACTTGTCTGCCATGATTGTTTGCTTCGTTTGAATTCATGGCATCCCTTAATGTGACGTGCTGTATACTTATTAAAGGTGTGAAGGGCTTCGAGAGTGGTGCTGGCAGCAAACTTAACAGGGTGTTGCTTAAGCTTTAAAATGTTTTGAACAAACTGAGGCTTGTGCAGTTATTTTAAGTTATTGATCTTAAATAAACCAATCTTCAAGTTACTGTTAAATAGGCTAATAAGATTTATCTGGCCTTCACCGTGTTTTTGCTATAAATAGATCTAAAGCCAGTTCTTGGCAGCAGGCTGCTTAACAGGCTTCTGTGTGGTTTTACAGCTAGAGCTGTGTGTGTCTGGGAGACCCACCTGGTGAGTAAGCTCCAGTTTTAAATGGGCCTGCTTTTTCAGTGGTGAAATTGAATAACAAGTAAAAATCAGAGTACAAGTAAGGTAACTGGAAACAATGTCCTCAACATTTGCTACAGTAGGATGGCAGATCAGATAAAATGTATATATGTGGAGAGAGTGAATTTCAAAATCGAGACAGTGTGACACTTTCGCTTAAATGGTCTGGTAAGCATTTGATGAACAATTAGATTTTTAAAGAATGTATGTTTAGTTTCATTTCTGAATCAGCTTAGAAACAAGTATATGTGTGTATGCAGAAGTGGTTCCAGTGTGTCAAAACTATTCTGTACTATGGACTACTCAGACAAAAAAAAACAACAAAAAACACCAAGGTAGGCAGTTGAGATGCCGTACTGTATACGTTTATGCAGAGCAACACATCTTGTTTTCTGCATAGTATAGTGACAAATAGAGGGAGGAATTTCATGAGAAGCAAAGCAGCTTTTTGATTAACAGTGCCAAGATTTCTGCTATGTTTCACTGCCAGCACTATTGAAATCTACCAGTTATATACTGTCTGCAAGCTGCTTTTGCTTTGGGATCTGATACTGGAATTAGTTGTAGTAGCCACTTGCTTACAATCATCATGTCTTAGAACATCACGTGTGTTTCTCATTTTTGACCTTATCACGGAGAATTTTGATTTCAAAACAAAATTACTGAAACAGCTGGAAAACTAAGGCATCTCATAATAGTGAGTTGAAAAATGACTAGTATGGCAGCATGTAAGAACTTGAAAGAACTGTTTTCAATCTGTGTTGTGTGTATTTCTACTGAACTTAATTTGTTTTAAGGAGATGGCTATAGTCTATACACCAACCAACACAAAATTGAATGAAGAAATAGGTTTCAGTATTATTTGGAGAGAGTATTATTTGGGTGTTTTATTTTTCTTTTGGCATCAGATAAATGAATGTGATGGTTTCACACTGACAGCTAGCTAACCTTCACTATGCTGCTCTCTTGCTCCAGCTCGAAGTTAGAGGGAGAGAAAATGTGATGGAAAGAAAGTTCACACGTTGAGATAAGGACGGGGAGATCAATCACCAATCACTGTCAAAGGCAAAACAGACTGTGTGTAAAAAGGTTAATGTAATTTCCTGGCTGTTAGTAACAGCCCTGAGCAGTGAGCAAACTAAGAACACCTCCTTTCTCGTCCACTCTCTTCTAACTCTTTCCCCTGTGTGGTGTGAGGGAATGGGGAGCCGGGTCTGTGGGCGGTCCATATTGCTTCACCTTTGCCTGTCCTCCGTGTAGGTCCCTCCCACTGGATGCCATCCTTCCATAACTGATCCCATGTAGGCTCTCCAGAGGCTGCAGCTCTCCCAGTGCTGCCCCAGCATGGCTTCATACCACAGGGCCCACCCTTCACGCACTGCTCCACACGGTTCCCCATGAGTGGCAGCTCCCCCAGCTTTCATGTCCCACTGTGGGCTGTGACTGACGCAGGCTGCAACTCTGGCTCAGGCTGCTCCTATGGGGTCTCTCCATGGGCTGTGCCTCCTTCAGACCTCATCCATTGCTGCCATGTGGCAGCACGTGAAGATCTGCTCTGTGTGGTGCCCATGGGCTACAGGTGGATGGCGTGCTTCTCCATGGGCATCTTCTCGGCAGCAGGGGAGCTGCTGCTCTGGGCCTGGAGCACATCCTGTACTGGCCTTGGTGCCTGCAGGGCTGCTTCCCTCTCATTTCTCTTCTCATTCCTCTCTTCCAGCTGCTGTTGCACAGCAGTTCATCCCTTCCTTAAATCCACTCTCCTGGAGCACACACAGCATTGCTCATGGCTTAACTCTGTTAGCAGAGGTCCCTTTTGTAGCAGCTTTAGCAGCTCTGCTTTGACATGGAGTACTGCTGGGCCACCCCTGCTACCAAAACCTTGCCTCATAAGCCCAATACAGTGAGAAATAAAAACACCAACTTTTCAGAGTTGGTTCTACCTTGATATCGGTGTGAATGGTATTCTAGAATTAGCATTATGTAGTATGTCCTCTGTATGCACATAGATAGAACTTGTAGGGTATATCATACTGTTCTTCTGAAAAAATGTCTGATAAGAATTTGTTGGAAGGTTTGTCTTTGGACATTAGAAAGGGAAAAATAATATTTATCACTGCTTTCATGTACTGTCATAGGAATTGCGTGTACTTAAAGTTGAACCATGTTAGGTATTTTATTAGGCTTGAACTTTTTTAAGAAACATAGAATTTTGTTGTTTATATTATATTATATTCATATTATTTCATTTTGTATTATTTCTGTTAAATATGCAGACTGTGATTATCTAAATTCTTCTTCTAGAACTGTATGCAAGTCTTTTAGCATGCCATTGTCACTGACTGGTGACTAAAACTAGACCAGAGGAGAGTGCCCAGTTTTGTGTCATTTGAGGTAATCATTCCTGTCTATGAAATTGTGAATGTTAATGACAGCAATTTAATTCTGCTTTGGAGACAGAACTATTGGTTGCCCAGAAATTCTGTTAGTTGGAACAACCGTTTTGGCCTACACATCATATATGATGAGAGAATTTAATGTTTGAAAAACTGATTCTTCATGCTAAAATATTGTAATATGGTCTAACAAAATTGGCATGCGATCAGTAAAATGCTTGTTTTTGTGAGATTAGAATTACTTTTAACACTGCTGTCAGAACTCACTAGAAGTATTGTGTCCAAAAGCTTTTTTAAACCTGTGCAAGCAGGGATATAGAACTTCTGCCTACGAACACTAATCTTTCATAGATGTTATAAACTAAGCATGTTATATTATTGTTACAAATATTTGTTCAGTATCTTGAATGTCAGTAACCATTCAGTTAGATATACAGGCATTTAGTAGGCTTTGCCACTTCTGGATCATAGCTTGCTTTACTTTCACAGTTAAAATTAAGTAATTAAGTGATAATTCTGAGTAAATTGGTTTACCCTCCATCAAAAAGAATTCTGAATGGTCTTTTCTAAATACATAGTAGCAAACAAAACATGTGAAGCTTTTTTTAGATAGCTTTTATAATGAAAATATTAAACCTTTCTATGAGTTTTACCAGTTTTACTAAAAGCTATGCCATGCTTGTACTTATGCTTTCCTGTAAGATGAGAAATCCAATGTCTAACAAACTTGGCATACTGATTTTATTAAAGCAAGACCCTGCTTTCTATTTCCATCATTTTAACATTGCATAATCACAGAACTGTAGGGGTTGGAGGGGACCTCTGGAGATCACTGAGTCCAACCCTCTGCCAAAGCAGCTCCCTAGCCCAGGTTGCTCAGGAAGGCGTCCAGGTGGGTCTTGAACGTCTCCAGAGAAGGAGACTCCACCACCTCTCTGTGCAGCCTGTACCAGTGCTCCTCCTCCTGTGTTACTAGTATTGTAATGTCTGTTCAGCTTAAGGTTGATCTCCTGTTCAGTACAGTTCTGTTGTGAGAACTGGTAACAGCTTGCTGTTTGCTCTGGAGCCAGAACTGAGCTTTATGCTGACAGTCTTGATTTTGTGGACAGTATTTGAGTCAAGTCCTAGCTGAAACGTCTGCTCTAGCAGTAGCAGGTTCTTACAGGTCACACATGCACACAGAATGACTTGAACAGCTGTCTCTAGGACCAAAACTTAGGCGCTAACTTCTGAAGTATATGGTTAAACAAATCCCACTAACTTTCTCGTGTGTTATTTTTTTTGGAAATTTATTTTTGTAATGATTACCAATATTCACTAACAGTGAGAACCACTGAAAGAAATGATCATGTTATATCTATGTCTGATAGAGTGGGGAGTATCTGATACAGTGAAGGTAAATATATTCAATACAGCTTGCATGCATTCTGCCCTCTAGATGGTTAAAGTAAACACTGTGTTTTAGGGCATCTACCTGTGATCTCAAATAAATGCCTGGAAAATGCATTCAAATATTAAATCCAGTTGTTTCAATTGCATAATTATTAACTTTGTCCATGACTCAGTTTTGGATTGTCCCCACTGCCTCTCTAAAGAATATTTCTGTGGAGCGGCTGGCTGTAAGCAATGCGGATAACAAGCCAGGTGCTCTTGCTCAGCCTTGATTCCTGGAATTAGTCTTTGATTCTGTTACTTGGCTGTGGGGATATTAACTGCACAGTTCAAAGGTCTGTTTCTGACTCCTTACATCTGAATGTACTAAATAATAAGCTGAAAGAAATGTTTTAATTAGTGCTTGCCATTACGAATGTAGTTTTGTAACTGTGAATTAGAGTTGTTACAAGTAGGTATGGATATTTTAAATAGTTTCTTTTCTTTTTCCATATAATCTGAACTACAGAGCAGTGTGATTGCAGAGGGAGACTGTAGAAAGCCAGTCAGAATTTATTAGAAAAAATAATAACAATTAAGAACGTGTACAAAAGCTGGAGTGGGTTAGTCACAGTGGAAGCTTGAAAGAGTGCAGCAGTACTACTGAACATAGATTATATGGTGCTTCTCTAGATAGAGGACCCTGGAAGACTTTTGTGAAAGCACTTAAATGTTACTGTGAACATGAGTACCCCCTATGAATTCCCTGGAAGAAAAGGGAAAACTGGGAGATGAATTACGTGATATAAATAAATTTGAGATAGTAAACATATACTTCTCTAATCATTTCTTTAAATTAATTAATCAAAGGAAAACCATTTAATATGTGTTTTTATTAGATATTACAACTTTTCATGTTTCTTTTTTTTTTGTGTGTGTGTGTGTGTGCTAGTAGGGATTTTGTTGTGGTGTTGTTTTTGTTATTTGTTTGTATTTTTGAGGGGGAATAAGGGAGTGTTTTCTTTCCCAAGTGTCTCCCTCAAAGTAATATAACAGGATTTTCAAGCCACAGCCGTATATAACACACTTTAGCTTCTAATGTTATTTGAGAAAAGAGAGTGACTCATACACGTATTTTTAGCAGAAATATGTGAGCAGTACTACTTCTCTGGACTTTCTCAAAACATTTTTTTAAGACTCCAAAATCTATCAGTCCAGTGTATGAAAATTAGCATGCACTTCTCTGAAAACCAACATGCAAGAAACATACGTCACTGTAGATCTCTTTGTAGTGTAAGTTGTTTAAGTGATGATGTATTTTGTCGTATTTCCAATGTGATTTAGAGATTATTAGATTTTTTACTTCTTTTTTTTAATCAGAAGACCTAGAATATGAGTGTCTGTATCATTTTATTTCAGGTCACAAGTGCCCTTTTGATTTAAGTCTCCTAATCATCCAACTGCAATGTGCTCTGATGCATTTCATATGGTGGAGTGATCTTGGGAGTGTGAGAACTGATTTCTTGCTGAATGAAACTGAACTGGAAATTGAGCTCTGAAGCTGTGCATAATGTGCTCCAGCATCTTGCTTAGTGGGTATTTAGTCCATGGGACCAAACTAGAGCTATCTATGAGCAAAACTTTTGAAGATACTTGCAATGTGAAGATCTAGGTTCTCAATACTCTTTCACTCTACCATTCTGTTGCAATTGCACTTCATCCTCCTGCTAATGTAGACTTAGGTATGTAATCTGAAAGGATTTTTTGACAGTGGAAGTGTTACAGAATGTTCAGCTTGTCCTATTGAATTTGACAAATGGTTTTATCCCTTGGGTTGTCTTTCTTTTCTTCTTGGTTATGTATGGGATGAAACTATCGATATTGATTTACTGAAACATTTTAGAGCACGTGTTTGCAGTGGTAACAGTTGTGGGGCTGGGTAGTAGTTTTATTGCTTTAGTTATCTGAATGCTAACATGTAAAGATAAGCAGCTATTGCTGCTCTGAATAGAATAGGAAAGGGCAAGGATAGGCAGCTTCTACCACTATTACCTTTGCTGTAGTTCTGGTTTCTCAATAGGGAAATCACATGCATTGGATTTGGTTAGCCCAGAATGATTGAAAGCTCGTCATATTTTGGTTGTATATCAAATCAGAAAAGCAAAGACAAATCTGTCATCTTGCAGTACTGGAGTTGCTTTTGTTACTGAAGTGAAACTGCTGCATGGATCATGTTTGTTTAAGGCGGGCTGGGGAGAGTTCAACATGTAGGAAGTCTACTTGGAGCAGCTGCACACCGGATTCTTTGTATTACAGCAGGTCAGGTTTATAGGTTGTGCTGGGCTCTGTAGGTTAGCTGTTGCTAACTCCTAAAGTCGAGTATGATGATGAAAGTGAGGAAACTTCAGGCAGCTTTTAAAAATAAACCAGGATATGTAACTATTGTGCTGAAGGCCAGATCTGACAGTTAGGGCAGGTTTTTATTGGCCCTGGGAAATACTGGCACATCTACAAGTGGTACTAGTGATACTTATTGGCTCAGCTGCAGTGTCTTGTACTTTTGGTTCAACATTCTGGCACACGTATCTGGGAATGAAAGTGACATCTGAGAATGCAGAAATTGGTCACTTCTACATAAACACCTTGGCCCACTTTTACTAATGTTGAGCAAAAATTTTCAAAAGGACAATACTTTTGCTGGGATTTTGGAGTTGACATAGTTCAGTGCTCCCTTGTGTGCCAGCCAAACTACATATCCAGAAAGAATCTTACTCTGCTTACCTTGTACTTCATCTTGGCAAACAGAAATACAGTAACTTTTACCTGGGAAGTTAGCATCTGGAAAACTTGGTCAGGACAGCAACTTACTGATTCCTCCAGAGAAGCTGTTCTGTGCTCCTTTGCATGTCCATGCAGCAGAATTGTGCCAGGATGACAGATAATGTCAAAGGCACTCCAGTACATAAGGCTTTTGATTCATGATGTTCTGGCTGCTAGCTGAGATGTGTTGAGACCCACATAAACCCGATTACAAACACAAATGTGAAGACATATATAGTCTGAAATATATGAAATATATATATAGTCTGAAATAGAATGAAAATCTGTGGTTTAATGTACAATGTATTGCATATCACCTAAGAGGGCTGCTCTGAAAGTAATGTCTCCTACTTTATTATGTTGGCCCACAACATCAGAGGCAGATGGTGGTAGTATGTCAGAAGAGGTTGAACGTTCCCGCCAATATCCTGTTCCATTTTGTTGCTGCACAACACATGGCAGAGGGGCACTCTGACACAATGATGTCTAACATGGAAGTTGTATGGGAGCTGTTCAGGGCCTGAACCACTGACTGATCACCTGAGGTGAGCACTGAGTCAGCCGCAGGAGCACAGGTGAAGGCAATGCACTGTGTGACCGGAAGGGGTGCAGTCTGGTTCCACCTCTCCCAGACCCTATTTAGGGGCTGACCACCACTGGGGAAAGATGTCTTGTTGGAGATCCCTATCCTGTTGGGTTCCAGGTGTGCCTTTCCTAATTTACTGGTAGTGTTTATACCACCTGGATAAGCCATAGAAAATTATAACATCCACCTTCATTATTTTGTGTGGGTACTATTCTTTCAGGGTATTCACCCTACAGAAGTGCAGATGAAGCAAATGTGTGTCAATGAATTCCTTCATCCAGAAAAAATGGCACTCACTGTCATTCATTTATGCTTGTTTAATGCTCGTGGAGACCAAGCAGTGGATGTTAGCACGGTGAGACAGTGGTTGGTGTGTTTCAGCAGTAGTGACAGTGGGTAACCTTGACTGGTAGATATTTGCCATGTTCCCAAAGGCTGTACAGGTTTTTATGAACACAACATGCAGGCTCATGTTCATTTCTGGCAAAAATGCGTAGCTGACGATAGTGACTATTTAAAAAAACTGTTTTGTAGCAGAGAATTTGCTCCGTCAGTGTTACTGTGCTCTTTATATTTGTTGTAGTTTCCATAGATTTAAAAAGGAAGCATTACTTTCAGAGTGACCTATATATATTGTAACGTTACTGGTCTTTCCTCTGCCCGTTTCCTTGAATTTCTGAGAGGATAATGTGACATTACATAACTGATTGGAAATTGATCTGAATTAAATAAGAACTTGCAGTGAGTTTAACCTTCAGTATGTAAAGAATGTTCAGTTAGCTCAGACATTTTGGTACGTAAATTTATATAATGAAGTATCTATGTCAGTATAATAGTTCAGGTCAGGGAATACTTAAAGAAACTGGACATACCTAAGTCCATCGGTCCTGGTGGGGTGCTGCAGGAGGTGGCTGATGTCACCTTACAGGTTCAAGGCCACTCTTGTTGATCTTTGATCATAGCAATTCTGGAATCCATTTCCACGAAGGCAAAGAAAATCAGGAGCAGACAGCATGGATTCACCAACCAAAGTAATTCCTGACCGCCTTGATAAAACCGTAAGATGAAACGATTGGCCTAATAGATGATGGAGAGAGCACTGGATATTGTCTCTCATCTTAGGCTTCACAAAGGCTTTTGACATTGACTCCCATAAGATCATCGTAGTCAAGCTGAGGAAGTACAGGCTGGATGAGCAAACAGTGAGGTGGACTGAAATTGTCTAAACGGTTTGGTCCAGAGGGTGGTTGTGAGGGCATCCCTAGGTGGATTCAGTTCTGTGCACTCCAGTACAAGAGAGATGTGGGGCTGCTAGAGAGTCCAGCAGAGGGCCACAAAGGTGATGGTGGCAGCAGTGAATCTCTCCTTTAAGGTAAAGCTGTGAGAACTGAGACTTTTCAGCCCAGAGAAGGTAAGATGTATGGGGAATCTCATCAGTGTCTTTAAATAATTTAATGGTACAAAAGCATGGTGGCACTCTTCATTGGTGTCCAGTGCCAGGACAAGAAGCAATGGGCACAGATGAGAGCACAGGAGGTTCCCTCTCAGTGTAAGGAAGTGTTTTTTTTGTTTGTTTGTTTGTTTTCTTTTTACCTCCTTTAGGGGTGGCTGAACACTGACAAATGGAGACTGATATTGGAGATGTTTAAAAGCCATCCTGGGCAACCTTCTCTTGGTGTGCTGCTTGAGCAGGGGGTTGGATCTAACTCTCAAATTTAAGGACAGTTCTTTGCTACACATTCTTACCCTTCTCTCTACTGAGACCATACGCTATCAATGCTAATGTAAAGCACCTGAGAACAGTACATGCCTGGAAGTACAGAGTTTCATCATTCAATAAATATCTGTATAATGGTTCAACTTAAAGAAACCATCAAGTCCTAGTCTGGGTGGCAGCTGGAGTCACTATTGGAATCTTCCAACTTCTCTGCTTTTGAAAATTTCAGAGGTGCAGTAGAGCATAGGAAGGAGTGATGGCCAAAATAATCGGTTTGTGTATAAATGGGATGCTGATATGCATACTTCTTTAGCAAAGAAAGCTTTCTGCTTGTACAGATTCATGTAATAATACATATCTAGAGAGACTTTTTAATTGGTTTTATTTGGTTTTGACCAAATATAGCACTTAAGTTGTATTTAAATGGTTGTAAGGCATGTATTTAAATATTTACTCTTTTGGGGTGTTGTTCTTAGATCTACATAGTAGTTCATATTGTGTTCATTTGCTCATTGTGTGATGCAGTGAGGGCAGGAAATATGCTTTTAAATAAAACGGAAGTGCCTCCATTTAGGTGTAGAAAAAGTAGTTTGAACTGTAATTTGTAAAAAATGAAAAAAAACAATCAAAACAATACTTGTTAAATATCACAATACCAAATCGTGCGTAAGTATCACTTCATTAGTTTTGCAAATAACATATTCAGAAATAACCTTTTTGTTGCAATTTCTGGGTAGCTGATTGGCTAAATATGCTCTGTCTGTAGATTTTTTTAATTAATATTTAAGCTACGTTGACTAATTCTCCGCAGTGCTTGCTAAGAGCTACATGTCACTAGTGGAAGGGAGATTGTTGTAGAGGCAAGGAGGTGCTAAAAGCTGCAGAAACATGCTGAATCTGGAACTTATTCAGAACATCTTTTTACAAGAATCTCACGTATGAAAATAAACTTCTCACTGGTAAACTGCTTTAGTACTTCTATCTTAAAGTACCAGAAGCATTGAAGAGCTGTCTGACATCCTCCACAGAGGAAATGGATATCTCGTGTTAATCTTGAACTTGATGATAAATGTTTGAAATGTGGAGATTTGCAGCTATGTCAGATGTTTTGTTGTTTTGTGTTGTTTGGTTTTTTTTAACCCTGTTGCTCGCAGAACTGTGAAAAAAATGCGCTAGTCAGAGATGGTGGAGAAGGAAAACAGTCATGTGCTAGAAAATTGGCTCCCATCATGGCCAGCCTTAATCTCTCAACTTGTTTCTGCCTTGAGGATTTACCTTTGTCCTTTTGCAATACTGGTGTATGAGAATGAATTGAAGGGCTGTCAGATCTGACGTACAGGCATAGATTTAATATGGCCAGCAGTTGATTTTTAAGTAGCCTATTCTGTGTTTAGAAGAACAATTGTAGAAGAGGTCTAGAGGCCTCTGATAGCTGGTAGTAGACTCACATAATCTTTTGAATGGTAAGGGACGCTTAAGGGCCATCTAGTCCAACTCCTGCAGCAATAAACAGGAATGCCTATAGTTAGATCAGGTTGCTCAGAGCCCTGTCCAGCCTGGCCTTGAGTGTCTCCAGGGGAAGGGCATTCACCACTTCTCTGTGCAACCTGTGCCAGTGCCTTACCACCTTTATTGCAAAAAAAAAAAAAAAAAAAAAAAATCCTTCTTCCTTGTATTGAGTCTAAGATCTCCAACAGGTCCACATCTCTCCTGTACAGAGGACTCCACATCTGGACACAGTACTCCAGGTGAGGCCTCACCAGCACAGAGCAGAGGGGCAGAATCGCCTCCCTCACCCTGCTGGCCATGCTTCTTTGGATGCGGCCCAGGATGCGGCCGATTTCTGGACTGTGAGGGCTCATTGCTGACTCAGGTTCAGCTTCCCATCCACCAGTATCCCAAGTCCATTTTGACAAGTATATGTAACAGTTCCTGCTGTATCCTGTCCAATGTGCAACCATCTGTCTAGTTGCTCTTGGTAAGGAAAGTTACTGGGAAAGCAACCAGACTTAAAATACTTCTGTTCAGATATAGGGGTGTTTGTTTGTTTGTTTGTTTGTGTGTGTGTGTGTGTGTGTGTGTATGCCTTGCATTGAATTCTGTGGACTATTTAACTTTGCCATCCAGTTGTAATGTTTAGTGACGTGGGTGTGGCCTATGCTGATCTTATGATACAAATATAGATGCCATGTTTAAGGCAAGCAATCAGCTTGAAATCAGAAAATAGTGCATTTTCAAGAAATGTAATCAATAGCCTGTGACGCTTGTTTCTTTAGTTTTTATGAAGAACTTTTTACTCTTGCTACAAGTATGTAGAATATATGGGGAAAAATATACCAAAACTATAGCTCTTGCATATAGTAAGTGCTTCCTTTAATAGGGTAAAAATAGTCAGTTTCTGAAGGAGCTTTGTCTACAGCTTTCTAGAGCATATAGTAATTTTGTTTGCTGTAAGGTGAATAACAAACTGTTAGAGTTCTGTCAGCCTTCAGGACCATACAGAGGACAAGAAATTTAAGAGCTTGCTATGAAGTTCCAATGTTGAGAAGGCTTGAGCAGACTGTAATCTGTTGCTGAATTGTTTTCATTTCTTTCAACATGACATTTGCAAAACATACAAGAGTGGAAAGTTCTGAGACAAGGAGCATTATCCACTGATATTTTCTCTTCATCACTAGCTTGTGTTAACCATACTTCTCCTAGTTTGTGTAAGGTGCAAGAGCTAGCTTTTTCTGTGCTTGTGAATGTCATAGGGATGTTCACATTCCAAATGAGAAACTCCAGAAACTACTGTTCCCTCACCTTAGAGTAGTCTTATTTGGTTTCAGCAGAGCAATTGGGAACTTAGTTCAGTCATACTGTGGTGTTGTTTTAAAATGTTCTTTTTTTTAAGAGGTTTACCACAAATTATGTGAATTCTGCTGTATAATGTTGTTAGATAGCGAACTTAAATAGCCCTGTATTTCACTCTTACTCCTTGTGAAGGATCAAGAGGTGGAAGAGCTGTGTCTCTGCAGATTTCTTCCAAGGGTTTGCCTGGAAAGAGGGAACATAAAAACCAAGGTGTTGCATGCCTGTAGTGTGCTGTTGTGGATAGGTAGGAATATCAACATAAAAACTGACTTTCCAATCTTTGACACATCTTTTCTGAAAGGTTTTCAGAAATGAGTATTCTTTACTCGAGTAGTTATTAATAAGTCTTGCCTATAGACTTAAATAACTCTCAGTTTTTGAAAATAGTCTGTGTCCTATATGTATTCTGCAGTTTCATTTCCAATCTCTACAGAGGAATTTATTTTTTAACTTAAATTCGGTACATGGTATTTATAGATATATGTGATGCACAACAAAATATGAAAATACTTGTGTAAGATTGTCTTTGGTAAGATTGTGATTTGCAGCTAAGCCTTTCTCAGTAGATGGGAAAGATGGACAGAGAAACACAAGAGAGGGGACTGTATATTCTAATAAAAAATCTGAAACTACTCAACTGTATACAATATATAAACTAAATACAATATATATATTGTAAAATATATATATACTAAAATACAATATATACATATATGATTCATGAATATAGACTTTGCAAAAGAAAAAAAAAAAAAAAGAATGGGCTCATTGTGTTGTTGTTTAGCTTGTAGTTTGTAGAATTTTTCATGTACCAAAGATGGTTAGTTGTGAAAATCACCCAGCAGTAATTATCGGAGGCATGGTAAATGTCAGTAACACACTGAGCTTGTGGTTTTATTGTGTTTTTTTTTAACTTGTAGAACTAAGCAAATTTGTTTACTTGTTCTCCTGTTGTTACAGAAATGCTTAGATTTTGGCTGGAGGGTGAAAAGAGTAAAGAAAGTGGAAAAACTAAGGGAATAGGTTTTACCAATTGACAGTGACAGGAACTCTCAAGGTCAGTTGTGTTTCTTCCTGTTCTGTTAGGCTAAATTTGGAGGTGCCTCGTAGTCAAGGGCACTTTTCTGACTTTCAGCAAACTGAATTTGTGACTGATGATTTTGTTCAGGTATGACTTGTACAAGATGGATTAAATTGTGTGATCAGCAATTTCATTGTAGATGTATATGCTTCTAGTCATTTTCAAATGTAGTATGAGCTTTTAAATTAGTGGGGTTTGTTGTCTTGGTTTCAGCTGGGAGATCAGTTAATAGCATACTGATGTTTGGTTGTTGCTGAGGAATGGGAGTATGCTGGGCCTGGGCAGAGATGCTGCCATGATGGCAGGGGGAGGGGCAGAGCTGCAGCAGATGGCTGGATTAGTGCAGGGGTTATTTTATACTACATGACACCATGGTGAAGTCTACAAAGCTTTGGGAGTTGGGGGAGGACAGGCTGCTGCTCGGGGGTTGCTGGGGGTTAGTTGACAGGTGGTGAGACCTTGCATTGTCAATATATATATATGTATATCCATTTTTATTTTCTTCCTCTGTCATAGTAAATAGTTCTCATCTCAGTCCAAGAGCTTCCAGCTCTCTTTGTCATTCCACTTGGGAGGAATGAGTGAATGGCTTTGAGGTGCTGAGCTGCTGAAAGGTTAAACTACAATGACAGGGTTTCACCTCATCATCAACCCAGTATGCCAAATGTTTTTGTTTTGTTATGCTACAATGATGAAAATACGTAACTTCAATGTTGCAAAAATATATAGCCCAGGCATGTGCATTTTATGAAAGGGTTTATGCTATTGAAATCTTACATATTTACTATAAATTATAATTTTATATATAATGATGAATTTGACCGGCTTAAACCTACTCCATTCTGAAGATAATTTGGTAACTTTTTGAGTGTTCGTGAATTTAGTTTGCATACTTGGACTATGCAGAAGTAATAGTCCAGTAGAATTTACTGGAGAAAGATGTCCTGAGGACTCTTTAATGCTGGTTCAGTAAATCAGTTTCAGATGTATTTAATTTTCAGAGAGGAAAATTAGATTTCAAAAGTCTTTGTGGAAGATTTGACTTGAACATTTTATTTGAAATTGCTTTGGCATAGTGCATTTTTAACTATGTGTGTGTGTGTGTGTATCTAGATAAACATCTGTGTAAAACTGATAATGTACATAGCTATCTCAGCTGAATGGAAGGGCTACGTCCACCTTGGATATACCCTTGAAATTGTTTTGAATAAGTGTTTCAGCTCATGTATCACATTTGCCATGGTATTGGGAATAGAAATTCTTTGTGGTATGCAGAAATCACTGCTCTAAATATGTTCTCATACACTGTTCATTTTAATGTAGAACTTAGTTTAGTATTATCAATAAAGTTTCTGTCTACAGTGATGTTTCTGAGCTTCTAATGGAGCTGTAACTTTTTAAATAATTATCTGTGTATGACAGAGACATGAACATAAGATGGAAGATAAAATATTCATCTGAGAAATAAGCAAAACTCTTTCTGACAGTTATATGAACAAGTATATGTTACATCTTGATGACTAAATAGAAAACAACCTGATTAAAATTCTGTCTTAGTTCTTGCATTGTTAGATGTCAAAGCCACTTTCTGACATTAGTTTTTACTTTAGTTGCTCTGTATTTGTCATCACTCTTCAACTTTTATACTTAGCCAGATACGCTAGTAAGCTAGAAAAGTTATCTCCTGCTGTCAGTTGCTGTGCTAGGATTGTGATTCCACTTTTGGCCTTTCTCTGTCCTCTCAGAATAGTGAGTCTCACCATCTCATGGTTGCTGTGGTGAATGCTCTCCTCAGCCTTAATGAGCTCTTCATTGTTTTTAATCATGAGGCTTCAACAGCTGTCTCTCCTCGTTGATACCTTGATGGCCTGAGTTAGGAAGTTATCATCACTGTACTCCAGAAACCTCCTGGACAGAACACACCCTGCTGTTTTGTCTCACCGGCAAATACTGAGGTATTTAATGTACATGATGGGGACCAGGGTCTGCAAATATGATGCTTCTTGCAGTTATCTGAAGGAGGCCTGTCTTTAACAGGCTCTCACCACAATGCTGCCCATGTTGGTTGCTTGCTAATCCTGAGCTGTAAGCATTTTCCTGTATCTTCTCATCAATCCCAAGGCAGAACTCCATACATGAAGGTCAACTCCCTTGGTCCTGGCCTGACCTTCCTATTGAGCTTGTACCCATTCTCTGCAGCACTCTAGCTGTGTGAGCCAGCCCACTTGCACCTTTATGAACCAAATGAGGCTGTAGCCCTGAAGTGTTGCAGACCTTCTGTGTCTCTCTGTGTTTATTTACCATGTGGCGTGAGTTATTATACAGATGCTTCAGACAGGGACCTAGTTATTGTGATTCTCTAAAAACAGGATGAGAACTGTTCCTGGGTTTTTTGTCGGTGTCACCCTATTTACTAAGCTTTAAATTAGTCCATTTCAACCTTTGTACTCATAAGATCTCTCCTAAACATATCACCCTTCACTTGCACTTGGCTTGTCAGATTGGTCCTCTCTGCCAAATCTTGATTGAATCTTGTCTCTATTCTCCATCATCCCTAGTTGGTTTTTGCTCTGCTTGGCTGGTTCCTGCCTCTTGCAACAGTCCTTGGTACTCCAAGAGGATTCAGTGTTTCTAAAAAGCCAACTGAAGTTGGCAACAGGGACTTAATTGCACAGCCCCTTACTCAGGATGACTTAAAACTCCTAGACAGGTTTTTGAGGGGAGTAAATGCAATCATAAGCTTTCATTGGTTTCATTGGATTTTTTTTATTATATTCATGTTTCACCCAAGATATTGAATGTCAGATATTTTTATATTTTTACATCTTCACTAGTATATGCTTTCTGTGGTTGAGCATGCCTTACATATTCTCTGTATGTATTCTGTATACAGCACTTAACTTATTTTCCTCTCTCTTAAAATTATTTTGGCTAGAGAAGAATGAAGGAAAAAATGAAGAAAAAATAGTATGACTGTTTGGTTTCCTTTTCTCTTTGCACTGAACAGGAAGGTGCTGTGGTAGGATTCTGTAGCACATGTTCCTGTTCAAAAGCAATTGGCAGTTTCAAATCCTAGTTTTGTTCAAATGTGTAACCACACTGATTTGTCATAACTCTGAGAATGTGTGTCATTCAAACCACAGTACTGGCTACATTTTCTGCTTTTGATTGCTTTTTGAAAAGACTGAAGTTAGTGAATTTGGTCCTCTTTCACTTGTGTATTGCCTAGAACTGCCTTTCTACTATTGGATCTCTTCTGGTGACAGCAATAGCTTGTGGCTGACAAGCAAGCTGAACTTGGGCTTCTGGGAATCCTTCAAAGAGGCAGCAGCTTCTTATTGAGCAGTCTCCTAATCTTTTCTTTATGGCTTTCCTAGCATCAGTGGATTTATATATATATATTATCATTTTTCTTAAGACAATCAGGGCACAAGTGGTTTGATGCTTTGAGATAGCAACACAGGGAATTACTTTTATCCTGTGGTCCAAAGCATGGACCACTGCAGTTGGACTGACTTTCAGGTCACTGTGAATTTATAAGAGTTTGTTAAGCTATGCCCTCCAACTTGTTGCTTTTTAATGTGATGATAGGTAATAAACTGAGATGTACTCATGGACTCAAGGTATTCCTTGTCTGTCCTGATCCATTGTTCAATCCTTGGAAAAAATAAATGAAGAGCAGCTTAAGACTGTTGAAATGCCAGACTCTCTTCCTGTCCCAGATACTGAATTCTGTTTCTTATTCTTGGCAGTGTCCCAAAGGTCAAATAATAACTTTACAGGAGTATGGGATTTCTTTAGTGTGTGCACCTTCAGTGATTATGTGGAATTGGAGTCAGTACTCTGATTCCCACTAATTTCACAATTCCACAAATACTTTGTTTTTTAAAAGCAATATGAAAAACTTTGTCCTCTCACAGTGGATTGTTAGCATCACTGTAACAATCACATCAGTGCTGGACTAAGTGTTAGTGCAGCTGAGTCTCCAAACAGGCCTGGAAATTGATGCAGACAACTTTTCCTTTATTTGTAATGGAAAAAAAGAAGTAAATGTGATTTTTAAATCATGTGGCTAGGTTTGCTTCCTCTGGAAGGTTGTGAACAGTTTTATTAAGTGTTTATTAGATGGAAAAATAATCCTGTGACTATTTTCAATGAAGAAAATATGAAAGGATCATATATTACATTATGTTGTGGGCATATTAATAATTGCCTTGTTGGTGATTATAGTTAATATAGAAAGAATTGTGCTGTCATTAATGAAATACTTTACACAGTCTTTTTAATGGCAAGATTCTGTTAGGAGTGACACTAAAATTAGCATATGATGATAATAATTGAATTTAGAATTTGTGAAAAATTGATTTCTGGGAAACTGGTAGCTCATGTTTAAATACCTCAGATATTTTTTACACTTACAAAGAACAGTAGTACCTTTCTACTCATATATCAATATGCCTTCCAAAATATGTAGTAAGATTAATAGCCCTATTTATTTTTGAAGGCTTTTCTTGCAGCTGTCTTGGCTTTGTCCAAGATGTCTTTATTTTTTGAAGTTAGTGAAAGATGACTGCTCTAAACAAACTACTAAAAATCAAATTGATTCAAGTTTAGAGTGAGGCTGTTTGTACAACTACAATTAGAATAGACTAATATGCTTAAGTTCCTCTGAAAGTAATGCCTCCTGTTTGTTTCCATGGAAACAGCAACAGATACAAGAGACTGATAGCACTATTTAATAAATTCTTAGCAGCAGTGTTTTTCAGCATTCACCACCATAAATATGCATTTTCTCCAGCAATGAGCAAGAGCCTACATGACGTACTTGTAAAAATCTGTATGACTGTCCAGAACACGGTTTGTCTTTTACATTGCTGTCATGTCACCAGTGCTGCAGTGAGCCACCCATTGCCTCAATGTGCTCACACCCACTTGATTTGGTCTCCATAAGCGTTCAACAAGCGTCAGTTAATGTCAGTGGGTGCAGTGTTATCTGCATCCAGGAATCAATTGACACACCCGTGCTTCATCTGCACTTCCACATCAGATGCCATTGTGTCAGAGTGCCCCTCTGCTGCCATCTGTCACATGACAACAAAATGGAATGAGATGCTGGCAGGAAAGTTCAACCACTTCTGCCATACCACCAACATCCGCCTCTGGCATTGAGGGCCATCTTAATAAAATTGGAGGCATTACTTTTGGAGCAGACCTTACACATTCACAGCTGTGTCAAGGCTGCTGAAATACAATCTGACTGTAAAAAGAGAAAAAAGGAACTGACTTCAAACAGTAATTTAATGCATTAAATATACAGAAACACATTTACTAAGAACTACTGTCCAGAAATGTAACAAATCCAGATGGAAGGAAACTACATTTCCTCATTTCTGTATCAGATTTTTCATTCAAATACATCGTTGAAAGCTTTGGATTTCAAGAGGTAAGAGCTCATTTATTTCTCCCCTGGAGAGAGAATTCAACAGCATTCTATAAATATCATAACCAGGAAGGTTTTTTTTTGTTTTGTTTTGTTTTTGTTTTTCCCAATATTCAACTGAATGTTCTTAATAAATTGCATTAGTCCTTCCATAATTTAAAATGTTATGAATCACTTCAAAGACTGGTGATTTGAGTCATACATCACATTTCTGAAATGTTGGAAGCTTTCCAACGTGTTTAAAAGAAAACCTCAAATATTTGCTTTCCTCCACTTTATATATGATCTTGATGACAATTTACGAAATTTAAAGCTAATCTGCATGCTTCTGAGACATGCAAGACAGACTTACTTTCTTTTCAGGATACTTTTCAGTAAGCATTCACCCTAACAGATATTAGAATGTGTTTGGCAATTCAGGAGCCAAATTAGAGGGGGGCAGAACAAAAAAAGGAACAGGAATTTCTGTGTGGATCAAAATTCTTAGGATAATTTCCAGTCACTGATTAGTGCCATGTGAAAGAACTTTCTCATTCAGAAACCTGGTTTCTCTCATTGACCTCAGTCACTTCTATTTAGTGGTTCTAAAGTGCCTTGGGAGTTGCTATGCACACAGAACTAGTTTTGAGGCTATCATTTTTAAGTAATGGCTAGACTGTATGGAGAATTTTTTTTTAAGTAGTTTTGTTTTGTCAACAGTTTACATGCCGGTTTGGCCTGGTTCCATGACAAATGGGGCAGGGGACCTGTGGACCCACACCCTAGGTAAGGGGGAAAAGGGAAAGAGTAGGGAGATGGGCCTAAAAACAAAACAGCAGCAATGATCTGAGGAGGAAAACGAATTTACTAAATAAGATATTGGAATGCAAAATAATACAATATAATACATTATAAATTAGAATTGAAACTAATAATCGAAATGGAGAGAGAGTGTACAAAACTGGAGGCCTTACTCTAAAGCTGAAGGAGGGATGGCTTAGAAGCACACACTGCAGATGAGCAGCAAAAAAAGAGGCAGTCTTGGGACTTGCGTGCAGTTTTATCTTTCCCTCTGAGTGGAAAACAGGTACGCAAGTTCTTCTGGAATATACAGTTATTCTTCTCTTCTGAGAACCAGGTACCCTGAAATATGGCAGTCCAAGGAACTGTAGCATTAACTCTTTAACTCCCAGTGCCTCATAGATTCATAGATGCATTAGTTTGGAAAGGACCTACAAGATCATCTAGTCCAACCATCCTCATATCATCATCCCTACCCACTAAGCTACTAAATCAAATCCCTTAGCACCTCATCTAAACGCTTCTTGAACAGTGCTAGGGATGGTGCCTCAACCACCTCCCTAGGCAGGCCATTCCAGTGCCTGACCACTCTTTCAGATCTTTCCTCTAATCTAATCTAAATCTTCCCCGGCGCAACTTGTGGCCATTCCCTCTCGTCCTGTCATTAGTTACCTGGGAGGAGAGGCTGACCCCCTCCTCACCACAGCCCCCCTTCAGGAAGTGGTAGAGTGCAATGAGGTCTCCTCTGAGCCTCCTTTCCTCCAGACTAAACAATCCCAGCTCCCTCAGCCGCTCCTCATAATTGTGCTCCAGACCCCTCACCAGTTTTGTTGCCCTTCTCTGAACACGTTCCAGGGCCTCAACATTTTTCTTGTAGTGAGGGACCCAAAACTGAACACAGTACTCGAGGTGCAGACACACCAGAGCTGAGTACAATGATGTTATGATGTGGAATACCAATAACAAAAATCATAAAACCATGACATAATTGAACTAACTTCTGGTTAGATTCAGATATTCTTCTGTATGTGATTTCTAGTATCTATGTGTTTAAAAACGTATTTTATTTTGCCATCATATCTGAAATCTTCAGGCATTACTTTGAAGATTTGGATTGTGATTCTTTTTTGTTCGGTTTTTTTTTTTTTTTTGGTCTTGCAATGGAATATCCCTGATAATTGAATATTGTAACATCAAGGCTAAGAATCTACTTGCGAGTTCCAAGAAAATCATCAAAAAATCCTTTTGAATTACAAACTTTGTCAAATCCTAGCAATCACCACTTATCTGCTGTTAAACAACAAAAAAGAAATTGTGGATAGTCTTCCTCAAATTTGCCCGTACTGATTTTTTGCAAGTTTGAGACTTGACTGTTGTTTAGTGGTTAGTGAATGGGATGGAAATTTCGTTGTTAGATAATAGGGAAGAGAGAGGCAGTTGAAGATTTTCTGGACCTTTCCCATATAATGCCACATAAAGTTGATACATTGTAAAAGTCATTTGTTATTACGTATATGTAGCAGGGGTATATAAAGGAGATTATTTCCATCAAAACTGTCCATTTTCTCCAATACTCTGTTGTGCTCCATACAAGTTAACTGTACCTTTCTCTGTTGTTAGGAGTTTGTAGGCTCTGATTTGTTATAACAAATAGATTATATTCCGTTGTATGGGAACTGCTGAGTCACAGCCTGAACCGCTGAATGAGCACCTGAAGGAAAGATCAGGTCAGCCCTGGGAGCACAGGTGAAGGCTCTTAGACCTCATTTAAGGGCTGACTGCCATTGACAAAGGATCTCTTGTTGGAGATTCCTCCTTTTTGGAGTTCCTTTCGTGTAAGCCTAGGTCTTCGGAAATGAGTGAGCACTTTATTTTCTTTCTTTTTGTAACACTTCCTTGTTTGCATTGGTCTTTTGCCTTTACTAGCCATACAGCCCTTAAAAATCTGAGCATGGGAATTTAAAGTAGAACCTCAGTGCGAGAGAGGGTTACGTCTTTTTTCCTTTTAGATATAGGAGCAGTTAATGCACATAAGCTCGCCTCAGGGCATAATGTTATGAAAGAATTTCTGGCAACAGTGGTTGTTGATACAGTCTGATTCTTTCTCATCTTTCTCTATGCTGCCTTCTCAAAAGTACTTGTATTGCAAGAAAAACTATGCGTAATTTAACCAACTGTATGTGTATATAGTGTGTGTATATAGTGTGTATATGGTTGGCTCAATTTGTGTAACATTTAGATGACTTCTTTGGTTCACTGCACTATTGCACGTATGCTGTATTGGTGCAGGAGTGAGTACAGGTGGCTGGAGGAGTTTGGAAAAAATCATTACATCTGATAGGGCTACAAAGATGATAAAGGGCATGGAACACCTCTCTTAAGAGGAAAGGCTGAGAGGCCTGGGTCTGTTCAGCCTTGAGAAAGGAAGACTCGGAGGGGATCTGATCCATGTCTATAAGTATCTTAAGGAGCAGGAGGCAAAGAGATGAGGCTGGACTCTTCTCAGCAGTGTGTGGTGATAGGATGAGGGGAAATGGTCACAAACTGAAGCATAGGAAGTCCCACAAATGTGTGTGGGAACTTCTTCACAGTGCAGTGACGGAGCACTGGCACAGGCTGCACACAGAGGTGGTGGAGTCTCCTTCTCTGGAGATGTTCAAGACGCCTACCTGTGCAACCTGGGCTAGGGAGCTGCTTTGGCAGGGGGTTGGACTCGATGATCTCTAGAGGTCCCTTCCAACCCCTACAATACTGTAGTTCTATGATGGCAGCAAAGCTTCAGCACCCTGCATTTATTTGTTCCTATTTTTGAGTTGGTCTTCAGCTCTTCATGTAACCATGACTTAAAGGCAAATTGGGGGACTATTGTGGATGGAAAGTAACACAGGAAGGAAAAAAGAAGTTAAAAAGTGGTGTGTGTGGAATATTTGAATGTTTTTTGTTTCTTCTTTGATCTGATTCAGTGTAACCAAAGCATAGCTGTTTCAGGTTGACATACACTAGAAGGGTTAGAAGAAAATGACAACCTTCCTCTGTTCATTAGGAATCAAATCTAGTATTTTTAATATGTTCTTTTGATACTGTAAATGAAGTGTTCTTTCTAACACATCTGTTCTTTTTTGTTGCTTTACTTACTGTTCAATTATTTCATTTTTAATTTAGTTTTCTGAATGTTTTCCCAGATTTCTTTCACTGCTTTCTGATCTTGTGAATGAGATCTTTCTTCCCAGAAGAAAAAAAAATAAAAGGGAAAAAAGATTTGGTGGGATATTAAAGGAATATATTAGAAGAATAACATTTGGGTTTTTGAAATGCTTTTTTGACAGGATCTTGATCTATCTGCTGGTGGGTTTTTTTTTTTTTTGTTTTGTTTTTTTGTTTTTTTTTTCTGTGAAGGGTTCTGGAATCTTAGAGCATAATAATAAAATTTGGGGAATTTTTTATTGCAGTCAGTGTTTCTAGTGAGAAGTTAGGTACAGCAAAATTCTTTTTATTTCCCCCCATTCAATAAACTGACTTTGTGCTTAAAGTACTAGACCTAATACTGTCCTAAATCACTTCCTCCCTGTGAACTATGTTCTCACTTGTGTTAAAATGGACCATGGAGGGCAATGAGAATTCTGTTTCTTGAATTCTTTACCAGCAGTGACAAGATATTTTATCTCTATTTAACAAACCAATTTTCATTCTTTCTCACTGACAGTTAAAAAACAGCACTATTTTCTGGAACACTCATACCTCAGTCAAGAGAATATCTGATACTTGGTTTTTGTGTGCTTAGTGCATACATGCCTTAGAAATAATTCTGATTTTGTTCTTTCATGTAAGCCATCACTGGAACATGTAATCAGACTCTTTATTGAAGACTGAGGCTGCCAGCACAGCTTTTGAAATAAAACGTTGATTTAGGATAGTGCCAGTAGTGTCCAGCATTTAATCTTGCAGGAAAAACAAAGTGCTAGTGAATCTTTGGAAACAGATTATTAAGGGAGAAATCTAAAAGTGGAATCTAGAGCCAAGAACTTGAACTCACTATGAAGGATGTAGGAATTACTTGAAGTCTTGACCTTTCTCTTTCTAACATCTTTTAATGAGCTAACAAATAGGATATAAAGAAAGACCTGATCACAAACTCTTAAAAGAGTTGTTTTTACTATTGCTTCCGTTTAGAACAGTCATCATACTTCAGTATCATTCAAACATGAACTTGAAATTATACTCTGCAGTTTTGCTCTAAAACCCCTTCCATCTTTTGTACATACCATGTGGCTTTTCCTGTTCAGGCGTGCCCGTTGCAGAGCTTCCCAGCAGCTAGTGTCTGATCATGTTCCAAAAAACTTGTAGGCCTGCACAAAATGCATTTGCTCTAACTATTGTGACTACAGCTGCAGCTTTCAGAGTAACTCTTTTAAGATCATGAAACTAATTATGATGTACAATAATTACTGAAAATAGAATGTACTTGTATATATGCCGAGTTGAGAAATTATTTGTAAATGGTTGTTTTCAGGGAGTGAGTTAGGTTCTGCTGCTTAAAAAGTAAACATAAAAAGATAGGAAAATTGTAGCGTGGCTTTTGACAGTAGCAAGTAGGTGTTCAGACAAAACTTACTGAGCGTGTTACTTCAGAGGTCCCCTCCAGCCTAAATTGCTCTGTGAATCTTTAAGTGAAATAAGGAAGAATTTACAAGGATAATTCTTCATTTATTGATAACTGTGGAATTCTGAAAAGAAAGGTTGCTATATTCTCCACCAGAGTACATGAAGCTGTTTTCTGAATTGTTTGCGCACTGTTATTTGTGTCTAGTGCTGAAACTTTACTGTGGCAGTTGTTCTACTGAGCATCTTATATCTGTGTTCTTCCTTTTCATTCCCCTCACATCCCAGTCAGTCAGTGTAAAATAAGTTGATTACAAATTCTACATACATTACATGTATTGTTATATATCAGCATCATTTTTATTGTGTTATTTATATATTTATTATGTACCTGAGAGATTTTGTGGACAGAGGGGTACCTCAGATATCAAAATGTAGAATGACTGATAAATTAATTCTTTTTTTTTTGCCTGTTGAGGAAGAAAATCTAGGCCATGAGCATAATTTCTGGTGATACAGACTACAGGTCCTTTAAGGATAGGTTATCCTCCTCACCGGTTGGCAGTAGAAAAAAGAGATTATAGCAAAACAGATCCCCTTCTGCCAGCTGTTTGCTTTTATAGTAACAAAAATATGTAAATAAGATTCTAAATTACGCAAAGCAATCTTAAAATTGTAAGTAAATATTTTTTCACTATTTTACATAAATTCTAAGCATGCCCTAAGGCGTTCTTGGCATTTTATTCACTTGAACAAGCACTTGGAGGTACTAGTTCAGTAGTTTCCTATAGAAGGAAATAAATGGTTAATATAAAGAGTGGCGATACTGGAGATTGCTCCTGTCTGCCTATTTCTTTCTTCTGTAGGGTGGCTGTGCTAACATTCTGGTGCTGAACATAATTGTGTGGTAGTGTTTCTAAATCTAATTTTTATTTTCTCCATTTCCATGTCAGTAAAGGCTTCAAGAGGGCTCAAATTACAGGTTCTAGTGTCCCTGAAGCTAAGCAAACACTGCTAATAGGGTAGTAGGTCACCCAGAAGACCGTGACTGGGCTTCTGGTCCTCACTAGCAGCCACTTTTGCTGATGAGTCGCACTGATCTCTACAGTAGAAAGAGTTGTATGTTAGCTCTGCATATCTAATCCACTCCTTTAATGTGCTACACTGAGCCTGCTTCCTTTAGTGTATTCTCCACTCCACAACCTCTGCTGCAGCTCAGGTATTTCTATGTTATATGGCAGTACTTCAAGTTACTGAAGTTTTCTTGACACTTACTTTCATTGAAGCTATTATTCCTTATAAATTAAAGCTTGATTAAATCTTTGAAGTAGGCAGAGTTTGAATATTTTTAAGCTTTAATAATAATTTCTTCTAAGTCGTGGTTTATCATTTAGCTAATATTCTTGAAATTCTTGAATGCTATTATTTCAAAAATGCTTACCATTTCCAAATTTTTAAGTGACTTTAGTTTTGCTGTTCTTAAAGTCCTTTGTTTCCACTCCTACCACTTCTCTCAGCAGACTTTCTCCAGTTTGTGATTTACAGAATCATTAAAAAAGAGAGTCTGTATCATACTCAAATGTTCTGTAAGCATCAAGATTGAATACTTTTGAAGGAGTTTAAAATATTATGTTTCATGAAAGTGATCACGAGGATGATGGAGACTTGTGGGTTGCTTTTGTTGTTTGTTTCTGCATACATTATAACAATGCCCTTGGTACTTTTATGTATTCTTTTTTTCTTTCTAATTCTGGATTAGGTCCTTTTTAGGACCTGTATTCCTACTGAGCCAAGATTCAGTGAACTGCTGTCATGTGCTTTGTTCTTTTGCATGTATTATTATAAGTCTGAGTTGAAGACAGACTCGTTTTCTAACATATCAGCTGGTCTTGCGTACTTATGATAGAAATGTTGCCATATGCTAACTCAATTTTGTGACTTGTACTGGGATATCTAATTTTCTAACAAAGTATCAGATCTTCAGCTTGATTGTTCTTCATGTCACTGTTATAATAGTGAAATATTCAATTTTTTCCTTTCAGAATAAAAGAAAAAAATGTCTATGTAACATGACTTTTTGAAAGTGGACGTCCTTTAAGGCAATATGCTCATTTACAGAGAGCATCAATCCCTGTTTCAAGCTGTAGTTCCATGTGTAAATGAGCTGATCCAGTGGTACAGTGGTTAACTGTAGATTTAATTACTCTTGGAAATAATTCTCAAAAGGTGTTCATTCAAAGTGAAAATTAAAGGAAAAAATAGCTAGACAAGTGCAAAGCCCTTTAAATGAGGGGAAAAAAAGAGAAAAGAAAAATTTGGGGGATGTGTGTCTTTTTTTACATTATTTTATCTCTGTATGCTTACAATTTCTTAATGCAACAAGCTGACATAGATCCTTTCAGTAAAAAATAATCTTCAATTTAGAATTTTGATTGAAGGTCAAATATAACTTGAAGACTTGTAATGCATGTTCTAGTTTCTTAGTAGTTAAGCTTTCCTAAGAAGGGAAAAGCTTTAGATTCTTACATGGAAGCTCATTTTTTAAAGGAATACTCTATTCATTGGGAGACATTTTGTTTGCTATTGGTTTCACGGAGAAAATATTCTGTTATTGATTGATTGATTGATTGTTTGATAGTAAAACTGAATTTGGGAGCCAAACTGCATTGCTTTATCCCTGAAAACCGTGATTTGTCTGGGAGAGATGTTAAGTAAATTGTTGGTGATCTGATATGTAAATGACTCAGAGTCTGGGGATTTGAAGCACGGAGGTTCACAAAGTGTCTTCGTAGCATTTATCAGTTCGAACTCCGTTCCAGTGAGTCAGCTTGCTTCATTCAGGTCATGGGAAGAGACCATGAAGAGGCTGTAGTTACTGGTGGCAATCATTTATGCTTGTTAGGAATCAACATGCTATGTTTAATCCTAGGCATTTCTCATTTCTTGTGCACTGCCATGTATTGGAAGAAAGGGGTTGAAGGAGCAGAACAGACAAACCAACAAGATTTCTTTCTAGAAATAATAGTTTGAAAAAAAGTGGCTTATGATCGCTATCCTTGAAGGCCTAATGACATGCACCAAATAAAAGTATTTAAAATGAAGGAGAAGGAAGGAAACGCTCTGATCTAGTAGGATTTTTGCTTAATTCAAATGTTATATTCCCGAAGGAGAGAGTAATTAGTAGCTGATTGTCTTCTTGTTTGTGACTAGTTGATACATAAAGTAATTGTTCTGTGCTAGACAGCTAAGTTAATCACCAGAAATAGTTCTGCTGGGTTTAAGGTTACATCAGAACATGTTTTTCCATGTTTCCTAAATTTCAGGATAGTACAACAACTGGTATAGGGCACCTTTTCGGCATTTCTGTCCACTTTCTTATAGGCTTACATGTAATCGGTAATCCCCTTAGTAATTGTGATGCTTGATTTCCACCTGCAGTAGAGAACAGAAGTCAGTATGCATTCCAGATTTAATTTCAGAAAATATATTTTGGTTTTTGGGTATACATTGTAGCTGAGAGTCAAAGCATTGCAGGTGTTGGAACATGTTGCTGCCAATGTTGACAAAATATCAGTACAAGAAACCATCTATTTTTGCTACTTGTGTATTTTAATGATTTTCAGACTTTGAACTGTTGCAGTCCATCTGTGTGTGCTACCTGCAGTGAAAGTTTTTGGAAGTTATAGAAGGAAGTGGGAAGATGGCTCTTTTTCTTTTGTGTATCTTAGTATGTACACCTGATAAGGGTAACAGAGAGAGGAAGGAGATATAAACCACCTGAGATCATTATTTGAGTTTGTATGACTGTTGGAGAATGAAGCTGTGTTATTCCTCTTAACCCAGCTCCTCTCTTTTAATAAACAAGTATCCAGATTTATTACCTGATTTACCTATAACAGTTTTGATGAACTACATCTGGAATTAACTGCTTTTCCTTTCTCTTTTTACATTTCTGTGCTTAAAGTCTCTGTAATTTGAGTTGCAGTAATAAACTGAGCTATAGAAATTATTCTTTAGCCAAAATGCGATATATTTTCCCAGTGGCAGACACAACTGATGAATAGCTACTTGTGTGATTTAAAAGATCAAATATTTTAGTCCTTTTCCTGACTGAAGGGAAAGAGCATGATTTTTAACGCTGAGACAGTGTAGCCTGAAAGACATTTGTTACTTAGCTTTCAAGTTGAAAGCTATTCTATTAGGAAGAATGGGTGTTTGCTTTCCTTCTCAAATTAGGCAATATCACTGTGGGGCATTGTATCTCTATTTGTATAATGACTGTTGCATTCCAACTACAAGGAAGATCATAGGATGATTTGGGTTGGAAGGGACCTTTAAGATCATCTAGATCCACCTGTCCTGCTATAGGCAGGGATGCCTCCTTTAGACCACGTTGCTCAAAGCCCCATCCAGCCTGGCCTTGAATGTTTCTAGGGAGGGGGCATGCATTAACTTGCTGGGCAACTTGTTCCAATGTTTCACCACCCTCACAGTAAGGATTTTCTTTCTAATCTAAGTCTACACATTGTTCCAGTTTAAAACCGTTTCTCCTCCTGTCGCTACCTACCCTTATTAAAAGTCCCTCTCTAGCTTTCCTGTAGGGCCCCGTTCAGGTACCAGAAGGCTACAGTAAGGTACCCCTGAAGCCTTCTCCAGGCTGTAAAGCCCCAGCTCTCTCAGCCTGTTCCCATAGAGGAGGTGCTTCAGCCCTCTGATCATCTTCATGGCCCTCTGGACCCGCTCCAACAGCCCAGTGTCCTTCTCCATGTGGGTCTCAGGAGAGCAGAATAGAGGAGCAGGATTCTCTCTCTCACCCTGCTGGTCATGCTTCTCTTGACGCAACCCAGGATACAGTTTGCCTTATGTGCTGCAAAAGCACATTTCTGGTTCATGTTGAATCAATTGACACTCCCAAATCCTACTACTCTGGACTGTTCTCAAGCCATTCTCTGCCTAACCTGTATCTGTGCTTGGGATTGACCTGAACTTGGTGCAGGACCTTGCACTTGGCTTTGTTGAACTTCATGAGGTTGGCATGGGCCCACCTCTCAAGCTTGTCCAGATCCCGTTGGATAGCATCCCTCTAGCATGTCAGCTGCACCTCTCAGCTTGGTGTCATCTGCAAATTTGCTGAGGATGCCCTCAATCCCACTGTCCATGTCACCTATGAAGATGTTAAATAACGCAAGTCCCAACACAGTCCCTGAGGGAGCGCCACTCGTCATTAGCTCAGTGTCCAAGTGGAGACCACTGAGTGCAACCATCTAGCCAATTCTTTATTCAGCAAGTGGTCCATCTTTCAGATCCATTTTTCTCCAATTTGGCGACCCGGATGTCATGAGGGACAGTGTCAAACACTTTACACACGTCCATGTAGATGGCATCAGTTGTAATTCCTCTGTCCACTGATGCTTTAACTCCACCATAGGAGGCCACCAAGTTTATCAAGCATGTTTTGCCCTTGGTGAAACCATGTTGGTTACCACCAATCATATCATCTTTATTTTCCTTGTGCCTTATTAGGGTCTTGAGGAGGATCTGCTTCATGATCTTGCTAGGCACAGAGGTGAGACTAACTGGTCTGTAGTTCCCTGGGTCTTCTTTTTTTTTTCCCCTCTTGAGAACAGGGGTTATGTTTCCCCTTTTCTGATAAGTGGGAATTTCACCAGAAATTCATGACCTTTCAAATATGATGGATAGTGGCTTGACAATTTCATCTGCCAGTAAATTTTTTCATATTAAGTTGTTAAAAGTCTAGCTGTGACCATAATTTGTTTAAATCATAAGGGTACCTCTTATGAATGTATGAAGTATCCAAGGGATAACAAATTATTTAAAATGTGACATTGCTAGCCTTTATTGCTCTGCTTTTGGCATGGAATGTGTTAATCTAACATACAGTCATAATGGGTACACAGTTTTGAAGTTGTTTGTGACTTGAATGTATGCCAGCCAATTTTAAAAAAGGTGGAAATCTGAAGCTTGTAGAGAAGTGAATCTTTAGACTTTTCTTTTTTTTAGACTTATTTAAATTCTCTTGATTTTTGAGAGGCTCTAAATAGCTGTGAGCACCTCTGAGTCCTTGTCTCCTGTGCTTTGTAGCAGCTTTGATTTACTTAAGAGCCTGGTGTTTATCATACTAGATAGAGAAGGCTTTAAGAAATATTGCTAAGTTTAAACATGGCCATGAAAGTTAAGACTAGAATGACACCTTTAGTCTTCTCTTTTACAGAATTGTATTAAATGTTTTTTTGTTTGTTTGTTTTTGTCCAAGATTTAATGTGCAGAATGCACGTTCATGTGGATGGGCAAGCTCTCCAGCTCAGACTTGAGGAAACCGGGAAAACTAGAAATAGCTTAGTCAACAGGAAGGAAAATTTATATTCATAGGGTTTCTGTGGTTACAGCAAGGAACAGAAGTTGAGGTCTACCTGTAAATAAGGGCATGGTGATCTCATGAGACTTTTCTCCACTCCAGCAGTCTTCCAGACTGTATCAGATTATGTTAAGCACTACATTTAATAGCTTCGTAAAGTCTTTGTATGTAAAAACCAACAGGGGTGAGAAAAAAAATCTAAATTTAATGCACTTAATGTCCTGCAATTTATTGTGATTATGACTGAAAACAAGTATTGCTGATATTATTCCAGAGCTATAGTTTAGGTTTTGAAATGTTTTCAAATTATCATAATTTAAATATGTATAGTTTTTTCTTTACTATTTATAGGAAATCTTAGTTTGACATACTTAAAGAGTAGACAGACACTTATGATAAGAAAGTAACACTGATCTATTTAAGTTACTGTTTGATGTACGGGGGGATTCAAGTCAGTAGCTTTAGTCCTAAGATGGTAAATGAAATTAGTTGAGCCTTAGAGATGTAAATGGATTTCTGTGTTTTTAAAAGACGCTCAGTTAAGACTCTAAAAATATTTCTGGCAACCATTGGTTACTAAATACTGAGTAGTAGTGAGTTATGGATACAGAGAAGAAGAAAACAGTCATCAGGTTTGGAGATTTAATTGTATGTTAGAAGCCAGAAAAGGAGCAAGAAAACTAGATTTCTTGCATAGTTGTAGTTTAGTCTAAGTACATCAATGTAAATCACATAAATTTAGTTGTGTTGGGAAATATCATCCTTAATTGTGTGAATTTTTACATACTGGTTTAGTATGAGCTTCCTGTGTCAGAAATCATCCTATTTCATGATGTTTTTAAAAGAGTACACAACATGGATTTTAGCTATGTGAGAGTACAATGTGAGAGCATAAAGAAGTGCTTTCTTTGAATCATCTGATATGTGAAGGACTACCAAAAGCCATATATATATATATATATAAGTCTGTACTTGAGTACAAACCCTTCTTAGGGTTACCATTGCTCTAACTTGTGTTTTGGCAAACATCACATCAGTTTCGAACAGCTTTTTGATAACTGAGTGCAATAATAACATCTGAACAAATTTTGATAAATCTTTGTGTAATTTTTATAGGGATTCTTAAAGCACTAAGGGTGAGAGAAAATTATAAGCTTTTGTGGAATCGCAAGGTGTTGTAATGGAAGTTGTTCATATCTGGCAGTGCCAAATAATCTTAAAAAAAGTAGTGTGTGTAGAGCAAGGAGATCAACCAAAACAGCATAATTTAGCAATACTGTTTCTTTTATCGTTGTTATTTAAGAATTTGCTTTCAGTTCTTTCAAATAATGGCAATTTCTAAATTCAAGCTTAGAACTGAAAGCTGGATACTCTGAGTCAAATTCTGAAGTCGTCCCTGTAGAATTTTCATTTTGGAAATCAACAAGAGTACAGACTTCAAGATGTGATCCATTTGAGCATAAAGCAAGAATGATACTCAAGTAAGAAATGGTTTAGAAAGCCTGCATTTCACATTATAATCATGTATGTTTTTCCCCATGTAAACTGTGCATCAAAACAAAGTCCATTTAAAATGTAATGATGCCAGTACATTACACACTGTTTCCAAGAGTTTCACGTTTCTCAGATGGATAAGAGAATGTATTTGTGCTTCCTTTACTATAGTAAACTTAAAACTCATTTAGTGTTCTTTACTCTAGCTTGTAGTTAACATTTTGTTTTATGGTTAATGAGTAGCATGGATAAGAGGCACAAGATTCTGTTTAAATACGGTACTCAAATGATATGGTTGAATTTAAATTTTGCTCAAAAGTAATGACATTATAGCTAACACATCAAAGAGAATGGATTACTTATTGCTTTTTTTTCTTGTGTATTTGTTTCAGGGGTCCATTCAGTGTTGTGCGGCGATGCATCAACAGGGAAACAGGGCAACAGTTTGCTGTAAAGATTGTCGATGTAGCAAAATTCACTTCAAGTCCTGGATTAAGCACAGAAGGTAAGAACGAAAAATGGAGCAAATTGTAAGCAGGCAGCTTTTTGTTTTTTTCCATTTTATAGTAGTTATAACAAATGTTATCTTAAGGTTAATGTCTAGTTTGATTTGAAGTACTTCACATGTTCTGCTTCAAATTTACCACAGAATTTCATTTAAATTGAGATAAGCTAGCTTCTTTTTCCTAGCACTCCTCAAACAAAACATAAGATATGTGTTTCATTATATTGAGTTTACGTATAGCCATGTTATAGTTTTGGAATGTGACACTGAAGTTACCATATTTTGTGCTGGTGTATCTTTTCTAAAATAATTTGGTGCATTCTAGGGTATTCTGGTGCAGATTTCTAAAGCCAATAAATTCTGTCTGTATTGTAGTCTTTGTCTGACCCACATCTTAACTAATATTGGGTCTTAGGACATATTTCTACCTTTACAGGAGTATATCTTCCCTCTCTCTTTGATGGTAAAATTCAGCCTTTTTGTGCCATTAAGGAATTGCACCAAAAGGAAGAAATAGTTTGAAAAGACTCAGGGACTGATTATGAAGAAAGGAGAAGCCAACTGTAATTATAGTTTCATTGAAAAAGTGCAGGAAGCTGTTCATGTTTGCTTTTTCTGCCTTGGGAATATACTTAAATTTGTTTTTTTTGTTCCACTCATGTTGTACTGATATAGTTATAATTCAAGCTGACAAGTCATTGATTTAGTTGACTACAAACATTTTCTCTGTTATGTAGTGTGTCATTTTGGTATTTTTGGGGGCAGTTTGTTAGTTTAGTTTTGGATGGGTTTTTTGGGGGGCAGGTGGGTTATTCCTAAGATGGAACAATCCATGAGGTACAGCCATGACTTGAAGCCAGCATGGTGGTACTTAGATAAAAGTAAACATTACATAACTTAGCAGAAGGAGGCAGTATTTGTAAATCATGTTGAAGTATATGCTGCAACTGAATGCTAAGATTAATCACTTGGAATGCTCTCTAACTCAGAGCTGTCCTCTGCAAGATTGTTTTGAGGGTTTTCCTTTTACAACTTTGCCATGCACGGTCTTTCTCTGTTGCACAGGAGTGAGAGAGTGGTACAGCTCAATCAAAAAGCAAGGGAAATCCCTGAAGATGTAAAGTCAACTTTACTCAGTCTGCTATACTCTGAAACTTCCTAGTCTTCAGGTTATATTTGATTTTGATCCTACAAGTCCAGGGAATGACCCCTCAGAAAGACTCAGAACTCCTTTGTTTTCATTACAGTGAAGTCTGAAGTAGGGGCTATTTCAACATGGATGTCTGTATTCAATAATAGTCTGTATTAGGCAGCAAATATTGTGATTTTGATCTTGCATGGAAGTGGAACATGGTATGTATTTTAAAAGAAAGGCTGCTAATTGGTCTAAACGCCTATTTCTTACATTAGTAGAACCTGCCTTACCACAATACCAAGAGCAATAAAGCTTTGAAAAATTAGGTACTGTAGACTAATCTGTATTTATTAATCATTGCTAACATGAGCATTTGTGGCATGGGATAGAGCAGTCACTAGCTTACAAGGCAAAATTTTATCTAGTAAAATGTTATTTCCACGAGGTTTCCATTAAGACTTTTAACATGCAAGCTCGTATAGACACAGATCTTAAGTCTGTGTGCTTCTTTGCAATGGATTATTCATAGGAAAAAAATTAATAACATGCAACAACTTCTGACAGCTAACAAATCTAATTAGTCTAAATTCTATTGGATTTAAATATTAGTATTCATGATCTTGAACACTGTCTATCTTCAACCTCTGTAGTGATGTAATTTAACCATATTAATGAAGTCAATTGACACTTTGTCACTGTTCAAGTGGCTGTATGATCTCCTGGGTTAATGTTGGCTATTTCACATGATGAAAGATTTTATTACAGTTCACCATGCTGTCGTATTGCAGAGCAGCAAAGAAATGAAAATACACTTCATAAAATGTGAACCTTGAATATTTTTAGAAATAAATGAAAATATGTTATACTGTTCTATTTAGAAGATTCATTTGGAAGAGTACCTGATGCTATAGTAAGCTACTTTTCTCACTGAGGTATCATAGAAAACAGTGTAAATTTGTTTTCAAACACAACTTGTAGTTGATATACTCAAAACCTAGAAATATGTAAAAAAAAAAAAAAAAAAGTGCTTTCCTTATATCTGAGTTTGTTATAGCTCACATCAGTTACATTTTGACTGTCCATTTATTCTAATTCTCATGTCCCATGAATTTTATTTTTCTCTGCATGGCTTGCATATCTTGCTTTTAGTTAGGTGTTCTAACATAAAACATCTGTGAGATGTACAAAGACTTTGTTACCAAAAAAAAACATATGTTCAACAGTTTCTTACACGTGAAAGTCAATATAGATTATTTGCCTTTTCTTAATGTGTGATTGCTTTCTTGTAAAGTGATGAGGTTTTTTTAAGGCAATTTAAAAGATAGTACCCTATACGTAAAGCACGTGAATTTTTGAAATTGTTTTTCAGGAGTTAATTTGTGTGTTAGATTGAATAATCTGTGATTCATCTTGACAGCAGTGTCCTCAAAAAAATTGTGAATTGCTGTTACTTTTAACCTGCCTTCCAACTGGTAAGACAGGTCTTTTATATCAGGCATATGGATATATCTGTATAGGCTTGTTCGTATGCAAGCCATTGTGAAGCTGAATAGATGAGTTTATGAGGAAAGATTCAAGTTTCCTTTAGAACCCCAACTGGTTCCACTAGAAGCAAGTTGTGAAGACAGTCTTGAAGTCAAGTGTTTTGGCTGTGACAAAAGGGGAGAATTCTAGCCAAGAAAGAAGTGCTTCATCTTTGACTACTTCTAGCACAGTAAGGTGCAAGATATCAGAATCAGAAGTGCTACTGCAGTGTACCATCCCATTTTTAGTACAGTAAATGCTACCTAAGCTTTTCTGAGGGTTTGTTTTGTTTTATCATAATGAATGGTATGAGTTTTCATTTTTTTAGACAGGAATAGGCTGTTTTAATTGAAATTCAGTGCAATTAACTTGTTTGTGTGTCAAAAATGTCTATTTTATAGTATAACTTTTATTTTAACAATTGTTAAAATAAATTAAATACTTATGTGCAAAAGTGAAACATAAAAGATGGAACCAAGCTTTCTTTTTCCTTTAAGAAGATATTTCTGTAAGTGTTGAAGCATATTAACCATGCAGTAGTCACCATGAACCATGGGACTGAAAACATAACTAGAATTTCCTTCTAAAGACTCCACTTTTCTTCCTATTGGAAGTAAGTTCACTATAGATATGGATGGAAACAGGGGTTTCAGTCTTTGGCAAAAATTGATTTATCATCTTAAATTGAAAAAAAAAAATACAAGGTTATTCTTTGGGGTTTTGTTTTTTTGTTTGTTTGTTTCTGTTTATAGCGTATGTCCAGGAGTTTCCAGGAGTTGGGGTAAAGGTGTGAAGTGTCACAGGTCAAGTTATTGTTTTGCTCACTTTTGTTGTCCTGCATAACAATCTTATTTGTCCAAGGAGACAATATGAAGCTATAGAAGGAGATAGGGCTCTTCATCTAATCATAAGCAACAAGTAGTAAAGATCGGTGACATAGTCTTCATTTCAAGAATATCAAATTCTACAAGCGAGGTCACAGCAATGAATCTGTAGCAGATGTAGTGCTTTCCATGTTCAGAAGGGAAGACATAGCAGAAGAATGTATTATACCCACTCTGAAGTGCTTAATAATATTTACTTAATTTTGATCAACTATTTCTTATATAGTAAGAAAATTATGAAGTTTTTAAGTACTGCAAACAACTGTTTCTTTATTCCTTCTAATTAGTCTCCAAAACAAGGATAGCTTTGTTTGCTGTTTGACTTCACTTGCTTTCTTTCAGTATGTATCTGTTCATACTGGATTTAATATAGTACTGATCAGAGAAGGGCTTTGGAGAAGTCCATTTTCTGCCTCCCTCCAGTACTAGTATTGTTAATTGTCCAAATCTGAACAAAAATAGTCTTGTTGGGTAGTACATACTACTGAATCTTTTTCAAAGAAATACACATGAATTACGCATATCACAAGTCATCATAAAGGGTATTTATTAATTGAGGAAAACTTCCATGCACACTTGTTTATACATCACTTTTGCTTATTCTGGATTCTAAGCAACTCTTCCTCTAAATCTGCTCTTCGAATCCAATCTGTACCTAGGAGCAATTTAAAGTACAGGTTCTGCTAAAAGTCAGACCTGAAAATCTTATACATTCTTATTAAAATACTTGAATTTTGGAAAAACATTTTCAGATAGTGCTTGTAATTGAGCATAAATCATAGAACCTGAAAGATAAGCTGTAGTTGATACTATTTATTCTAAGCAAACTAGCAAAATGGTGACTGTCTGGTAATTAGGACATCGTGTAGTGTAGTGAATGCCTTACAAAACTCCTGAAAAATAACCATCCTAGATTTGTTTTGGTTCGTTGTTTTTGCTTTTTTCCAGTGGAAGGTCTGTCATTGGGATGTCCATCCTAATCTGCTATAATTATCACTCTGAAACCTGACACTATTTTCCAAATAATACCTGCCGAACTATAGTGAGAAGTTTAATGGAGCAGGGTTCTAGACTGCTTTCTGTACTAACTCCCTCTCCCTCCAAAAAAAAAGCCAAAACCAAGCAAAATAAAACATCTCAGGCACACTTTTCTATTATTCAAAAATTGGCTTTAATACCTTGTGTTAGTTGTCTTGTTTATCCCTTTACTAAAGAGTTCCAGTTACATGTAGATGGTAATTAAAGAATATGATGGTTTATATACTGGCTTGGTATACTGTGGGGCAGGGGATAGCCTCAATGCAAGCTGGGCCAGGCAGCATGCAGCCCATGGGCTGAGGATTGGACATGCCTAGGTTAGGTGGTAGAGCAGTAGATACCTACCTAGACATCACCTCAGTGAGTGGTGATCAGTATTGTGAAGTCAAGTTGGAGGGATAACTAGCAGTTTACTTGTAGGGTTAACATAAGGTCCAGACTTGTTTAATGGCCTCATTAATGACATGGATGATGAGGTAGGATGTATCCTCAGCAAGTCTGCAAATGGCACAGAAGTGGGAAGAGTGGCTGATATACTGGAGGATCACTCTGCTATCTAGAGGGAGCTGGACTTGATAGAGAAAGGAGAAGACAGGAACCTCATGAAGTTCAGCAAAGGAAGTGCAAAGTCCTGCAGGTGGAGAGAAACAAGACCAGGCATCAGCTGGAAAACATTGTGGCAGAAAAGGACCAGGGGTTCCATGTTGCCATGAACATAAACCAGTAATGTGTCCATGCTGCAAAGAGGTCATTACATCAGGCAAAGTATTGACTGCTTAACTTTTCTCATATTTCTTTCGGGTGTTAAAATATTTTTACAATGCTCTGGTTTATATAGACTGCTTGGTGAGTAGTTAAAGCATAAATAGTAAATGTACAGCAAACTGTAGTTTTTTGCTGTAGAGAGAAAACTCTTAATTGGAAAGTAATAAAACTCACCAAAGTATTCTCCCCTACAAAATAAAGCATAAGTTTAAATCCCATAGCATATCTTTTGAAAGAAAATATATCATGCTGGGTGTAACAACCTAAGAGAGGCTGGTGCAGCTCCACATCTCTAGGTCCATCCCCCACTGAAATTGTGTTCCTAGCAGACATACACACACACAACATAATCAACAAGAGTCTAAGCTCTCCAACTAGCACTGGTCTTGTGTTCCTCACTATGGAGCAAAATGAAGATATATACTGTACACATGTATAGGATTGTTACCTCTTAGCAGCTGGGCTCTTACAGCTGCTCATGCTTCCACACTCAGAGCTGTCCGTTAGAGACCCACTAACCCTGTTGTTGTCAGACCCCCTCACCTACGTACCCACTTGTCTTTGTTGGTGATCTCATGCTCAACTCACATATTTGTGTTTGCTCCAGATGCTGGCACCACAGATGCATATACATATAGGTATACATAGAGAAAAAAGTTGAAGATGTAAATTAATGACAAGACAGGGCAGACTGCAGTGATTGTGCATAGGGAATTCTTTTGTGTGAATGGATCCTTTTATTCTTATATTCCTCTTTTATCATACTTATTTCTCACTAAATTTCTCTCAATTTTATTACCTTTGATCTTCCCCTGAATAAATCAAAATATGTCATATAATGTCAAAGTGCTGTTCCCCTGCATCTCATAATGTGCCCAACATCCCTGAGCGTCAGTCCCCTGTTTTAAATGGTGATCTGGAGAGATGTTCCTGATGAATTCTTATATGGATTTCATGTTGGGCCAACAAGGATGAAACTCACCTGGGACAGCTCTGTGAGGAACTCTGGTTATCCCTACCTCTATGACCTTAATAGGGATTTCTGCCTGCTCTTGTGCCCCTGTGCTCCCGTCTGGTTTTGTGAGCAGATGATCCTCTTGTGATGAGCGTAGGAGAAGCTGAGCAGTGCATTACCAGAGCTTCTTTCACCCCATACACCATTGTATCTCTGCTCTTTCGTGAGTGTGTAGATAAAGTTTTATCTTATAAACTAATAACATTCTTCTTGTCTGAGACCCTAGTTTTATTATAGTTCAATTATGTTTGTCTTCTTGCTTAAAATGCAAGAAAAATGTAGACTGGAGTGGCAGGAAGGAAGATACTACTACTTTGTCATTCATATAGTAGTAATGCTTGGAGCTTTTTTTAGGTATGATAAGACAAATGATAAAGGTATATTTATGAACCCTCTTTGCAAAACAAATTCAGAATTGAATTAATGTAAAGAATTCTGGAAATGTGCTTTTAAAAATATTCTCTCAAGTCTTCATTCTTAAACAGTATTGTCTTTAATCTCTGTACAAAATTCATGAGGTGTATCTGGTTTCTGTTCTGAAAGATGAAAATGCTTTCCAAAACGCTTCTGTCTCGTACACAGCCTGTACTCATCTAACTAATCACTATGCTTGCCAATAGTTGTCCAGAAATAGGCTTCTAACTGTGCTTGCCATAATTCAGGCTGGTTATAAGCATAGAGAAGCTAATAAGTATCAGCTGTATTTTCAAATATTTTCTGTTTGCATGCAAGCATGTGTTCTGTTCTGGTTTACACAGTCAGCAGAATTTAAGATTAATTGTGGCTGAGGTGCAGTTTCTGTTAATTCATTGATCCAGAATGACCCTTCTTTAACTCTTAAACCAGCCCTTCTTAGTTTTTGTTGTTTTTGGAACCTGAAAGCATGTCATTGTGTTATGATAAATAATTATCACTGTGTGCCATCACTATTCTAGAAATACATTACATGTTAGGATGATAAACATGTGTCCTGCCACTGTAGGAGGCTCAGGCAAAAATTGAATTTTTTTGTGATTTTTGCCTGGGATAGTTTACATCCTGTGAAAATTTTGTTTAAAATCTTCCTTTTTCCAGAAGAGATATGAAGAGAAGAGAGCTTGTGATCCATTGCCTCCTATCCTTTCATACTTTTCTTAGCTTTTGCAAAAGTTTGGATGGGGAACTCATCGTCTTGGTTAACTTTCCAACAAATGGTCTACAAACATTCTACTTGAGGCTGTTCTGCATGTACTGATACTTTTCCCAGATTATGCATGAATGGTGTTTTAACCTATAGGCAGTGGAAACTTGCAGAAGATGCATTACCAAATGCTGATGGACCTTCTAAGTGATAACTCATGAAATGGAGGTGTCTTTTTGATCTGTAAGATAAGATGTGTATTTATATTTATGATAATATCTACAGATGTGCAGCTTAAAAATCTAGATTGGATATTGTCTTTCTTACTTCAAAACTAAAATTATTTGCTTTTGCAATGGTAAAAATGCAGTTGATAAACAAAAATGCAAACCTTTAATCACATAAATATTTTTTGACCTTGACATTTTAGTGAGAAGTAGACACCCTAGTGGCTGATATCAGTTGCTGAAAGTTGTATCAGTGTTTGTAAATAAATGCTTTTAGTTCTGTACATCAGTTTGCCAAGTGTGCACTGGTGACTTACAGTGAAAGAAGTTTGCTAAAACTGAAATGTATAGCAGAATCTTTCTACCGCCTATTTGGTCTTCCATCTGAAATATTAAAGAAGAAAATTGCACAAGTAAAGACCAGTGACAGGCTGTTTTGATCCATGCTGTAGTTACAAAAGTGAACACTGAATTTTGTGGAAGCTTCCAGTCTAGCATCTGTATCATAAAATATTTATAATTATACATAAAGTATGTAGAAGTTTAAATCTCTGTAGTATGTCATTGTGTGGGAGAACAGAAAAACTCTGAGAAGAAATCTCAAAGTTTCTGAAGCTTGGGAAATTTTCAGTATGTCAATTGTTTGCGAGAATTAATTTAGATAAAATTAGCACATGTTGATTGCACAGATGTACAGGTACCCATTTTGTGTTGTTCAGTGGCTTTAGTTCACTTGTAAAATTGCCAGTCAGTTGCTGTGTTTTCCAGGATAAGAGTTGCTTCATTGCTCTGTGGGAAAAATATAATTGTTTTACTATAGAAAATCTTTTCAATAGAAGGAAAGCAAAATGTAAGAGGAACAATTAAGTTATATTGATACAAAGGTAGATAAAAATATTTGTTACTCAGAATCTACCTTGTATGACAGTTTATGAAGTGATCTTGGCTAACCGAGAATACTGGTGATTTTTAGCTTCTCAATGAAGAGTTGTATTTCAATTTTAAATAAATCAAGGACTTGAAGATTCTGAAGAGAATTATGAACTTAATTCTGTTTCTTAAAAACTTTCCACATTTTAATCATATCATGTCAGTGTGAAATATTATCATGTCCATTGTCTTCCAGTATATTAGTAATTTTAATAGAAAGTGAGATACAGACAGTAATTAATTATGCACAGTTAAATTTATGATTAAAAATAAAGTTTAATTAATGCACATTATATTAATTTTTTCTATAATATTGCATTGAATTTCCACAATTCTAAATTTCAACACTGTTACATATATAATAAGTAACATAGGAATTTAACTGAGGCAACTGTCATTCTCCCTTCACAGTAATTGAATAGAAGGTTTATGGTTTTAAAACACTTAAGTTTCTAAAATACCTACAAGATAAAAGGATAAGAATGTTAAATTTTGTCTAAGTATTGCAAAACACATTTTCATAGGGTTCTTTTTATGCCAAAGGTTGTAGGAATCTTCCATTTTTACAGTTCAGTGTGTTACTGCAGTTTTAGCACTGTAAAATTGGACTTACTGGTGTATCATTTTCCAGCTGCTAGCCATTTATTTTAATGAAGACACTTATCTGGGACACCCGGATAGCTTACTTACGCAGATTGTATACTATGTACTTGATTTCCTAATATGAATCCAAACAAGAAATATGTATAGTGACAGTAAGTAAATTGGCAGTGTAAATAAAAGTACTGTGATTCATAGTTGGTTTACTTAAAAATCTATGGCAGAGATTTTTCTTGGGGATGGAATTTTAAAATCACTTCATCCACAAATAAGACTTAACGGATGCTTCTTGGTTGGGGGAGAAGATTACTATGTATGTAGTTTGCCTAAAATATTCAGTAGTCAAAGTTTTTCATTTTTGAAGTTGTTTTAGAAGAAAAATCCTGATTGCAGATGAGGTTGGTGCCAAAAAGGGATGTTTTGTTCATTCAGAACACGTTAACATTTGTTAAAGTGTATAAATAAGGATTTATTTTTAATACTTTGCAGAGCTAAGGAATTTAAGACACATTCCAAATTCCACAGAAAACTACTTGCAAATTCAGCAATATAAAATCTAAGCCTCTTGATTTCCTCTGTTTTCCAGAAGACTGGTGAAATTAAGTAAAAAAATACATTGTTTGATCTACCGTGACAGAACCAATTTTTGTAGATTTCTTAATATCTGTCATTTTTAATATTGTTTGTGGAATGGTGACAATTAACAATTGTAGCAGCTGGTGAAAATATTTTTTTAGCTTGCAGTGTCATAGTGAAAATGGCTTGTAAAGTTGCATAAATTGTCATAAATTTTATTTTGCAAAATCAAGCATTTGAGTCCAGTATTACCACCACATGGAATTTTATTAAAATATGTATGTATTTTGGATCCGTGTTTTCAGATCTCTGCAGGTTGCCATCACTGTATTCTCTTTTGTCCTTAGTTCTCTTTGAAAAGCTGCGACAAACTGGAGCTTCGGTTTCCAGCACAGGGTTGGACAAGTGGGGTTGACGTATTTGGAGAGAAGCCTTTCATCTCTGCTGCTGTAGTTTTGCAAGAACGTCTATTCTTACAGTGCTGCATATCGATAAGAGTACCTACCATTTCTGTCTCTGTAACAGCTTATCTGTTAGAAAGGAAAACCCAGGATGAAACTGTGATGCCCTGGAAATATCGCGTGCTAACTTCTAGGATTATTAGGTGCCATTTACCGTCTGTGCTGTGTGTGGGTGAGTCTCACTGCTTTGCATCTCCTCCCTCACCACCTCAGAAAGGCTGGCTGAGCTGATTTCACAGCTCCTTGCTGCTGAGGGGGGAGGGAAAGTCCTGTTTCTTCAACCCAGATTCCTTACTGTACATTCCTGACATTTCATTTGTGTTGGCTTTGGTACTTTTCTGACCTGTGAATGGATTTGTTTTCATTCAAGATGGGGAAAAGTGTCAGCAGAGGTCTTGTATCCTAAGTCTCATCATCTTTAATTTCTATTTAGTTGGCTTGCTTCCTCATTTAAAATGCTGTTACGTTTAAAGAAGAATCACCTTGTTAAGGGAGAAGCACATGCGAGTGGAGTTTGAATTTATTCAACTGGGAATTTTGTTACAGACTTCAGAGGAAAATATTTATGTATGTTATTTGTCGAGAGTCTGTGATAATAAACCAATCTAGGATACTTATAAAACAAATGAGAGGTTCACTTCTAACGATTATCAGTGGCTGTTGGTTTAACACAGGAATGCAAACTGGGGTTGTAGTAGGAATTAGAGGAGCACTTGTAACTGGCAGTGGTTGCTCCTAAACAGCTCAAAAGCATTGTCTGGTTTTTATTTTTGCCTTAAATAACAAGCAAGGAAATTAGCTGGAGAAAGTGCATGTAGAATGAAGGATTAACAAGGCAATTCTTAGTTTGGTCATATTTGTTCATGGATGTGAAGTTATCCTTGTGATTGTCTCTTCTCAATTTCACTGCCTAGTTTCCCAAGGTCATTTAGTTGGTTGAGGTTTTCTGCTTTTGTATCGTCAGTCCCAACACATGCAGTCAGCTCCAGCCCTTGCTGTCTCTGCCATTCCTTTTTAATCATTTCCTTGTTCTTCTTGCTCTAGACTTGTTCCTTTTTCTTTTCTTTCTTTTTTTTTTTTTTTCTGGTTGGGATTTTGGAGTCTTTACTGCCTTTTCTTGAGTATGTTTCCAGAGAGAGCAACTGAAGTCCTCTGGTTTAGAGGTGCTACATGTGATGGGCTCAACTTTGGTCTGTTGTAGAGCTGTGTAGCTTGTTGTGGCCAACACTGGGCAGGCCCTGGTCTCTACCCATGGAAGCCATCACTGTGGAGCCCATCTACCAGCACCTGGCATGTTAGGCCTAATGCACACAAAACGTGCCCCACCACACTCTGAAGGATTTGTATGATTTCACTCTTTTTTTCAGTCTTTGCCAATCTTGCTTTTCACTGTCCTATTTTAAGACATGGACATGTGCTGTTGTCAGGTAATGCTGGAGTAAACTAATTACAGGAGAAGTACAGCTGGAGCACTGATAGCGCTGGCCATCAGAGAATTTATGCTGGGTTATTGTCCCTTCATATCTGGAATGATCTAATGCCTGCTTTCTGTTTGGTTTTGGACTTCTTTGTGGGCATTGAGAATTACGTATTGTATCTGGATGTGATTCCATAGTATGACAGCTGTTGTAACACATGGAAAACAAAAAAAAAAAAAAAAAAAAAGGACCAGCTTTGGTTGTGTGGTGTTCCTCTATTTTTTAAATAGAAATTTGCTCTGTAGGTTGTTGCAGAAGGGCTTTATCAGAAGAATGATTTGAAGTCTGGTGGCTTGTTTGAGTTGTCAAAGCAATGTAGTTTCTAGCCATCTGAACAGTTTCCAAAAAGGATGATATGGTTCATGTATTCCAACTTCAAGAAAACTTGTAAAAACAATCAAACTCTGTTCTAGATCTTTTTCTCTTAAGCCTGGTGTCTGTGAGAGTCTCTGTTTGTTGTTGTTGCAACTCCCTGGCTTGTTAGATCTTCAAAGATTGTAGAAAGCTATTTTTCCCCATTTTATCAGATACTATGCTGATACTTTATATTAATGTCCAAGACCATTGTTGAGCAGATTTTAATCACTTATTGCTCTAAGTCCAAACTTATCAAAGATAAGTTTTTCCTAAGGCCTTGTAACTTAGTGTGATGACTATATTGCAGTGTCTTCTAGTAATGAAGGATGTGTGTACACAAAAAGCAAAAGCAGATTTTTGAATTTTATTGTAACAATATGTGCACATGATAATTTGAATATTAAAATCCATTTCCAGACTGGAGATGAACAGGTTTTATTGATATTATGAGGCAATTGGTTTTATGGCATTTTTATCACATGAACATTATCTTATTATGAGAATTGAAAGATGAATTTGCAGTTAAAAGTGAAACAGAAGAAAATAATCTATGGGAGAAATGGCTGTTAAATTCCTACAGTTCTTACATTATTACCTGTGCAGAGAAAGTTAAAGCTTAGTCAGTGTTCTCATTGAAATCCATCCAGCACTGTTAGCTGTCTTCAAGCTTCAACTTTTGGCACGTATTTTTGCAAAAATTCTTTAAAATTACTTCTTATGACAGGGACATTGTTGTTTGCCTCTACCATTCTTTGATTATAATATACATAGGTAGCAGCACATTCTACATTTGTCTGTGACTGTACTTAAGACAGTAAAAGCATCACTTGACAAGTGTTACTTGTAGTAAGAAAAGATTTAAATGGATTCCAGTTTCATTATTTTCTGTGGCACTTGGAAAAGTGAAGATGCAGGATGATTTAATTTAATGAATCGCATCTCAAGAAAACGGAAAGGTAGAAAGCTTTAGGTTGAGATTCAATGCTAATGGTTCAAAGGTTTAAAAAAAAAAAAAGGTTGAGTTTTTTTATTCCATTTTAAGAATGTTATGATGTAGTTTTTGTATTTAAAATCACTCTTACCTTACAAATAGACTTTCAAATTACAAATAGACTTTCCAAACTGACTGTACTGTGTGAAAAAACATGGGATATGTGGGAGCTATATGAATTTCTCTATACTGTGAGGTTTTATTTCCCTAATCAGTTGTTAATGGATGAAGATTTTTTACAGCAGGATGATTTAAGCAGCCAATACTACTTTTCTTTGCTAAATGCAGATGAGTTTCTGTATCTCGTAAGTAAAAAGAAATCCTGTAGTACAGTTGGATGTGCTAGAAAGGACGTGGATATCTAAAATATGCACAGTGACCTTGTATCTGCTGAGGTTTGTGAGCTCTGCCTTAGCATCAGCCCAGAACTGACCTTTTTGCAAAGTATCAACATCAGTTTCTTGCCGTTCTGTTTCTGGGACAGTTTATTAGCATATCCACAAGCTCGTGTTTAGCTGAGCTAATAAATCCTCTGGAATCAGGGTCACTGTGACTTCTAAGTGACTTTGTACAGAGGTAGCTCAAGTCCACCACTGTTTATTAATTCAGGTATTGACTGAAAGATGCTGTATTGTATCATCATGCCCTGAAGCAGCATAGTTGTTTTGCATATAAGCTAATAAATTCTGCTAGACTTGAACGGGCTTTTAATATTGTTGCACGTGCATATAAAACTTTAATAACACCACATAGATTTTCAAATTTAACTTTTGTTTCTAATCACAGATAATTGTCCCATTTCTGTAGTATCCTGTCCCTACTATGTCTCACGTTCCTCTGTGAACGGCAGTGCTCTGGAAAATTCAAGTGGTTGTGCAGTGTGAGACACAAACACCTTGTTTCACCAGGAGAGATGAGTGAGGGACGGAAGGTTGGACTAAGAACTAGTGTTTGCTTCTTCTTCAGGGAAGGATGGACAGTGCATCTTGTGCAGTTGTGCTTCAGATTATTTTCAAGATCTGGGTAGTACTACACTCAGCACCTGAGCCATGTGTTGACACGCTTAAACAGAGATTTTATTTTGTTGTGTAGGCTGGAAAAGTGGACTAAAGAACCTATGGAGTGGGTCAGTGTTCTCCTAATTCAGCTGGCCTGTGCAAGTGTCGTGTTTTATATATCTGAGTACCTTGTCATGTCAATGAAATTCTTTATCCTGGTGATATTTAATGGAGATAGATATTTAAACTTTTTTTTCCAGCTTGTGAGGAATGGAGATTTGGTTCTTTCTGTTCTGGTTCTTTCTTTTGACCTAAAAACTGTTTCTTTAAGTGCTCTCATAGACTTCTATTTTATAATAATTATGATTAGTTACTCTACTTGAGAAGTCTTCAAAAAGATAGCAGTGGACATATCCTTTGATGACTTAATCTTTACACAAGCTTACGATGGCTCTTGCACTTAAGTGCAAAATAAGTGGACAGAATTTAAAACATTCTGTTCTAGCCTTAATTGATCATCACTACCATTTGGATACCAAAGAAAGTAGCTGTAATGCTGAACATGCAGAAATGACATAGGACAGGTTAGTTGTTGGAATAAATTTGAGTCAAGCCTTTCCTTCACATGTGAATAATGTTCATTCTATTCTGAGTGTGAGCACTTAAAATAACCTTTGCTCTGTCAAAAGTGAAGAGTAACCCATTATCCCCATCTAGTTATTTCAAGGTATTATACATATATCAGTCCCTCAAAATACATTGTAACAGTGAAGGAAGCTGCTGTATATTACTTTGGAATTCTTGAGTATCAGGGGCATTAGGAAACTCGGAAATTAGTCAGAAAGCGATGCAGATATGATGTTTCCAAGTCTGTATCTCCTGCTTTCTGATATAATTCCAAGTTGCACTGGCAGAATTAGCTGACTGAACTGTTTGGGTTTTTTTTTTAAACTCATTTTAGCTAAGTAACAATTCCAAGTATTATTTTTTTTGTTGTTATCTTCATTGATCACCAGAAAATAGAGGAAGTGAAATAAAGTTTTCTTAATTCTTGGGTGAGATGAAGGAAATGAACTCTTTATATGTGGATTGATGAAGTATTGTCCATTGAATATCATTAGATTCATGTGAGTGTTATGAAAGAAAATGCTTTTTGAATGGCCATTCATTGGCATAGCATTCAAATGAGCTTACAGGCAAAACTGACATTGAATAAATTCTTCACGAGGATATGTTGCCTCAGTCAGTTGTACAGTCCAAGACAAGTTAAAAATTTATTCCTAGAGGTGTGACTTATGTTAGAACCAAATTTCAGCTCAGTGGCACTAGTTTAATTACTAGCATTTAATTATTGTGGAATAAAAAGGAGAGATATATTTGAAGGTCACAGATTTCAGAGGCTTGAAAGGAGTGTGGCAAAGAGAAAATGGGGATGGGGAAAGGGAAAAAGTAGTGTACTTAATAGGAAGTACATGGAAGTATTCTATGAGCATGTGAAAGTAACAAGTCTAGATTTTGTTATTTCTTGGCAGGAAATTCTGAAAAAGCTGGTAGATAATACATTTTCTAGTGTTTTTTTTTTTAATTACTGAACTGACATGCACACTTCTAAAAAAAAAAAAAAACTTGTTTTATAATGTGTCAGTTAACAAAAGAAAAAAAAAGCCCAAGATTTTTGATAATAATTGCAAAAGGAAGTGCATGCAGAAAGGGAGCAAAACAAAATTAGCTTATTCTGATTTGTATTACTTCTGCTTTGAAGGAGTTTTCTGGTTTGACATTGCTCTGTTACTGAACTGCAGTACAAGTTTTCTTGAGGTATTTTTCTTCAGGGCTAATAACACCACTCTACAGGACTTCCTAGTTAATGAGAGTTTATATCATCCTTAAAAATTATCAGATAGTTATCTATTACTCAGCATGTTTCTCCTCAGTGCATTGTAGCTTCTTTTCATCATAGACTTCAATATGCTGTGGAAAGGGTTTTGGTACTCAGCCTGTTACAGCAACGTACAGTGCAATTTGCACTGAATTACCTGAGAAAAAACTTGAAAGTAACCTGTCCTGCATGTTGTGTTGCAAAAATTAAAGTGTGGTCATTAACTGAACTACCTGGCATTGTAGAATTTATTCCATCAGAGCAGATTGATTTTTTCAATTCTGCTTTTCCTCGGTTATCTGGACTCTTAATGGTACAGACAGAATACACCAGTCCATTTCTAACATCAGTGAGCAACTGGTTTAGTGTTGCTTATGCAGAGCCCTGGAGTTCTAGACTAAATAACCTTTAATCCAAACAAACAACTAACTTTTATCTGTATGAGAGACATCCAGGACAACTCATTGTGTTTTTTGGGTGACTCTGGGCTCTGTTTTTGGATGTAAGTGTTCAGTAGCAGCAGTCTCATTGCTTCTTTAACTCTTCCAAGAATAGGACTTACAAACAGTTTGTCCGCAGAAGGTCAGTCTGGTAAGAACAGATTTCCTTTGTGTATTCCAAATTCCAGAGGTTCCATAAAATGGAAATTCTTTGTTGGTATCAGAGGGTAAATTGCTCAGGTAAAAACTAAGCTGCAGAAGAAAACTCATTTCAAACAAAAGGAGCTGACAATATTAGGATCATAAGCAAGTAACTTAATTATAAATGGTTAATTAGCATTCTTTTCTTGATAATACTGTCTTTGGGGGCATTTATTTAATGTAAACGTTGTTCTCCCTACTGAAAACTCATTTAAAGAACTGCATAGTCTAACCTTTAGCTAACCTGAACTGCTGAAGAGAATGTTGGTCAAAATATTGAAGAGCTGTCAAAGTTTGCTGTAGAAATTTTCTACCACTTTGAATTGTATTTTGATAATGATGCTTTTAGCGTGTTCTCAGATATTACCTGTATTGCCATTGCCAAAGACTGAGGAGAACACTTAAACACATATATGCACATGCATACTCCTGATGCAAAAAAAAAAAAAAATCTCTGAGAGTAGAAGTGGGAACAAACACATATAATCTAGTGTTAATTTGAAACAGCAGAAATTCCAGCAATTTCAACAAACTGTCTGCAAGCTCTAAGTTTTTAAAATTCTTTGCTGGACTTCCAAACAGTAAGTACACTGTTAAGTTTTGTGGATTACTGGAGGAACTTCTGGCTTACAGCAGCAGACTCTTTAAATTTGTTGTAGTTTTATAACAGTTATCACAGTGTGCAGCACAAAAGATGACTTGTGTAATCATCAGGTTTAAAGGACTCGTTAAGCTTGCAGGAGGGAAGGTTCTGCCACATCATCTCTTGCCTTAGCCCTGCTGCATCTTAATTATTGTAAGGTGGAATACATTTGTTTTTATTCTTAGGTCTGAATTCATCATTAACCAGATCAGCAGTGTAAGACTGGCCAAAATGAAAGCTCTCTACAGCTCAATAAATGCATATGCCTTTTGTGTTCAGTTGCTGTGAATGTACCAGATCAAAGTAAGGACTGTGTTGCCACCTAGTGAGAAATCTGTAGGCAGTCATGTTGACTTGGAGTTGCAAACTTTGGAAATCACTGGAAGTAAGAGAAATAGGAAATAAGACTTTATTTATAAATCTATGTTTCTGAATTTCAGTTAAATGTACACAAGCATAAAGCTACTGCATCTTAGCGTATGCTGATAATACTGTGAAATACAGTGTTCTTATTTTTCTGATTTCTTTCAACTCTGGGAGAAGGACCTCAAAGTTTTAGAAAACTGCAATTTGACATACAGTCAAACACTGTAATCCAGCCGTGCTCTGGAGATGACCAGTACTGCTGTAATGTGAACATTTCATTCTACTCCTGTGCTGTCAACACTGTTGCACTTGTATGAGTGCACACAGAAACCCAGGACTATTCTAGCTGAGAAACAGCACTGAGAAAAAAAGACTATTTGCAGTGAGATCCATTCCATGTTCCTGTTTATTGTGCAGCTGCACAAGCAGCTTCACTAGCATGCAGGTGAGAGATGATGCGGAAGGCGAGAATGAGTTGGCAGAGGACAGAACGCTTGCTGTTAGACTTAAATGTTTGTCAGTTAACTTTGCTTATCAGGAAAAGCAGTCTGTATAATTTTATGAAATTATCGCCTTTTAGACGTTTCAATAAAGAAAGCCATTGTAAATCTACGGTTGAGAGTTTTGTTGCTTCAAAGATACAGCATTCTTTTAACAAATATGCACTTTGTGTTTTAACTATTTTTTTCTTTTTAAGAAGTTTCAGAGCATATTCTAACAGATCAGCTGCCACACACCTTTACACTTAGCTCTGTTGAAAAAAACAGTGTGTTTTCAAAAAATGTTTAAAATTGCTGTTTGTAATGTAGTGGTGTGGTCAATGATCATTGGAAAGGGTGTTGTGTATCAGATCTTTATGCAGTGCTGCATCCCTGTTAGCAGTGTGGGATTTAGTGTAATCTGGTTATCAGCAGTGAATGCACTTTCATTATGTGATTGGTCTTATCTTGAGAATCAGTGACTAATTTCCTTTCATTAAAGATAGGAAAAAAAAATGTTTTAGATTTTACAGCAGTTTTCCAAGCATCTTCAGCAGTCCTCCCATTTCTGTTCAGATATCTAAACTTCTGATGGAGAGAACCCTCTTTATTACGTTTTAAATTAATTTCTTGGATTTATAAAATTACTTCTGATTATCACAACCCTACTTGGGTTTTGACACACCATTGAAACTGCTGCTTATCAGACAAGAAAACCACTAACAGTATTTTGAAATACAGGCTGTGTACCTAGAAAACATACAAACAAACAAAACAGAAAAATATTAAGGAAGTCTTACCTTTGTTGTCTTCTTCCTCTGTTCTCCTGCTTGATTAAACCTGATGTTAAGTTTAAAACTGAAGTATGTACAGCTTATATAATTTTAGATGAATAATGTGATCTTATTCTTGCTTGAGAAAGATTATGGTGTGCATTTTGTAAATAGTTGCTAAGAGTGATTATGTAATTAATTGAAACAAATGTGTTTAATTATCTGCAATAGGCAGCTGTTAATACTCTTTCATACATTCTTAAACACTTTCTTATTAGTTCAAGTTGATTCATTATTCAAATACATCATCTTCTTCATGAAGCACTGCTTATTTGTATTCTAATAAAGATGAGGAAATGAGTAAAAGAAGGGAAAACAAACCAACTTACCACGTCTGTTGGATATGTGATACTAGACAAGCCTGGTGGCTGTGTTGGAATTCATGAGAGAAAAGTGTTTTTTGAGAACCAATTTTGTGTTCTTCATAGCTGATGGAGTGTGAACTGGAGGAGGAGAACTGGTGTCTTAAGTGTCCGACAATATCCGGATCAATATAAAATTCCTTATTGTGTTTATATATTAATATCCAAACACTGAGAAAGAAAAGAATAGAAAAAGGAAGTTATTCAGAATTTAATGAGCATCTGTGAAGTTTGATTCCATGAAATTGAGATTTCCAAAGGTTTCTGCATGGAGGAATCAGAAATGCAATCTGGTTTCTAAGCATTAGCTGTTATCTACGTTTTCCTTTTTGTCCTTTCTCCCACCTCCAACCACCCCCTCCCCCTCCCCCCTTTTTTTTTTCCACAGTATCCTTAAAAGAAAAGATAGTGAAGATTAATTATCTATACTGTCATTGTAATTATAGATTAGCAGATTATTGTATCAAGGGTCATCTGTGAGCTATGTTCATTTCTTTCTTTTTTCATGTATGATTGGAAGCTGCAGTTAGATTATGAAGTATAAGATCTGATGATGACTCAGCAAAAGGTGTTTATACTCATGTTTCACAACATCCTAAGCAGCTAATAGTGCTGGCTTTCATAGTCATGTTTGTTTCCTCCTTCCATGCTCCTGTCCTTGATTTTATGCCAGCTTCTACATGATCATTTCACACACTAGGATGCTGAGCCAGTGGGAACACACTGAAGTGGTTTGGTGTGTGGTATGACAAGCTCTAGGCTGCTGCACAGTGGAGCAAAGGGCAAGATCATGCATGGGATGAAAAGAAACAACAAGCAGTTAGATCAGCTTGGCTGCCCTGGAGCTTTAGCCACCCTGGGGTGCATGGGAGGGGTGGTAGGAATGCTTTTACTACTTGTTGAGGCCAGGAGTCGTTATTTGGTGTCATCTAAGCAATCTGTGAGACGTCTGTTGAATATCTGACACAGGAAGGCACTGCATTTTTGGTTAAGAGGAAGGGAAATATTATTGCATGAAAGAAGTAAATAAAAAAATCTGTGGGTCAGAAACATCACTGATTCTTGCTTGCTGACTTAGAAAAAATGAATTTTGCCAAGTCACATGGTGTTTTTTTTGTTGACCACAGTTACTGGTGAACAGTATCTCCATCTTTATCCCAACCCACGAGCTTTATTGATCTCTTCCTATTTAATCCTTTCATCTTGCTCGTAGGGGAAGAGTGAGCAAGAGCATGTGTGCGAGTTTAATTGCTAGCCAAGGCTAACCTACTACAAGTCCAAAGCCAATTCATTTGCAGAGTTGAAGGAGTTGGTACCATGGTACTAACACCTGGATTATATACTTCAGAAAGCTTACTTTGAGCTAAGATTAGCCCGGCCTCGTGGCCTGAATGACTAGAGTGCAGTGGGAGCATTTCTGAAGCACATAATTCAATTCAGTTGGATCCCACTGAAGTGGACGTCACATTCGCTGGGATGTGTACCAAAGGATAATAGGTGCAGTGACTAGGAGATGTGCTTCAAGAGTACGCTGGTGACCCAAAATAAAAAATGAATCTGTTTATGTTTTACCAGTTCACAAACTATGGTGTTATTAACTGCAGTTTACAGCCATAGCAAGTTTTGAAATCTTCATTGAGCTGCAGTTATGTTAATTAGGAGATTTTGATAGATGGTTAAAACAGGAATAAATTCTCTGATGCAAAAAATAGTAATAATAAATCGATTTCCTTTCAATACTTAGTACTGACATATCTATTTTAATTACATATAATCACATTGTCACTATATAAAATATGTAGAAGTTTTAAGCAAGCAGTTTACTCATGTAGTTAAATGAAGCACTAAGAATACATAAAAGCACATTTTTAAAAAAATGTTTAAAAACATTTCATGGTGTTAGAGAAATTTTTAAAGCTTGTGCTTTGTCTTGACTTAAGATATGTTTGTTTGGATAAAATTTGTTTATTTGTGAAAGGTGATGTTCTAAACATAAGGTATGCTATCATGAGTAAATGGTACGTGCCATCTCATGCTCCTTAAAGCTGACTTAAACTGCTGGCAGATTCTTGAGGTGTTCTGAAGTTCTTTCGAGTGTTAGGAGGAATGTGTGTTTTCACTCAGGATAAGCAGGAAAATGAGGTTTAGAAAACTTCACAGAAAATAAACAGTAATCTATATGATGATCAGAATGCTAAGTTACCAATAATAAGGTAGCTCACAAGATAATAATGGGATTTTTTCATAGGACATCTTTGGTCATGTGCTTGCAGCCCAAACCTTTGCTTTGTTTTAGATTCTGTTCAGAACCTGAAAGCGTCTGCAAATGCTTGGGATTTCAGCTCCCTTGAGGAGCATGTGGAGTTGAAATTTAACTCAGCATTTAATAAACAACAGAGCAGATAATCATGATGGTTAAGTGAAAACAATTAAATGTATGCACTCTCTCTTTTTTCCTCCTTTCCCTTCTTACGTGGCATCTTTTGACATCTGGGTCAGAGTCCAGATGAACCTCAGAATAAATCACTCCTTTTCTGACTTGTGGCCTCTTTGAATCAATGTGGTGTGTGTTGGTCTGATTGTGTGCCTAGTTTTCTTCCTCCCTATTTGGTCCTTTGTTAAACAACTTCCTGCTGTTTTTAAAGAAGGGCTTTGTTCTGCTCTTAGCCCCAAGCCCCTGTAGTCTTACCAAAGCCTCATTCTCTGGCCTCTGTTCATTTGCTTTCATGCTCAGAAATTGCATTTTCCACATTTTGCTTCTCCTTCCTCTGTTGCTGATGCTCAGTCAGTGAGTAGTTGTTCCACTGGTGGAATATTACACAGATAAATGAGATAAATTGCAGCATGTGTTATTTTCATCCTCACAATTCTCCTCTCCTTCTAAATATATATATAGATATCACAATGAATTAATAGAATAAGCAACCCAAATAAACACAATTTTTACCCATAAATAAAGCAGAAGTTTCTGTAGTTTCTTGTTGGATTTTCTCTCTCTGTATAGAAATAGGTATCAGATATCATGGTGACGTGTGGTACTGCTAACATCCTTAGACACTAAGAGACAAAATAAAATTGCCATATTTTCTAGAGAAAATAGTCATGCACAGAATTGCTGTTGTCTTAAACTTCATCAGTGTGTTTACCTGTGATCCTATTTAGGAAAGACTGGATGTGAAATTTAGTGAAAGATGAGAAGAGCCTCACTGTCAAGAAAAGGGGCTGGTAATTGTTTAGTGTTTAATTGGTGCCTAAGTGTGATGGAAGAGAATGGTACAGTATGGTATTAGTAGTTCCTCTGCATAACTATGATGTAAAAACTGAGGTGTGAATATCTTCAGGAAATGAAAGACATACTTCTGCTTTCTTATATGGTAGAATTTCACCTCTGTATACATTATTTTCTTTCTTGAAATATCTGCATCGCTGAAACAGTTACTTGCTTCTTTTCACTGCCCTGTTTGCACTTCCTAAGATGAAGTTTAACCATCTTTTTTTTTAAAGGGCTGGTCTGCTCGCTTTGGTTTTAGGTTAGATAAAAGGATATGAGGGAGGAAGCACATAATGCAAGTATAAAATGGATGTCCTAGGATGTAAAATTGCACTTTCTGAGTCTGAAGATATTTTATTGAATTAAAATCAGTCCTCTCCAAATTGTATTTCTTCTGAATAAATGAATAAATGTTGAGCATCTAGCATAAATATGAGTAGACTGTATAATGCTTTATATTCAAGAATGTTTGTCTGACTTCTGATGTTCTTCAGTGTTATTAATTCATGTTAGGAAAGTAATGGCTCATGTGAAAATCATGTTAGAAAGCTAATATGGTACGTATGAAAATAGCCCGTTTAAGTTTATTTCATAGCATAGCAGAAGAGTATGGTAAGCATTCTCATATCAAGAAACAGTATTTATATTTACTATAAATACATCTGTAGGTGTTTCTCCAACAATGAAAAGTGAATAGGAAAGTGTATCTGCTTCAGACTACAGACTGATGTTTTCCTTTCTTCTATATAATCATTAAGACTTAATTTAAGATTTTGGTAATTTTCTAGAAAAAAAAAATCAGGAAGAATAAATGACACAGATATCAAACATTTTCATTAAAGAGGAAAGAAGATTAGTTCTGTGTGGTTTGTGTTGGGTTTTTTTGCTTTCTATAATAAAAGAATCGATTTGTGCTCAGAAGAACTAAGTGCTGTTTGATCAAAAACAAAATCTCTCAAGCTTTGAGAGACATCACAATGCTTTCTACATTTTATTCTCTATTGTTTTTGCTTTTCTCCCTCTTCTTAACAATAGAGATGCAGCCAGTGTTGATTAAAATTTAAGTCAGTGTAATTTCACACATTACGATTCTTTTTTAACTAAACTTCAGGAGATTTAAATATAAGGAAAAATATTTTTCAGTTTAACAGTGATCAGACTTCAGTACAAGTTGCCTTTACAGCCTGTAGAGTCTCCATTCTTGGAGATGTTCAAAGCCCAGCTGGACAAGGCCTTATTTTAAGCAGAGGGATTGGACTCAAGATCTCCAAATTTTAGTATTTCTTACTGTGGTGTCGTGGAAGAGCTTATCTTGTGTACTTGGAGATAATTTTGTAGTTATACTGGGTATTTAGAATAAAAACTCCATATATAAACACACGTATATCTGCTAATACGTGTATGTGTATTCATATATACACGTATACATAAAGTGAACTTATTACCATACAGTTCTTCAGATTATGACCCAGATCTTCTATGAACTGGTCAAAACAGGAAAGATTAGTAAATTTTGTCTTTACATTTTGAGATCAATGTGAGTTGTTTAACTGAAAATGTTTTGAAGGAGAACAATTATAAATAATACATTTGAGATTATATTTATAGATTTAAGAATATGTTCTACATTTAGAGGTGTATGCCTTTCCAAACATTGTATTCTGATTGATGAATTTGCTTTTTTTTTTTTTCCTTTTTTTACTTTGTATCCAATGGCTTGAGTATACAACTAATATACCCATTTATTATCTTCCACAGATCTGAAGAGGGAAGCCAGTATTTGTCACATGCTGAAGCATCCTCATATTGTTGAACTGTTGGAGACATACAGCTCAGATGGAATGCTTTATATGGTTTTTGAGTTGTAAGTTTCTCTCTTTGATTTTGCTTTCTTTGTTGTCATTTGCTAAAGAGAGTCTTTAAAGTATGTCTGCTTCCACCTGCTTATTTTGTAGCTCAGAAGTTTTGAATGCTGTGAACATAGCCCTTTCAGGCATATACAATTGTTCACAGACAAAAAAAAAAAAACAAAACTGTCCTGTTGTCTTAAGTGGATAATACTAGTTTCTTAGTGGCTTCTTAAGGACAGACCTGCTGTTCATTTTTTGCTGCTATGTCCCTAGTGTGGTACACAAGCAAATGAGTTAAAAATCATTGAATCTTATGAAGGGCAAAGCCACGAAGCAGAAGGCTAACTTGTGCATTTTCCACGTTCAGTTTTCCTTCTCTTCTTTGTACCTGCCAGCCCTTGTTCTGCTGGTCCGCTGATATGTATTCTCAGTGTAGGGGGATATGGGATAATACTGCCTCAATTTCTCTTCTTTTCTTCCCTTATGTTTTCTGATGCATTTGACCTGCTTATATTGGAGCGTGCCACACCATGGCAGCGTGCTAGATTGTATTCATTAGATAAAGAATCTGACTTGAGATATTCACTTAAAGAATAATTTTCATGTTAGTTTTACTTCTGAGGTACAGAGGAAATTATGTGGTAACAGCGGAAAAAAAAAATGCAAAGCTGAAGATTGTTGCTTGGACTCTTCTGCTATCTTTTAAGTTAATAAACATGATTTTTCTTAAATAATTGTTTTTTTTTTCCCCTCTATAAGTTTTGTTTCAGTACTGACTTCTTTGTTTTATGTTGTAAATCACAAAACATGGACCAAGAGGCTTTCATTATTATGAAATAAAGCACACCTTGGGGAGACATGATCTGACAATTAACAGGATTTTCAAATGTAAAAAAGTTTTGCTTCTATGTTTACCATGCCAGGAGCTTAAAAATATGAGCTAAAAACTAATTATTTTTTAATGACAAACCTATTATAATTTATATTTGAATACATAAAAAGCAGGTCTGAACAATGAGAATTACTACACCAGTGCTGTACCTGACTTCAGGCCACATGAAAGAATGAAATACAAGTCTAAGTTATTTGAAGAATGATTGGTTTTTAGCATCTCGTATGTCCTCGTCTTCCCTGAGTGCTACTAGGCATCAATCTTTTGTAACAAACAGTGATAGAAAATGAGATAGTAGGAACACCTGTTCTCAAAATGTAGGAGGGAATGGGAGAGCTGTGGGCACAATGTGTGTTATGCTGGAGGGGATGCTTTGGTAAAGTGATTTAAAAGAAGACTGTTTTTAGTGAAGTAAGGCAGCATTGTCCAAATTTTTTAGAGTGATATACTGTGTAATTATGACCACAATAAGAAACTTGTAGTTAGTAAAAAAAAAAAAAAAAAAAAGCATCTGTGTAATTGTTTCTTTCCCTCATACTGCTTCCAGTTCATTCTGCTATTATTGTAACAAGTTTAACTGCTTTGCAACTAAGTTCTGTCTAAAGTATTAAGGTATATTTATTGATGGCTAGCTATTCTGAAATGACAGAGAAGGGGCTGATAACACTGCACTGCAGAGGAGACGGAAGCCCAGCCAATGGCAGGTTATTTTTGGACTGGTAGATTCTTTGCATTAAAATTAGTTCAGGACCAGCACATGAACCAAATGCAGTAACCTAACCTCAAACTTTGTGCCATCAGTTGCACAGAAATGATACATAGGTCTGCTACTGCTTCATAAGCCATGAGCTGCTAAAATGACCCTGAACATCTCTGAAATCTATAGTTATGAAAAAGTACAAGTTAAATAAGCAAACATGTGTATCTAAAGTGAGAAATAGTACTGCTTGGGAAAAAAAAAATACTGCCTGCACCCAATCTTTGAAACTTTAATCCACTTTAAAATAAGTGGATTACAAAAAGGCACAACACATAGAAGTGCTGTAGAATGTGGGCAGTAGCAATTAAGTTTAACAGCAAGAAAGAAAGTTTTAACAGCATTCATACACAAATTCAAGCCATCACAGGTCACCAGTAGGTCCCCATTAGCTGTTAGGTGAAACTGTAATAAATCACGAAGATACGGTTGACCATAATAGATGTGCAGAGTAGGAATTGGACAGTATCCTAAGAAATCTTACTATTAAAGTAAAATTATTAAAGTATTTAGAAATTTATTATACATTAAAAGAGGGAGAATGTGCCTATGCCAGATTGTTTTCAATACGCCCCTCTGCTGCTCCCCGGAAGGGCAGTGGACTCTCCCTTCAGAGATAGCTTGGAGGTTGTAGAGAGCTCTTACACCTAACACTGCTAGCTCTAGTTCATACCTTCCAGTGCAGTTTTCTTTCGCCTTCTGTGCTGCTATTTGTTGACATCTCTGTAGGAAGTATGTATGGGAACTGTTGAATCAGGGCCTGAACCAGTGATTGATCACCTGAGGTGAGCACTGAGTCAGCCGCAGGAGCACAGGTGAAGGCAATGCACTGTGTGACCGGAAGGGATGCAGTCTGGCTCCACCTCTCCCAGACCCCATGTAAGGGCTGACCACCACTAGGGGAGGAAATCTTGTTGGAGATCCCTCCCAAGTGGAGTTATTGGCGAACCTTTCCTAATTTACTGGTTGTCTTTATACCATCTAGATAAGCCATACAAAAATACACTGTCCACCTTCATTATTTTGTGTGGGTACTATTCTTTTTGGGTGTTCACCCTACGAAGTGATCCATGATGAATCTCGAGTTAACTGTGATCTTTTACCTAGTGAAAGCGTGTAGTCAGTGGAAGTACATTAAACATTTTATAGCATCGAAAGCCATGAAAATAATCTTAAAGTGTATGTCTTTCAGAGAACGAAATAATATGCCTAACACATCATTTTTAAAAATTCTATTTATAAAATGGGGAAAATATAAAATCTATTTTCTTTAATATTTTTTTTTCTAATTATGTGATATTCTAGGCAGTGCTGTCCCTGTCACATAATAACATTTGCTCTATAGTTGGTGTATGTGGAAGTAAACACTGTCTTCGTATTTGGAGTATAACTGCTGCATTGCCTTTTATATTCTGTTGGTTATTTGTTTCTCTAATGACCATTGCTCTTTATCAACAAGAATACTGTGAGAAGGGTCAGCTGCCTTCGGTATTTCTAAAACAATGTAAATACTCCATTTGAAATATCTAAAAACCATGTTCTAGATTTACGGATACGTTGTCTGCAATTTATCTTCAGTATAATCAAAGTCTGTGAAATGATGGTGCTTACCTTTCATACTGAAGAGCTCAGACGTGATATTCCAGATATTTAATATCTGGTTATTTAGGTGAGGCAGTGACACAGGTTGTCCTGATATGGGTTGGAAGCCCCATTCCTGGAGACTTTAAAGGTTGGACTGGATGGAGCTCTGGGCAGCCTAATCTAATAGTAGGTGTCTCTGCTCATTTCAGGGAGTTTGGACTAGATGGCCTTCTGAGGTCCCTTCCAACTCTAAGGTTTCTATAATTTACATAATATTCTCTTACCGCTGTGTGTAGGTGCTCCTGCTTTTCATGATGTATTCTAAGTTTTGTCTCTTGGGATGTTAATCTCATTTAACTTTGCAGTTAGGCTGGATATATAGTTTCATACATATAACTATGGAGTTTCAACTAGATAGCATACATAAAAAATGCTTGAGTTTTAAAACCTCAAATTCAGAAAAGTAGTAATTTTAAATGCTTACAGTTACTTGGGTTTATGATAAGCATATGCTAATGAGTATTTAAATTATGGTTGCTAACAGTGAATTATGGTACTTTGTTGAAGCATTAAGAAAAAAGGGAATGTTATCTATTCTGCATTGTTACAATACTCTGAAATAGAATAGCTCCTTACCTTACAAAGTGAAGACTTGTTTTCATTATTTCACTTCATTATGTTAGGATTGATGTTCTAGTTTTATTTTTAAATGTAATCTCACCTGTAGTCCTTCATCTTTTATATGACTTTACTGTAACTTTATCTTTCCATACTTTGATAATATGTGATAAATGTTGATAATATCTGGGATAAAAACAAGGCTTGAATGTTAACTTTTAAAAATAAAATAAAAATAAATTTCTACCTTTTTTCACATCAAAACAGGTTTCTGTGATTACAGAATGAAAATAAAGGTTCACATGCTTCTAAATCTAAAGTTCAGGCCAAATGCTCAATATACCCAGTGAAATGAAATATTTTTAAATTCTGTACACTTAGAGAAGTCATTAATTTAGAGATTCTCTCTGTCACAATTTCAGTTGTCGAACAATTTAATCTGAGGTGTCTTTACATGTGCAGTTTTTCCCTGTGGGCAGAAGGGGAGCCCAAGGTGACTAATGATAATTTCAAGAGCCTTAAGGCAACCAAATTCCACAAAGTATTAAAAGTATTCTGGGCATCAAACACTTTGACCTAAAGACAGTTATTTTTGACATGGTAAAATTGATGTTACGATTGCACAGAAGGATTTTTTAATTTTTTTTTTTTGGTCAATTAGTGATGTGGTGCACATTTTTAGTATATTGTAGTCTGGTTTCTTGTGAACACAAAGTTTAGTCTTTTACCTGGTCTGGGAATGCCATTTCTTTTTTCATTGCTGATCATGATTACAGTCAAAGGAAGTGACAGGAAAAAGTAAAGACAACTTAGGCTTGAGGAAAGCTATATCTGATTTGATATTTATTTCATTCATTTGATAAACAGGAGTTAACAGAAAACAGTTCTGATCCCGAAACAATAGTCTGCAGGTTTTCCTGGTGATAAAGCAAGCCTCAAAAATCAGAGGATGTTTTTCTTGGATGAATTTTTGGTTCTTTTCTAGTAAATAACAACATTTGTCAGAGAAAATGAAAATTTGGTGCACTGAGACTCTTATGCATTGAAATGTCTATTACAGGCTATTGATTTTTAAGTTGAACTATTCTAACAAAAGCTTTTAACAAAAGCAAACCTAACTGATAGAAGCCATTATAAAATGTTGAAGCATATAGTATTTTCAAGGGTTTACATAAACCTGAAGTTATTCACACAATGTTGCTGTATTTTGTCTGTCCCCATGATACTGGCTGACATGGAGATTTTCACATTAGATTGAAGTCTGGATTAAAGATTTCAAGTGAAGCACAGTAATCGTTTTGTACTACCACCAACACTAAAACCAGTGCTGGATCTTTTCTGCTGCTTAATCATTAGGTTTGACCATTGCAGTGAATTGTTTCTATGCATACCTATTTAAAATTACTTAGACCTCCTAAGATCACCTTCTACACTGAGATATAGGAATTGAATATTACTCAGTGAGTACTTTGTTATTTGTCCTTTATCTGTTATTCTAACTGTAATAAATATAGGTCATCTGCAAATGCAAAGCTATCGTACTTCAGTATTAAAATACAGAACTCCTCTGGAGCATATCGTACATTCAGGGTGCCTCATAGAATCAAAACGGATTTTAGCACTGAACATGACTCAGGAGTAAACTTGCTGGGCAGGCTGAAACTGCATCAGGTTTGCACAGCATAGTAGAGAAGCACTGTAGGTGCATACTGATCAGAGCTATAGAAAGAAACATTCATCCAAACGGTGCTTGAACCTTGCTAAAACTATGGAAAAATCAACAGTAAGGTATGGAAAACTGAGGACCGTGGTTGGTACTATTACCTGAAACAATTCAGATGTGTTGTTCAGGGAAGATTACTTTTAGCTCACTGTTCAGAGTTGCTTTAGCTGTTCCCTTTCGATGTGAACACCGGAGGTTGTCCAAGTCTATTTACATAGCTTCTTGAGTGCCCTCTACTGGTACCTACTGATTCTCTTTCAGATTGTGCGTGCTGTAATTTCTTCACTTTTTCTTCAGCTTCTGTCTTCAGCATATGTTTATCGTTTTGTGTCTATTCTCATAGGTTTTAATTGAGCTCAGTTTTTTATTCCATTTTACTGTTACAGTTTTCACATGCTTGATGATGAAATGCATTAAAATGCCTTGAGGTTTCCTGGATTTTCACTTTTTCAAGTACCTCAAAAGCTTAATGCTCTTGTGTCACATGTCTTTCGGTTTCTGCAGTAAAAATGTGGTTTTGATATGCTGAGTTCTTAGTCTGTTAATGGACGGTGGTGTTGCTTGTTTGCCTGTTTCATAACTGAGTCTGACTCCTGCCTTTGCAACCTCATCTACGTATTTTCATAAGATTTTCAGTTAAAATTCAACAACATTGGGGTGATACAAGCTCATACGAAGAAACATTTATCCTTAAAATTAAGTTTGTCACTTTAAAACATTACCACTGATGGTCTGCAGCCACTTTTAATATCACCATAATTTAAACTAATAGAGAAAAGTAGGAAAAAAAAAAAAAAACCTGCCACCTATAGTTAAAAGCTGTAAGTGAAGCATGCTTGTATGTGTTCATGGGAGGTGGAAATACATGTTAAAGAGAGATTCTGATTATAAGCACCTTGTTTATAAGAGAAGTTAATGACAAGGAACAACCGTCTTGACTCTCTCTGTCTCTGCAGCTACTGACAGTGCTAACAGCCTCGTGTGCTGCTGGATCTTTAATGATCAGTAATTCCTAGCAGGTTGGAGTGGGAGAAGACTCCAAAAAGGTTTTGCTGCTTCATTAAAGTAGCACCTCCTAGTTGTAGTTAATTGTACACTTCATATGCTTTGTAACACAAGGCATTGCTCAGGTTTCAGTTTTATTTCCCATCTGGCTGAAATAAATTGCTGGAAGAGAGGGCTGTCAAGGAGGCTGGTATGAGGTGTGGTTTTTGGGTTTTTTTTTCTGAGAGTTAAATACAGTTTTACACTGTTCTCATTGAACCTGACCCTCTTACTGCTGTATGATACCGTGCATAGCACAGTACAGTGTATTATCTGAGTGATATTCAGTTAGCTGTGTATACACACTAGCTTTATGAAATTCAGGAAATCAGGAAGAATGCTAGAGAGGGATATATTGATACAGCAATATGCAGTCATTGTTTAGTAATCAGTTTGTGAAGTTTGTTTTCCTCCTTGAGTCTTTGGTAGAGAAAAAATGTGAGAAGACTGAATTTTGGGTAGTGCTGTGTAGATCCAGGAGCTGCACTCAGTGATCTTTTGTGGGTCCTTATCCTTCAGAAATCTATGATTCTAAAACTGAAACTGGACAGCGTTACATTTTACATTCCTGCAAGTGCCATGTTTAGTGTAAAATACAGTACATGATTTAATTATTCATGTTAACTCTTGTTACTCTTCCCTTGCCCTATCAAGCAATGAACATTCCAAGATATGCATCTGCGGTATGTTACTTACAGGAGAAAGAGAAGGAAGACCATTATGCTACATCAGGCTGCTTTGGTTTTAGAGAAATGGTAGTCTGTTTTTAGCCTAAGGACTGTAAAAACAATATACTTGAATCTGCAATTGTTACGCTACTCAGTTTGGGAGGTTGGATTATCAAAAAGACTACAGGCTGTTATAAGAATTAATAATATAGTATTTGCGGTGTCACAATTTTCACAGAATCACAGAATTGTAGGGGTCAGAAGGGACCTCTAGAGATCATCAAGTCTGGGATGCCTGCCAAAGCAGGCTCCCTTTCAAGTACCTTCATGGACACTGTGAGGTGTAAAATATCTTGATTCCTAATTACCCTTATGAGAATGATAACTGGGAAGATTGTGCAATGTTTCTGGAATATTTTTGAAAGTCACTGTTTAAAATACTGTTCAAGTAAGAGTTTTAAAGTTTTGAGAGACCTGAGGGAAATGAAAAAAATTAAGCTGTGGCAAGCCATATGGTATTCGATAACCTTTCAGATGACATTTTATTTAATAATGCATTGCATGTGAATTCAGACTATTTCATACAAGGTTTATAAAAGTGGAATAAATATATATTTTTTTAAGCATTTGTATGTAACTGGTTGTAGTTACATGTCTTAAGCACATTTCCCTGTTTCTACCTGCAGTATGGATGGAGCAGATCTGTGTTTTGAAATTGTGAAGAGAGCAGATGCTGGATTTGTGTACAGCGAGGCTGTAGCCAGGTATGTATTCTAATTTTAATTAATTCCACGGGATGAATGGAAGAGAATGGAATATATTGTTGTGAAACTAATAACTAAAAGTAGGAATACTATAAATAATCCAATTTCCAAATCTGAATGTTTATTACAATAATTAGCATAATGAAAGAATTTAAAAAATATTTTGTCCTTACTAATTTTATATTTGGGTGAGAATATTGAATAAAATAGTATTTTACATCCAATATCTAATTCTCTGTCTTTGTCTTTTTATGGATCTCTCCCATGTTGGCATTAAGTGACTTGGCCTGACAGGTGTTACTTTTATTGGTTGTACTAGATGGACCCTTTTCTTCTTTTTTATATGATTTCATGTGTAGTCAGTTCAACTTTTCACTGTCCAGCTGAGCTAATGTCGAAGTGAATATAAAACTGTAGGACAGCAAAACTTCATGTCCCAGTGATGTGAAAACTGAACTCAAAGCACATGAGATTCTGTATTTGCTTTTCTAGGCACTTTAGATTTTTAACATCGCAAAAGCTGGAAAGTGCTCTATTTGAACCTCCTGCTTGAGGCAGAGTCAGCTCTACATTTTGGGTCATGTGCTTTGTCAGTTTGATTCTAGAAAGCCTCCAAGAACAGTCAGTCCGCTGCATCTCTGGACAACATGATCCAGTGTGAGTGTAGTGGTGTCCCTTTAACCACCCAGCATCTACTGGTTCAGTGTATGGCAGCTAAATGTATGACTACTGTGGCTCAGTTAAGGACTTGGCTCCATCTTCTCCATACCTCCTCTTAGGTATGGAAAGGCTATTACAAGGTTCTCCCCTAAGTTTTGCTTTCTCCTGTTTGAAAATCTTCAAAGATTGAAACTTCACAACCTATCCAGGCAGCCTGTTCCTATGCTGCATCCCTCTGACAATAAATAAGTTCTACCTTGCATTTGTATGGAACTTCCTGTGTTCCTGTTTCTACTTGTTGCCTCTGTTCCTGTTGTTGCTCATCACCAAAAAAAGTCCACCCCCATCAACTTCACTCCCGCACTTTAGACATTTATAAATTGTTAAAAGATTCCTTCTCAGCCTTCTTTTCCCCAGGCTGAACAGCCACAGATCTCTCAGCCTTTCTTCATAAGGGAAATGCTCCAGCACCAGAACTGGGCACAGCATTCCAGATGTGGCTTCACTAGGGCAGAGCAGAGAGGGAGGATCACCTCCCTCGACCTGCTGGCCATGTTCTTTTTAATACATGCCAGAGTCCCACCAGGGTCCCGTTGGCTTTCTTGGCCACAAGGGCGCACTGCTGGCTCATGGGCAACCTGCTGTATGTCAGGACACCCAAGCCCTTTTCCACAGAGGTCCTTTCCAGCAGGTTACTCTCTAACCTGATGAGACACAATGTGATAAATATGAGTAGAACAATTGAGAAACTATCCTAGAAATTTTCTATGTGTAAAAGAATATTAATATCTTACGTAACATGTACATCTCAAATTAACATCATCTAATGCATTTAACTTTTTCAGAGAGTTAAAGACAAAAAACGATTTCTCATTTTTATACTGACCATATAAAATAAGTTATTGAAATCTTCTACATCCTAAAACTGACCAGATCACAAAATGTCTGAAGTTGAAAGGAATTTCTAAGGGTTATCTACTTCAGCCAATCTATTAAAATCAGGACCATATTCATTTGGATTATACTGTCTCCAAGGATGGAGACTTGACAACATCGGGGCAACCTCCAGTGTTCAGTCTCCCTCACGGGACACACAGGAGAAAGAAGCTAGTCTTCTATCTGTATCAGGCAAGTCAAGATCTTGATTCTGTCCCATTGCAGGTAAATCAGGCACTTATACCACTTTTTTTCCTCACTTTGTTTCATTATGAAAAAATTAAAGAGTCCTGAATCTTTCATCATGTGAAAGAGTTATTGAACATTTGAAACATTTATATAATGGAAAATTCAGATTTTTCTTTCCTAATTTTCACTTGGCTTCAATCCTCAAACCTTAGATTTTAGTATTCATTAGATGTAAACTGTCTACTGAACTTGAATGCAATTTAGTTGGTTGATAAGTTTTATATGGTTAGACTCTTTAAATGTAGTTATATCTGCGTAGTAATTTTTCCTGCAGGATTGTCATTTATCGTGTCTTTGTTTTTACAGTCATTACATGAGACAGATATTGGAAGCTCTACGTTACTGTCATGATAATAATATAATTCACAGGGATGTGAAGGTAAGATATGGGATTTTTTCCCATCACTGTATTAATACAAAGTACTAAATGTTGGTAATCTCTCTGAAGGAGAGGGAAGGGGAAGCTGTGTAATAGAAAACTAATAGAAAACACAGACTATGAGTCTGTGTTTACTTTTATTGTTTGTATGAATTTATCATTAATTCTTTCAGTGTAGAACATCTAGGAAGTCTTTGTTACATATGCATTTGATTGCAATTACCTTGAAAGTCATTTTGATTTCTGGTTCTTGAATATTCATATGAGATGTGTTTGCGTTTATTTTCTCGTTAGTAAAATGTGTGTATAAATTAATTGCGTGAATTAAACTGGAATTGGTAGATTAATTACATCATTTTGACAGCACAGTGAAGTTATCGAATCATCTAGACCAGAGTTTTAGAGATAAGTGCATCTTTAAATGCTAGAATACAGGTGGTACTACCCACTTTTTGTGAACAGTCCTGAATATTTATTATTACAAGAACAAGTTTGAGAGGAGAAATACAGGCTGTAAGAGTACTTTAAGACACTTGCAACTTTAAGAACATTTTAAGAACAGTCTATATACATTCTATTTTTGAGTTAGTGAATTTTGTAACATTTAAGTGATCATTTGTGGAACTAATTTATCCCAAAGCATTATAGTGTAAGTAATTGGAAGTTTAAACCTAGGAATTTTGGTTTCTCTCTTCAATATGAATACACATTATTTGTTCATTTTGTTGTCTAAAATAGCTTTTCCTTCTTCTCCAAGAGTTTGCTTTTATCCAAGCTGAATCAAGAACTGTAAGGCCATAGAAATGGTAACAACCTCTGATAGTGCAGTTTGAGGAGTTCTAGTGATGAATTAGACTGGCAAGCTGTACTTCATACTTCTACAGAGTGTTTTTTGAGGGAAGAGAGTGTGGACACTGAACTGAAGGTTTTCTTTCCAGCAGACATTTCATCTTGCATGCACAGACATTGCAGACCTTTCACTACTAGTCTCTTTATCCTGTCCAAGGGAAATTATTCCATTTAGTAGGATTTTCTATTTTTTTAAGTTTGGTATTCTGAAAGTCATTTCTTAATCACTGATAGAATTTCTGTTCTTGTTCTACTGTGAAGGTTCTGAATCCTTTTAGTTGTTTGGCTATGATACCGTGTGAGAATTTTAGAATGAACACTGTCATTATGTAACTTTGTCTTCCTGAGATCTGTATTTCTTGTCATTGGACTGTGCCCTTGACCAAAACCATATTTCAGTTTCAAGGGCCCTATTCCTCAGGAAAAAAAAAAAAAAAAAAAACGTAGATATTTTTTACAGCTTATCCAGTATTTGAAAACTTTAAAACCACTGTTTTTATTGAATGCCATCCTTAGAAATAAAACTATTCAATTGTGTGAGTAAGAATTCTTTAATCTCATGTCTGAAGTATGCTGAACCATGATAAACAGTTTAATCTTGACAAAAGCTGAGCAGAAATATTTTAACTATAAAGTTTGTGTGTAGAATATTAAATTAACTGCAGCATCCCAGCTCTAGATGTCACTGTAGACAGTCTTTTGAAAAGAAGTAGGGTAAACGAACAATTTACAAATTATCTGAATGGATGGAAGTGAAATAAAAATCTGAAAGGTTGATACAGACATTCTATGGTTTTGCATTTTTTCCTCTTACATTTTCTGTGAGTGTTATTTTAAACTGCAGAATGTTTGATCTTGATCTGATCACTTGTCTTTCATCTGATAAGGAGAAGTTAGATTAGGAATACTTCTACTTCAGTCTGCTGTTGTCTGATGCCAGAAACTTTTCTGTTTTCTTTAAGCAACAAGATGAACCAAAGCTGACCGCAGCCTATGATAACTTCTAGCCTCATCTCCCATGCCACAATCACAACATGAAAACTCTCACAAGATGGCCTCTGCTTCCCTTAATTTCCTTCCCCTTGTGAGACAAGACATATCTTGAGTTTCTTTATCTTTTGCCCCTAACATCACTTAAAAGTTTTATAAGCTATGCCCTTTGCCTTATCTTTTGGTTAATGTGGTTCTACTGCTGGGTGCTGGGTTTTTAGAAGCAGTTATGCTGAGTAGTGCTACCTGCTGAAAATTTAGACTTGGCCTGCCACAGAGCTCAACATCTACATGGTGGCTACCTTCTGTTCTTGAAGTTTCATGTATTCCAGTCACTTTCCCTGCCATTCAGAAAACTTACATCTTGTGATTGATGAGCTGGCCACCCTGCAGCATATTTTGAAGGGGTTAACTGGGGAGGAGGTAGACACTCGTTGTCTTTTGAACCCTTTGTTATATGTTTGCTCTAGAATTTTATGTTTTTGCTCTAGAAGTCAAGCATTTAATTTTTTATTGTGTAATTCTACAGTTCTCTAGTCTGCCTTGGTGAGGCATCACCTGGAGTATTGTGTTCAGTTCTGGGTTCCCTGTACAGAAAAGACAGGGATCTTCTCAGAAGAGTCCAGCAGAGGGCTAGGAAGATGATACAGGGCGTGGAACACCTCTCTTACGAGGAAAGGCTGAGAGACCTGGGTCTGTTCAGCCTTGAGAAAAGACTCAGAGGGGATTTACAGATTTACATCTGTAAATATCTAAGGAGCAGGAGGCAAAGGGACGAGGCTGGACTCTTTTCAGCACTGTGTGGTGATACGATGAGGGGAAATGGTCACAAAGTGAAGCACAGGAAGTTCCACACAAACGTGTATGGGAACTTCTTCACAGTGCAGTGATGCAGTGACAGAGCACTGGCACAGGCTGCACAGAGAGGTGGTGGAGTCTCCTTCTCTGGAGACATTCAAGACCTGGACGCCTACCTGTGCAACCGGGGCTAGGGAGCTGCTTTGGCAGGGGGGTTGAACTCAATGATCTCTAGAGGTCCTTTCTAACACCTGTAATTCTGTGATTATTTCACAATTCACCTGATAACTTCTGAGTTAACACCGGAATGACTAGACAACACAAGAAGTGCGAGCTGCGTTTTGCTGAAGTATTTAGTTCTCTACCTTTTCCTCATTCCTTTTTGTTAGTTGAGATTCTTCCTCTGTGAACTATTCCTTCAAATGCTGAACCAGTGTATTACTTGATTTGCAGGTTCTCAAATTGCCTGTACTGCATGAAAGTTTTTTTTTACTATTTAATATGAAATAAACTGCCTAATGCAATTCAGAAATGTAAAGGAGATATCGTCTTTAGCAGGCTCCATAGGAAAATAATTAAAGTATGTATTATTTTGAGGTACTATATTGATGAAATGGGATTATACCACAAACTCATAGTAGTTCCCAGATTTGCATCCATTTTCTTGCCTTTTTGGTAACTGCACCGCTATGGAACAAGTGGACTAGAAAAGCAGAACAGTAATTACTTAACCCTATACTACCACCAAAAATTGAATACTGAACTTCTGCTGCAATGAGATCCCCTAAATGTAAGGAGGGACAGAAGTTGTGGGTTCTTATTTTGGGCCTGTGCAAAAACAGAAGCACACTGACAGTAAATAGTTGTCATGTGGACGCCTACCACTACTGATCTAAACATGATACTGAGCAAATTTAAACTGCTTGGTTTACACCTGGTTTGGATATCTTGTCCTTGGTTTTTGCACAGTGCAGTGCGCAGCCACACAAACCGACCTTAATGCTCGAGAACTCTTCAGCATTTTGCACAGTTAGACACTGAAGCTGCCCACTTAAGGTTTTTCCATAGGTCGTTTGCTAAACATCACAAGAGAATTCTGTAAAATAAGCAAGTGATTAATTCTGTTCTTATAATTAGCATTGTACTAAATAAAATAATATGTTCCTGTGATTTACCTCTCTGTTGAACTTCTGCAGAATACAAAGCAGGTGTCAAATGATATGAAGCAAGTGATTGGACTTCTTAAAATAGCTAGTATTCTGTAACACTTTCTGCGTTCATTGGACAATTCTTCTTGATCACATATGAAAGGTTGGGGAAAAGAGCACATTTCAAGAACGAATTCAAAACCACTTCTGTTTTGCGCTCCTTTCATACTGTTCATTGAGAATGTGTTGTATACCAGTAAGTAATAACCATTTATGCCTCTCTAAGTAAACCGTAGAATTTACCTCACCAAGTTAAACTAGGAATGTTGAAATTCTGTGTTGTTGGTTTTTTTGTTGTTTTTTTTTTTTTTTAATGCTAAATAGTACTGGAAGCTAAAAATAAATGCATGTATGCATTTCATCCTTTCTTGCCTCACTTCATGTGCATTCAGATAGCCTACAATTTTATACGACTTCTGTGTTTTACTCACTCTTTTGCAAGTGGTCTGGGTTTAAACACTGTTGTGAAGGAAGTGCTTTCTGGAGTTACCATGTGTTAATTCAAATTTGAAGTGGTATAATTGTGTAACAGTTTTGAGAGAGTAAATGTTGGACTTCAACCTTGCAGGCAGCTCAGCACCAAGCAGACATTTGCTCACATTGGGATGGGAGGGGGAATTCAAAAAGGTGAAAGTGCAAGAAATTGTGGGTCGAGATATGGACGGTTCAGTAAGGGAGGGGAATAATAGTAATAGAAGAAATGATGCACAGTGCAGTTGCTCACCGCCAGCTAACCAAGGCTTAGCCAGTCCCAGGGCCTTCTACCTAAAAACTTCTGAGGAAAAAAAAACAACCAAGCATGTTAATCTTGAATGCATTTTGTGGTTCTCTGTGCCTCCTTCTTTAAGCCTTTGACATGATTTATCCATTCTAGAGAATAAAAAAAAATCAATGCTTTTCCTTTCTTATTTTGTAAAGAAAGCCCAGAAAATCAGGGAATAATAGTGACTGATGAGAACTATGTCCTCAGTTTCACACTACTTTCTGCCATCTCCCTGGATAAATTAGATAAAAAGTACTGCCCATCCATCAAACATAAATGTATATTTCTTTACATGGATTAAGTGGCAATGCATAGTTCAATGAATTAATTACATGTGTTCATTTATAATGGCAACTGTTGATTTAAAAGCAAGACTGTATTAAAAAAGATGCAAGTAATGTTACTGTTTTATTTAAATATTTCCCATTTCATCTAGAAGTCTCATTATAGCAAGTCATAATGAGTTGACTGTTAGTAATATTTTACTAATGTCTTTCCATGTTACTTCATATTGGTGGGGTCTCTTCAGTGAAAATATCAGCTCTGCGTTGGTGGTGTTCAGGTGTGGATTTTTTACATAGACTGTACAGACTTTTCTTAAATGTTTTATCTAGCAAAAAGGTTATAACTGGATCTATACTACACCTAGAAACACATAGACAAGTAAGGAAGTTTTTAATTTCTACTAGATAGTTTATCCTTGAACAGTCATCTTCTGGAAGCAGTACATAAAATATGGGCCTGAAAATGTGATATGGAAGAAAGCAGACAGTTAAAATTACCTGGATGACAAGAATGTTTCTTTTCACTGTTTTATAAATCAGATGTTTTTGTCCAATGTGGGTGTTTTTTTGTATTTTACTCAGATGTCTGCTAAGGGAATAGTATGATAACAAAACCGTCAGAAAAGATAGAAAAAAACAAGCAGTAGCAAAAGAAGCTGCAATTTTTGAGGTATATTCACCAATTTCTACCTTCGTGTTATAACACGTGTTAAATATTTGCTCCCTCCTTGCCTGAGCATCATATGTTATAGCTGCTACCGTTATGCACAACACAACAAGCCATATAAAGATACAAAAATATTTAGCAAATTTTGGCTGACGAAACTTTTGAAGTACGTGTTTGTAGAGGTTTTTGGTAACTGTTTGGGAGTATCGTGTGTCATTATTTTTCTTCAGTGTTGCATACTGGCTTAAAGCAATTGTACATAACATGGTAATTGTAACATACATGCAGACGTGCATAACAATAGTTCCGAGGTGATATGCTACTCTACATACTTTAGAGCTGTATGTCCATTCATTCCCTTTTGCAAAATAGCCAGCCAGAAAAGGCATAGTGCTGCATACGAGTAAATTTGCAGTGACGAGATTTACCAGGTAAATATATTGTGTTCTTTTTGTGGTTGCTTGCCTTGAAAATACCCAGGCAGTGAGAATATTTCCAAAGCTGCCAGTAATAAATAGGAAAGAGTAGATGACTGGTAGAGCCACAGTAGTAGCTAGCGATGGCTGGAGACCGCATGTTGAATTTCTCATTTATGCCGAATCTTCTTGAATAAATGGTGAGAGCTGAAACATATTTAAAGGAATTATTCTTCTGTAATGTACATCTAATATATTTTTTTTCCTCTTTTATTTTAACTGTTACTTCTTCTCCCCTGCTTTTCATTGTTACCAATTCCTGATTTTACTCTGGGGTTATCATTTTCAGTTTGCATGAGGTTACTTTTTGAATGTTCTTTCACTAACAGATTTTTGGAAATAAGAAAATGAAGATGACTTGTTTAAAAAAAAAAAAAAGTACTGTGCTTGCAATCTAATAAAATGAGGAAACAGATGTTTTAAGCTGGGGTCTGATAGTAACCTCTGTGGTCTTGAGTTATTTCTCAGTCTTCTAGAACACTTGTAACCTACTCTGGAAACCACTTTGGACTATTTTAAATAAGCAAAATAAATGCAAAGCATTTCTGTAATTGCAGAAATGCACTGGAGAATCTTGTACCTGTATTTAAGTAAGAATTAAAGAATTATACTGTGCATGATTCTGGAATCTGGTTTGATGCTTTTTTTTCTTTTTTTTTTTCTTTTCTGACGATAGTGTCTAATATTACTTTCTTAGGGCTCCAAGCTTAGGTATACATTTTGCATAACTGATGCATTCGTGAGCACTTGAAATGATTGCTGAAAAATTTGATATATTTCCAAGTTCAGTTTTCAATTTAGTCTTCATTTCCAGACAGTAAGCAAGAAATCAATTCTAGTTGGTGTTTAAAGCTCTGTAAAATGACTGCATACAAAAAGTCTTTGACTTACTAACCAATAGGAGAGATTATCATGTACAGGTAGAAGTTCAGTAAAGTGCAGCTTAGCTTAGTCCTTATAAATGCATTTGGAAAAAAATAACTGATTTCTAACTTATATATTGATAAAAAATTTTTGAAACATCAATAAGCAAATTAATTCAAATACCATAAAGGATTCTTTGTAACTATAATAAAACACACAGCACCAAGTTGATTAAATCAGAAAAAAATGTAAAAATTATATTTAAAAATATGCTATATGCCATGACTGCCAACTTGTGAACTAAACCAACCTTTTTTGTAGTTGTTGAATCTCTACCTAAGTCCCATATAGCTTGTTGAAGCAAAATGTATTAAATTATTTTATTACAGTGAATTGCATTCACAAAGTAATTTTTGGACTCAATCCTTTGGATGTCTTATGATCATTTTTGTGTGAATGTTCAGAATCAAAGAAGTAGCACTTTTAAACTTACCTGTGCAAGCTGCAGATGTCTTCCTTTGGAGAGGGAATTTTATTCGGTGTCCCTTTTATCTCTACACCAATGCAGTGAAAAAGGATGGTATTTAAATCTGGAAAATACAGTTAAGAAGAATGTATTTGTGGCATAAATAGGTTTTCAGAATGCATCCTTTTCTTCTTCAGTGTTGGAAGGCGGCTAGATGCTTAAATTTCAAAGCAAAAGTTGTTTTCTTTGCAGAAAGTCTTTGAAATTAGGCCAGGATATGACTCCATTAGAGAATTTGAAAGAATGCAAGGTAGGTGTGAGAAAATGATTCTAACAGTCCTTTGGCCATGTAATTATTTCACAGAAATTCTTAAAATACTTTTAGGGCGTGGAACTGTTGTTACTATCATGCTCTTTAAGACTGCCCACTTCCCAGAATGAAACAAAAAAAAAGTGTGTGTTTTGTCCATTAGAACTTTCAGTGCCATTTAATTGTTCTTCAGATCCAAGAATTTTCACAGAGCTGACTGTCCTTGAATTTCACATGCAGTAATGATACTGATGTATCCATGTCTGTCCTCCTATCAGTGACAGTGAACAGATCACATATGTACAGTCAGATGATGGATTCTGTAGAAGCAGTTTATAGCTGATTCACTCTAAGCTTGCTAATCGATCAGGGAATGGGGACTTGGCTTGTTTCCAAGCAATATGGTGTTTTATGTAAGTCATCCAGAAGTCAGTTTCCTTCTTGCAGAAGAAGAGTTTAATCACGATTCAGTCAAACCCTGCTTTGGGCTGCAGAACATGAAACTTCTGAATTTACACTTCTGTGATACATCTGTGGTTGTCAGATACGGCTTTTCAGAAGTGGTAAGTTCCTCTATGAGAATAGAGGGGTTCCATATAAAAACTTACTTGCTTTTAGTATTGTTATGTTAGTTTTGCTTTACATTTAAGCACTCACAGTGAGAATCCACTTTAGGAATCTACTATGGATTTAATTGTTCAGTCTCCTTAGTAATTTTATTCATTTTGCTGTAAAATGATAGACATGTATTCTGTCTACCTTTTTAGGCCAGATGATTTATGTCATTTAAAAGTAAATTTAAGTGAGGGAAACTTTCTTGGAATATTAGTAATTATTTTGTAGTACTGTGATTCCTTTGCATGCATTTTAGTTGTTCTTCTCTAAGCTTTACCTTTTTTTTTCTTTTTCTACATTTGAATAGAAAACTGTATTAAAATCTGTTCTAATGGAAAGATTCTTATAGTAATTAAATGTCTAATAGTCTCTTCCAAAGTCTTAGAAGTCCATGTTTCTGTGCTGTTTATCCAGTTTTAGACACAAGAATACATATCCTGAAAATTTGCTAAGTGGAGGCCATGGTCTTATGCCAAAAAATGGTGTGCGCAGTTTCAATTAGCAGGGTTTTTTGTTATTATTCAAGTGGTTATTACTTGTAGCCTGTTGTGTTTGTAGTTCAATTACCATAATTCTTGCTACGTGAGGAAATTTTGCTTCCTTTTTTCTGGATTACTGTATATTGAATGGATTAATATACTGAATTACAGTCTATCAGACTTCATTTTGCAACTGAATAGTGAGATGGGCAACAAATGAATGGCACACTATGAGTAAACAAAAAAAAAAGTCATTGATTCCAAGCATCTTCACTATTAGGGTAGTATAGTATTTCATTTGCATAGCCTACAAATTGCTTATTTAATGAATTTACTTGTTTATTTAAAATATATTTGATGATATTCAAATAGTATACATGCATCCCTTGTGCAATTCACTCTTAAATTCTTCATAACGATCTTCATGTATTCTCCTCACCTCAGTTATTTATATTTTTAACTCTCTTAAACCATGATTGCTTATACTTGTTATTAGATTTTGTATACTAGTAAGCAGTGTGTGCTACCTTTTGTCATTTTATGCCAACAACCTATTCTGTGGCTCAAAATCACAAAGATGAGGAAATTCACAGTGGGGAAGGTATTTCAATTAGCCATTTATAACTGATACCTGACTAGATTATGTAATGCAACCATGGGCCACATGAAAACTGCCTCTCCCCTCCTGCTGCTTGGAATTTGATCTATTGCATAGGTGTCCAGTGTGCTGTTTTAATATTTTTGTAGACCTCTTTTTAATGTTTATATAAAAATACAAAAAGAATAAGCAAAGTTTTGTTGATTATGTATGTGAAATACATTGCATATTTTATATGCAGCCCAACATACTTCCTCTTCACTCAGTGCAGCCAGGCAAGCCAAAAGGTTGGATGCTCCTGATTGTATGGCATTTAATACCAGGATAAGTCTCTAAGAATGCATTGACTGTGGCAAATGTGCAGTACGTGTTTTCTTTCTAAAAGAAAGTTTACTATGTAGCTTGGATAGGCCTTTGACTTTCAATTCCTAGGGTGTGTGTTTGTTTTTGTTTAATCATTAAAATTGAAAGTTTATTGGTTGTATAAACTTCTAAGATAGATGGACTAATGGTGTTCATTTTCAGTTGGTTGTCTAGATGCGGGAGAGTTGTTGCAGGCTGTCAGGAGAAATCTGCGGTGACTGGAAAAAGGGAAACATCACTTCCATTTTTACAAAGAGTAAAAAAGACAGACTGGTAAACTAGAGGCCAGTCAGCCTCAGTGTCATCTACCTGGACTTCTGCAAGACCTTTGACAGGTTCCCACACCACGACCTTATCTCTAAATGGGAAAGAGAGATTTGAAGGGTGGGGATGCCTACTTGTGCAACCTGGTCTAGAGAGCTTGCTTTGGCAGGGGAGTTGGACTCGATGATCTCTAGAGGTCCCTTCCAACCCCTACGATTCTGTGATTATTCAGTGGATAAATAATTGGTTGGATGGTTGCAGCATGAGATCTGTTGTGGTCCAAGTGGAGGCCAGTGGTGAATGGTATGCCTCAGGGGTCTGTCTTGGGACCTGTGCTCTTCAACGTATTTATCGGCAACCTAGAGAGTGGAATTGAGTGCATTCTGAGCAAGTTTGCAGTTGACACCAAGCTGAGTGGTGTCATTCACAATAGAAGGAAGGGATGCTAACAAGAGAGACTTAGACACGCTTGAAACGTGGGCGCACATGAACTGAATGAGGTTTAACTAGTCCAAGTGCAGGGTGCTACACCTTAGTCTGGGCAATCCCAGATACATGTACAGACTGGGGGAAGAACTTGCTGAGGGCAGTCCTGCAGAGAAGGACTTGGAAATCCTGGTGGACAAAAAGTTGGGCGCAAACTGGTAGTATGCCCTTGCAGCCCACAAGGCCAACTGTGTCCTGGGCTGCATCAAAAAAGGGGTGGCCAACAGGGAGAAGGAAATGATTGTCCCCTTCTGCTCTGCCCTCATGAGGCCCTACTTGGGGTGCAGCATCAGGCCTGGGGCCCCCAGCACAAGAAGAATATGGAACTGTTAGGACACAGAAGAGGCTGCAAAGGTGATGGGAGGGCTGGAGCACCTAACCTGCAAAGAAAGACTGAGGAAGCTGGCTTCCTTCAGGCTGGAGAAGGCTCTGGGAAAACTTCATTGTGGTCTTTTAGTACTTTAAGGGAGCTTATAACAAAGGCAGAAACTGACATTTTTACCTAGTTTGATAGAGATAGATCAAGAAGGAACAATTTTAAGCTAAAGGAGGTAGATTTAGACATTAGGAAATTCTTTGCTCAGGGGATGGTGAGGCACAGATACAGGCTACCCAGAGAAGCTGTGGATGCTCCATCTCTGGAGGCATTCAGGGCTGGTATGATGGAGCACTGGGCAGCCTGATATGGAGGGGTGGTACTCAGGTGATCTTCAAAGTTCTTGCCAACCCAAGCCGTTCTATGATTTTGTCTGCCTGTTCATAACTTTTCCTTGAAGGTATGGCCACCTGTTTCCTAGCTCTTTTCCTGGATTAATTATGATCAGGATTTTAGCTGCAAGTCAGTGTGTGTATTTATGAATGCTACTCTAAAAATAATGCCTCTTATTTTATTATGTTGGTCCCTGAGGTCAGAGGCAAATATTGGTGGTATAGAAGTAGAGGTTGAACTTTCCTGCCAATATCCCATTCCATTTTTTAGCCGTGTGACAGATGGCATTCTGACACAATGGCATCTGACATGGAAGTGCAGATAAAGCAAAGGTGTGTCGTTGAATTCTTCCATGCTGATAAAACTGTACCCATTGACATTCAGTGATGCTTGCTGAATATTTATGGAGACCTAACTGTGGATGTGAGCAGAATGAGACAGTGGGTTGGTGCTTTTCAGCAGTGTTGACAGTGATATGAGAAAGCCAGTCATATTCTCGACAGCCATGCAGATTTTTTTTAAGCACGATATTCAGGTTCTTATTCATTGCTGGTGAAAATGCACACATAATGGTGATGACTATGTTGAAAAATAGTGTTTTGTACCTTAGTATTTTCTCTGTCAAATAGTGTTGTTGTGTTCTTTGTATCTCTTATAGTTTCCATAGAAATAAATACGATACATTACTTTGGGAGCAGTCTATGTAATACTGGAAGAAATACTGACTAAATCGAAGTTGTCTAAGTTCATGTTTTAAATCTGCTCAGCTTGAATCAAGTGCTATGCTGAATCAGTGGATTTAAAAATGGATGGCAGATTTTAATTTGTTCTGTGTTAGACTGTCTTTTTGCTGTTTGTTGGTTTATTTTCAGTAGCTTTAGAATTGCCATTACAGTTCAGCAGAATAGATCCAAAATTTAAGTTCTTATACTGTCTGATAAATTGTGAGAATGTGCAACATAACTGGTATTTGTAGCATCCTTTGTGATATAGAAAAGGAGTAATATTGCACCCAGTTATTTGGTTGTCATTAAATAAGCACAGTTATGTGCTCTGGGTAGTTGTTTTACATAGAAAAACAGAAATGAAACGATACCTTTTAAGCTGGAAAACATAACTTGACAATGCTTAGAAAAATCATCTTTCAATGTTTTTAGACTTCAGGACTTTGATGCTGAAAACTTCACTATTTGTCCGTGGTGAAATACTCTGTGCAACCTCCAGAGGTCTCTTTTACTATATTTGTTTTTCAAAAAATCAGTAGCTGTGTATTGGTCGTGATAGTTTTTACTTTTATTTTCCAAAAACAGTTTTTGACATGAGAACTGTACTGATTATTGTAGATAAACAGGAAGCTTTCTCTGTGGTTTTCTGGCACCATGCTGTAACTTGTGTATTTTCAAGTTAAATATTTATAAGAGCTTTTTAGCTTTCCTATGTGGCTCTTAACCTTTTGAAAAAAAGTGAAAGTGCTAAAGAAAAAACAAATCTGAAGCGTGATTATAAAGGCAAAGCTGTTGTACAAAAGGTAGATTTTCTTTACTGTAAGCTGGAAAGATTTGTCTCCAAAATGAATTTCTTGCTGGTAAGGAACATTGTTAGGTCCCCTGTCAGGTATTTTTATCAGACTTTTATAGTGTTGTTGACGGTATGTATGCTGGCATCTTTACGTAGGAGATGTTTTGTGGGAGAAACCGTGGGTATGTTTTTATTTTAAAAGCACACAGTCATCTATATAAGCGTTTTGAAATATTCTGAAGTAGTTGACCTTGCTTTTAATAGGTGCAAAGGTGTACTATTTGTCTCTGTATGCAAACTTAAAGGAACCGGGACTCATCATTTACAGCAAAAATCAAAATAACTTCTGAAGGCAGCTTACAAAAATATAAGCTTAAAAGTAAACCCTAGCGCTTTTTTCTTCCTCATTTTATATCTCGTTTTTCAGTTGTTTGAAATGGCTGACTGCCATTTCTCTTCCACTCATATTCTTATATCTGTACTTAACGCTCTTAACAATGGAGTCTGAATGTTAAGGCTTCTTTTATCTTCATCCTTTCCTCTCAACTATTCCCACCCTCATGAAGTCAGTGAACAACTTCCATACATGGATTTTTCCTATCAATTGGTATTTACAAGCAGTGAATGGTAACAGCTTTGTAACACCTCTGTTTTCTTGGATTCTCTTGCCAGGGTGCCCTCAGTAATAGGGAATATTTCTAAGAGATGGAAAAAAGATTAGCAGAAGACTCTCAGCCTTACAGAAAATATGTTAAAAATATATTTAAAACATTGGTTTCTTTTTTTTTTTTTTTTGTATGCATTATTTATGCTCTGCAATAAAACTCTTTCTACTCACCCTGATTCTCTATGTGCTTTCAGAGAGAACACTAAACTAAGGAGTCTGCACATAAATGTTCCGGTCCAAGGAACAGTGTGACTCTTACTTATTTATCAGTAATGTATGACACAGTAACGTAATTTACTTGTGCTTTCTTGTGCTTTCATTGTCTGATATTGTGAAAGAAGTCGTTCAGTTAAAGTTCTCATTTGGGCTATAATTTTCTTACCTCATAGAAGATACGAACCTACAAGTTCCGAAGGTAGTAAGAGTGAGTTTCAGTGTAGAAACAAAAATTGGTTATTCAAATCAGTTACAATTGGATATGTTAATAATTCATGTTATTAGCTTGATTCTGTCATGCAGTTTTGTTTCATGGCTTATGCTATTCAGAGTCTTTAAAGCATGTATTGTACAAATACAACATCACAATCAGATTTGCTGCTTGACATAGGAAGAAGAATGAAGAGGATGGAGTCTGGATTATTTAGCAAGTCTTGTTTTGTATTTTATGTTGAAATTCAACAGAAGATTCAATAAATTATTGTAGTTGGCCCTCCGATCACTTAGGAAGCATTGCTAAGGTGAGAAGTAGCAAACATGGTAACACTACTGAAGTGACTAATGATAGGGTTACCTGAAATGTCACAGTATAATTTTCAGCAGAATTCCCAAGAGCTTCAAGATTCTTTGCACTTCGCTAATATTGGCTAGCAGTGCCTGCCGTTTATGTTTGGATTTTGTTCAGTAGTAATTGTTTCCTACCTGACAGCACTGTCTAGTTTCAGATCCTGTTTTGAGCCAGTTGATGCTTTGGGCCTTTGATGTCTTGAAACGCATAACAAATTTGCACACCTGTGAAAATCTATGATGAAGTATTTTCACTTATTTTGTTGCTGTTTTGTTGCTGTTGTTCTATCTGCTATTCCTTTGATATCAGATGCTGACAAAGAGCATATAGTTATTCCTGTTTCCCCTTTTATGTGCCATACCTGGTGTTTCAGACTTACTGTGTCCTCTTTCAGGTTTCTGTTTCTGAGCTGAAGAGTTTGTTTTATGTATTCTACATAGAAACTGAGTCATATCTAAGTTACACAGTATCACAACGATGACTTCTCAGTTTTTCCTCCTAATTTTAAGGGTATCTTTGCTGTTTTATTGCTGTTGAGCAGAGTTGATATCTCTTTTTTAGGTTTGATCACTGAATATTTGCCTATTGCTTAGAAACTTTGTCGTCTGCTTACTCTCATACATTCAAGATAGTATTCACTGTATCTGTAAATGAACCAATTTTGATATTCTTGGGTAATGTGCTGAAGAAAAAAAAATTTTTTTTTTAAGCTTTATTTCCATTTTTAACTAGATCCAAAGTAACAAGTAGCATCTACCATTCTAAGTTCTTTAGAACCTTTTGTGAATGATCTTGCTACAGTTCATGTAAAATCATTATCCCCTTTATCCTGGTGATTCTCAGTTCTACTAGAGAGCTCTTCTGCTAGCTCCTCCATAACAACACTGCTAGAACTGATTTTATGGATTTTATGGTAGATGATTTTCCTCAAGCAAATTTATTCACTTTTTCCCTGGGTACCTTATCTACCCAAACTTGCCTAAATTGTATTTGTCTTTGTAGGTGCTTCAGTTCCTAATGCAAACACTGAACTGCAGCTTCTGAAATCTCTTTGAAGTTTTGGGTCACACATGCTTTTCATTCCTTACGCACAGTGATTAAAGTGAAGTAGTTTATGGTCCTGGGAATGTATTACTCTTTACTGAGTAAATCTTTTTGTTTTGTTTTGTTTTGTTTTTAATTGTCTGTTGATATTATACGTGGCTTCTGTGTAGCTCCTTCCCCACAGTATGTAAAGAATGGCTGTAACAGAGAACACACTTCCTCTTAAGAATACACTTAATCGCTTTCACTATTAAAGTTGTAACAAACAAGCCTACATAACAGTGTTCACATAATGGGACAGAATCTTAACTTGCTCTACAGTAGTGACATTTTCCTCTTGCTTTTTCATGAATTTAGTCATTAACAAAATAAAGCTTTAGTAAGCAAGTAACTCTTACGTAGTTTACTAAAGCATGTCTGGAATTCTGGAGTGGTGTCCATGGCTTGCAATCCTTTTGGTAAAATTTCGAGTTTCTGCTGAGCACACTCTTAGGAATCCCCACCCCTTTTTGTAAAAACAAACAAATAAATAAAACACATTGAGTAACACACATAACCTAATCATTATATTTTGATTTGACAAGATGTTTTCACCCACTTTCAGGAAATGTGGTTTAACCCAGCAGGTGGCTCAGCCCCATGCAGCTGCTAACTCACCTCCCCCTATAGTTGTTGGAGATGATGGGGAAGGTAAAATTGTCAGAATTCATAATGAGGTAAAGACAATTTACTAGGTAAAACAGAAGCCACACATACAGGCAAAGCAAAGCAAGGAATTAATTTGCCACTTCCCATTGGCAGACAGGAGTTTAGCCACCTACAGAATAGCTCATCATGCCTTACTATCTCTTGAAAGACAAGTGTCATCACTCTGAATGTGTCCTTCTTTATCCCAACTTCTGTTGCTGATCATGACACCATATAGTACAGGACATCCCACTGGCCAGTTTGAGTCAGTGTCCAGGCTCTGTTCACTTCTTGCTTCTTGTGCAGGGTCAGTTCCTCACTGGCAGGGCAGCATGAGAGTCAAAAGAGAACTTGACTCTGTACAGCACTGCTTAGCAGCAAACAGAACATTGGTGTACTATTTTCATCACAAATCCAAAATGAGGGACTATACCAGCTACTACGAAAAAAATTACCACTATCCCATCCAAAACTAGGACACTGAAGTAAAACCACATAAAAATTAAACCGTGATGATATCTACCGGAGGTGAGGTGTTATACTTGCTTTGTTCAATAGGAATTTTGTAACTAGCTTCTATAAAATCATAATATTTTGCTGGATTAATAAAAATCAGCATATTTTGTGATAGATTGAGTATGAAGCTGGGTGATATATTTGAGAAGTTACTGATAGTCATATTAAAATCAAATTCCTTCAAATAACAGGAGCAATATTGCTTGTATGTGTTAAGCATAATAGAATCTTCTTTTACAGAGCTAGTGTCTAGTTAGTTCATCTTTCTGGATTCTCATGCTAAGCATATAAATTGTCATAAATCAGTCATGTCTGTTTGCCTGGTCTAACAAGGTCCATCTTCAGTCCTCCTGTTTTAAACAACCTTACAGTTTAAAGTTCTACTTTGCTGCTGAATCCACAAACCTGTAGACTAGGTGGTTGATCCTGAAAAAATATCAGAGCTGATACTTCCAGTGTTCTTAATAGCTAACTTTTCTGCTCTGCTCTCTATGCTGTTTTTTCCTTCTTGAAATACTTTCAGTAGCTGAAGCCACTACATTTTTTGCTCAGAGTTTGTAGGAAATCCTAGCTGGCTGAGAATACCCATGTGTCATCTCTCCTTCACAGATTTCTAACACTGCTTAATGTTTCCTCGAGTACTCAACCTTGACGTTCATTAAAATGATGAATGTATAATAAAGGGCTTAGGAGGCTTGAATATTTTAATTTTGTTATTTAATGAAGCAAATCTTCAGTAATTATAACTGAATTAATGGCAACTGTGTTCTTCACCTTATTTTTGAGCCACATGCATTGCTAAATTCTGAAATATTTCACTGCAAAAAATAGTTCTGTAACTATGGTTAAATGCCAATCACTTTAAAACCTGTTAAAGCAGAAAATACATAAAGTCTTTAATGAATTCATATAGCTCTTTTGAATAGGACACATTACTTCTGTGAAATGCATGTGTATATACACAAATTGCTAATGTTAACATCTGTATACAAGATTCCTTATACAGGCTCAAACCACTTTGTGGAAATCTCCCCAAAGACTTAGTGTTCTAGGTTAGTCCCACAGAAAGTGTATGAGATAACTTGAAGGAAGTTTCCTGTTTTGTTTTCTTGGACAAACAAGAGTGAAGTACTTCTGAAAAGTTGCTTCTCATTTTCACGAACAGAAGTATGACTTCTCATTTTGTACCAGGAAGAATGAAACAAGGTTAATATCCATTGATGTGTCTTAAGTTGATGTCCTAAAGTGACAATGAGAGAAGCTGTTGTCTGTATACTTGATTAAGTCAGTCTTCTTCTTTACAGAACTTGAATGGGGAGTGGTTGCAGATAATCGCTCTTGCGTATATTGTCCAAGTTTTATTTCTGAAGTACTTTCCAGAGTCAGACTTGAATCGCCATGAATTCTCCTACAAACAAGTTGGAGTACAGTCTTACGTACACTACTCGACATTAGGAAATACATAACTGGGTCTAAGCAGCTGTTAAAAGATGAAAATATGAGCATAACTTCATTGCATGTGTGAATTATTCCCTTCCAGTAGCAAGATGGATTTTGTAACTGTGATGTAATGTAGACAAATCGGAACACGTGATATGGAACAAAACATATGGTGAAAATAATGAGTACAATGAAGGAATTCCTTGCTGTCTGGGTGTATTTTACTGCGTTGGGAAAATTGGCTCTTTTCCTTGAAATTTTCAGTAGGTTCTTAGCAATTTTAACGTACGAAAGTATCAAAAGGAAAAAAACTGTCCAAAAAATGATGACAATAATGTAATTTAAAACTGCTTCTGTCATTGCATTCTTTTTATTCCGATAATGAAAGCACAAGGTAGAATTGCTGACCTCACTCCTAAAGAGAGATGGTGCAACTACTAATAAAAACCCTATTAGTGCAACTGCCCACACAATGCAACAGATATGTATACTTCGGGTAGTAGTCAACATCTTAGGTCGTTTCACAGACTTATTAATTTTTACATAACGATCTAGGCTAATTAGTCCCAACAGTACTATGCTAATGTACATGTTCATGTAAAATAGAGTTCCTACAATTTTGCATAAAATCCGTCCAAACATCCACGTGTTCTTGTTAATGTGATACAGTATTCGGAAGGGAAGACAGAAGATCAGCAATAGGTCTGCAACGGCTACATTTAACAAGTAGACTTGGATGGAATTCTTTTTCTGGTGAATAAACAGGAATGCAAACAGGGCTACAATATTTCCAACCAATCCAACAACAAAAATAACAGAGTAAAAAAGTATGAGGGCGAATGACAGTGCGTCATCTTCTAAGGAACAGCTTGCATTGCATTGAATTTCTGAGGCATTCGTGGCTAGATCAGTTTGGTTACTCCAAAAGGCTTTCTTAAGTGGGAGAATGGTCAGTAAATCAGCTGAAGGTGCAGCCATTTGTGAGGGTTTTCTTAGTTGTTCTGTCAGGATGCAAAGAGAAATTGTAAATATTAAGTTGCCACAGGAACACTTTTTGCATACAAAGCATTTATGTAATATGAATAGCACTGAGCCAGCACTGTTATGTTAGTTTCTTTTTAATTATTTGTATCTTTGTGTAAAGTTAGGTAGTTTTTCCTTTTGTGGAATGTTTATAAGTCAAGATTGTGCATGGAAACTGATGTTAACTTGGAGGTTACATTAATTCAGTAACAGATTGTTTTTGCATGTTTATAAAGTTTTTAATGTCACTGAGAGTATATTTTTCACCAGGAAGGTATAATCTGGAAGATAAAAATCAGCATTGACTGAAGAAGGAAAACCAAAGGAAAACACTTGATCAGTATAGCAGAACAGCAGTTAGCTATTTAGAGAGGTTGTTACAACCAGTTATTAGCAATACATTTTCTTTCCATAAATTTGTATGCCATGGTGTTGAAAGATTATATGAATAAGTTTATTTAGTTTTGGGGTTTTTTTGTTTTTTTTTTTTTAGAGACGAGCTAATATTCCCCTTATCTGAAAAGAACTGTAAAATTGTTTTGGAGGCTCTAAATGTACATTTCCAGTGACAGCAACAAGGGAAAAAAAAAAAAAAAAAAAAAAAACCCAGGTCTTAAAAATGTTTGACTTGGATAATGCAGTGAAAATTGCAATGTTTTAGATTAAAAGCTTAGTAAAAAGTGATGTACAGAATCTGAATTATTGAGAGGATATTAATAATGAAGTATTATAACATCTCATCTTGGCTGATCTTAGAATTACATTAGATGTGGGCAGTCTGTTCCAGTTTTACAAGTACAGCTGTCTTTTCATATTAGCCGCTTAGTATGGTATGGGCTAACAGTAATTATAAAAATTTTATCTGGTTAAAAAAATATGGTATCTTCAAATACACATTGAAACCTCTCTATGTTTTAAATGTTATGTTTATGTTGCTTCTTTGTAAAAAATGCTTGGCGTCATGACTTGCATAATTAGTTACATCTTTTAGGTGAATAAGGACTGGAAAAAATCAATTAAACTGCAAATGCATCTGAAACACAACTTTTAACTATCTTAAGTTTTGTCATCTGCAAGTAGGCATGCATACTTAAGCTTAGAAATATTTAATTACTTACAAAGGTCATTGGTACCTTTGTAATTAAAAGAATATAAATAAGGATTTGTTTTATCATATCATAAGCATAAAAAAGAAACCACTTACCATTTGTGTTTTAAGAACTTCTGCTGATTTTGAAAACCACTGCTGAAGAGAGGGAGGAGTAACGTGTATGCATGTCCTCTTATTAGAAAGCTGGAGTACCAGCTTCTCTGTGAAAGCTGGACAATCAGCTGACGCGGTGCAATTAGCCACAAGGGGAAGTTTGAACTAGTGTTGCAACTATTTTTTAAAGATATTTTTTAGGTAGCAAGTCCCAGCTTATTGGAAAGATTGACTTTGCTGTTAACTTGGACTTTGCTGGATTGAGGTTGTATCATACAGTTTTACTGAATTTCACTCTGAGTTGGAGATTGGGATTTTTCTCACAGAAACTGTTTCTTGTGACAAACCTCAGTGTCTTCCTTTTTGATAAGCAGTTATGTTGGTACTCCATGTCTTGATACCGGCATGAAAATAGTACCACTTCTTCAAGATTCAAGCATAGAGTGAAGAAAAATGAATACCAAATTGAAGTGGCACATTTTCGTTACTCTGGCATAGTTCTCATCCATCTTGCTGAAAGTGAGAAATCTGAGGTTGATTTTTTTTTCACTTAAACTAGCAGTGATGATACATAGATCACTCTGAAAGTAATGCCTCCTGCTTATTTGCAGGAAAACCGCATCAAATACAAAGAAGGCAATAACAACATTTGATACAGAAAATTCTCAGCTACAAAACACGACTTTTCAACATACTCACTATCATTAGCTATGCATTTTTGCCAGCAGTGAACAATAGCCTGCATGCCATGCTTGTGAAAATTTGCATCTGTGGAGGTGACTCACTGTGGCTATTATCACCACTGTGCTCACATGTACTACTTGGTCTCCATAAACGGTCAGCAAGCATCAATGAGTGTCAGTGGGTACAACATTAGTAACATATCATCGGTCTGAGAATCAGATTTGTTTGGGACTCTGCAAATTTCATTTGGACATTTAAACAGGCTCAGGTTGATGTTAATCTGTTATCATAATTTCATCCTGATACTTAATAGAACAAGAAGCATTGGGAAGATTTGTTCATGTATTTTCTATCAGTTATTAATAGTCATGTCACAAAATCTGAGTGCTTTACCGTAACTGTTAAGGAAACATCCAAGGTAACAGTTCATGACTCTTGGTAAATGCATAGATTAGACTTTGGGTAAGATATGGTTTTATAGACTTCTAATATGATAATTACAACTTCCAAAAGTTTCATTAGCTGTAGGTGTTCTACAAAATGACCATCAACCTAAATTAAAATCATACAGTACAGGTAATGCACACAACACAGAAGGAATTTATTTATGGATTCTTCCACAGCTTGATTAGTTGTCCATGCAGGGAGGTTGTAATTGTGCTGTTCCAGGTTTGAGCAATTTAGTTATGTTACTCCCAAACGCAATCTAACCTTAGATCATCTGCATAGTGAGCAGCTGAGTTCACTCAGGTTCTTTGCAGGACAGATGTAAAAGAAACTTAAGGCAGCGTATACTTACCTTCTTAGAGGAGGAAAAATCTGAAGATATTCTGAAGATAGGTAACCTATTTGAAGATCCTTGTTTTGCAGTGTAAGCAGTAACTTTTTCTCACGAAGTAGTGTACAGGCAGATTTGACATCCTTTCAAGTAACAGAGCTGACTGTGCAAAGGGAGGCTCTGTGTAAATGTAGGAAGTCATTCTATATTAATCACAGTATTACTACATTGTATTTTTAAGTAGACTTTGCCTGTTGCTTCCTCTCACATCAGTAACCACTCTACCAAATAATGCTATTATTGTATTAGTATGTGTTGCATTTTAATATTATAAGTGGAAAAACTGTAGAAAATAAAAAATATGGATGACTTTGCATGGAATGCAGTTAGAAACCTAAGCAGTTTACCCTGTCACTTAATAGAAATGTCACAACAGTGTTGTTTCTATGCAGCTGGAAAGTGATCCTACTGTGGTTGGGGCTTGAAGTGTAAAGAATAAGATCATAGACATCATTGACACTGTGTCATAGGGCAGGATGTATCTACTGAAGAGCTAGAATAGTGTAAAGCATAAGAGTGAAATGTGAAAATAAAAACTGACACCAAGAAAGAAAATGTCAACATTTATTATCTCCGTGTTATTGCAATTTTACTTTGTGTTCCTTGTCTGTTAAGTCCTGAAATGGTTTTGCTATGCCTGGGACAAGTAAAAAGGAAGCCAATGGAGAGGATCTCATTCCAAACATATTGCAAATTAAGAATTTCTTTAAAAAAAAAATCTAACTGTTTGCAAATTTTTGAAAGTAAATTCTAAGGTGCCAATTGTACTTTTCAAATAATATAATAATTTGCTTTTTCATTGTTGTTGTTTTCAGCCACACTGTGTACTGCTTGCCTCAAAAGAGAATTCAGCCCCAGTAAAGCTTGGTGGCTTCGGGGTAGCAATTCAATTAGGAGAATCTGGGCTAGTTGCTGGAGGTAAGAAATTGTCCTTCAAAGTTATATAATATTACAGTTTTACTGTAGAGTTCTGTGCTTCCAACATAGCCTGGGCTGCAAAACAAGGACTCAAATTAATCTTTACTAAAGACTTTGTTAACAATATATGTACACAGTATCTGAACTGCAAGAACATACTACACTGTGTGTACAGATACTGAGTAGTAAAACTCTCTAAATGTTTCTCAGCAGCAGCTCACACTGCTTTAATCAAAATTAAATTGGAAAATGCAAAATTTTTTTTCATTTTGATATAGTCCTTGGCAGAGTTAGTCCATGCTTGACAAAGCACACAACATAAATTGCCATCAAGATTGAAACGTGTGTCAGAGCATTGGCTAAAGGTTTAGTACAGCATCCTTAATGCTGCCATATGTTTTTTAGGCAATTTCTGTCAGTGTACTCTGCTTAATAGCAAAATCTTACTAGCTTTCACATGCAATCCTTTCCTGTGTTTTAATATTTCATTGTATTTATTGCATAAGACACCAATATCTTGATACTGTATATTTTTTGACTGTGTGTTTTGTTTTCTGTGAATTTTATTTCCTCTAGCTACCTTCCATATTGTTCCAGACAATAGGGTTATGCTGTAATCAGCCTGCACAGATGAAGACCCAATCAGTTTTCTGGTGTTTTCAGTGCCAGAGTAGGAGACCACAACAAAAGATTTAATTAACTTTGGGTGGGTTTTGTTTTTGTTTTTGTTTTCTTCAAAAGGGAGTGACTTCCTCTCAGTATGTCTCAGTATCTTCTTCAAAAACTCACATTTTCTTATGTAAACACTTAAAAGATCATTGTCAATTTAGCTTTTATATAATTTTTTAAAATATAAAGCAAAACCAGTTTAAGCATATCAACATGTTCCACACTCTTCTTGTAATTACGAATACCTGGATATTTCTTATTACCTACAGTCCTAGATAAGTCATTTTCTAAGAAAATACCCACTCTAAGCTGATGGCTTTTTTTTTTTCTTAAATAAGCTAATTTCTTTCTTTGCTTTTCATATTTCTCAAATGCTGCTTAAACCATTGCTTTTTTTTAGTGATAGTTCCTACCATTTTGTTTATGATTCCCTCATTTTTCTTCTTTGCTCTCTCTGAGTAAGTTTTCCATTTTTTTTCAGTGTCAGCTACTCTTTTGAAGCTAATCAGTTACATTGAACTTACTTTCAGACTACTAGCTGTCTCACCAGAAACTTGAAGTTCAGTTTAGAAAAAATTCCTGCATTTTGCCCAGATTTCATCTTTCCTGTTCTGCAGCCCCATTTATCATTCATGTATTCAACTGTCTTCTAGTTATCAGTGCTGGCCTGGCCCTTCCTTTCCTGTGTAAATGCTTTCATTCCTTTTTAGTTCTGCTTGGAGTACTTACAGAAGCTCTTTTTTTTTTTTCTTTAAGCCTCATCAGTATAATATTTCTCTGTATGCTTATCTTTTTTTTGTCTCAGTCTCTTCCTTATAAGTCTGCCTTCACATTGTTTTTCCTCTCTCAACTGTCATTCCCAGTTTGTCATCTTTTCATTAGTGCTTGTTATCTTCACCTTCAAATTCATCTAACTTTCAGGGTTACCTAGAATATTTGCACTTCCATTTATATACCATTTAATATTTTAATTCTTCTACTTGTTTCAAGTTTTCTCCTTAACAGACTCCTTATCTCTTTCTTCTGATCTTCCATTCCATTCTTTGTACTTCAAACTACATCTGGCAGTTCTTTTCCTTTCCAGAGTACTTCCTGAAAGCATAGTACTAGACACTTCCCTATACAGCACTTGCAAGATTTCATTTCTGCTACTGCACTGTAATGTCCTATACGTATTATAGAAAGATTAATGATACTGCCTATGGTAGGCTATCGGCTTCTTATAACAGATTGTTAATCAACATAATTGTTTAAGTTGTTGCTATGCCCTACGTACAAATTCTGTTTTCTAGTAAGTATAATAAAAAAATTAGGTACTACATTTGTTGATTTTTCTCCCGAATGAAATAGAAACCTTCCTTGTAGAGAATCTTGTAAACAGTATAATAACCAACCTGTTTATGTTCACATTCTTTTTTTAACTTTTTTTTTTTTAATTACTTCTCCACAACATATGCAATATTTACCCTCCAGCATGGCAATTCCCATATTTGCTGGTTATTTTCTGCCATCAAAAAAACAAAAAGCTATCATGAGATTAAGCTTCTCTTACTGTCCTTAAAAAACCACTATAATCCTAAGCCATTTTGGTTTTCACTGTACTTCAAAACTTTACAGTACTGTCTTGTACATGCTGGAAATGCAGTGTTTGCTTACCTTTGCTTATCTAATATGTATTACTACAATATCTTAACAGGATATATGAATTACTGGTATCAATTCCTATGTAGATGATCCTGATGTTCAAGAAGTGCTTGGAGTAGTTTACCTTTAAGACAGAATAAGATAGCTTTTGTTTAGAAAAAGCATGTCCTCACTGAAAGTAGTAAGGTTGTAGTGAAGTTCAACATCCCTTACTCTTGCATACAAAATCCAGCCACTCTACAAAGCTCTTCTATTTCTGTGGTGGTTGCTCTGTTTTTTGTGGTAGTATTTTTGCCTAAAATAGGAGCTGCTGGATCTAAAATATTCAGAGGTTACCAGTGCTTTTTTTTTTTTTTTTTTTTTACATTCATAAATTTGCATTTGTGCCATCTTTTTACTTAACCTTTTTGTATCAGTGCCCTTGTGCCTGACAAGATTGTGTGTAGTCCATGTCATCACATAATAGGATGGAGTTTGGTCCTTTGGTTTCTACCAAGCATACCTTCTAGGGTCAGCTTTTGCTTTATTTGTGACGCTGGGATTTTTTGAACTTAATAAAATACAGCTTCTTCCAGTGTAAATAACTTTTGGGAAAAAAAAAAGAAAAGAAAAAAAAAAGAAAAACAAACATTTGGGGATTTTTTGTGATAAAGTAAGTTCCAGGAATTGAAAGTAGGCCAGTCTCAATCTTCTGACATATGTGAAAGATCAAGTTGTGCTGTTTAAAAAAGTGTAATTGCTGTGCTCTTTCAAGCAGAGGGTTATCTTACAGAAGTATAAATGTATCTCCCGATAAAAAGATAAGACATCATACTAGATGTCATTAATGAAAATGTCTAGAATAGATTTTAGGAACACTGTAATTAAACAGCTAACAACCCAGTGGAGTTTATTTCTAAGAGAATTTAATTATTACTAAGCATGAAAAAGTTGACATAGCTGGAACTCATTTTTCATAAGACCAAAAGGAAAAATGTAAGGAAATACTTTCTTTCCACTGTGTATCCCCCGTAGCTGCAATACAATTAACAGAAACTGTGTCATCTCCTGGGCTACAGGAGATTGTTTTCATGAACTGTCTGTCTCTGAAAGACTTTTTCTTGATGTTCTGAACAGCAGCAGTAGAAAATTTTGCCAAAGTATATTAATTTGAAGCATTTAAGTAGATACTAAAAGATAGAATTATGCCAGTATACGTAATAATTAAAGATCATTGTAATTGTAGTGAAAGTCTTCTAAGTAACAGGTTGTTACATTAAGCAGTCCATGTTTTCATGGCTATGATGCAGTTGAAGTATTGGAACCTGAGAGGTCTCATACTGTAATTTCTGTATTCTTCCTTGGACAGTTTTTCTTTCATAACATGACATGATTTGTCACAATATTTTCTTAAATAAAAGTGATGGTGTCCAACTTAGCAGATATCAAATATCTTAGTCTTAGAATTATTAGCTAGTATATGGTATAAAAATCTGAAAAACTTCCATGGTGCCCATGCCAAAACAAAAGGCAGTGAGCACTAACTGGAATACAGGAGGCTCCATCTGATCATCAGTATTTCTGTACTGTCTAGGTGATAGTTTACTGGCACAGGTCGCCCAATGAGGCTGTGGAGTTTCCTCTGTGGAAATCTCCAAAAGACACCTGGACAGGATCGTGGGCAACCTGCTCTGGGTGTCCCTGTTTGAGTAGGGGTTGGAGCAGATGGACACAGCAGGTCCTTCCAGCCAGTGAATAAAAAGCTGTTGAATCCACAACTGCTCTTTCCTTCAGTTAGTACAAAATAACTGTATATAGATTCAATGGTACGATGTACTGTGCTACCCATTAAGTCTTCTTTAGCAATGGATAGTTGACTTTTTTTTATTTTTATTTTTTACTTTTCCTCATAGCAGCAAAATGTCACTCCTAATCCAGTCCAGTATTGATTTTTAGATACTGTTACTTAGCTCCTCTAAATTTCTTCAGAATTCTTAAGCTCTGTTAATAACTTTAAAGCACACAAATACAAAGTGTTCTTGGTTCTTTTTAATCTGGCCTTCTACTACAAATTACTACTAAGGTGGTGAAGGAAGGCATTACTGTAAATTTCCCTGCAAATAAGACCATGAAGTTTGGGGAAATAATGTGAAAAAAAAATAGTGTAAAATAATTTTCTCGGTGCTTTTTAAAGTTGTATTTTTATTTTTCTGATGTTGTCCAGCCCTTTTTTTTTTTCATCATAGGTTCTCAATTATGCAGCAGATCTTTTTTCCAAGGACAGGTAAATGTTTGTAAACTGAGGTTGTACACATTCAAATGAAAGTTTTTTATTCCTCTGCAAAGCAAGCACATTTCACTGTTTTTGGGGTTTTTTTTTAATTTTAATAAAAGCTACTAACCCTCTTCAAAGCTTTGCCTCTGATAGAATTAGCTTTATTTAAAAGCTACAATTGAAACTTACTGCCTCTCAGAAATTCCTCTTCACATCTGGGTTGATTTGAGACAACTTACAGGAGGCTAATGTTTTTGAAAGTCAGCTTAGATGTACTTCCTCTATGATAGTATTATGCCTGAAAAGTCCAGTGAATCAATTATTATGATTTTTCTGGATACCATGTGATCTTTGCTTGTTCATTTTCCCAGCACTAGTGTCCAGGTGCCCAGTTGTCTGATAATACATCTTTAAAAATACATTGTCTTCAGACAGTCTTCTGTGCTGAGGCTGAATTGCCTGTTTTTTAATTCTCCCCATCTTCTCTATGCACCTGCTTTAAACATCTCTATTGTCTGGAGTAATGTGGAAAGGAATTAAAAGTAACAAAGTATGATCTATCTGATGTCGTGTGTGATTCTTCGATTCCTTCCACATTATTCTGGACATCCCAGTCTTTTAGAAACTTCTTAATTTAAGAACATATTCATATTACACTATTGTGAGAGGTCAGATGGTGATGTTTATTAGTACCTCACATTTTTTTCCTAAAAATTATTTGTTCCAGTTGTTTCCTTATACATCGTTCAGATACTACTGCTGTTGAAAGACTCTTCTTCTGATATCTTGGTCATCAATCCCCTGCCTTAGGGATGACAAAATCTGATTGGGTCTCTCTATATACTCTTCTTCTTGTGGAAAGCATAGCCCTATTGTCTGGAATAATATGGAAAGAGTCATAGAAACTAAATTATCAAAGGTAAGTCAAAATTTATCTTTAGTGCTTGTGAATGATATCACATTGACACCATCTGAAGACTGAAGCTTTTTATTCACAGAAAAAGAAACCAGCCAAATTTACAATATTATAAATTTCTACAGTACTAAAATGCCTTAAAACTGGTAGACAAAAAAAGAAAAAAAAGTTGTGTATAGAAGTAGGATGTGTAATGTTTGTGCCTTTTCAGGCATTAAGCAAATAAGCTTTATGCAAATAAAGTTCTTCTTCATGGGGTGTCGTTAGAATATATCCATGGGTTTTCTTATATCTAGAATAAAGGAAAGTATATTTAAATAAAGAGAAAATTATTTTGCTTGCTGTTCTGTCTCACCTGCTTTCACAAAGGTGGAAAGCTGCTGCAGAAACACCAAAAAATGCAAGATTTTCTAAAATCTTACACTGGATTTTATGTAAGATGCAAGCTTTCTACTTAGCAACTATCAGCACAAATGGTATTTGGTTTGAAGAGTATTTAGGAGCTGTGATTTTTGCACACTTTGTTGTCTCTAGATTTTGTTTATCCTGTTACTACCCTGTAGTTACAAAACAAGAAAGATCATATCTATTTGAGTTCATACATGCACTCCATTTTGCTGAGCGAAGTGCAGTAATACTTGCCCAGATACATTTCTAAAATAACCTCAAAATCACCATTTCCTCTTCTGATGAACCCAGCAGTTGCTTGTTGTGAGGATCATAGCTGCCCCAGAAGTGACCTTAGCTTTTTAAATAGTTTTTAATATATTTTCTCACATATATTTTCTCATTTTTAAGGTGAATATTAAGGTTTAGTAGCACTGATTTTTCAGCATTCTGTGAAGTAGCATCATGTTAAATATAGAAGTCTGTTGGGTTATTAAAAAGCTGTGTAAAATGTTGCTTGTTGCTTTATTAGTCTAGTGATTTTGCTTAACATCAAGCTTTGCATTAAAATGGATTTGTATGATATACTGGTTTTTCATGAGGGAAATAAAGATCCAGTTCTTCTGCCTGGGATTGAAAATTCTTTAACTTCCAAGGGAGTAAAGGGGTAGATTTGGGATGATCTCTTTAACTTCTAAGTCTGCCGGAGTTTGTCTGTAAGAGCTGTTGGGTATTAAGAAATGTGTAACTTCATGTTCTAATGGCATAGTCTGAATGGGCATCAGATAAAACAAAATAGGAACCTTGGGATACTGAAAGGTTGTAATTTGTTCAATGTTGCATAGAAACTAAAAAATGAATCTCAAGAAGCTGTTGCACTTTTCTTGTTCTGTCAGAAAAATATGTGGGGAAAAAAAAAACGTAATATGGCGAATAATGAACAGTGCTGACAGTGGATGGGAACAGCATAAAAATGCTTGCATGTTATGTTTTGTCTGCAAACTTGATATGTGTAAAATTGCAAGCTATTTGCTTCTTGCTGATATTCAGTAGTTCAATAAGTACTTTTCTTTTCCTAGCGTAGTAGTCAGTAAGAGAAGTAAAGGAGAAAGGAAGTTTATCCACCATAAAGACACTACTTTCAAAATTTAGGGAAGCTGATTAATGCTCAATTTGACGTACTTATCCTGCTCTGCATATATTCATAAGTGCATCTGAATAATGAAGGATTTTTCTTCTAATCAATTTCTGCAAAGAAATTTTAACTTGAACATTTTACTATGGAGAAAAAGAAGCAAAAAACGTGTACTTTTGATAGTATCTTGATAGCTTGAATTACTACTTTTGTACTGCCTGTGATTAGTTCAGGCAAGATGATGCTTAATATTTGAGAACTAGAAATGAACAGATGAAAAGGAGCAGGCTGTATCTTTGATTCATATTAAGAGATTAATCTTATTTTTCGCCATTTCATGAGCATTCTGTGCATCAACACCAGCATAACCCAGTATGGTGGGTTGGCCTTGGCTAAGGACCAGCCTCCCTGGGCTGAAGTCAGTCCACCCTTTCTGCCTCACTTTCTTCTGCACACTTCTCCCCAGCTTAAGCATGGGGTCTTCTTACCAGCTGCAGTCCTCCCAGATAAGACTGCTCCATTGGTTTCAGCATGGGTATCTGCTCCACTGTAGTCTTCTCCATAGGCCAAAAAGGAAACTTCTGCCCCATCACCCAACTACCCTCGTCCTTCTCTGACCTCGGTGGCTGCAGCGCTGTTTCTCACATGTTTTCCTTCATCCGTTACACTGCTGTGCAGCATATTTTCTTGAATGCTCTTTCCCAGATGCTCTGCCAGCTTGACTGACCACCTCAGCTTCAGCCATCAGCTTGAGTCCATTTTGGAGCTGGCAGTAGAGAGCCACATCCAACATGAAGCAGCTACTGCTGCTTCTCACAGAGGCCATCCCTCTGCAGTCCTCACCCAGCACACAGTAATATATTATATCGCTCATGTAGCACGTGTTGCTGCAAAATAGGCTTTTAAAACTCAGGAGAAAGCATAGAGCCAGTAGCCGTGTGTCCAGGACACACTTCCTCAGAACAAGGTGTTCTGTTGTTCAGTTGTTCTGTGTACAGTTGTTCTGTAGGCCTTCTGTCAGTAGACCTGTAGTGTAAATGCCAACAGACAGAAACATATTGGCAAATATATATATTCAGGTTCAGGTTCACTTCTGTGACAGTACACAGTCATTTTTAAACTGTGGTAATCCCTGCAGCAGTTATTTCTGTATAACAGAAAAACGGTCCCATGCAGAGAGCACATAAATACTGGACATACGCATTAAGTAAACTTAGGATATATCACTTGGTATTTAGGCCTATTAGTTTCATTAGCTACTTGATCCAGACATTTCTATCTCTCTGAAGTTTAATAACCTCTTTCAAATAGCTTTGTTTATCCTTGTGATCTCTTCTTTTAATAATCACTTTTCTCTTGACTTCCTAGATTCACAACAGCAATTAGAAAGCCTAATAGCTTCAGACTGTATATATTTTTTCCATTCAAAAAAAAATATTTTAACAACAGCTTTATTACCACTAGTGTTTGCTTTTTTACAGTGTGTAAGAAAGGTTACACCTGCTCCAAAATTGCGAACGGGTATATCTGAACAAAAATGCCAGGAAGTTTACTACTGAAATAAACAAGACTTGGGTCAGGCAGGCTGCCTTGCGGTCTTGCAAAATGCCTTTCATATACAAAATTTTCAGACTGTGGTACACATACCACTAATGTCACATGAGTAAGTGAAGCCATATTCAAATACTTTTGAACCGGCAGCTTTTGCTCCCTCTTTACATAAATTGCCTCATACGGAGGTTGAAATACTGATACACCAATGATGAAATTTTAGGGAAAAGACTTAGGAATCTCTTACAGCTAGGTAATTGTAGGCACATGGAAAGAAAGAATATAGAATTCTCAGCATCCTTAAGCATCTTAAGCATACCAGATATATGTGTTTTCCCTTTTCATTCCCTTCCCTGTCCCCAAATATCCAAAACAGAAAGACTTTTATCCAGGCAGATAATTTTTCCCCTTTGTTTGTGAACTTAAAGACTTGCCTTTGAAGTGTATCCGTTAGGCTGGAAGGACATAAACCTGTAGACTGTATATAACTAGCAAGAAGAATTGTTAATCTTTCCCCAAGTCCATTTCTCTTTATACATAGTAAATATCCCTTGTCTTTTTCCAGTGGTATGAGAGATGAGCTAGACTGCAGTATCTCGATATTTTACTTCTTTTTCAGCTTGTGTAGGAATTACCCTCTCACTATCACATCAGTCTAGACTGCATAGCTTCTTAATCCTCACAGATGAAAAAAAAAAGAGTGGGGACCAGTTTGCAGAGCATGGTTAGATCATATTGCTGCCTTAGGTTGCATGAAGGAAGGATGATTTTTAGTAAATTAATGCCAGATGATCTCCCAGGTGTTTGTTACATGTTTGTTACCAGTGCTGTGACTTAGCAAACTCACATTCAAGTGTTCTGCTAGTCAAGCAAGACAAGAGTCTCTTTCCAAGAAAAAAGCTGAATAAAATAAATGCAGTGCTAACTCTTGGGGTTTTCAGGACTGTGTTGAGAACGCATAGCCAGCACAGTGGTTCTGCAGGAGTCTTTAAATTACCCTGTAGTATCACTAAGGTAGAATAACTTTAAAAAGTGATACAATTGGTAGGAATTTGCTACTTGTGTTTTGTGGTTTTTTTTTTTTTTTTTCGTTTCTGTTAGTACATGGTAAAACCACTGTTGTCCAACGACTGTCTTCTTCATTAAGCATCGCTGATAACCTAATCATTCAAAATGTAATGACTGTACCCTTGCAAATATTTTGCTGTGAAAGCAAACGTCTTCAGAATGGAAAATATCTATGAGGAGAGATAAAATGTTTCTTGTTTTTATTTGTTTTAATGTTCAATATAGCAATTGAATTAAATAATTGTAATCAGTTTATCCACTCAGAAGATTAGTTGACATTAAATGTTTTATTTCCGTGTGTATTCATTCAGAGCCAATCAAAAATCAGAAGTGACACAGTACCTTTACTGTGTGGCAGTCATTGAAAGTACTAGTTGAAACACTGGATTAGCATTATTTTTTTTTATCTGTAGGAAGATATTGTCTGCTGCAAAGAAATTAACAGTATTTTGCATTCATGTTGGCAATGTCAGTAGACTAGCTAAGGTTTGGGCAGTTAGCAGGGCAAACTATGGCCTTGCCTGGTGGAGGCAGCTTTTTCAAATGTGCAGAGTAGGTTAGAATTATTCATTTTCTGATATATGCACTCTGGATAAGTAATTCCTGTTTCCAAGATTGTCCAAACATCTATTTTTACATTTATATGCCATGTTCCACTTGAGAATCTTAGTGCTTTTATATAAAAGTTGTTTCACATTTTCAAAGTTGTTTCACATTTTCTAAGATGGGATAGAATAGTATTCAATTTATAAATGTATAAACCAAGCAAAAGAGAACTTAGCAATATGTCTCACTGGGTACCTTTAGTGAATTCTTAAGGAAAAAATAATAAAATGTTAATCTATTAAAAAAGAATAACTAACTAAAACTGTTCTAGTTTAGTGCAATGATGTTTTTTGTTTACATGTTTGGCACATATTGTTTTCATTCTGTTTTCTTTCTTTTTCTTTTTAGGACGTGTAGGAACACCTCATTTTATGGCCCCAGAAGTGGTGAAAAGGGAACCTTATGGGAAGCCTGTAGATGTTTGGGGTTGTGGTGTCATCCTTTTTATCCTGCTAAGCGGTTGTTTGCCTTTTTATGGAACCAAGGAAAGATTGTTTGAAGGCATTATTAAAGGAAAATACAAGGTAAATGACAGTGTGTCTGAGTCCTTTACCAGTAAGATGAACTCTGCTTGTAAAATTTTGGAAGTTGATTTTTGTATTTAACGTGGCTTAAATTTAAAGCTTGGAGAAAGCTGGCTGTGTTACGCAGAGGGAGATGATTCTCTCTCTTCAGTCTGTCTTGTTTGTACTGTGTTCTGTGTCACTACTAAAAATTAGAATACAGGAATATTTATACAGATCAAATAATAAGTCGGTGCAACAGTTTGCTCCTATTTGTACCTTGAACTCAATAGGAATACTTAAAATTTAGGTGTGAAGTACAGTATTGTATATGTTACTTTTATTTTACAGATCATTCACATTTTTAGCAAAATAAAAGAACTGTCATAAAGGCTGACTATCATATTGCTTTCATTTACAACAAATTGAATGTTACTGTAAATGCATAGTCATTTTTCTTTTTAGTACATTTAGAATGTAAGAAGGTGAAACTGACTATTCAAAAGGAGCCACTTGCAGCTGAAAGCATATTGGTGTCCATGCAAAAAAAGAATTCACTATGTAGTCATCTTAGAGCCACTATGGAGAAAAATTTAAAACTTCAACTTCACTGTTTTTGCTGCTTTGTATATGATCACGCAGTTCTGCTCTGCTTTGCACGAAATGTCGTACATGATCTGTGTATTAGCAGAGAAATTCCTAAGATTGCCTGACAGTCTGTAATGGGTTTCAGGAAGTTCTTTTTTTTTTTTTTTTTTTTTTTTAAGTAGCCTGCTAAAATGTGACAGCTGTGGCACTGCTCTTGGTCAAGAGTACAATCTTCATTCTTTAAATGTTTTATTCCTAGACAGAGAGATTTCTTAATGGTACTAGTTTTTCAATTTCATAGGCATTCCAGTTTTACTCTGTGGAAGATTTTTTTTATGTAATCTGTCAAACAACTAAAACTTTTGGAAACTTACAAGTTATTTTTTTTCTTTATTTATTTCAAAAAAAAAAAAAGTAATGGCTAGAACACTGTGTCTTCTCAGTTCCTTTTCTGTTCCTGTTTCCACAATTATATGCCTGTTTGGTGAAAACAGCATAAGGATTTCAAAACCATCATGCTACAAATTTACAATTTTCTTCATTTCATTAGAATTGAAAAAAGAAATTATAAATGACAATTACAAATGTTCATTTCATTGCCAGATGATATTCCGGAGTGCTGCAATTAAAAGCAGTATTTTTTTGTTGCAAACCATTTTTAAATAAGTTCACTTCTTTAAATAAGTGGATTAAATTACTGAAAAAGGCTGGGTTTTATTTTGAACTTTTGCTTCATAAAACTAGCAATGTACTATCTAAATGAAACCTAAAGTCTTCAGAAATTAAAGAAAATACTAGAAATAGTTTAAGGATAGAATCCTTTAGCACATGAAGAATTTTCCTACTTTAGTATGATTTTATTTGGTTTCCATCTTGACATGTTGCAAATAGCTGGACACAAACCTATATATACACAGTATGAATATGCATTCCAGATCATCTTTTGCATTGTTTCATAATACCAACCACTGTTAAATCTCTATTATCTACTTTACACAAATAATAGATTCTGTTCTATATTCTGATGACTAACTTAATTTCTTTTTTTCTTGCTTGTAATCAGATGAATCCTCGGCAGTGGAGCCATATTTCTGAAAGTGCCAAAGATCTGGTACGCCGCATGCTTATGCTGGATCCAGCAGAAAGGATAACAGTATATGAAGCACTGAATCATCCCTGGTTGAAGGTAGTAATACCACTTGTTTACATATCAGATCCTTCTTAAAGGGATAAAAAGAATTGTTTGTTTCAGCTTTACAAAGTAGACATGAGATTGTGTAAGATGTGCTTTAAATTCTTCGTGAGATTAGAGTCTGAGCTTTTGGTAATGTCTAACACTGAACCCTTGTTTAGCCAGAAGAGCAAATTTTCTTAGGCATCTTGGACGGCATCAGAGCATACAAGGTATGACTAAATGAAGCTTGAAGAAGGCATTTGTGTTTCTTTCTGTGGCTCTCAAAGTCCAGAGGAGTGATTTCTGATCTCTTCACAGGTCCATCCTATCTGAATCTCTTTCCTCTTACACAACATGTAGCTGTGTGGCATATTGCACTACTTAATTGCTTGCTTTCTTATTTAGATTCCTGAAATGTCCCAGTAGAGTAAAAAAAGGTGTGCAGCAGTAGGTTGCTCAAATCTGCTGTAACTACATAAAATTACACGGCATCTGGTAATCAAATCATTTTTCAATGGTGACAGAATTTATAACACAATTTGACGCAGAGCACTGTATTTTCTCTGTCAGAACCTGATTAATTCATTATTTTGTCTTTTTTATCCTCTATTTATTTTCTGTACTGTGGGCTCAAGGTAAACATAGTCATAATATCATTAACTTTAACAGAGCACTCGTTTTGAAAAGCTGGGATTCTGGTGTCTGCTTCTGTTTTGAATTAGACAAATACTGGGGGTAAAAAATAAAACTGAGAAGTACGATTTGGTATATTTTTTTTCCCTCCAAGCAAGTAGTCTAACTGCTGGTAAATAGAGTTGGTTTTCCACTCTGCTTTCCTTCTAACTCTTGCTTTCCTAACTGCAGAACGATGTTGTTGTAGTTTCTGTGATGATTTGGGGAAAGGAAAGAGAGTACTGCTGCAGGTTCTCACCCCACTGTATACCATTTCCTTGTAAATTTTTGGTCTGCATCTGTGGTAGAGAATTCTTTGTGTAAGTTAGCTCTGATGTCAACAGCCATCGAGCTGTCTCCTGCTTTGTTGTGCACAAACCCCAACTGCAAGCTTTCTTCAGGCATCAGGAACCCTTTACAAGAGTGTTTGCACATGTTGCTTCACTGGCATTGTACCCCAGGAAGCAGAACTACTTTGTACTTTACAGCTTCAAAGTTCAGTGCTAGCCGCAAATAAATTTACAGCATAAGAGTATAACAAAAAGCTAGTCTTACTAAAAAGTGAGAAACAAAATCACAAAGTAAAAATATCCCTGGCCCCAAATTAAGGATTATTTCAAAATACTTTAATCCCTGTCAATTTTTTTAAGCTTTTTTTTACCTTAGATTTTTTTGAATCCTTATAATACAATCCTTATAATATAATCCTTACAATACTTAGTAGCTGATACATTTCTTGCCTAGTTTCTGAATGTTGAGATAATATTAACTTATATTTAATCTTTGTTTCTTTTGTTGTGTTTTAAGGAGAGAGATCGCTATGCATACAAGATTCATCTTCCAGAGACAGTAGAACAATTGAGAAAATTCAATGCAAGACGAAAACTAAAGGTAAAGTGTGAATGTAGTGTTAACGTAGTTACATAATTTGAATTTTAAGTGGTGTTACTAATTTTAAAAGCACTGAGAGAAATCAGTGCCCAGAGTTCAGCAAAAATAACAGTGGTGAAACTGATCTTCACAATAGTGAAGATTCACAGTGTTGTCTTCTTAAAGGTGTTCATCCCCTTTATCTTAGTTCATAGTCTTCAAACTGAATTCCAGCACAAATTGTCTGGTGTCAACCAAGCTGTGTATGAGGTCTTCATTTTACATTAATATGGTAATCCTACAAAATATGAATTAATAGAAGGGAGAAAATAGCACAGTGGCTTGTGTTATTGCTGTTAATTTTACAGTAGAAGGAATGCAATAATCTTTACTACTTTTCTTCAAGGAGAGCAAAAATACCTTCTTCAGTTCTGTATACAATATTATTTCTCAGCCAAATCGAAAACATGTTAACATCTTATAGCCCAAAATAACATGATTTCCCTTCAAAACAATAATTATTCCTATCTTAGAAAGGTTAACAGAAACATGTTTTAATCCGCTGACAGACTGATAGAACTTTAACAGAAACAAAGAACATTACTTTTTGTGAGGTGTTTTAGAATTTGTAGTAAACACAGAATCAGATGTATATTGAGTGGGTGCTTTGCATAAGTTTAATCTTGCTACAAAGCAATTAATGATTAAGGTGACATAGTTGCTGTGCTTTCTGATAGATGGCACTTTCTCTTGGGTGGTTTCTATGTCCAGGTAATGCCTTAATTAAAATGTTTGCTTTGTTACATTTTAGAATATCATCAGCTTCCCTACCCTAGATAGTTTCAGATCTTTTACAGATGTTCTTTTTGAGAGTCTCTATTTTAAGTCTGTAAGGAGCCTTTAAAATTGCTACTTGTTTTCTACCATTTTATCCAGTCCACCACTGTTCTGCAGAATCTTTTCTGAGGCTGTTATCTAGTTTGTGTATTATCACACCTGAAAGACATTATAAACTGAGTGTTTAAACTCTAGTTTAGTTTACTCAAATAAGTAAATGTACTTCAAAGCAGATGACCATTTCTCTAGCTTTGTAACATCCCATCTAAGTACTCATTTTTGCTGTCCAAGATTATTACATTTTAATGTAGATACATCATGGATGTTAAATATCCTAATGATGAATGTTTGATAATGTTTGATTATGACTATTTCTCAAATAGCCATGTGTTGCTTGGCATTATAGAGTCAATTTTTATACTTGCTAATCCAGGAAAGTCAAAGATGATAAAGCTTTTTTCTCTGTTGGAAGAGAATTTTTTTTTCCTAACAATTGAATCTTTTAGAAATCTCAGACAGAAATTTAGAAATTTTCTCGCATTTATATGGGCACACCATATATCTGGGATATATGCTTCTTTTACTATTTTCTACCAAATATTCTGTCACTCCAAAAGTAATGCCTCCTATTTATTTCCATGGAAACTACAACAGATACAAAGAGTGCAATAACACTGTTTGATAGAGTAAATTCACTTTGTTTTACAACATAGTCATCACCAGTAGCTGTGCATTTTTGCCAGCAATGAAAAAGAACCTGCATGTCATCCTCATAAAAATCTGCACCAACAGAAGTGACACACTGTTTCACTGCTACTATGAGAGTGTCATTGCTAGGAAAACGATGCCCACTCAGTCTAATTTAAATCACCTGAACAGATGGGAGTCAGAAATTGCCAAATCAGGACTAGATGATTGTTGTGATTTTACAGCCCAGCCAAGATGGGCAATGTGCTCCACAGTCTTGAAACTGAAATGCAGACTGGAATTATAATAGATAAGATAAAGGTTGCCTTCTTCTCTGACGTGACTCTGGAAGTTTGAGCCTTCAACTTAGTCAGTGTCATGATGTAGGAGAGTTGATGGTTTGACCAGATTCCAGGAAATCCAGAAGGATTACCTCTTTCCCATCCCATAAGACAGTGCTCACCATTTTATCTGCTGAGGGCTGCCTCTTGACTTTTTTTCTTCAATGGGAAATTTGCATGTTGCCATTCTACAGATTGCTGTTTTGACTGGCTCATAGTGGTGACATCACATGTCATCACTGGTAATGATACAATCCAGGAAACAGTCACTTGCAGCCTCAAATTGGTTCAATCAGTCCTGACAAACTTGCATACGGTGTTCTTTCTGTTACTGTGTGAGCATTCACAGGGCCCACATCCTGCAAACTTCGCAGTATTTCGAAGTTGTCACCCTCATTTCCAATGCACTGAAGCTGATATCCAGCTCCATATGTAGTTCCCTGCTCATAATCCACTGATTCGCATGGATAAGTGATCAAGGCACTCTTCATCTTGTGGATAGACAGCTGTGCATGGCCATCTGGAATGTAACCTGTCTTCCATGTCACTGTCACCACTGCTGAAACACACCACGCATCGTCTCACTGTGCTCACAACCACTGTTTGGTCTCCATAATAAACATTCAGCAAGTTTCGGTGAATGTCAGTGGGTGACATTTTTTCTGTATGGAGGAATTCAGTGACACACCTTTGCATCTGAGTTAGGGCTTATCAAAGTGCTTTCCGTGAAAGAACTGTTATCATGAAATCCTTCAAGAAGAATATAGTTACTGTCCATGAAACTAGTGTATTACCAGCTCTTAGGTGTGGCTCCTGATAACAGCAAATCGGATGAAGACTATGAAATTTATTTACTCTTCACCAGGAAGCTCAACACACAAGAAAGCTTGGGAAGTTCAGTGACCAAGCATGTGCAGAAATGTTTTATTAAACTAAATGTGTAATTTAGATCTTGTGGGTATTTTTATTTAGGGGGCAGTACTAGCAGCTGTGTCAAGCCACAAATTCAACTCCTTCTATGGTGACCCCCCTGAAGAGTTGCCAGACTTCTCTGAAGATCCTACCTCCTCAGGTATTGTAACAGAAAGTGTATTTACTCCAGTCAATATGTATTAATTCTGTATGGCTTGAGTTGGAAGGGACCTTAAAGATCACCTAGTTCCAACCCCTCTGGCAGGGTTTCCATCCAGTAGCTCATCAGGCTTCCCAGGTTCCTGCCTAACCTGGCCCTGGCATTATTTCTAGCATTATGAGGCAAATCGCCCCAGGCTTCAATAGCAAAGATAAACAATAAATGCTATGAGCATACAGCTGCATGTTGGGCAGTAGAGCAGTACTGCTTCCATCAGTACTTTTGTCCTTGACCCATACCTGTATATTTGAATCATCTGGCAGCCCTGTCATAAATACGTATCTTAATTTTGCCAGAATACTGTGTGTAATGTCTATAATCCGAACGTATAGATTCGTCTGTCCTAAAATAAAGACTTAGCCTCAAATTAAATGAACTTTTTAAGAAAATCTAAGGCCAATACAACTCTCTGTTATTTTTCTAACCAACTGAAGAATACCAGCAGAATACTTGAGCTGTAGTTGTGTATAATTATAAAGCTTACTTTACCAGAAGGTATTTCAGAAACTTAATCACATGTGCTAAACTGCTGTGTTACAATGTCCCAATATTAAGTGACATAAGTGACAAAAATACTGAGCAACTGCAAATGTTATGTAATGCTTTTCTCCTTCTTTTATAGGAGCATGTCATTTTTAGCAACTATTTCAATGTTATTAACACATAAATTCAGCAATATTTTTGTTGAAGTTCTGACATTTTATTTCTTGCAATTCAAGTTTAAGTACTTCAATACAAAGGTTTGCTCAGAGTTGCTTACTGCTTGTAACTCTCAGATCACGGGTACTTAAAGCCTCATGACTTAACATCAGGCAGTGAGCTTTTGAATACTTGGTGCACCTGTAAGTGATGATCAATATGTGGTTTTAAAGAAAATAAGTTCATTTGACTTCACCCAGATTTTTTTTCAGTGCTTTAGTGTTTGTTTCCAGCTACTTCCTCCATTTCAATAAAACAACTACCAATGTGTTTGGCAGTAGACTAAAAGCTGCAGTTCCTCTTCCCTGTTTCAGTCTCACATCAACAGGACATGTGTTTCCCTCTAAGGGTGATGTAATTACAGATACTGGTGTACAGCAAATGTACAAAGTCTGTTTTTTCTACTCACAGAACACGTGAATCCAGGGCAATACATACATTCTACAGAATATCTGTGCTGTATTTATTGTTACCTTGTGTTCATCTCTGAAATAACTGAAACAATAGATTGTACTTCTTAGAAAAGTATTATAATTCTTTAAAATAGCATTGATCTCACTGATGGGAGATCACAGAGATCAGGAAACCATACTTAGAGTGTACTTTCTGTGATGTTTCCCTGACTATATTAGCTGATAAAATACATAGTATCTGAGGATAAACACTGAGACTTCCAAGAAGAGATACTGCAACTCTGAACTTCTGAAATTGCTAGATATGGAAATCTATGTTGTTTCCTCTTTAGAACTGCAGTAGTGATGTTTTCAATTTTTTCTGGCACGCACAGATATTAGGGACTTGTGATATTTCCAAGCTGAAATAATTCATAGAAATTCAACCTAGAACTCTAGAGTTGTAGTAGAATCTTGACTGTCTTAAGGTAATTTAAGTTTCCTTCCTAACATTCCATGATGTTATTTCAGATCATAAGCTCTAATGAAGAGCATTTAATATCTAAATGTTGCTGTCTATTTAATCGTCCCATAAAATTTCATGGAGCATACTATTCAAATCAAATGATTTGTCAGGAATGAGCAAACTCCTACTAAGATAAAGATGCAGAAATGTAAATGCTTATTGTTACGCAAATTGTATATCCTATGCTCTTCCAGGTCTTTCTAAACACAGAAACAGAAAATTTCAGTTTTGATTCCCATGTTAGGTTAGAGTTGTCCTCTCTTAGAGTGCAATGAACATGGGATTGCTGGATGCTTTGAGCCTTTACTACAACAGCTATAGGCAGTGATACCAAGGCACCTATAGTGCTAACATTTTTGCATGTATAATTGCAGAGAATATACTTACTAGAGAGTTTTTCAGTGAGGATCAACCAATTGCATAAATAAGTATATGGGAATGGACAGAGATAAATTTCATTTAAAATCAGCCAGTTATTCTTCTGCATGGATCTTCCTTTCTTGGCTACAGAATGTTTTAACAATTCTTGATTCCTACAGCTGTTAATTATTATATATTTGTTCTTGGTGATGTATTTCCTTTTTTTCATCAGTAATTGTCCTCTGAAGGACTTAATCCTGCTCTGTTGTCAATGTGGCAGAAGTCAATCTTGCAGAATTTTGTTAGAAGTTGAAAAATTTCACTGTTAGGTTGTTTGTCTTCAGAACATTGTAAAGTGCCAGTTTGAGTGAAAGTTTTGAATATTTTTAATATGCTAAAACCAATATAAACCAGAAGTAACCAACTAGCAGTTCAAAAGGCTAAATATAGCACATGGGAAAAACTGCCCCAGTAGAGGATATTTCAAATGGACCATGACACGAAGTAGGGAATGGAGAAATTCATAATCAATTTGCTTTTTGCTAATCTTCCCCATCCTGCTCCCTTTTTCACCCCCTACCTTTCCAGGCCCTCCTATCACTCGATTGCACAGTAGATTAGGTAGAGAACACAGAGGCTTTCCTCTCAAATCATAATCATACGATAACTGTTTATTCTGTGTTGGAAGAAACCAGATGTATAATTTTCAAGTGTTTCTCAGGCTAAAGAATGATCATCACCAGTACAAAAACTTTAAATTTTTCTGAATTTTACTTCATTAGTTGCCAAGTTTGTGGCAGACCGAGGAAACACTGTGGAATTGTTTGAAGTTTTGAATTGGGAATTTGAATTTAAGAAGGCCATTTAGTTCACTCTGGAATTTTGGGTACGCTCAGGATGCTTAGGGTTTTACAGCAACAGTCGGTGAAGCCTTTAAAATTAATATTTTTTTTACAATTTTGTTTTTCCAACAACTGTTTTTTAGCCACATTTTCAGATCTACCGAGTCACTTTAGGAGCTGGTGGATAGTCTTTGGAAAACTGCATAACTGAATTCTAGATTAAAATAAATCTTGCCTTTTATTGAAAAAGCTTTCCTCTATAATGCATGGTTTAATTTCTTGGTTTGTGGTATTGGTATTCTGGTACGTGACTAACAGTTTCAAAGTAGCTTATGAAGTTCTTGTAAGGCATTTATAATGCTGTGTTTTGGTTAAACCATACATAAAGTAGAGCAGATACAAGACCTACTGACCAAATTCTTAACTTACTGGTTAACTTAGGCTACCAAATAGCACCGTTGCAGTAATTTGAGCATTTAGGTGCTCTCTGAGCTGTGCAGTAAATGTGTGATACGAGGAACACAGAAGCAGTGCTTTATTATTGCATAGTAAGCAGATATTTTAAGTCTGCTTTAGTGTTTCTGACATTTTTTTTTCAAATTGCAAGGGAAATGTTTCATATGACATTTCTTTATAAATATCTTTTGATGTTTTATATTATTGCTTCGTGTAAATAGCACCAGTGATTTTTTAAATATTTCCAAAGCATCTTCTGTAATGTTTTAAAGTATAAGTGTATTAAGTATATAATAGGAAGTTACACTTTGTTTAAGTATGTTATAATAGTTTATCATTTCACTTATTATGATCCTCCTACTTAAAATAATTTTTGTCTGGGAATTTTTTAAAATAGTGTGTCAGTGTTGGAAAAAAATCTGGTACTATAGATGCTCAGCACTGCATATATGTGCTACTTTTCCAATACCAAGTGCTTGTTTTCCTCCTGTCCCACTTCTCAAGTCCCACTTTCTCCACACACAGAAACCATATTATTAAAATTTTTAAAAAGGAGGTGGGGGAGGTATTGTCAGTTTATTCAAACTGTTTTGTGGCTAAAGTAGTACGCTAGGCTGAGCTTTATAAATTGCTTGTTCTGAAATCTTCATACTGTTTGTTGTTTGTCCAAATGCTGCCTTCCTACTAGGACTTCTAGCAGCAGAAAGTAGGTATCCCTTTGTTTTCCTTTAAAGCATAGCATTTGGCTATAGTGTGTGTCTCTGCATGTTTAAAAATCAACTTTTTTCTCTTCACTTTACGATTTTCAGTTTTAATACTGCCTGCCCAAGAAAAATAGCCTGGATATTATGCTTAAATCTATCTATAAATTTTAAAAATAATTTCCCTGAAATAATGTAATTCTCCAGGGAATTTTGAGTGCTTTAGGTTAGAGGCAGTATTAAAATTAACTGGGTTTTTATATCTAATTGTTTTTATATTTGCAACACAATTGAAACAAAGTTAAATTTTCATTAAATTAATACAAATTATAAAGTTGTTTGGTTCTGCATTTTTATTCCCAAATTACTGTTTTAATGGGCTAATGACTTTTTTCCCCTGGATACTTCACATACACTGTAGCATCTGTTCTGTATGATTTTCTTGCTGTACCTTTGCATGAACTTTCTCGATCATTCTAAATTGACAACGGTATGTGATACATGCATATGCATTGAATATGTATGCATATGCAGTTGATTTAAATAACTATACAGTCTATGTCTCCTTAATGAAGAAATATTAGCTGTAGGGTGGATGTTCTGCTGCAAGTTGGCTGCAGGCTTTGTACAGACTGAAAGCACAAACACTTCTAAACTTGCAGAATGTGCTAGACAGAAGAACAAGTGTGAAACGTTAGACCTTGTGATACAAACCACAAACATTTCAAAACCAACAAATGCAGCATCTGAAAAGATAAACTATGAAAGTGTTTCTTTTCCTGCACCGTTTCAAGGTTCATAGACTGACAGTTCTACCATCCTAGATCAGGGCAGCGAGGCACATGTCTGTGTCTACATTTCAGCTCAAAGTCAGGGACTGTTGTTTGTTTGATTATTTTGATCTTAAAGATCATGGAGCTTGTTCCTCAGTGGGTGTTTATATAAAATTCTTGAAACTATTATTTGTGTATAGTTGTAATAAAAAAGAAGCTGTCATAAAGCCTCAGCCATTGATTTTGTTTTGAAATGTGCTGCCTCTAGTAAATATAATGAATAAAAGGCTGTGCTGTACTCCTACTGGTCAGAAGAGCATTTCCATTTTTGTGATGAGGAAGAAAGTACCTCAAGTATTAGTGATGGGCACTCATTTGTTAAAGTTGTTCTTTGTTTAGTTGCATGTAAGCATACAATCTGGATGTATGGGTCTGTTCTGACCCTAGGCTGTTTTCCATCACACTTGTTGCTAGTTTTTGGAAGGGAGATAGCTGGGAAAAGGAATTGGCAACCATTGTGTAAAGGTCCCAAGTACAGAAGGAGAAGAAAGAAAGGAGGAGAAAGCCAGAAATACATGAACTCATACTGCCCCTGTGTGTGCAGAATAAAACAAGGGTCTGTTCCTTTTTGTTTTCTCCAAATTTTACTATTTTACTTACCTTTCTTTCCTGCTGTGTATTTCTGAGATATCACTCCCCCCCCCTTTTTTTTAATTATTCCACTTCCTTAACCATATTGTTCCATCACACCAACTGCTTTTTTTCTGTGGTTTCATTATAGTCTCCATATTGTCTCTTTCTAGTTCTCCCTTTACTTTAACTGATTTTTATGTATCTATAAAACATAAATGTCTATACATACATATATATTACTCTCTTAAATGCTTCCCAGTATCATTCATAGAATTATGTGCATAGAGAAGTGTATTTGTAAATGTAGAGAGTACCTAAATTGTACTGTGAGTACCTAAATGGCTCTTTGGTTTCAGTACAGGAAGCAAGAAGTCACTGAACACTAGATAGCTGAAATCAGAGGAGTCCTTGCCTGCCTTTAAATTTAATTACACTGTTGTGTATATATGTGAAACACACATCTCCTTATTTCCACACATCTACCTTATTTTGAGCTATAATAGGCATGTATACACATACAATTCAGCTGTCATCTGTCCTTACAAAGACAGTTGCTCTGGAATGAGTGAGCAGCAAAGAGCAACATCTTAACTGTGTGAATTAGAGCCAACTGAGCTCCAGTGATTCATGCAGACGTAGTTTAAAGTAATGAAGAGCATCTGATCCTCAGATGGCTTTCTGTTAATCTAAAGAGTTACATCTGCACAAGTAGTAGATAGGTCCTGTGACTGACAGAATACTCTTTTCTTGCTGTTAATGAAAACAGGATATGTTTAGCATTTGTTTTATAAGACCAAGAGGAAATAAAGAGGTTCTTATATACTGTTAATTTCTGTCTGATGCTACTGAGGCAAATATGGCTTTTTACATATAGCATGGGTATAGAATTTTATAATAGCACTGCTATCAAGCCTAAGCATTCGTGTGTTGCTGAAATAGCCAACTTTCCATGTCTGTCTGAGCATGATTTGAAAATCTCAGCAAAAAAAAAATCTCAGCAAATCTCAGCCATCATTTTTTCTGACACATTTTGATGTTTTTCTTAATCACCTACTATGTTAAATATTTGTCTTGTACTTTTAGTTTACTCTATAGCATTCTATAGTATTCTATATTATCTATATACTATTCTATAGTATATACCAATAGAACAAAGCTAATGGAGGCACAGATTTATACAGTCATCATTAAATATGTAGTTTAAGTGTAAAGTTACACTGGAGTCTGTTAATGCAGGAGGATAGAATTTTTGAATTGTCATGTTATTTTTTTTTTTAATCCATGAAACTTGAATCTCACATTGCAGAGCTGGTAAGCATGACATCACTTCATCAGATGAGCTCTGTCAGAATCTTACAATATTTATAAAATCTTTTTTGCCTAGAATCTTCATTCAGTCTTCCTGAAATCTAATGATTTTTAACATTTTTTGCTGTCTTTACTGTATGTGCTATTTTCAGAGTTCTTCATAAACAAAGTGCCTTCTAAAATGTCTGTGTTTAGAGGGCCAGGACTGTTCTTCAATATTTCCGCTGGCTGTGTACAAGAAGGCAGACAAGAGACAAAGCAGGAAAAAGCTGCTCATGTTGACTGTAGATGACATGGTATGAGGACAGAATGAAGATATTTAGGGAAACTACAAATAACAGCTAATCTTTGGTTAGTCATTTTAAAATGACTAACCAATGACAGCCGCTGTACAACCTCCAAAGCTTATTTACATATATATAACATACAGAGTAGTTGAAAAGCTGTTCCAAATTAAGAAAGAATTAAAATGAGTGATTGATTTTGAGAGCTTAACATAGTACTATACTATCCAACAGATCCAAAAGGGTTTAATCTTGCCAATGTGACTTTAATAAATATGTACTATTGTGATAATTATTATTATAACATCTTCTGCAGAGTCATTTTCTGGATCACTAATTGCAGGAGGCTTTGTAAAAGGTCATAGTTGTATAGTTCTGTATTTAAAGAAGGTCCTTTCACAAGTTTACATTGCTTAGAGGAGGATTTATGATTGAATAAGGTTTAAATAAGCATCAGTATTAAATTAAAATAAGATCTCTCTTTTTGCCCTCTTTTTTTTTTTTTTTTTTAGCAAGACCTTTTTACCTAAACAGTCTTTTAGTCACAGATCAAGGAGATATAAAAAAAAGCTAGTAATTCTCTGTGGTGCCTGTTTCATAAGACAGGAAGTCAGTTCTACCTGCTGTGTCTTCTGGGCCTCAGAAAAACAAGCTTTTGGGGCTGTTCTATGGTGGAGATGTACTTCTACTGTAGAATATGTAGACTGTTTCTTAGATTATTATTTTCAAGATTTTTTTTTTTCTGTTCAAGGGAGGGATTAAGGAACTGCTTTCTATCTCTGAAGATAGTTCTTCTAGCAAAATCACATGTTCCAGGCTGGAATATCTAGATTGAAGGATGCAGTAGCAGCATTCTATTTTACCAAAGGTTTTTCTACTTGTAACTTGACGAACCATGATGCTCTAGCCTCAGGTGATGACCAGGTCTGCCTGGGAACTACAGATACTCTGTCTGAAGAACTGAGCTTAAGAGAGATTCTTATGTGAATTATTACCTGCATAAATTAGGGAAGTACCTGTGATGACTTTGACCACACACTTGACAAAAAAACAATCCAAGTTATTGTCTTATAAAGCAAATGGGTCTGACAAATATTAGATCTGCCTCAATGAGCAGAAAGGTGCTCAATCTAAGCTCCTGTCTTCTTTTAAGCAATTTAGTATTCTACTTAGGAAGTCATTCTATTAACTAAAAACATTTAGTGTACTACTACTAAGTGCTGAAGGCTATTTTAAGCATTCTGACTGATTTGTTTGTTTGTTCTATGTGAGAACCCATAGTTTTCAGCCTTTTGGGGGTGTCAGCACAGAGGGAACTGTGAATAGTCTCAGATGTCCTTTCTTATGTAGTCTTATGGGAGTACAGAGAAAGTGAAGTTGTATGCGTGTCCCAAGATAACCATCTTTTGTGCACACTGAGAACACATGTCCAGTTACAGCAGATTTCACACCAGTCTTCTCACAGAAACATATTTGGTGCAGATTTTGTTTCTACACCAGTAAGAGTATACTTTTGTCACTGACATCACAACCTTTCCTGCACAATCATATGTGTCTATATCTTTATAGTTACTTGGTGTGCAGGGTGAGACTCTTCTCACGTAATTAGGTTGGGCAAGTTCAATGGCAGTAATCAGCACTTTCTAGCCAAGCTTACGGAGTCTTCAAAAGAATGTCAAGTTAATTTTTTTCTTGGTTTACTAATATTTATTTTTTTATAATTTTAATATGTAGGGTCTGTAACAAGTATAGACCATTTGAAATCAAAGTTTTAGATTGTATAAACGTGTAACAACTCAGGTCTTTTATCATCTGTGCTGATGCTAAAATAGCTACATTTTCAATTTGAAAAGAGATGAAATGCTGTTTCTAGATACAAGCTATAATTGTGAATATTGACTGTATTTACAGATTTTTTTAGTGCATTTACACTTTATTGATTGTCTTTTCCCAAATGCTAGAAAATAACTTAAATACAATAGTGTCAGAATCTTTTTTGGAACAAATATTCCACAAAAAATAATTTATTTTATTCAGTATTTTTTATCTGAATTCAAAATTCTTCTGAATGGTATTGTTAGGCATTTATCTAAGCGTCTTAACAGAGCAAGATGTTCAGAAAAATGCCTGTGGAAATATTCTGTCACTATTTTAAACAGTAACATGCTGTCAGTCCATTTCTGCTATGCCATTTTCCCATACAAATGCATATTGTGATTTGTAAATGTGTGACAACGTTGAAAGATACAGTAGTAGATACACCACAAGATTGTAGGAAACAAAAAGAAAAAAAAAAAAGCTACTGAAACTGTGATGTTGAGAGATTAGCAAAGTCATTATCGGAACTTGACATCAGATTTGTTACGAATATTCCTGGAAACTTTCTACTACAGCCATCCAGTCACTGCAGCCTGCGGACAGGAAAAACTAGAGCTCAATTTTTAGTGTTCTGGAATTTCCAGATATTCAAAAGGTTTTTCAGATGTAGTATTGAAAAGTAACTTATTTCTTTCTGAAAGGCTTCATTTGTGGAATGTGGTTCCATAGTATCACATTCTAGGTTAAATAATACTGTCAAGTAAATAATATGATGGTCTAGAGTATTTGTTGGTTTGCAAATGAAAAAGAGAGCTTCTAGAGTACTTCTCACTGGTTCTGGTTTTGGCTCCAGTTCTTGTGATTATGAGCACTTTCAGACAGTATCGTGAGGCTCTGAAATATCTGAGCATTTGAATTGAATTTTCTCTCAAGTTTCCCTTGAAGTAGGCACTCCAAACAGAAATGGCTTTGAGCTTGGAAAGCAAAATTTTGCTAGGAAATAGTTAATTTAAAATCCAAGCTTGGCAAGAATAGAAGGAAAAATAAATTCTTATAAATTGCTTTCTGCTAACCACATTCCAGAAAGCCAATCACTATTCTTCAGGCTTGAGAATCTCCTAAGTCCATCAACCTTTAATTGACATACTGAAAATGTTAAAAGAAACTAAGCATGGTCCCATTTTGTCCTTAGGTAATAAGTTCCTTCCGTACCACTGAGGCTTAGTTGTGAATATCTCTGTGCTCTTACCAGCACCCGGTCCTTGTATTTCCTCAGGTTTTCTGCTGTCTACAAAGGGTAGCACAGACAGAGGAATATGGAAAATTCCTTTCAGCAGAACATGATTTTTCACTGTCAAAGATGGAGCATATTTTTCTCTTCTTTAGCACATCAGATCCAATATGCAGCAGCTACAATGTTTTATTCCTTGCAGTGAAGCCACCACTTTTTTAGAGGAACTTGCAGTGATAAATCAGTTGCAAATAAGTAGTCAGATACATTTCAGGATGGAGAACTGAGTTTATTCCTCATGCCCCATGACTTGTGAGTGAATGGAATACTGTGGTTCTTAACCTTGCTGTTCAGTAACTGAGAGGAGAATTTTAGGTTGACTTTGTTTAGTAAATGGGATTCAAAGTTTTCAAAATTTGTAATTTGCCTGTCCTTCTGAGCCCTCAGGTTAGAAAGGTTGCATAGTTGCCTTTGTGTATTTCATTAAGTTTATTCCAGATTTTCATGGTTTTCAGAGAAATAACTGAATTTAACTTGACTCCTTGTGTGTTTGGAAGAGAGTTGCTTTTTTGCTTTTATTAAATTTTGAAAATGCAATGGATTACAAAAGGGCCTAAGGTAAGGCCAAAAAGAATTGTTCATATAGTAGAAGATAGGTGTTTATACAAGCCAGGATTAGCATTCTAGTAGTGCCCGCAAGCGGCAACCACAATAAATTCCTGATTTTTAAAGCAAATTATTCCACAAAGAACCAATATGGACTGTTTTTCTATGGATTTATGTTGTGCTTCTTAATCCATTCCAACTGTGAGTTCAACTTTCCTCATGGATTTTCACCTTCTGTCATGCTTCTTGGTTCTTCCTTATGTCCCTGTATACCTCATTTCTCCTTTCACCCTTATCCATTAAAAGCATCCCATCTTCCTATGACTCAAAACAATCCCCTGGTCTCAAAGGATAGCAATTGTTGTATCTGGGTCTGAGGTACTGAGGCAAAAAGAACAAACTGAACAAAAAACTGAGCTAATGTTACAGCCTTGTTTTTTTCTTCTACTCCAGAGGACACAGCAGACAGGTATTTCTGTCTCTTCCTTCCTTTATACAGATGCTGATTTTAAATTGAATTTGTGAAAGCATTGTGGGTTTTGTTTTTGTTTTTGTTTTTTCAAATTTGGAATATGTATTTGAATTGGATCAATAGTCAAAAAACTGAAGAAAGGAAAGGCTGAGTAAGAATGATTGGGAAGGCAGTTGTGTAGATAGTCCAAGTGACTTCGTAAGACACTGTTGGAAACCACCCTAAATAGAACCAAGCAAAGCTTAGTGGTTTTAACCTCTTCAGCTGAACCATTTCTTAAGAATAATTGCACTAGGAGTGGGTACTGTTGTTATACTGAAGTTAATTTGGTGTGTTTAAGTTCCTGTCAGATGAAGTCAAATTTCCTTTTCAGAACTACAGTTTACTCTAAGTCTTTGCTCTATGGACTTCTTCAATATTATTTTTTTTCCTCCTGTTTATTGCCCCATAGGAGCAGTCTCACAGGTGCTGGACAGCCTGGAGGAAATTCATGCACTTACAGATTGCAGTGAAAAAGACTTAGATTTTCTTCACAGTGTTTTCCAGGATCAACATCTTCACACGCTACTAGATGTAAGTTTTCTTCGATAAACAGTTTCTGTATATGTTGTAGCACTGAAGTGCTACAGATACTAAATATTTTAGAAAAAGTAGTTATTTTAATCATATATAAATGTTTAATGACTTGGTTTAAGTGATAGTAGAGATTTAAAATATTTCATCAAAATAGGCTTTTTATGTGATAAGTGTTAGATTTTAAGTGTAAATTTTATAACAGCAGAATCACTTCCTTTTTCTTTTCAAGTAATAATCTTGCACAAACTTTGGAAATCCTTGAACGTATGACATTTTTTCTGAGGGAAACACCTGACTGTGACAGTTTCAGTCCTATACTTAAACACAGAATGCAGTAGGCTCAATCATTTAAATCAGTTTTAGCCTGAGTTTCCTGAGAACCTTTAATACCTAAGATTGCAGTGAAAGTTCCACAAAAATCATGCAAAAATTACAAAGCTGAAAAACACATATTGGTGCCTCCTGGGAGTCATAATCAAGATCTGGTTCTTATTTCTTCACTGGCTAAGCATAAGTTATGTTTAAGTTAAGCATAAGCTTAAGTAAGTTAAGCATTATCTGTCTGGCTACATGTACACATCAACTGTGATGTCAGATTATTTGTATTTTTTTTTTCTTCCAGAAAATTGAAGTGCTCAATTTTGCAAAAATAATTTTAACAAGCAGGTAGCATGGTGTTTGGAAAATACTTCACGTTATCTTTCTTTAACTTAAGGACTTTCCATTTTCAAAGTTGCCTGCTAGGCTGTCATATGCAGAAATCTAATTTGTTTTTAACCAAGCAGACCTAACAAGTAAACACATTCTACTACCTCCAAAAATGTGTGAATTTGTAAAAAAATAGAATTTTGGGGTAGAATTTCCAGTGTTGACTGCAACAGGGACCTTCAGCGTCACAACAGCTGATCCATTCAAAATGTAGTCTTCCATCAAAACAAAATGTTCATATAATGATATAGATGATGACTGTTTTGTTACTATGTATTAAATTTTACATCTTGGAAGCCTCAGAGAATATCATGAATTTGCTTTTTACACCATGAGAGACACAGAAATAAGAGATATCTCAGCTATTAGAATAGGCAGGTAGATGGTTGTGGTAGTAGAACCTGTAAAGGGTTTCGGAAAAACTGTTGAGTGCTTTAGTTCTTATAAACAGCTTTGCAGGGATATGATCCAAGTATAAATGATGCCTTTTTTTTTGGTGTCCAAGTGCTTTGAATGTAGTAGTTTATTTGTATACTTGTTACAAATTGTTTAGTGGTTGGTGATTGTTGGACTATCTGAACTCAGAGAATCCTTAAAGTTTAAAGTATAAAAATCAGCACATCCTTCCATCTGGAAGAGTACCCTACCTGCATGAATCAGTTTGAATGAAAACATAAGACCAGTTCTGATAAAGCTTTCCCAAAACACAGCTGCTCTTATAAGACTCAAGGAACTGCAGATAGCTAGCTCTTAAGTGACAAGGACATTACTGTGGCACAAGGATCCACAGTTCTAATCTTTCCTCTTGATAACTGTTTATTCATTTTATATTAAAAAAAAATGTTTAAGTTTTTTGAAGCATACAGGAATAAGTGATTAAGAGCTCATGACATTCCTGAATTGTGTCTCCAACAGCTCATCTTATAATTTGCATTAAAATGTGAATCTTTTTATCCCAGTGTAAGTTCATTTAGCTTGTGTTCTTGATGCTTAAACTGTTAATTTTTTTATATTTCATGTTGCAGTACAGAAAGTTGATTAGCTAATATTAAGAAGATAAAGCCAAAATCGGGGCTGAAAGAGAATAACATATGGGTAATAATAAGAACCTAAGCACTTGTGTTACTCATGCAGGAAGGTTTCAGATATTTTTTAACCATAATGTGAACCTCATGAAGTTCAACAAAACCAAGTGTAAGGTTCTGTATCCAAGTTGGGGCAATCTCAAGCACAATGCAGGGTGAATGAATAATGGATTGAAAACATTCCTGAGGAGAAAATCTTGGGGATGTTAGCTGATGAGAATCTCAACATGACTTGGTAATGTGCACTTGCAACCCAGATAGCCAGCCATATCATGGGCTGCATCAAAAGAACGGCCAGCAGGGCAAGGGAGGTGATTCTCTCCCTCTACTCCTCTCTTGTGAGACCCCAGCTGGAGTACTGCATACAGCTCCAGGGCCTCCAACATAAGGACATGGAACTCTTGGAGATGGTCAAGAGGAAGGACACTAGGAAGATCAGATGGCTGGAGCACTTCTGCAAAGACAGACTGAATTCATTTAGAAGGCTTTCAGGGAGGCCTTATAGCAGCTTTTCAGTATCTAAAGTGGATCTATGAGAAAGATGGAGTGGGACTCTGTTGGGGAATGTACCAATTGGACAAAGGGTAATCATTTTAAACTTTTTAAAAGACGATAGATTTAGATTAGATATAATAGATTCTTCACTGTGAGGATGAAACGTTGGAACAGGTTGTCCAGAGAAGCTGCGAATGCCCTGGAGCTGTTGCAAGCTAGGTTGGATAGGCACCTAAGCAACCTTATCTAGTGGAAGATGTCCCTGCTTGGATGGTGCAAGTGTCCCTGTTTAGAATTAGATTACCTTTAAGGTCCCTCCGAACCCATACCATTCTAAGTGATTCTATGATTATTATGTCATCATATAATTTCTTGGGGTTTTTAAAACCAGCTGGCCTTAGTGGAAGTATTTTGCTGAGTGATAGGTCTTCTAGGCATTATCTCAAGCTTACTATGATGTCTGCTATTTTTCTGTTCTTTATAGTAGCAGTCACGTGTGAAAGACTGAAGCAAGACACAGACTATTATTTGAAAGAGAAGGTTGTTTCAGTAACTAGAGGGAGCTTTGACATCGCTTTATGTATTAATGCTATGCCAGTTACTCTCTAAACAATTAATCAGCTGTATTTGAATGAAGTTCTGTTGGAGAAACAGTTTATTCATGTCAGAATATTTGAGGTTAACAAGGCCACCAGAACAGGTCACCTATGAAGCATTATATTCCCATGTGTAGGAATTTGGTAAACTGTCATGAAGTTGTGGCTGTCACTTCACATTAAAAACTGCTGATCCTCTTTCTTGGCCTTTTACCACAGTTAGCTTTGTTCTCATGTTCCTACTCTTTCTCAAGAGTTCTCCTTATTTTTAGATTAGGCACATGATGATAGATCATTCCTGCAGCTGAAATACCTTCTTTTGCTACTGAACTAACTTTTTTTTTTCCTGGGGAAAAAAAGGAAAATAATAATAGTCTTTGTATTAAGAGTATAAATTTGTTCTTTTTTTCCAGATAATGAACCACAAAGTAGATGATGTCAGTAATTCATTAACTTAGGTGCATTTTTGAAAGGCATAGAAAGCAGGACTGAAAGAGGATTCTTATCATCCCACTGATTGTTTTTAAGTTCTATCTACTTCAATCAACGGATTTAATACTCTTTCAACTTGACTGCCAAAGTAGTTCAAAACAAAGGAGGAAAAGGTGACATTTGCTTACAAGTAACATACATTAACTCTGGGTCCAATCCTTCAATATACCAGCATATCCTCATGTGATCTCATCAAGTATTTCCGTCATATGACTTTTACATAATTTTGAGTAGAATGTTTTTGAAGTTGTTTTGTTTTGTTTTATTTTTTTAACTGTACAAAAGTTAAATAGTTTATTATTAAAATCTTAATTTTGTTCATTGAGGAGTGTAAAAAAATAGGCCTTCTTGAAATAAGTGTATTTATTGCCATATATATATGTATATATATATAGTTCGTTATTTCTTGTAAAGTAAGAGTATCTTTGGGTCACACAGGTATGTTTTAACACTCCTTTTAGAAATTTGGTTATCATAATTCTGGTGAATGCTGTATGATATTCTTGTTTGAACAGAGAAATTTCTGGTTTTAGGATCTTATAAAACTGTACTGGTTTTTTTTTCATTTTGGTATCCAAATTAGATCATAAAGAACATAATGTAGTGAAGGATATAAATAACTTTATGAAGAAAATAAATTAAATTGTTAAAAACAGTTTTTTATTATCACCAACAGATTTTTAAAATCTTACAGTATTATTTTTTTAATTGACCTTAATACACAAGATCCAAGGAGGCACTGCTGTCTTATGTCAGCAGTACTGGCCAAGAAGTTAGAAATGACTGTGAGGAGATTGCTAATTTTGGAGGCTTTTGTGTTTGGCTATTTTTTGTGTCATGACAAAAATAAAAAAGTATTAATAATCATTCGTTTTGAAAAGTATACTGGGCTTTAAGGCTATGCCCAATGGGGAAGATCTTAACAAACTGTTTCCTCTCTATTAATACATCAAAGGAAGCCAGATTTGCTAAAAAGCAAAACTAGAAGTTGCTATCTTTCTTCTGTTGAGTCAAATAGTTTGGTCACCTCTCCAGGGACAGTTTTTGTGGGTGATTCTGAATGCAGATGTCGTTTGATTTACAAGTGAGATTTTTGCTCAGTGGGAGAACAATGTCAGCTTTTGTGTGACTGGGGCCTCTCTGTGCTGCTGGCTTTGTCTGTGTCTCCCTGTCCTCAGTCAGATAGTGCTCTAAGCTGGTATATTTTGGCTGTTGATTTAAGAAGTTACACCATTTTCATAGATTGAATATTTAAGGTGTTACTTCTGTAAACATATCTGCAATGAAAGCATGATGTGTTTTGAAGAAATTTTATTTTACCTTCTGATGTAATATATTACACACATACAGCTTTACTTAAATGTAATGGAAGTGCTGATTTTCAGAGTAGTTATATGAAGCATACATTTATGTGTAGCCACTTCTTCCCCTTAGAGATGATTTTTTATTCACAGTGGGTATATTGAAGGCATACTGATTTTTCAAGAGAGTCTTTTTTTGTGTCTGTTATCCTTTGCTACTAATGGTAATGCATCAAAGAAACATGCTTACATGGACATTTCAGAATTCCTTAATATTAATTTTGAACTCAGTCATCTGAACAGATTCAGTCCTGAAGTCCTGACTTTTACGGTCTGCTAAAAAGAATGCTGTTGGGTCCTCAGTTTAGCCTCATACATCATTGGCTAACACTTCCAACTGTGTTTATTTTGTTTTGTTCTGTTTACCTTCTCGGTGTTGGATGTTGGCAGGATGTTTGAATGTCTTTTATTAAAGTGTCAGTTATTCAGCAGTGCCCCACCATGATTGACACATTTGAAAATGTTTGACACTCCATATATTTGTCCTTGCGTTGCTATTTTCTGAGCGAAGTATGTAAATTTGAAAATTCTGTTACACACTTTATATAAAGCAAAGCAAGAGGCATTTTTATTTTCAGACTACATCTAGAAAACTTAAATATTTTCATTTATTGGTTCATTTTTCCATGTTTTCATTTAAGTATGGCTTTGTATGTGAAGCATACAATGTGGTCCAACTTTTTTGGGATTTGTTCTTAATCTCTTGAATACTGATTATGCTAAAACTAATAAGTGGAACATGTTTTAGTGAAATATGAATGCATTTCTTTCAGAAAGTGTATTTGTACCAGATAACTTGCCAAACTCCCTCTATGCTTATGGAAAATAAACCTTTCTCACTCTTTAATCACCTTGATTTCATATTTTTAATTGTATTTTAATTGATACGTTTGTTAGACAAAAGCAAGTGGAAAATATGTGATTAAAAAAGAAAGAAAGAAAGAAAGAAAGAAAGAAAGAAAGAAAGAAAACTGTTGGCAGGAAAACACCTTGCTATTTGGGGAACCAGATCTGGCTTTTATCCCAGTCCAGCAGAGGCAGCATGCTCAGCCCCAGGGAGTGGGAGGGACTGTCTCTCACACTGCAATGGAAGCTCGTTTCCAAGGTAGAACAGCAGGAACAGCAACTAAGCCATAGGGAGAACTGAAACTGTTGGAAGAATTCTTTCAGCAAGTGGACTGAATCCTCATTACCAACAGAGCGTACTTTTTTCAAAGAGGTAAATAGTCCAAAAGGTTATATTTGAAAGAGAACTAGAAACAGAGATGATTCTGGAATGTCTTCTGCACTGTTTCATTCTCTAAAATATCTTCCATTTTCAACTTCCTTCATATATATGAATTTTACTTTCTGTGTTCCCAGGATATGTAGGTAGGATATGATGATATGTAGGTATGATATGTAGATCATTCTGCTAGTCAGCATTATCTCATTGGTTTTCTTGCTCTTCTTGTTTCTCTTACAGATTTATGGAGACTACCTTTAAGACAAATTGCCTTACAGGTTGTCTCCAGAGCAGAAACCATTTTTGTTCTCTACTTTGTTAATATATATAATATTGATGTGTGATGAGGTCTCTTAAACACAAGACTAAAGCAAATAAGAGCTAAAACTAACATTCAGGTTTATTAAGGTTTATTTATTTTGATAAATGTGTGTAACCATAGCTTTACTACTGCAAAATTCTAGGTTGGATTGCATTCTGCTGCAACAGTTGTTGTGTTGCACTTAACCTGTCTTCTAACTAAAGTTCTGTCACTTCTGAATATTTATAGGCATAGTACTGATATGGTGAATCATCAAGTGAAAAACAGCCTTAAAAATGCATACAAATGCATATGTAGAATGAGGATAGCACTGCTTAGCTCATTCCTCCTGACCTAATACCATTTCCCCAGTGTTGAGTGTGTCATTGTGTCTGTGCACATAAGTGTGCCTGTGCAACCACCACTGTCTTATTCCAAAAGCATTCACTTGCAGATCTTTTTTTAGTATACACAATCTAAAAAAACCTGTGATAACAGTGTATTTTTGTGGTGTTAGGCCCACATCTGCCAAAGAACACTAAAGCAAATTCCTCACCCTTGTGGAACATGTAGTTAACATCGCTGATACTGTTTTAAGGTTTGGAGGATTGTTTTCAGATTTGACTTTCCACATTGTCTTTTTGTTGCTGTTGTTGCGTATAGTTCTGATTAGTTTTAATTTTTTTAACCTTGAGGGCTACCTTTTTTTTTTTTCCTGATAAAACTTAGTATTTCTAGACAATCTTACCTCTCTGATTGCTTGGGGTTTACTTGGACAACTCATGAAAATAAATAAATGCTGCGGGGCCTGCAGTATGGTCCACAAATGTTCAGTAGCACCTCTGATTTGTTGATCCTGCATTGTCTTCAGACTTGTGTTTCAGTCTGCACTTAGTCTACGGTCAGTTTAAGATACCCAAAGGCAACACAGTAACATCCCAGTAAAGTATACTTCTGCCTTTGAAGTCAGTCAGGCCTCCCTGCATCCTGCTTTCAGTCATTCACGTAGTTGACTGGTACATGCTGACTGTTCTCTGTACTAGTAAGCTCACTATGTTATGTTTTTATTCTCAGTATATCATTACAAAAGACTAGCACGTATAGGAAGAAACAAAAATGGTTGTAACCTCAACACTGAGACCTCCCAGTGCAAAATACACTCATTGTCACCCATTTAGGCTTACCTGTTGCTGTACTTAATGCTCTAAATTGACAGCCCGTTTTGGAATATGGGGGCAAGATGAGGATAAAGGTTGTTCTGTAGAGAATATCAAAGTGTCTTTTTATAACCCTTTATGTGATGAGGGATTAGTTTTCCCTAGTGCTTGTGTTTACTTTTATCAACTGCTTGGTATCATCCCTAATAGATGTTTTGCCTTGTTCTTTGTTCATAAGATGAGTATCAATTTAATTATTTGATGCAGAAAAAAAAAAAAAAAAAGTGCCTATGTTTTTGAAATATTGTGACCATGAGGTTGCAAATTTGTTCAAGTACCATGTGAAGTTATGCTCTCAAAAATATATATATAATAAAAATTAAAAACAAAAAGTGATTTATTATATAATACGGTATTTTTTTAATCTTTTTTTTTCTGTGTTTTGGATTTTTTTAATGAAGATTGGAACTACAGGTGAATACATCGAAATAGAATTGGAAGGGGTTTCCACTGATACTTTGCTATCATGTTGTTAAAAAATTAAATAAAGGAAATTCCTACCTACCTCACAGTAACTAGTTCCAATGCTCCATTGACTTCCTAGACATAATTTTTTTTTGGTGCATCCTTAGTGCACATTAAGAAATTTTTTTCTTATTTTGTTGTCAGTGTAAATGAAGAACTGATCACTGACATTTCCTTGATTCGAAGCTGTCAGAATGCTTTGATCATTTTTCAGCACTTCAGTACTTTCTGGTAAATATGACTTAATACATTGAGTACGTCCTTATAATCACATGTTCTAAATTTTCAAGACGTTATTGCTCCCCACTCAGGTCTTTGAATTGCTTTATATCCACCTGGAAGAGTAATGCCCAAAGAAATAATAACGTAGGAGGGCATCATTTGATACTTTTTTAAACTACGTAATAACCACCCATGTCTTTCACATCACTGCTGTGGGTACATCCCAGAATTAAGCATTTGGTGTTTTCTTTTTAATGGGACTACAGAATTTCATTGTACAGATTTTCATATTGCTGTGCTAGTTCTTATCGTAATAAGTGAAAGTGGTAACTTTGCTTCACCCTAAGCTTATTTCTTTCAATCTTTCCAAAAATTGTAAGACAAGGGAATTCCTGAAAAATATTAGATTACATATTGAAGATATCCTGTAGTCTAAAGAGTGGGGATGAAGGGTGCCCTGAATGTATGTATTGAGTTCATGGCAGCAGAAATGGAAGAGTTCCCTCCTCCTTTGAGAACATAGGAAAATGTCTTAGTGTACTTAAATCTAAAGGTGATTGTAGTTTGTTTGTTTGTTTTTTAATGGTTCATTTGGTTGGGTTTTTTTTGCCAGTATGATTTAAAAGTGTTGCATATGTTTATTTAAGATCGTGCAATCTCTGGCTTTTCCAATTTGAGAAAACTTATGCGTACTTACGTAACATGATGTCGAATTTTGCAAACAGTCCAATTTTGTAGTTTCTGGCATATTGTTTAGAAACTGCTGTCATTTCTTGAGAACTGCTGCTTCCACCATCAGTGGAGTTTTGATGATCATTAATGTAAGTTTTCTTAAAGTCTGAGACAAATTACTAGACTGGAGTGAATTAACCTTTGGGATAAAGCACAAATCTGATGCTGTTGTATACTGGAGTCTAGATTCATTATGCACGAATGAGATAGCTAAGGTAGTCAGTGGAGAAAAGGAGATACTTTGGATTTTAGGGGCATCTGAAATTAAATACAAGGAAATAACGTCTTATGTGATTTTGAGGGGTAAGATTACTGTCAGTACTGTGGCACAACTGAAAAAAGGAGAAAAGCACATTAATAATGTTAAGCAAATCAACAAGAACAAATTTAAAGGATGACTGTGGAAAAAAAAAAGAAAAAAAAGTCCTCTCCTGAATCTTTTACCTCTGAATTTAACAGAAACCACCATGGCAAAAAAAAAAAAAAAAGTTGTCTTTTAGAGCTTTTTTTTATTATTTTTTTTTAATATAACTAATGTATGCTGAATGTAACAAGTTATCTCCTTTCGCAGAAATAGGATGTACATGTCAGATATTATTGGACAACTCTATCTTCCCTTCAAAAGTTAAGTTCTTGATTCAAAATAAAACAAGTAAAGATGCCCAGATGTGGAGTGATCCCAAAAGAAGAGTTGCAGCCTAGAATAGAAATTGAAGTTGCGTAGAGTTGACATAGTTTACATGGCACTGTTCTCTCTTACCTCTTGTTTATAAGCAAAGGCATAAGAAAATTTGCTTTTTTGTCTTTTTTTTGACATAGATAGCAGCAACTGTAACTCTGTCTAACAGTAACAGATTATGAATATGTGGTAATAGTAAATGTCAAAACAAATGGTTTTTCAAAACAGAAGTTGGCCAACATTTTGCAGATAAAAGTTCTTCAAGTTTTAAAGTGTGTATTTTAGTTTTTTTCACATAAACAATGAAAAATAAAGTGAAATTCAGTATTCCCTTTGCTACCATAGGAATTTTTGTTTCGTAAAAGATTATTTGTGTTGCATGAATATGTAGGAATAAATTGAGTGTTTCCAGTTAGCATAACCACTGTCAGGGTTAGTGGAAGAATGAGTGCCTACAATTGCAGGCTGCAGTCATAGCAGCTGTCAGGTCTGAGACATGACATATGCAGAGGCCAATCTCTCTGTCTGGACAGAGTTGATGGACTGCTTCAAACTGTCTTGTTCTGTGGATACTGTATCTGGGAACCTGTCTTAGCCAGTGCTTCACTATATGAAACCTGTTCAAGTAGTTTTGGTCACTGTTTCATGGCGCTGCATTTCACTGTGTAAGGCTCTTGAATGTAAAGGTTGATTGTACTCCCATTCTGCAGTATGTGTATCACAGAGATAAAAATTCAAAGCCATCAGATCTGTAGCGTGGAATGCTCAAGCAGTCACAAAATCTTAAATGTGCTTTGGACTTCTATATAGGATCAGAGTGTAACTTTTGATGAAGAATTGTGCTGGGAATTGAATATTTAGACCACGAATGGTCATAATGAACTTCAGGCATGGTCCTTAATAGTACAAAATAAGGAAAAAGTTGCTTTGAAATGAAAGTTAAAGATAAAGCCCTCCCAGCTGTGACCTTGTTATTTAGTTTGTTTCCCAGTTGGATCTGTTACCTTCAGAGAGTTGTGTCCTTGAGCACGTAGAATCATAAGAAAGCAGACTCCTATTGGAAGCTTGATGACATTTTGCATGGAAAAGGAAACGCTGAAACAGAACTGGAAGAGAAAAGAATAAAGTAATATATCTGTTAACAAATTGGTTCTTAAATCTTTGTTCTTATTTGGCAGTACTGCCTGTGAACATAATTTCATTCAGTAGGTCACGGATTTTTTTCATCTTGTGGCCCATTAAACCTCTGGGATAAATGGTGTGCTACTGCAGGCATCTGTGAAAGGTAGCAAATGACAGCAAAACTTCTTGTTAAGAAAAGTTGCTGTACAATGGGCAGCACCTCAACCAGAGAATTCTTAGATGGTACAAAAACTTAGATGTGATGAAAAACTTTCCTGTAATATAACTGTGTGGCATATGGCCTTTCATTCAGAAAGGAAAAATCAAACATGTAAGTACGTATGTTTTAATGATTGTTTTTAGATGTTTCTATTCAGGGTTTTAATATTTAAAGTTGGCAGCCTACTATCTGTCTGTTTGAAGTATAACCAGCTTCTCACAAAATGTGCATTTCTCTTGAAAAGTTTGTGGGTTTTTTTTTATATTCCAGCAGTTCAGTAGGTCATGCTTTAAGAAAAGTTCCTCCTTTACATTAAAGAAACTTCTGAATTCTGGCTAGATAAATATTTACTGATTTTTCTGTATGGTCAAACATTGATTGCATTACAGTGAGATTAAATTTCCACTACCTAACTTCTGAGTGTAACATTAAATGGGAATTGTGTTTGGACAGTATTCTGACTTCTGTTACAGGAAAGGGTTAAAAGGGAATCTCTGCACATCTGAAAAAGCAGTCAGAAGAGAAGAATTTGTTGTTTTGTCTTGGCTGCCTGATTGTGGATTAGGCTTCTGTGCTGTCTGCTTTTTCATATCAGAAGAAATAAACTCCGGCTGTACAGACAGAAGGCGTATGTCTTGACTCCTAGAAAGAAAGCTGGTAAACTAATTGTGACAGTACTTCTTGACTGGTTGTGGAAATGCATAACATTTGTTTTCTAGCATGCAAAATTAGAAGTAAAGCTCGTCTTTTTAAGAAGCAGTTTTACTCTGTTAGTTATAATGTCAGTTCATGTTTTCGTATCAAGATTTGTTACAGTATTGGTTGCCTTTGTTAAACTTTAGAGCAATCTCTTAATTTTGGTAACTTTCTGGGTAGCAAGTGCTGAAAGCTTGTATTGAGAAGTGAGACTGAGGTGCCAAGTATTGAAAATTCAGGAAATTCTTAAGGTTATATTTGCTGTGGCATTTTACAGTTACTTTCTTTGATTTTTGTTTCATACCACACAATATGTTATAAAAGAGTACTGCATACTCAGCAAGTATTAAAATAGTAAAGAGGAAGAGTACAACTTGAGTTATCTTTGCCTCTTTTTCCTCTTTTATCAGGTGCTAATTTCAGTCTTATGATTTTTTATTGTGTTTACTGGTATTTTTGGTATTAGAAAAATTGGAAGAAATGGAGTGCCAATAGTAAGATAATCAGTTAGAGCTAAAAAGCAAGTTTTAATGCAGTTTTGTCAATATAATTAGTTAACGTTTGAATTGCCCTTGGCAAGGCTTGTCACTTTCCTATGACCATAGAGAAAAAGTTGTCTAAAGATGTGAAATCTCTTCCCCTTTGGCTGAAACTAAGTGATTTATTTCTCGGCCTTCCATCCTCCTTTTTCACAACACACACAGTAGAACAGAATTTGTCCCAGCAAGTGACAGTAGAACTATTAGAAGCAGCAAAATAAATACCTTTCTATCATAGGTTAGCTATGAAGCAGGGTAACATCCTTTTGCCATTTAACTTCTCATGTTTTAAAAGATACGTCTTCATTGTATGTCCTCATTTTTACTGCAATTGTATAAAGAGTTAATGTTAAAATTTTACTTTTTGTACAGTCTTGAGCATACTATTCTAAATACTCATCAGTATATGCAAGAAATGCATAAAGATATGAACCTGAACAGGATGAATTGTTCATGGGTTACTGATACATACATGTGTCATCTTCATGCTAACTTTTCTGTAATCTCTTTTATGATGCATGTGTGACTTAAAAACGTCACACACTAAAGAAAAGTACATATGCAAAACCTAGTAAATAAGGATTTGGTGGAGTTTTGGTGGGTTTTCTTATTTAGGAGAAGGTAAATACAAATAATTTTGTGTGCAACTGAATTTTCTCCTGAACTATCAGATAACAGAAAGCTTTGTATTTATTTATGTATGTTTAGTATTTGCATCGGACCACAAGGGAGAGGGTAACGTCAGTGGCTTTTGCATGCACTGCAATTTACATGACTTGTAAAACTCATTGGTGTTTTATGTGACAGAGACACATTGTAGGGTGAATAACCCAAAAGAATAGTATTCACAAAAAAATAGTGAGGAGAATGGTATATTTTGCTTGGCTTATCTGGATGGTAAGCAGACAATCAGTAAATAAAGAGAGGCTCACCTTTTGCAGATCTGGTTGAGGTTCACCAATAACTCCACAGGGGAGGGATCTCCAACAAGATTTCCTCCCCTAGTGGTGGTCAGCCCTTACATGGGGTCTGGGAGAGGTGGAGCCAGACTGCACCCCTTCCGGTCACACAGTGCATTGCCTTCACCTGTGCTCCTGCAGCTGACTCAGTGCTCACCTCAGGTGATGAATCAGTGATACAGGCTGTGATTCAACTGTTCTCATACAGCACATGAAGTCACTTCTGTAGCTTGACAGTTTTAGGCATTGAATGTCTGTCACCTGCCAGCCAGTTGAGCTGGCATAAAATCCTTGTAGAGCACTGTGAATGCTGGGATTCTTATCAGCTGTGTATTTTGAGTGTTTCCATCCACTATTTTCCTTATTTGAGTACTGTCTTCTGAAGATATCTGTAGAATTCTAAGTAGTTTTGTAAGATCACATTAATGAAGGCCTTCAGTAGTTGAATTTTTATATTCTGAAGATGAGAGGTTTCCCAGCTTTCCTTGGCAACTTGTTCCAGAATATCACCACCCTTACTGTGAAAGAAATGTCTCTAATATCCTAAATATAGTTGTATCTTATATCTCACCTAACAAAAATGGTTGTAAATTGATTAACCAAAAGTGGTTACAGGCGTAACCATCTTTATATTGTACAAATTGTAAGCCAAAAGTTTTTATTTGAAGAATAGTACTCATTTGTGAATGTTTTTCTTGGAAGTTTCTTTTTCTCTCTTTGAAAGATTTAGTTTTTTATAACTTTCTGTCTTCAGAGCATTTTCCCATACTTTGAGCTTAATTTAAGATACTGTTTGCAGTGATTGATGTTTGATTTATTGAGAGAAGTAGGATATACAGTTTAATTTGATTTTATAGTGGAATGTATGATGTATTTATTCAGATCATTTCTGGTAGAAGAGTACATAGTTTTTGTAAATCTGCTCCAAAAGCATGAGAGGTTTGCAGAATCCCTTAACCTTCCGAACTTTCCCATGTCATCTTAGAAACCCTGATTGTATGGCACTGTTCAAATCAGGAAATGTTTAAAAATGAAAAGCCAAAACCCTAAGCTGCTAAATTTTATATACAAAGCAGCTGTGGAACATGCAGCTCAGCTATCATCTTTATCATGGTAACATAAACCGGATATTATTAGAACTCATGATTACTTTATATAAAGTAGCATACGATTTCAGTAGTTTGTTTTCTTGTTCTTACAGCTTTATGACAAAATAAACACAAAATCTTCACCACAGATCAGGAATCCTCCAAGTGATGCTGTACAGAGAGCCAAAGAGGTAATAGTTTGAATATATGTTTTTTTCCTGGAAAGTTTTGTATTAACATAAAATGTTTTTTGTCTTTATTTAAGGTATTCTCGCTCATAATCTGAATTATTCTGGAATTCTATCATTGCTTACTTAAGTTACATAACGTGTTGCATAATCTTGTAGAATTCCATTGTATCTGTAAGGATTATATATATGTATTATTCAGTCATCATTTAACCTTTACTGCAGCACTACAGTACTATAAAGGAATACTCATTAGGTAAATGCAGTATCTTTAATGTTCAAAATAAATCTATGCAGCAAAAGACTGAAATGACTTCTACACAAAAATCAGATATATTACTAGGCACTAGCTTCTTTAAACTGGGGAAAAAGAAAGGTGGCATGAGTAATTCCAAGAAGTGCAAACCTGGAGGTGCAATATAATTGGCCCATCGTTAAAAAAGATAAATTAGAGTACAGATTTTCTTACACCTGGCAAATAGTACTTTGGCAAGAAGTTAAAAAAAAAAAAAAAAAAAATATCTATTGTTGGTGGAAATGAATTTATTTGTAGGGGGTAATGCCATGGAAAAAAAAATGTTTACAGTGCTATTAAAATAGAATGGACAGAAAGTCTTTAAAACGGAGAAATAACTGAAGTCACACTGATGAGAACCCCAAAGTTCTGCAGGATTTCCCAGCAGTTAATCCTGGGAGCTGCTCTGCTCAAAACTCTGCTTTGTTATTCAAGCAGTTACATGTTGAAAATCAAGGTGAAAGTATTGATTTGCAGGCAAAGGAGTTAAAACTTACTAACTCCCTCCTCCCCTTGATAAGCTGAAGTACGGCCCAGATTTTGTAAAAAACACAGGAGCTTAAAGGTGGGGTAGCGTGCACTTCTTGTCTTTAAACATTTATTCTGTGGAGAGAACATTTTTATGAATATTTTTAATTCTGCTTTAAAAGTGATTGTTTTAATAAGCTCAGATCATGTATGAAAGTAACAATTGGTTGTGGATGATGTATGTGATCTATAGGTTAGTGCATTACTTCTACTTCTGTGTTCAGCTGCTAAAGTAATACCGTCTAATTCAAAAAAATAGCAGCTGTTTCCATCACATTTCTTCAGTGGCTCAGAACGTAAGAAAATTGAAGGTAGGTGTTATGTTCTTGAGGTAACAGTCTCAAATACCCTTTTCTGTCAAAAACTTTTTTTCTAATCTTTCATAGAACTGACCGGTGTGAGGGTCAGTTATTATAAGTGTCTTTCCTATGTGTTTTGCAGGTATTGGAAGAAATTTCATGTTACCCAGAAAACAATGATGCAAAGGAGCTAAAGCGTATTTTAACACAACCTCATTTCATGGTAAGCAAATGCTACTCCTTGCCTTTAATTTTTTATTTCTTTAATTTTTTTTATTATTTAAAAACTTTAGTTCACTAAGTTTTACCCAAAATCTGCAGTCTATGAAACTGTATGCAATACTGTATACCTGTTAATAAATGTTTCTAATCTGCTGACCTGGCAAAATAGCTGTTATTAGTGCTACCCTTAGTCCCCACTATTGTGGGACAGCAACATATTGAGTCTATTGTTACTAATTGCCATAAAGATAATCAGCAGATTTTAGGAATGTTTATTCAGAAAGCTAGTTCTTGTCAGACCAGACTGATTGAAATAGTTTGCTCTTATTACTTCTGTTTTAAGAGGAGTAAGCAGCAAAAAATCTCAAAGCCATGCTGATAACAGAAGTTATTGATTTTCAATATTTTCACTGACTTTTTATAATGACAATACAGGAAGGATTTTTTTTCTCCTACACAGCATCAGACAATTATTTGTCTAGTGTAAAATTACTTGGCTAGTTAAGCTGCTGAACACTTCCAAAGGTCAGTGCAAAAACCTGTAGTTCAGTGCTGAAAACTGCCTGCAGTAGATAATCATACAGTGAAGTCTCACGGTCTGTTTTGGGAGGATCTGGGAGGTATGTTGATACAGGAGTGAAGCTTTCTGGATATCCATAGGCAGAGCAGAGATTCTCCTTTTTCTTTTTCCCAAGTTCTTGTTAGGATAAAGGTATGTTGTAACTGGATAGATTGTGAAGTCGCTGCAAAGTCAAAGTTCATTTAACATTATTTTACAATAAATCAATGGCTTGTGCTGTCTAGTGAATTGACATTACATATCAGCTCCTGTTGTGTCTGCCTGACCTGCCTGGCCTAAGTTCAGGGATGTCCTTGCTTTATAGCAAGTTACTGAAGGTCAGTATTTTGAAAGCAGTTAAAGGATTTCTTTTGTTTATTCTGTGGAAAAAAATCATGAATTCCAAACTCAGTGTTTTCTTCAATCTGCTGTATACTGTTGTCCATTTAAAATAATGAATTGTGACTTTCCCTAACAAAAGGATTATATTCAGGGAGCTTTGCAGAATTTGCTCATCTGAAAGCTGAATTGCTGTAAGCCTGAGGGATATACCTAATTTCCAAGAAATAATTATCTGAAACCAATGTCATACTCAGGTTCTTATGAAGAAAACTGGATAGCTGCATGTCCCAGTACCTTCTTCTGATGGCCAGAGTAGCTCTGGGTGCATTTATTTTATTATCTTAGCTCAAGTGATTTTATTTTATTTTATTGAGAAGAATCTCCTCATAGTTCACTTACATAACTTAGCTTGTGTCATGTATAGGGCTCTGAGCGTACAAGCTAGACTCCTTGCAGGTAGAAGTAAACTTGAAGTGACGTACACTAGAAGCTCAGCCGGTATAACATAGCAGCTGATGGGCACTCGAGGCACAGGGCAAGGTAGGAGCTGGTTAGAAGTTAAAACTCCTGCAATAAGTGCAGCTTGTATATCATGTCCTCACTAGCCCAACAGCTTTACTCTCTTGATCCATTCCTGTTTCAGTGTACTGATTGCTAATGCAGACATCATTGGTCTCTGCAACATGCTGATGTGTTGTTGCCTCGAGATAATACCTGTCCTGAAGTCTGCAGCAAATTTGAGTCAGTAAGAATACCTGCTTGAAACAGAACATGCAACAAAGTAGAATGATGCTCAGCTGTATTGGCAGAAAAATGAAAATTTTAAAACTACTGCAAACTATACTCTCTGTTACTTAGCTTCTGTAAATGGAATATGACTGGTTAATTTTATTTACTCTTTTTGCATGAGTACTACATAGCCCTGTGAAATGATTAGCCAGTGTGGAGAAAGCCTTTATAAAGTCTTAAACTATTTTCAAATGAGACATCAGTGAAAATGACTGTGACATATCAAAATTTAGTTGTTAAACAAGAAAAGTAGATCAGAAATCACATTTTATTAGGTATTACCTGTATTTTCACCTGATATCCTCATAAATTATAAAAACAACTGTCAGAGTTCTCTTGCTGCAGTTCTACAAAAGGAATTTTTTTATCATGATAAGCTTCAATTTCATCACAAGCTTTTTTTATGAGGAATAATTTCACTGAGTTGTTGCAACCCAAGCAAAGCCTCTCTTTTTTCCCCATGTTTCATCCTTTCCCTTGTAGTTCTGACATATATCTGATATTGCACATTTGTATTGCACTGTGCTGAACTGGTAAAAAAAAGTGCTCCCACAAAGCAATGATCAATTTAGTGAGGAAAATTAGGAATAGCTGGAATATTGCCAGAGCCAGAATCAGCAAGAGGAGAAATGGCACAAACATGTAAACCAGCAGTTAAGTCAGCATATGTTGGTGTGGAACCATACCTTTAGGGTGCCAATAGCCAAGAGCTTCCAAATCTCAGAGGCAATCCCATTCTCTCCATTCCACTCCTGCTCACAGCTTGATCTTTTATAAAACTGCAGGCCCTACAGAATTATTTTTATTTACATGGCATTTTGCCCAACTTTCTTTTAGGGGAAAAGTTTTTTGAAATTGATACTATTATGAAAGGAAATAACTGTGTAGAACAGTATTGTCCAGTGTGTTTGCCAAGCATTATAAAGAGCAATACTCTGATTAGTAAATTACTGAGCTCTGATTCACAGAAACAGGAAAAATAAGGCAGGGTCACTAACCACTAGAGCAGGCTGCCTAGAGCCACATCCAGCCTTGCCTTGAATGACTCCAGGGATGGGGTATCCACAGCCTGTTCCAGTGCGTTACCACACTCTGAGTGAAAAACTTCCTCCTAACATCTAACCTAAATCTCTTAGTTTAAAACCGTTCCCCTTTAGCTAAAATAATTAGACATAGAATTATAGTCCAGACCTCTAAACAGAAGATGTTATTAAAGTAGTATAGATGGAAGCTGAGGAACTGTTGCAAGTTTCAACTTACTGGTAGACTAAATAAGTTAGTAAGTAAAAGCCTGGTACAATTGAATGTTTAATGAAATAGTATTTATGTAGGTGGTCTTAAAACACTGGAAAAACAGGCAAGAATGTGGACAGAGCATTACTAGTTAAGGGAATTCTGTTCCAACATTACAATGCTGAATTTCCAACTACAGTTTGATTTAACTTAAACTGTTAATGAAGTTATATTTTATGACATGATGCACATTTGGAGTGCTGTCTTGAGAACACATTTAAAGTATAACAGAACCACGAAAATCCCATTTTTGTCTTGGATTCCTCTTCAGAAATCCATCTTGTGGGGATGGTTTTTTAATCACTATTTCAGTTTGTTTTGCTTAAACAGTAATTGAAGATGTTGCTGACTCAGATTTCCCTGCCAAAAAGAATTAAAGTCTTGCAAGACTGATGGGTTTTGCAAGAACTTTGAGCATTTAAATGACAATTAACAAGATGTTAACTATAATACAGGTTGACTCATTAACTATAATATAGATTGACCTAGTGGCTGATATCTCTACTATATATTGTGAGTTCTAGGCTTGATTTATCAACTCTTCTCTGAGAAGCCCAGCCTTTTGCATACAGAGGTGGGATCTTTCTCTGTTTGGTCTTTGCTGACTAAATACTGGAGTAGTACAAACATGTTCACATATAAATTGTATTTATTTTTTTGTTAGAAACAATTTAGCTATAGTATATTCCTTGTTAAGAGTTAAAATGCAAGTGTGAAATGGAGATGATCCAGGGATCTTAAACATACACTGGAGAAAAGTGAAATGTCATATCACATAAAGCTTGGTGCTGTTGCATACTGCTTTGCAAAAGATTGTTGCTTTGTCCAACTTCATCTTGTAATAGTGTGTTATGCTTTTAACAGCTATGCAGACTTCTTGTCTTTGCCCTAGGTTAGTATGCTTACACAGTCAGTTGTTCTGCTTATCAAATATATCTGTAACATTTAGCCAATCACATGCTATACTATTCTTTGCATCAGGAAAAAGTAAAACTAATGAGGTCATATTTGGCCATTTTCTTCTTTTACGTTGTTATTTTTATCCAGTATTTTGAACAGTGCAGCTGTGCTGTGTCAGTGCTCTGTCAGAAGGGGAGAGTATGGAAGTGGTTTTGATAGTAAACAAAAAATACAGTATTTCATTGTTTCATTCAGTCTGTCTTTATTGTAATGAAGTAGCATGGAAAGTGAATTCCTTTTTGTTGTTCAGAAGTAATTATCAGGGAATCATTTGCTTTAAAAGATAGTTTCCTAATTATGTGTCTGTGCTCATAAATAAAGGTAGCTTAATTCTGATACCTTGCACGTATTGAGAAGATAAGGGAGAGGGGAAATAATCTCATTCTCACTGAGGTGTCTACAGTAGAAAATGTTTACTCATGCAGATTTTGAAGGTTAAGCATATGTATAAGTCTGATGAAGTTTAACTTATACTCACTTCACAGAAAAGTTGCTCTATAGAGAATGAAGCACAAATACCTTGAGTTTTACCTCTTATTTCTGGAGAGCTTCAGAAGTATCTATAAGGAATGAGAAGGGAGCATCAGAGATGGTGGAAAATGATGTTATTTTGTTATTGTAATCTCCTCTAGGCCTTACTTCAAACTCATGATGTAGTGGCACATGAAGTTTACAGTGATGAAGCGCTGAGAGTTACACCTCCTCCCACCTCTCCGTACTTAAATGGAGATTCTCCAGAAAGCGCCAACGGCGACATGGATATGGAGAATGTAACGCGAGTTCGACTGGTACAGTTCCAGAAGAACACAGATGAACCAATGGTATGGGGAGAACCACAGTATTTTGCTTCACTCTGTGCTGATAAAGATCAGTACTGTGTTGATTTCAGTAAAAGTTTCTGCACATTGGAGTTGGCAGTATAGTTGGAATAGTTCAGCACCATTGTATATGCTTACCTTCCTGTCTATATCCTTCTGTTAAAATGCTGCAGCATCACCACTGTAGCTGTTTTTGTTTATGTTTTTGTAGTTATAACAGATTAGCCTTTACCGTGTAAAACTGAACTGGACAATCTGCACTTGAATACAGAATTACATTTTTAACAAATCAGAATCTTAGACGATTTATTAAATTATTATATCTTTGTCTTATAAATAGCATCTGTTTACATTGGTCATATTTAAGGGTGTGGCAAAGTTTATTACCTTAAAATATACATCGTGTCTTCAAGCTTTTTAGGAACAGTGACTGTTCTTATCCACGCGCTGCTGAATGTTTTATGTTAGGAGTATAATACACTTCCTCTTCTAGGGCATCACTTTAAAAATGAATGAACTGAACCATTGCATTGTGGCAAGAATTATGCACGGAGGAATGATCCACCGGCAAGGTAATTATGTGTCATACATAGATATTTAGGTAATTTTGTATAAATTGTGTAACAGCGTATATTCCTCATTTCGATTGCTACTATTCTGTGGTAGTATGGACTTATGTCTAGGTAGAACCTTTTAACTGCCTTTGTCTCCTTTCATTTGTGTATGTCAGCCCTTTATGTTTCATCTAGGCTTTAATTAGGGGAATGCAATTATAGGACAGTGGGAGATTGAAATGCCACTAATTTCTCAAGCCATGCTTACTTAATCCTCTTTAGAAAAAATCCTTAGACTAGTTACAGTACTTTTCCTTGCAAAAATGGATGAACCTTGTTCTCCAAAGAAATTAAACCTCCATGTATTTTCAATTCTTGATGATCTTTGTACTTCTGATACTGAGGGGAAAAAAATGTGAAGCAAAAAAATCCTTAGTTTAGAGGGGAAGTTCGCTTCTAACTGTTCTTAGGTAGTAATGGTCCTCTGCTAGGTATTGTTTCATGTGACTGTTACATAATAGGGGTAATGGAAACCTTTAAAAACCTGTTAAAAGATCCAACTACGCCCATTAGAACTCTGTTCACTTCTTTAAAATTACAGTGTCCTTTACTTCTGAAAATTTCAGAAATGCAACCTATTTTATTTGTGCTTCATCTGACTGAGGTAGCTGCAGAAGAGCTTCCTATGTGCAGAAGACATAGGAAACAAACCATGTTTTCACTTTTCTGTAACAGTCTCATGTTTTTAGCATTTCTAATATTGTTCATGCTCTAGTTGCCTCTTAGTTTTACCATGTCATTTAAATGTCTGTATTTAGAACATTTTTACTAAATAGAACAACACAAATGTTGACAGTGATCTTGACTGAGTACAACATGTTTTTGAATCCTACTGAAAAGGTCTGTGGCTTTCATCTGTTTCTAATTTTATTGTTTCTTCTATCTCCAGTTGCTATATGGAGAAATGCCAGGCAGTAATAGATAGCAGATAGATAACAGATCTATGGAGAGTATTACAGGAGCTATATTATTCCAGATCTAGCACTATTAAGCACAAACCACATGATTCCCAGTCACAAAATGGTGTGAATTCTGCCTCCATCTGTGTTATCAGATGTATCTAGTTCCGTTGATTATATCTGTCCTTACTCAAAAGATGAGAAAGTTGAATTAGGAAGATAAGCTTGTAAAGATGCTATCAACTTTCACCTCCCAGAGAATTCAATTTGATGAAAGTGAAACACCAATTTCAGTTATTAAAAATTTTCTTTTCATTTACTTGTCTGTATTTTTAGAAAAGTATATGAATTGTATCTCAGATCTCAGGCTTTTGACTATGACTTGGTTTTCTCATTTGTGTCTGTGCTTCGACTTACCTCAGTTATCCATTCACATTTTACCTGTGGTTTCTGATAAGACCCCTCACACTCTAAATACTGTTTTCAGGGGCAGTATCTTAATTGCAGTGTTTTTTCCTGCTGACTGGTTTGGGCTCATACATGTTAAAAAGTGAATGTGTTTTTAGAATACATTTAAGAAAAGATTTCAACATAACATTTAAAATGTTGGATTTCCCAAGAAGAGAGAGGACTTACTGGCTGTCTCTTTAACCCCACTAGAAAAACATCAGTTGTACATTGTCAGTGCTGCATTCTTAAAGTAACTTGATTCACCCAAGCAGAGTTACGCTGATATCTCTGACAAGACAAATTGAATTGAATTGAATTGAATTGAATAAAATACAGGTGATGGCTTGGTGAAAATACAGTGATTTGTTCACAGCCTTTCTCTTTTCAAGCTACCAAATTTCCTTTTGTGTTTCTGATTAGGGACTCCCAGAATTTGTTCTGTTCTTCTCCCTAATAAAATAGAATTTCTTACACTTCTCTGCTGAGCAAAAGCACGTACTTCCTGAAACTGTCTTCATTCTGACTTGTTAAGACAAAGACATTTACTCCAGAAATACATCCATTCTCTGTTACCAGAAATGTATTATACGTTTGGATAGCTTAAGTCCTGAGTATACATATCACAGCCAGTAGAAAAGGTACCAAAATTAGATGATTAAGCATAGCTACCATGGGAACTACTAATTATATGGATTTATTAAAAATATCAAGAATACTTATTTCTAACAAGAATATACTTAAAGGGTAAGAAGTTCCTGCAAATACCATAGAAGTTTTCTGGGAGAACTACTAGAAAATTGGGTAGGCTTGAACTATTCAAATCTAAAATTGTCATTCAAAAGAGCCTCCTACATTGCTTCTAATCCTGAGGATAATCTGGTGCCACCTCCCTGATCTATCTTCTGTAATGTCTCAGAGCCATGTTGTGGCATGCCATTCCCATCTTATCTTCAGTAGCTCAGTTTGTGACTTGCCTTAGCTAAGTGGATACTTGTTTTGTCATCCTGTAGTCAAACCAACCATTCACCCTAAAGTCAAGTGTATCTACAGAAAATGCTTCCTGTAACTGGCAAATATCAGAGACATGAAAAACAGTCTGATAAAAATCAGACTGTGTCCAGAAGCCAGACTACATTAAGCAGTAGCCTGGCTGAATATCTCTGCTGAACTTTTCCAGCTGACTATTTGCAGGGGAATTTCTATTCAATGTGTAAGTTTTTTCAGTGTACCTATAAGGGAGCTGATATTTTCTTTCTATGTACTACACAGGGTGACTGGGCATCTCATGCTAGCATATTGACTGCAATCTCAAAGGCAGATTCTAATGTATCATTACCAGCGTCCTTTTATGAATCTAGCAAAAAATACATTTATTAAAATTGTTTCGTATTTATGCCTTTGTATGATTATTAGTTATGGCTTGCAATTCTTAGTTTGTGTAATTATGTTGATTGTGTGTTTTGTTAATTCTGCAGGTACATTACACGTAGGGGATGAAATCCGAGAAATAAATGGCATCAGTGTTGCAAATCAAACAGTAGAACAATTACAAAAAATGCTTGTAAGTGCCTGATATCTTTTCCCCTGTTCTTTATAAAAGCATTTGTCATGTTTTTACAAAACTTTCCAAAATTGTATTGTGACATCCCGTTTTTCTTCTATTCTTAATAGCCTACTTGTGCCTGTAATGCCAAATCTTTCTGCGTTCAGCTGTTAAAAAGTTAGATTTCAACTGTTCTTTAAGAAATTATACTTGTGCAGATATGTTGCCACAGTGTACTGCTGTTCTACAGTTAATACAGCTGCTCTTAGACTAACTCTAATGCTTTCCTATGAAACATTAGTGATTTGGAGATTCTATATTAGGCATCTTAGTCTTTAATGAATTGCTTTTTTTTTTTTTTTTTTCCAGAGGGAAATGCGTGGAAGTATCACCTTTAAGATTGTGCCAAGTTATCGCACACAATCGTCATCCTGTGAGGTAATGACTTTATTGAGCCTTCCTGTTTCTTCCTCAGTCCTGTAACTAACTGCCTGCTGATGGCTGAATGTTACTGCTTTCTGGGAAATTGTTTCTGCCTGTCCTGTTAGATCACGCACACCAATTTTACAACAAAGATAACGGAACATGAGTAGGTCTCACCTACCTACTCAGCCTTGCCTTCATATTCATCTCATCAGCACCTTAAATAACTCTTTACAGCCTACTTAAATTAAAAATAAAAAAATAAAAAGAGAGAGGGCATCCTCAACTCATGCATTTAGGAAGCCCCTTTTTGGTTTTAAACACATTTTCCCAGAAGTCTATTGAAGTTCATAAACTGAGGAGCTATCCTCCCTTTTCAGGCATGAAACATTATTTTGCTACTTTGGGCTGTTAAGGGTTAATTGAATAATCTGTTCCTGTATTACCCTGTTGAGGTAAATTTGTGATGGTTGTCTGTAACAGTTACATGTGGCTAAATATTATGTTTCCATGCAAAAATGCTATTTGTCATTACAGAAGAAAAACAGATTTTGAGTACAGTTCCCTTTGAACTAGAAACTTGGTGTTACGGTTTTTGCACAGTAGCATTGTTGAATTCCCTCTTGCTCACAAAGTTCTGTTCCAGTTTGCAAATGTAGGCAAATAAATTCCAGAAAATGACTACTTGAGAGGTACTGTTCCTGTCTAAGAATCCAGATGGCATACATACAAAGTGGATGATGACAGTCTTCCTTGCCCCATGCTTAACTGTACAAAATTCCCAAATTAGAATTCCAAGTGTGGAAACACAAACCTTGTTGAAGTCAAGCATCTTAACCTAATTGGGGCTGTGATTTCACACTTAATGTTTTGGAGTCTCAGAAGATGCTTGAACACACAGAAGCTATTGTGATTGTCAGAACTATCAGTTTGAAAAAAAAAAAAAAAAACATTTTGGGGTTGCCTTTGCACTTTTAGTGAAAGTCAGCAAGAGCTAAAAGCTTTTAGAGATAAGAGGTTCGACAAATTTTCACCTGTAAGGTATAAATATGAAAACAAAAGTTTTTCCTGAAATACAAAGGCTTTAAAAAAAAGCTCAAATAGAAATTCTAGAGTTTGCCGATGTATTTATTTACTGACTTCTGTTCTGTAAGTACTAGTTAGAATAAAAGATAACCCTCTTCCTCTTATTTTAACACAAAAACTGGTGAAAGTATTTAGCTTCTTGGAAAGATGATCATACGGAGAAAATTAAATGCAGCACACAGTTTTAATACCATTAGGTGACATTTTAGTAGCATTAAGTCATTTCTTTTTCTTAGCTTTCTGTTCTTAGGTTCTTCATGACTATTTTTTCACAGAAGACACTTGCCTTTCTTTACTTTCTTCAAACAAAACACTAGAACTGGAAATGTGTGGTCAAAGAAGAAAAACAAACCACAATGCAATATTTATCACAATTCATGGCATGTTCTATTCAATTAATCAGGTGCCTAAGTCTGTTCCACTCATTTGGTCATATCTGTGACTTTGTCTAGTGTTCCAACTGTTATAAAGAATTTTTTAAAAAAGACAAAATTTCAAATTATGCCATTAAATCATCTTTAGTCCTTTGATACAGGGTGAATTTCTTTCAGAGAATCTTTCAGAATTGTGATTCACGTGAGGAGTCAGATTATTTGCCACTGATACAGGCTTAAAATGGATGCTCAGTGATATTCTTAGGACATGGAAAACATCCTACTAATGCACTCTAGCAAGATAAATTCAGAGATGTTAGGTCTTTGCTAGTAAAACTAACTAACACATTTTTGGCTGTATTTCAAGTATTTCTATAAATTTTTATTTGTTTGTTTTTTTTCCTGCCCAGCTTCAGTCATGGATTGTTTCTGTCATAATGCAGCTTTACTAGAAGAGGAATGTAAAACTAATTAGTTTGGGTTTTTAGGTTCCTACCGTGAGAATAACATCACTAGGGTCAAAAATACCTTCATCTTGAATAATCTGAGTTAAATATTAGTACAATCAGACATACTCTTGCCTACTGTCTCTTATATAAAAGCTGTTTATATCCCTTTATAATACAATGGTATATAGGTGTTAGTTTTGAGGGAACCTATTTTTTAAAATCCCACTTGCCATGTTTTTCTTCTTTTGTGGGCATTTAAAAGAAGTTCCTGTTATTTTCCAAATATTAAACCATTTTCTATGTTTACAGAAGTGTTGTCCCTGTAGTGTGTAAAGTATTTCAGTGTCCCTAGGAAGTTTTCAGAATCTCATCTAAGTAATTTTGAGTTGTTCAAGAGTGAACTTTGTTTGAAAGCATAGCATTTCTGAATTCCCTTTTAGAAAATCTTTGTCCAGTCAGTCTACCACGAGAACACCTGCTCAGTCATTGGTGTAGTACATGGCACACATTACTCAGCTATCTAGACAACACAGTAGCCAGGATGTTCTGTCATATGCTTCTACTACAAACTTACTTTTACACAAGAGCAAGCTTCAGTAATAATTTAGAACAGTTGTGTATGCTGATTATACATTTCAGCTACCACTTTATCCAACCAAGAAACCCTTTAGCTCTACCTACATTTGAGTTCTTACTTTGTATTGTATGTATAAAGAGATGTAAGAATGGTATGGCAAGTGTGGTTTTTTTGTTTGTTTGTTTGTTTTTTCTTAAGGAAAAGCTGTCCTTGTAAGCAACACCCTTTGTTTCAGATTATCTTGTGAAACACTTAAGCTGTTTCATTAGGAAGAAAAGCCTTTATATATATACGAGAATTTTAAAATCCACTGGTAATCATCATGGATTTATGTATTTAGCCCTGGAATGTTTCCATTAGGGCTAAGATCATAAGACTTTTTGTGGTCTTAAACATTTTTATAATCTCAAACTTACAGAAAATTCGTTTGAGCAAAACTGGACTTGAAATGTATTTGCAGATTTTTTTGCAGTGTTATTAGTGTGGCAGTTCTTGTACATGTCCATAGGACAGGCTGCCCAGAAAGGTGAGGAGTCTCCTTTACTGGAGATAACTCAAAACCCACACTTTCCTGTGGAACCTATTGTAGGGAACTGCTTTAGTAGGATAGGGCTAGATAATCTCAAGAGGTTCCTTCCAACCCCTGTGATTTTGTGAGTGTGTGTCTAATGTGATTGGGCCACATCTAGTAGATGTAATTGATTTCTTCTATAGGACTGTGTCTCAAACATTCGTCATTCAGAATCCACCCATTAGAGCAAGAAACCAACATGAAAGTAGTTTTGCCATCATTTGGAAATTATTCCAATTATTTTTTTTCTAAGGCTTCAGCTGTGATGCATGAACTCAACAGCAACGGTCTTGAAGTCTACAATTTTATTATTTAGCTTGTGTCTAGACAAGATTGGGAATTCTAGATGTTCAAGTAATACTGAAGTATTATATCATTTCCACACTATTCAGAATCACGTGATCCTCTCAGTGCTTTTCTGACATTTTTCCTAGGAGAACTAGTGATTTATCTAGTTTAGTGGAGGAACAAACACAGAATCAGAGATGAAGTATTCAGATCTAAGAAGCCCTAACTTCCTAGAAGAATCTTTCTCATTGCTTTCTCTCAATAGATGGAGCACAATACAGTTTTTCTCTTAAATTTTGAGTCTTTTTAGGGAGAAAGATTAGTTCCTAGTAAATTAGGAACCTACATGTATTTGAAAGCGTGTCTGAATTAACTAAATATTTAAAAAATGCACATATGCTTCTTGACTAGCTTGATATAATTTGAGTTTCTTACGATTAGTATTGAAATCACTGTCAGCCCTGAAAATGTTTATTTTCCTCAATGTGTTTTGACAAGCATTTTCTTTGAGCAGTGTTCTGTCTTCTGTTGAGAATTGTTGGAGGAATAAAATCAAAATATTCTCAAACCAAGAAAATTCCCTTTAAAGGGAGAACCCTTCAAGAGTGTCCAGAAATAGCATCATTGCTCTAAACATGTTTTCCTCCAAAAGGCTTGGGTATTTGCGTCACTTTCCAAATCTTTCCCTGGCCAAACCATTACTGAACTAATAAATCATAACGAACTAGTTTTAAAAATAAAGCAAAAAATAAATAAAATAAATAAAATAAAAGCAACCCATAACAGAGTAAATTTCATCCTTCCACCTTTTCTCATTTGGCAGAGCTGGAGCTGCTGAGCAAGCAGAACTGTTTATGAAAGAAGGAACTTGCTGCTTTTTTTTGAAGTAGCATCTCCTAGCTGCTATTTGATAATACAAGTGGTACCAATATGCAGTTTCCCAGAAAAAGGAATAATGGTTCTTTTGGGCAAATACAATTGTCTGGTTTTTGGGGATTTTTTTTTTTTTTTTTTTTTTTTTTTTCAGAAATTAGTAGCTTATTTGGTCTCATTTGAAACTTGTGCTGGAGTGATTTTTCTAAGTATAATTAGAACTGATTTCCTCCAGTTCATTATGTGTTGCAAACAACTTTTGAGTTTTTTGTTCTTTAGCAGAAGTACCCAGATCTAAATGATTTTACAGTTATATTACTTTCAGATAGCTGTATATGAACTTTAGGAAATCACATGTAATGAGTCCAAAAAAAGGTGTATGTTCTAGATGAGTTTGTTGCACATCAAGAATACAGGCAGCAAAAGTCAAGTATTGATTGCCAGTTTAATTTTTTTTTCTTTAAAATAATTAAGAATGCTATCACATAATTAGTAAAAGTCGGAGAATATTATTAGTAGACTTTAATCTGATTAATCCTGTTGCATAAACAGTTCAGCTCCAGTTCTTTTTTTTAATCCATTCACAACAGGCACTCATATTGATAAAATGTGGCAGGGTAACTTTGTGTTCTTTGGAAACTGTTTTACCTCTTTTACCTACTATCTTTGATGTTACACAAAGTTACCAGTCATTCTTCAATTGATCTTTGATATGGAATATTATATTCCAAAGTTCCTTTGGGATTAGAGGGATGTATATATATTTTTTTTTACAACATTATTTATTATTTGATTTTCTGAAGACATGGCTAGTTAAACTCAATTATCTGATATTGTGGAATTAGGGACTTCATGATCAGAATGGCATTGCTCAGCAAGTGACTTTCTTGTCTCTGCAAGACCCAGTCAGAAAATCCTGTAATCTTTTCTGTAGAATTTCTGCATCTGCTTTCTTCTCCTTGTAGGATCACAGTTGTAGTGTGAGTCAAGAAAGGTGGCTTTTTAAAATGATATATTTTTGCAAAGTTTAATGCTTTTAAGCTCATAAGAATGTTGGAGGGGAAAAAAGGAAAAACAACTCAATATGCTGTAAAATGGATGAGAAGACAGGAGCAACTTCCCGCTCCTGTGTTAGCAGCAGTGGATTTAAGACAGTATAGAGAGTTATATCTTAAGGCGTAAAAGATGATCAACACTGACCTCAATATTGCTGAAAAAAGATTTAGAAGCTTCTTTAAAATGAAATATGTGACTTGTAGTTTAAGTGTGCAACATATAAGTTCGGGTAGTTGCCTTTAGCAAGAGCAACAGTATGATTAGCGGTCTTCGGTGTTGTCAGACACAGAAAATATAGGAGTTCCCTGTTACTAAAAAGCTGTTTGATTTCTAAGGCAGCATATAAAAATAATTATTAGATAGGACACATCAAAATATCAAACATGAATTTCAAACTATGAACAAACTTCATACTTACACAGTAGTGTGGAAACTTTCACAAACAAAGCCGCTAAACAAATGGTTATAAGGCTGTGGATGTAACTGTTCTTTAAAAATTTATCTGTGTTCCTGTGATAGTGTTGTGTTGTTAATGAACCTTGTGTCTTATTTCAGAGAGATTCCCCCTCTACATCCAGACAGTCCCCAGCTAATGGCCATAGCAGCACTAACAATTCTGTTTCGGTAAGATTTCCAGTTCCACACAGAGAGAGTGTGAAAGTTTTGTTGGTGCTCATCTGCCATTACTGTTATACTTATCGTGTGGTCAGTGGAAAACTTTGTCCTTCTGATAGAACCAACGTTATTACATATGTAACTCCCCATTTTTGTTTTCTAAGAGTTTTTTTCCAACGTACTCTTCTCATTAAAGGCCATACAGCGAGTTAAATGTTAATAACTGTAATGTGACACTGGTCAGTCTTAAATCATAGTTAGCGGTTTCCTCAAAGCTAAGAAAAGGTTTTGAGTGGAAGTCTTATTTCCATCCTAAGCTTCGGAAGCAGTATTTGAAGAAAAAATAACTGTGCAGTTGATACTTCAAGACCTGTTAGACTCCATAAGCTTTGTGTTTTGAGCGACCTCTGGAACGTGTACTGGTTTCCGCTATCTGAGTTAATGAATTGGTGTGCCCTCTGCTGTTGTGGTACGTGCACATACTTTGTGAAATACAAGCCTTGGCTGGATATGAAAAGCAAAAGGCTTTAAATTGCACTACAAATCAAGCTATTATCATCACATCTTTAACACAAAGTACTTACTTCCTGTTTCATATGTATTCAGGTAGAAAGGTGCTGTTATCTCCTGTTTTTCTAGTGTACAGCAGTGTTAAAATTTGTGTTGTTTACCATTTGTCATTGTTCAGACCAATGTAGTAACTGTACCTGCAAGCTCCCTTATTAAGAATGCTGTCAATATCATAAGTCATGGGACTATCTAAAAAAAAAAAAAAAAAGAGGAGTAATTAGTCCTTTAATTATTAAAAAAAATTACACCATTACACCTGAGAAATGATTTGCCACAAGGTAAAGTACTTATTAATTAATATAATGAAAAATAATTGTGTTGTTAAGAAAATGAAGAAAATTTTGTGAATTAAATAAAAATTATAATATGACTAGTAGTTAAAATTGTACTCTTTGGTGCAACTTACCACATTAAGTATTTTTAACAGTACAATTTTTAATATTTATTATAGTCATTCTTGTGTTTAAAAAAAAAAAACAAGATGAAAGTGGGAAAGGCGTTCATATAAAGAGCCTCTTTCACTTAACAGTGCTTTTGTGTTGAAGATGCTGAACTGTATATTAAAAAGCACATTCTCTATCTGCTTAAACTATTTACCTGCTTTCTTCAGCTTGCTGCTAAACAGCCTGAGTTTGGTTTTCCTTTAAGAAAAAGGTTTTTCTAAAAACGGGTCAATGCTTTATACTTTCATCTGACTTACCACTTTACCGTAATGTAGTATGAATCACTAACAAATGGTGTTGTATGCTCTTAACAAGTAAAATGAAAATTTCTTTTCCTGGGTTGGCTTTATTCTGCAGGACTTGCCGTCGACAACACAACCAAAAGGACGACAGGTGAATAGCTATCCTCCATGGGAATGTGTAAATTTAGTTGCTAGTGAACATCCCTGCTTATCTTTTTCCCCTCATATTCTGTATGTGCTGGACTAAAACATTTGAGCTTTGAAAATGTGTGTCCTTTTTTTTTTTCTCATTTTTCATTTTAACTCATTTGTTTGTGGCTAATTCAAAATAGCATTTTTTTCATGTGTCTAGAGTTATAAAGTTATTTGAAACTTAATATGGGATGTTTTAATTCAGAATGTATTAATAGACTTACTGTTGTGTAGGCAAGAGGTGACTTGTGCAGATTTCATCTTAGAAAAGGCTCGGTGTTGTGTTTTAGCTGAAATGAAGGGCAAGTGCATAATACTGTAAAACACAAAACTTCTGTATCTTTGAGTTGATTTATAATTCGTTACTAGTATTAACAAAGCTTTTCAAAGAAATACGTGAAGGACAGTTTGTAGTAAGAGCTGGTAAGTCTGAAGATATTATATTTTCAGTCCTAAGGCACAGATTCACCAAGAAAAAAGATTGCTGTCCAGAGGATTTGGATTTAACTTCTTATTTATGTAATAGTTTTTATTGCAGTTCCATTCAGAAGATTCAATAGACCCCATAAGCTGTTGTCTTTGAGAATATTTTTGTGTGATTTTCTAGTTTTGTTGGCTGGAGTACTTATTGCAAGAATAGTTTTTTCACACCTCATTTTCCATTCCTAAAGCATACAGCTGTATGGTTTTTTCAGCTTTCAGTTGTTTTCTGAAATTTCAGGCTGCCTGAATGTAGGAAAGCTCCATGGAGGACCCTTCAGGTTGTTCTGTTAGGTTTTGTTTGCCCTCTCCTTAGGTGATTTTCCCAAGACAGGAAAGTTTATTCAGAGCAATATCAAAATCATGTCGTCCCTCGTACCATTCATAGTTACCCTTTTTTTTCAAGTTGCTTTTCCCTTTGAACCAGTTAGTTTTTCTGGTAACTTGTCATTCTTGATATAGTAAGGGTTAAGATAACAGATACACTGATATAAATAAGGATATGTGTGATGTTTTATGAGCAACCAGTGCGGTCTGTGGATGGAGATTTAGTAGATAATGGCTCAAACTGCAGCAAGAACTTGATAAACAGGGAAAAGTTTCTACACAGTAAAAATGCCGGTCACTTTTCTAGATCTATATTAGGTTAGGTTGAGGTAAAGCAAGGAAATAGTTCAGTACTGTTGACTTCATAGAAAGCCAGTAACTAAGAGAACTTTGTTTAAAATATCCATATTTTCTTGTGAAAAAAAAGAGGTTGGGTTGCTGATCTGAAGTCACACACTTAATACACAGTATAATAAGGGTCAGAATGGAAACATTAGAAGTGGAGTTTTGTACTAATGTTATCATCAGTTGCTCTCTAAACAGATAAAAGTTCAGGTACGATACGGTAGCAATTGGTCATTGTTAAGTCAATATATGTTGGGTAGCAGACTGGATTACTGTAGAAATAAGTTGAGTGCTGTGAGTAGTGCCATAGTGGTAGATTTCTGAGCAAAGGTTTAAAAGTGTTACAGTTTAAATGAAGGATATTACATTGCAATTTAAAACTGTTTTCTTTCAATCTAGTCAATTTTTAGTAATAAAATCAGCAGTAGAGTACGTGACTGTCAGAGTTCCTATAGGATGATGTTTGTTCATAAACCATAGAAACTGTCCGATTACCTATTTTTGGCATGATATTAATTCTGATTTTAAGATCCTTGGGTGTATTAAGGCTATAATTTTTCAGTGGTTGAGACCTCACTAATGCATAAAGCAGGGATTTGTATTAAAAATTTTATTTTAAAATGTGAAGTTAGTCCAAATTCCTTCTGTTAATATTCCTTAGAGAATAACTTACTCCAGTCATTATTGAAGTGATGGTACAGGAGAGATGAGTACTTGTTAGAGCTCATCCAGAGGAGGACCACAAAAATAATCCAAGGGATGGAACACTTCCCCTAGGAGGACAGGATGAGAGAGCTGGGCTGTTCAGCCTGGAGAAAAGAAAGCTCTGGGGAGACCTGAGAGCAGCCTTTCAGTATCTAAAAGGGGACTGTATAAAAGAAGGGGGCATACTCTTTAGCAGGGTCTGTTGTTAGAGGATAAGGGAAAATGGTTTCACAATAAAGAAGGGAGATATAGATTTGACATAAGGAAGAAGTTTGTTTACAGTAAGGGTGGTGAGACACTGACACAGGTTGCCCAGAGATGTGCTGGATGCCCTGTTTCTGGATCATCCAAGGTCAGGCTCAATGGGGCTCTGAGCACCTAGTGTAGATGTAGGTGTCCCAGTTCGCTGCAGGGAAATTGGACTAGATGGCCTTAAGGGGTCTCTTCAAACTTAAAAGATTCTGTGATCCTGTGATGTATATGGGACTAGGCTTTTACTGAAATCCCTGTATAGAGAATTCCTAGATTCCACTCAAGTGACTAAGTGCAATAGGCCAACACTGGATTTCTATTTAATCTAAAAAAATGTGGTACTAATTTTTCAGTGTAAATGATCAATAATGTAGCCTAAATCCTTTGTGCTATCCAGTAATATTTCTCATCATACACATTTTAAAACGTATCATGGAGCTTCATTTGGAAATTGCAGGACAGTTCCAGTTAGAAGCTGCTGGCTTATAGTCTGTAATGATTTACAATAGTTAATATTGAGTTGAGGGACCTTGTCTGTTTACTACAGATCTGCATAAAGTCTTCAAAAACCTACTTTCATTTTTGTTGTTCAGTTTTTACGGTATGTAGAAGACATGAGCTTGCGGAATAACATTATATGTCTCCATTGTTGGCTGTTTTTTTCTGTTGTTGTTTCATTTTCAACTATCACTTGTGCTTTTGCCCTTCTGTTTCTTCCTTTGCTTGTTGCAAACAGTATATGTAGCTACATGCACCAATTTTCACCTACTTCTCTTAATACTGTACAAGTAATAATATAGCAGTGTCTTTTATAAACTCTCCTTTGTAGATATATGTAAGAGCACAATTTGAATATGATCCAGCAAAGGATGACCTTATTCCTTGCAAAGAAGCTGGCATCAGATTCCGAGTTGGTGATATTATCCAAATCATTAGCAAAGACGATCACAACTGGTGGCAGGGTAAATTGGAGAACTCCAAAAACGGTACTGCAGGTCTTATTCCTTCTCCTGAACTTCAAGAATGGTATGACTTACATTTTCTATTAAAAAGAATTTAGCTTTTGTCCTTCATATTTGTCACTGTTAGAAAGCTGATTTTGGTGTAATCTTTCCTTTTTTAAAAAAGAAGTCTACATTGCCTCAGTTCCTGTGGCATTGTTGTTGTTTTTTTCTCACATCTACATGATCTACAGCTGTATGCAATATCATATGTATGTTTACACCTGTTTTATAAACATTATGTTTGCTTTCTGATACACTTCACGAAGCTAGAACTGAAGGCTACAAACAAATCATTTATATAAGCGGGTCCAATCTATTTCCCCTTCAGGTTCTAAACACTTGTCATTGGTGCTACTTAAGTGCAAGTGGTGCAGGAATAAGGTGGTAGCTACCTATGAAGCATTTGAGGAGTTTTAGGTTTAACTTCCCTTTTCCTTTTTCATATGAATGCCAAATAGTAGAAAGAAACCACAGCACAGAAACTCATGAAGAAGAGATTAAATGAACAGTAGTGGCACAGTGACACCCAGTTCCACAAAAGCAATGCAGAGCATTTAAACAACCCCTCTCAGAACCTATTTAGCAAATGTTTTAAATATATCAGCACGAATTCTGGCAAGTAAGCCCTGGAGCATGAATGTTAGGACCTTAAGTCCGGGAAACGTATTGGTGTGGAAAATCTAGCACACAAGAATTGCTGTGCAAAGAATTAGTGTGCTGTAAAGGGTTTAACAGCACCTGTATCACCTCTCCTACCTAAGGGAAATTTTGCTACAATAAAAACAGAGGCAGGTAGCCATTTCATCACATCTCTTGAAAGCCCTAACGTGTGGGAGAGACTGGTATACATTGGAATAGGAATACAAGCAATACATCCTAAAGGTCAAACTCAAGACATTTCTTCAACACATCTGCACTGAGCTTGAGTACACAGCAGCCCTTCTAGACTTTATTCTTCCAGTCTAGTTTACTGCACTGGTCTACAGTCATTTTAGTAGCTGCCCTTCCTCCCATGCTTCAGTGATAGGTGAGCTTTTATGATCAACCATTAAGAACGCTATTTATATCAAAATATATCTGTATATAAATGCATTTAAATCATCCAAGGAAATTTTTGGAAAGGTCTTACTGTACTTTTATGTGATTAAACAGCCTTATTTTTTTAATTCATCATGCATGACATTTTTAAAATACAGTTATTAAAACTCTTTTTTTCCTACTCCGCATGCCAGGCGGGTTGCTTGTATTGCCATGGAGAAGACCAAACAGGAGCAACAGGCCAGCTGTACTTGGTTTGGAAAGAAAAAAAAGCAGTACAAAGATAAATATTTGGCAAAGCACAATGCAGGTATGAAAAAAATAAATAAAAAGGAATTATATTTAGGAGGTTAAAGTCTTTACAGTCTAAACCTTGCTGTTAATTGTTCACCTGGTACTGTTATATTAACCTAATCAGTGACTTACAAAAATGGAAATTAAATTTTAATTGCACCAGCAACACTCTGTTTAAACTATATGGCTGAAGCGGTTGGAAGCATGCTGCAACGAAATAAATGCATCGTTATATATCCTACAATGATTTTACATTTTATTGGTTGTTACATTTAAACAAGCTGTAGAAACCAACAGGATATGAATTTTACAATCAGATACTATACTGTACACTACAGAACACTTGTCAGTAGCACTGTTGTTGGTGTGTGTTTGTAGTTATAGATTATGTATGTGAGAACATCATGCAAGGACATTTTTCTTGAACCCTTACAGCTGCAAGCCTAAGAGTCATTGTGTAGTCAGACTGTTATTTTACGGCTAACAAATCTGACAAACTGGAAGTCTTGCAGTGATTTCTGCCTGAATCCTGATTTTTTAATTTCTATCCAGACCACTGAAAAATTGAGTTGTTGTGGAATAGATACAAATCTGTATTTTTGCATTTTTCTTTACCTGTACAATCTGTGTGGAGAATCAGTATTATATTGTCTCTAAATATTTAATTAATGAGGGAAGTAGAGACTGAAAGCTTAACTGGTTTCCTTTCTTTTGCTGGCTTCCCATTCTGGTTGTTCTAAGGTTTCCACTTCACTGCAGTAACACTAAGCCACGTTTTACTAATTGTGACCTTAATAGAAACTGTTGTGAATGAACTGGATTTTATCACCTGTATTCTCTCTTTAATAATACTCTCTTTAAAGTATTACCACTTGCTCCCATCATACATTTCCACAGCATGCTATTGCCTTCAGTTGTGCCAGTATAACTTTACATGGTCATGCTACTAACTGGACTAGCTGAAGAACAACCTAACAAAAAACACTTTCTCTTTAGAACAGATAAGTTTCATAGTACAGTTCACAACCACAACTGTGTAGTTAGTAGTGTCAGTATGACTACACATGGCATACTGCAAAGGAGTGAATGTGTCCAGGGTAGAAACAGACAATATGCTGAGCTAGTTTTGCTCCTGAAGACTTGATATCAATTAAGTCCCCATCAAAGGAGAGTAATCTAGACATCACTGCCTTGATGAGAGGGGGGGCATTTTGGAGAAGGTTGATGGCAGTTTGATTGCATGATTTGATGGCCATAGTGCTTGCCCCTCGTAGTACTTTTGGAAACTTTCATCAGGGTTTGCCAAAAATCAGAAACGTGAACATTTGAAGCGGTCATAATCATTAAAAAACATTATTTTCAAAATAACAATTTGACACTTCCCCTTCCCCCTGAGAAGTCAAAAAGTTAATCAAAGGACAAACTGGGATTAATATTTCCCTTAGCAATGTTTATTGGTCATTGTCTCCTTCAGGTACTGAAGTTGATGGCAATAACATTCCAGGGAATTAAGAAGTATGTGGATATTAAGAGATTCACTGAAATGATGTGATGCTTTTGTGAATTTATTAAGTTTAATGAACACAGTGCTGAATTTACCTTCTCTAAAATATCACATATGGTATTGCTAGTCAGAAATGTTGCAACATTACTTTTTGCAGATTTTCAGTGCGTGTGTTTCAGAATTAGAAACGTACCTTCAGCAAGTATATTGTCCTTTATAAGAAAAATAAGTCATGCATTTTCCCTTCCTCCTTTCTTGATAATAGAATAGCGTGTCCTTCAAGAGATATCCTCTTGATCATACCTCTCATCATTGTAAAATCTGTTCAGAACCAAAACCTACAGAAAAAAGAAATCATTTTAAGATTCATTAGCATTTCTATAAATGCTCTAGAGATTATCTCTAGAGATATACTGCAGTGATATTTACATTGTTTAATTTTTTTTTCCAAGTTGTCATATAATGCATAATGTAGAAAATTGCCAAGCTTTTATAAAATGTTTATCATTTCTTAATGTGATTTATTTGCCTCGTGTTTAGACTACTGCATGGTGAAGTTTATTTTGTGCATATACTTTTTATTTTACTAATATATTACAAGCCATATCTCAATGACCCCTGTACATTTTTCATGCTGTCTTACTCCCAATGGCCTCTGTGCATGTAAGTAACCTGTCAAGTGACAATGCCTCTTTATTTGCTTCTTACTGTTTCCTTTCAAGAACTCCTTTTCTTTATTAGCTAGTAACACAGGAGCATTAAAAGTTCAGTCTTTAAATGTATCCCATATTCCTCATATCTTGTGTATATTTTTCAAATGTTCATTTTCTTTTGTGTTTGAAAACCCCACATTCATTAGGTAACTCCATGTAGACTGAGACATTTCTTCTTCATGCTACTATTTTGTGATTAAGGCATTAATATGTACCATTTCTGTTGTTCATTCCCGTTGTTTGTATCTAACATAACATGGTTTTGTTCAAGAAGAAAATAAAAGATTTTCTTTTTTTTTTTTAATGGGAGAAGACACCTTTCCCTGTAGATAGTTAGAATGGTAAAACTGTTTAACATGTTGTAGATCTTTATATTGTTCCAATATGAAATTAATTTAGTTAACTTAAACAGTGCAAAGTTGCAAAAATGAAGAATTTTGTATTTGTAGTTTGTGGAAAGGAAGAAAAATATGACTAACTTCTTGCTTGTTTTATCTTGTAATATTTGGGGAAAGGTTGAAAGAGGTTTTTCATGAAGTGCAAAATGTTTCAAATGAACTTAGGAAGTTTTCAAATCCATATCTTTTCAAGTCCTTAAAGAGTCAAGTATGTCAGTTGACTGAATAGTAGTTCAACTAAATTAAATTAATTGTAGTTATTTTCTGGGGTAAAAGCAGTGCCATTGGATTTAACATCTGCCCTATAAAAGAGAATGTATTAAGTAGACCCTTTGCTGCTTTGACTTTAGTACAAAATGTGTTTTCTGGTAGTCTCTGCAGACATAATGTCTCCAGACCTTGGTGGTTGGTGACGACTGGAGCAAGCAAACACAGTCTGTCCCTGCCTATTTACCATGTGGGTTTGGGACCATGAGGAGACGAATACATCCAGATTTTTGCTTAAAAAAGTAAAAAAAAAAAAAAAAAAAGAGATGGACAGGATATAGTTCAAGTGAATACACATCTTGGGACTTGGAAACACTAAAAATATCATATTTAAGATGCAGTCTCTCCCTTCTCTTTACAGTATATCCAAGTATACAGAACAGTAAATTCTTTTAAGTTATTTAATTCATAACTGCTGATTGCTCTAATCTTTAAAAATACATTCAACTGCCTCCTGGCTTTTTTTTTTTTTTAATAAAAATTCTACAAAAACAACCACAAATCTTGTTGGGCAGAATAAGAAGTTATTTTTGTGAACAAAACTTGATTTGTCAATCATTATATATCTTGGCAATTCATAGCAGATTGATAGACATGATGGAACTAATTCACTGCAGTTGAAATCATTTCTGAAATAATACTTTTACAATTTTTCCCTAAATATGGTGGAGGTTCTTTTATGTAATGTCATCACTTTTTGTTAAACTTTTTTGTTCTATCAGAAGTTTTAAAAGCATGTCAATTTAACAAGCACGTGTGTTCAGAGAGAACTCTAATTACAGTTAATGTGGTAGTTGTTTTGAAGAAGAAATACCACAAAGAATTAACCCTCAAAAATCACGATTACTAAAAGATCTTGTTAAACATGAGTATGAAAGTATCCCTATCTTCAGTGTAAATAGATGTTCTCATACTGTATTCATGTTGGTCACTGTCTACAGATTTTCTTTAGTATTGCTACTTCCTAGGAATGCAAGTGTGAATAGCATGCCATTTTAGCTGATTCTTGTGGTCTGCTGAATACTGCATGAAAGGACACGCAAACTTTCCTGAGCATTTCAGTAGCCATGTTACTGCTTTTTAACAGTTTTCTTAAGGGACACTTCTCTTAAAATTACATTGTGAAATGGTTTTATTTTCCATAACATATTGCTTTGTATTGCAAATCTAACACTTGCTAAAATGATTATTTGTAGCACAATTGATTGTCATCCTTAATATGCCTTTTTTTCTTATTCCTCTGTGGGTTTCTTTTGTGTTTTAGTGTTTGATCAATTAGATCTCGTCACTTATGAAGAAGTAGTAAAACTGCCAGCATTCAAAAGGAAAACACTAGTCTTACTAGGTAATTTTGAGTTATTATTCTGAACATAACTGCATACTTTTTAACCCCTTGTGGTGGAAAACTAATAAATGATTTTTGTGTTGTAAATTAGGTGCACATGGTGTTGGAAGGCGACACATAAAAAACACACTCATCACAAAACACCCGGACAGATTTGCTTACCCCATTCCTCGTAAGTAGCAATGTTCAACATAGAACAAAACTGCCTGTAGCATCCTTGACAGCAGTCCCACTGTAGTACTACACATCTTCAGTTTGATCAAGATTATTCTTCTGTTAAGCATGAGTGAGTTGTGAAAGGACTGGTAATATTTCTTGCTTTGTTTTTTTCAGAGGAGAGCATAGTAAAGTAATACTGTTTCTACATTGAATGTTTCTTAGTATTCACAAAATTCACAAAAAGGAAGCCAAAACATTTTTCATTTTCCTGTGTTAACATTTACGGTTAAGACTGAAACAGTCATGAAGCTAAAAACTGTATAATTTCCACAAGAAGAAAAATAAACTAGATTTAGAGGAAAACTTTAAGGTGAACCTTGTCTAAGTGTCTTAAATTGATTTTCACAACCTAGCTTTGAGTACTGTTATTATATTAAAATAACTCCCAAGTTTCCAGAGATGACAGTAAGAAAGAGAAAACGCAGTTAACTTCACAGCTTACCAAATGGGTTGTTACCAAGAGCACAGGGGCATTTTTCCTTCTCAGCAGTCTCAGATCATCCCATGGCAGGAACTGTATATTCTACTACATTATTTGTTGGCAGTGTAGCCTTTTTCCTCAAGCCTAAGCATTCTAAGACAAGCCCATCCAGCGGCTAAATCTGCTCCCTCTTGTTTCAGGCTGACTTCAGAAATTACAGGAAATCAGGAAATGCATTCTCCATTGCAAAGATCTAAAGCAAAGAGTAATAATAAGTGTTTAGAATGTACCCTTCACCCAGTCTCTCCCAAGTACTGTGGGCATTGTTCTGGGGAGGCAGAAGCTAAAATAGTTATTTTGTCTTCAAATTCATTTATAAAATGGACTCACGTGTACTGTGAAGGCCAAACCTTGGATTGCCTGCATTAGATTCCTGCTCTGTGAAAGCACTTAAATTGTTTCACTGATTGTGTAAGAAGACTGAAGAGACTAACTGCGAAGGTGCTTAACCATCAGCCTAATGTTTAGATAACTGTTTTTGACATCATTTAACCTTCAGCCCCACTCCAGAAGAAAGGTGATCTCTGTTAGCCCCTGTGCCATACCTGGTGGGACTGTATAGATGCATCAGGGTTAAGGCATACTTAGGGTTTTTAATATAGTACTTTATGCTCTTATTTAGGGACCTAAATTAAGCCCTCATTTTAGCTATCTGAAATAAGCCATGTAAAATACGTCACACACTTCAAGCATTATGGGGACCTTACCTGTGTTTTAGCCGACTGTAGGTAATTGATTGTAGGTAATCAGGGATGGATTTTTACTGTATTTTCTCCATTCTCTTGAAAAATCATGGTAAGTGTAGGTAACTCCTGAGGTGGGCTGTAATCTGTATGTAGTATTTAGCAGCATGCTATGTGGAAAAACTATCTAGCCACTGAAAACTGGATTTTAAAGGTCAAAAAGTCATGTCACACACTGGTGGTTTAAGGATCAGTAAGCCATACATCTCTTACTACATAGGTTTGAAGAAGCAAAGTAAGTCATTCTTAGCTAGCTGCTTTTTTCTGTCTTGACCACAGGTAGTTAGGCCCTCGTGAGCTTTTTATACTTTCACGCTCTTAAGAAAGCCACACAAGAATACAAGTATTAAAAAAAAAAAAAAAAAGAGAAGTTTTAATGAACTTAGACAATTGAAGAGGAAAGTAGATGTGTAAGTTCTAGTAAACCTGTGACAGAGTTGAGTAGAATAGTGTTATTACAGGTGTTATATAGCTCATTGTTCTTGAATTCCTTAAAATAAAAACTGATATATAGTACTAATTTTCATCTTCAGAAGAAAATACTAGTACTGCTAGCAAAATACATTGCTAAGTAATCCTCAGAATAGTAATAGGCATATTTAAAAATGGAAAATGAGTTCAGTCTTTTTAATACTTTGAAATTATATAAGGTTGGATCATACGAGATTAGACTGCAAAGATATGTGGTGTTTCAGATGTAGTATTACCAACATAAATATGAGTGAAAAACTGAAAGTAAATCAGTTTTTCAGAGAATATCAGAAGTAGAGGTAAGTGAATATAAGCGTGCCTGTAGGGAAAAGAGAAGCAGATGGCCTACAGAATCACAGAATGGTTGAGATCCCTATACATGGAGGTCATGCAATCCAATCCCTGCTCAAGGGACACCCAGAGCAGGATGCCCAGGCCCACGTCTAGACAGCTTTTGGAGATCTCCAAGGAAGAGACTCCACAAACTGTCTGGGCAAGCCATGCCAGAGCTCCATCAGCTACACAATAATTAAGTGCTTCCTTATTTCTAGATGCAGCTTCCTGCATTCCAGTTTGTTCCTCTTGTACTGGCAGTGGGCACCAGTTGGGGGGGGGGGGGGGGGGAGGGGAAAGGCTGTATGTTCTTAATACCTTCCCTTGGATATTTGTAGTCATTGATAAGAACCCCAAGCCTTCTCATTCCAGCTCTCTGAGCCTACCCTTCTAAGAGAGATGCTACAGTCCTATGGTGACCTTTCATGGGACTCCTTCCATGACCATACCTCTAGGGAAGCTCAGAACTGGACTCAGAACACAGGTGGCCCCACTAACGCTCAGTTATAGGAGAGGGTTCACCTCCCTGCACTTGCTGTCACTATTTTACCTAATGCAGTCCAGTCTACTGTTAGACTTTTTCACAGCAAGGGCAAATCACTGATTCATGTTCAACTTTCTCCAGCCTGTTGAGATCGCTCTGGGTGGCAGTGTGTGTGACTGTCCTATCAGCCTCTCCTCCTAATTTTGTGTCATCTCCCACTTGGTGAGGGTGCACTCTGCCCCATCATCCAGATCATTAAAAAAAGAGAATTGGGCCTACTATTGGCTTCTGGGGTACAATGGGTCACTAGGACCTAGCAGATTTTAAGGGAATAGTTTAGAAACAATAAAATCTGTGAGATCAAACCTGTCAATCAAAGATGAAGAACAAATAATAGAAGTTTATTTGCTCTTGAAAGCAACTAATAGAATCTTACCATCTTCACCAAATAAAGGTTAATTATAAACTTCTGTTCTTCCTTTTTTTTTTTTTCTTTTAAATCTCTTCCACATCCTTAGGCTCCTTGCTTTCCCCAACATATCCTCCAGCCTTCTGCTTTTCCTAGGACCTTGTCATTCTGACTCCCGTCAGCTCACCCTTCATTGTTCCACATATGAATTAACAGGCTATATCATTCAGTGATTAAATACTGATAAACCAATCAATATGCCATGTGTAAGCCTAGTACCACTTTTGCATTAAAAAACACATTTTATTTTCAGACACAACCCGACCTCCAAAGAAAGATGAAGAAAATGGAAAAAATTACTACTTTGTATCACATGACCAAATGATGCAGGATATATCAAACAATGAATATTTGGAATATGGCAGCCATGAGGATGCAATGTATGGGACAAAACTGGAAACAATACGAAAGATCCATGAACAGGGACTAATTGCAATACTTGATGTAGAACCTCAGGTAACTTATTAGAAGTATATGAAGATGGGACTTATCACATAACCTTCAACATTATTTCTTTTGAGATGCCTAGAATAATTGATGAAAATAAATATTAAATAAGATATAAGATCAGATATGAGCAGATCAGGGTCATTATTTTAGAAACTCCTTTCTGTGTTACAGTATTATACTTTTCAAAAGAGAGAAGGACAGAAAAATGAGGCTCTCAAGAAACAAAATATTTGTCAATTACATAAAATCTTTGGTGAAAAATTCTTATATATTTTCTTCAAAGCATGTGTAATCGTGACTTCTAATTCACAGTGATGTACTCGTATGTTTTATTAAGTGGGACTACATGAATATGGACAAGCAGTGTCTGTATTGTACAAGCAGGTCAAAGGAAATGGGAGGAAACAAAACTGTGACCAGTGTTAACTATTTATTTGTGCTTGCTACTTTCTTCTTGGATTCAAAAATTCAAATAGATTAAGAACAGGAACAACTTAATTATTTACCTCGGTTCACATAGTATACTGATGTAGTACTGCTCTGAAAAATAAAATCCTGCATTGAACAGTTTTTGGAGAAAGTAGCTCTTATTACTAGTCACTTTTAACAGTTGTTCCATTTAAACATCTCTTAAAAAACCTTTTCAACTTGGATTGTTCAGAAGCAGTACAAACCTCAGAAGAATGTATTTACATTTGGTAATGGCCCAAGTAATTCACGTTTGGTAACAGCTGCTTTTCCTGCACTTCTGCCAGCAAAGAGCAAGCCTCTTTACCAGCTTCCTCATGCATCTCTCTCAGCTCTTTTATGTCAGTATGTCCATGGATCTAACACTAGCTTTCTTACACCACTTGCCTGTTTTCCTTTCATACTCCTAGATTTGAGTTCCCACAGCTTTCATATATGGGGTTCATCTCTTTTGTTTTGAAGAGCTTGATGGACATAGATCACTCTGAAAGTAATGCCTCCTATTTCTTTCCATGGAAACTCCAACAGATACAAAGAGCCCAGTAGTGCTGTTTAATAGAGCAAATTCTCAGCTACAGAACACTTTTTTTTTCCTCTCAACATAGTCACCACCATTAGCTCTGCTTTTTCACCATTGATGAACAAGACCCTGCATGCCAAGCTCATAAAAATCCACATGGCTGTCTTGAACATGGCTTGTCTTTCTCATCACTGTCACCAGGGCTGAAATGCACCACCCACCACTTCACTGTGCTCAGAGACACTATTTGGTATTTGTAAATGTCCAGCAAATGTCAGTGAGAGCCACTGGGTTTTCTAAGACCACCCCTCTGCTACCATCTGTCTCACAGCAACAAAATGTAACGAAATTGGTTGGAAGGTTCAACATCTTCTGCCATCCCACCAAAATCTGCCTCTGATGTTGTAAGCCAACATAACAGGAGACATTACTTTCAGAGCAGCCCTCATATATGGGTTTCAAATAATGGAAATTAAAGCTTCACTAGGCTGGGAAAAATGAAGGATTGCTTTTTAAAAAGAAAGCTTCAAGACCTTTACTGCTCTTGCTTTCTTGTCCGTGTATTTGAATTGAGTTCACTGTATGTTTAGTTGCTACTCTACACTTCAGGCTGTAGCTTGAAGCAAAGTTACACTTATGGCAGCTAAGTTACAATTAAGCAAAGGTTTTAAGGTTTTAATGAGAACACTCATCTTTCGCATAGTTCAGAGGCACAGTGCAGTGTTTACTGCATTACTTAAAGACCTCATTTTCATTTGCTTCAGAAAATAAATTATAAAAAAAAACTGGCACGTAGAACAAATCAGACAAGAAAGAATAAATATTGAGTAGAATTTCATAAAATATAGCTTGTTTTTTTTTCTCCCTTACTTATGGCATCACTGTTTTTCTTTAACTTAGCATTAGCCATTCCTTTAAATGTAAGCAGAATTCTGCACTCTTCCATACTATAGGAAGAGCCTCTCTGAACATGCAGAGGCTTTTGTTGTCCTGAAATTTATGCATACTTTAATTATAAATGTATGATTTAAGAACCAAAAAATGTAAAATAACAAAAAGTTAAGTGCGTGTGTTACTAAGGTTCTGACTCCAGGTCAGTGAAAAACAAAAAATTGCTGGTATAAGTCAAAATTTTGTATCTTCTGAAATGTCTATTTTTACATTGACTATTGGGGGATTCTTCTTAAAGTATCTTTTTTTTGTTGTTGTTTCCTTTTACCCTAGGCATTGAAGGTCCTGAGAACTGCAGAGTTTGCTCCTTTTGTTGTTTTTATTGCTGCACCTACAATTACCCCAGGCATTAATGAGGTATGGCATCTTACGGTCTAATGTCTTATCAGAGGCAGAATTAAGGATGGAATTCAAAGATGCAGATATGAGTTTCCTTGTCTGCAACTGCAGAGGTAGAAGAACAGTTGAAGGACAGCATTATTAAGTCAACTGAGCTGTATTCGTTCTTTAATAACTGATATTTCTAACTCAAAATAGAAATTTCAAATTAAAGGATCCACATTACATATTCAGAGTATATACATTCTTTAATTGATTCCCTGCCCTACCCCAAAGATTTATTCCCAGATCTGTGACAAATCATTAGCACAGATTACTCAGTTAACAAAGGTTACTCAATTCTGAGTTCCTGTGCTAGAAATCAATGGACTACAGCTGGCACAAACTGAAGAATGGATCTGCAGTATCATCCCACCTTTATCTTGTAGTATTATCTTCTGATCAGTGAATACATATCAGAAATAGGTTTCTTAGTTTCAGAAATCATTGTCTTAAGAAGTGGACATAGGCTTTTACAAAAGGGCTAATTGCTCATGGAATAACATTAAGTATTCAAGCAAGTACACATCCTGAATTTCCTACTTCATTTGAGTCTCACAGCTGCTACAGATTTCAAAGAGGTTATCAAGCAATTCTGCTTTTAGCTCACAACAGGACAAACAATATTTATACAAACACTTGATCTGCTCAGCCTTTTTAAACTCCATTACTAAGGTATTAATTAATTAGATATAAGCATGAATCTGTTCCAAACCTCCTAGATGTTCCTTCATCACACAAAAATAAAGCCCAAAGCTTTGCCTCTATGGCTGTTTCCATAGAAATGCAATTACAGTATCACAAATATGAAACTACAGCATCACTCTAGAGGCTTGTAGAAAATAAGACAAACATATCTAAATGCAAATAATCATCCTTCAGGGTAAGTGGAGAGCACTAACACTGGCCTTAAGCTGCAGTTTTCCTGGCAGCTGAGGCATTCTCCTACTTCACTGTTGCTGAAGGGAATGGTTCTCCCTAGTTTCTGGACTGTATTGCCCATCTGCATTGGCCAAGCACATATCAGATCCTTTAGCGAGCTACTGTTTGCTACTCTAAAGTGAGGTTTTGTCAGTTTGTAAGCAGCTCAAAAAAGCTCTGAAAATCACCAATGCCAGAATGAACAGTGAAAGCACATACCTAAAAAAAGAGATGAGAGGGGGGAAAAAGGATCTTTTCACTTCTGTAGCAGTGAAATATGTTATTTCACTGTGTCTTGTGACATTACCTGATGAGCTTCACAACTGTATGAACTGTCTCAGGACATCAAAACTAACAATACTAGTGAAGCGTTCATTTGTCTAACTGCTGATGTTGGCACATGCTATAAATCAGTATGATCTTGCAAGAATGCTACAAATTTGTATTCCACACCAAACATACCTTTGTGGAAGCAAACAGCATAGCATCATTTAAAAGCAACATACTCTTGTGTCAACGGTTTGGGATGATTAAATCATTGCACTTTAAATATTGTTAGACCAGGTATGCTGCAGAATTACGTAATTACCTGGTTCTGTTACTCTGTATCTGTTTTAGCTCCCAGATGGTATTTCACAGCCTCCCTCACTTGCCAGTGGTATTTACTTCGTAGTCCTCTTGCTGTATGATACAATACAGAGAGATTCAAGGAAGTTAACGTGTCAGAGAAAATGTTCTCCATGACACACTAGGAAGAGAACAAATGTACCATTTGTAGTAGTGGTGGTGGGGAAATATATTTCTTTGTTAGGGCAACCTAATAGAAGTAAAATACTTGTAGGGCAAATGTTCTGAAGGAATAGTACCTACACAGTGCAACAAAGATGGACAGTGTATTTTTGGATGAATTATCCAGATGGTATGAAGACAACCAGTAAATTGGGAAGGTCTCACCTGTCACTGAAGGTTAAGGCTCACCTGAAACTCCACAGAGGAGGGATCTCCAACAAGAGATCCATCCTCAGTGGTGGTCAGCCCTCAAATGGGGTCTGGGAGAGGTGGAGCCAGACTGCACCCCTTCCGGTCACACAGTGCATTGCCTTCACCTGTGCTCCTGCGGCTGACTCAGTGCTCATCTCAGGTGATCGATCAGTGGTTCAGGCCCTGATTCAACTGTTCCCATATAGTACTACATTCTAAATATTTGCATTCATGCTCTAAGGCTGTGTCTTATTTTTAAGTTGTGACTGAAGTCACTGTGCATGCAGAGATCCTCATGCATATGAACTGCTGAACTCAGGTCACGTTTAAATGGCATCCTAATTTATGAATCAGTTAAACTTAAGGAAAGGGGGAGAGGACAGGAAATGGTAGTAGCAACAGACTTCACCAAAACACAGCACCCTATTGTCCAAGATTTACCCTGTTGTATGAAAAGAGTAGTGCAGGTTATGTCTGTGCACATTAGCAGCCTCTGTGGCATCAAACAAGATTCCAGAGTGTGTGTTTCATGTTTCCCATTCATTCTTACTTTTGGAAAGCTTCATATGCATATTGAGTACCCCTTTCTGTTTATCCTCTTATCCTACTTTGTTTATTTTACATATGCCTTTTGAGAACACTTCTGTAAATGACTGTCCTTTTTTCCCTTATGCTTTCTTGAATTTCATCTTTGCTTTTTTTTTTTTTATTTTCCTGCACTCGTACTAATTGCACATAGCTGCCAAAATGGTGCAGAAAATTGCCTGTAAGTACCAGCTAGGGGCTGACAAGGTAGTTCTGGTTATTTTAGTAGTTCTAGAATGTAGATTTGCTTGTTCACATTCAACATAACATTTTGCCATTGAGATAAAAATTTAATACAATAAAGACTTCAGATACCTGCTGTAATAGCTGTAGTAAGGATTATTTGCTAAGAAGAAACAACATAAAGTTTCTACTACTGGAGCTGTACATCTGAACATTATGGTAAAAATCAAAGCAAAGACCTGGTCTTAAAGGTGATTATCTTGAGATGCTTTAGCCTACTGTAGAACACACAAAATACCTCAGTAATCAAGGATCACACTGTAGGAATTAGGAAACAAAATATTAGACTTAATGATTGAACATGGCATTGCATTATAAGCAATTCTACAAAGCACAAAACCAATTTGAATGATATAGGAAATCTCTGTGTACTCATCTATCTCGTCACAAAGAAAATTTAGATCATGTTATTAGTATGGTAAAACAGAGAGAGGAGAGAACCTGTCAGGGAACAGCTGAGTAGTTCCCTGAGTAGTCTCCTCTAATTGTTTTCTATCTTTCCATTCAGCAGCGACAAGGAATTTACAGGCTCCACTGTTTTCACTTCTTTTATTCAAATATTCATTGAGCAATGTGTAACTTCTTTCTCCTTTCCAATAGCTTAAAAATAAAATTTTCTGAAGAAATTTTTCTCGATTTTCGTTGAAATTGAGGAATTTTCTTCTCTTTGAGCAAAATTTGCATATTCTCTGTAAGTTGTTCACAGCCTTACAGGGAAACATTAGCAATTTGTTAAACTGTGCTTTCTATGAAGTGGCAACTATTGTCCTAGGTACTTTAAGGCAAAAAAATAAAGAGTCCTCAGAAATGGAGGAGGCTGAAAACATTACTGGTGGCCATTAAACACCTGTGAGGGATTTCATGGATGAAAGACATATTCACTTCATTTTCTGTCCCAGGTTTACTGGAGATTGAAATAGGGTTAGGAAAGGAGACTGAATGCTACTGATAGGGAAGAAAAATCTCTTCCAGATAATGAATGCACTGCAAGTGGTCCCATACGTAGTACCTGTTACATGAGAACTGGGGGTGGAAGAAGGAAGAAGAGACAGACATTTTGCTCCCTACTGTGAAATTAATGAAGTTGCAGCCATTTGTTCATCTGTCTTCAGCTATCTGAACATTTTGGTAGATATCTTATTCCTTGGCACCACTGAGAGCACAGCTAATGGAGATTATTCTTCTTGAGAATATTCTGGGATCTTCACTGTCAAGATTTAATTAAGAAACTTCAAGGAAATTGATAGGAATTGCACACACCACTGTTTTCTACAGAAGAGCCAAGCTTTGGTATAGGTGCATGGTGCTCCATAAAAGGAGAATGCCCTATACAGAAGTGTGTGGGAGAAGTACCAGGCTGACCTTGAATGAGATCTGAAGTGATTATCAGATGGAAGCCACATTCACACCCCATCTGGGGCTGCAGCTTCAGAAAGAAGCAGAACTGTAACTTTGGCTCAGAAGGCACCCTCCGGAAGCAGTTGGTTTTGTGGTGTTGGGGAAGGAGAACTGTCTCAACAGAGGTTATTCCCAGAGGATCTGAAAGCCACCATTTCACATCAACACGTCACCGTAGCTACAAATGCTTGGGAAGTTCTAACTAAGCACAAAAATTAAAAGCAAGGTGTGGGAGGGTTGTATTGTATTAGGTAGATACAATTCTGTTCTCAAAATTATTTCTTGTGAAACCAGTTATAAGCACTATTTCTATACTTCCTTTGGCCTAGAACTGTTTCAATGAAGTGTATCCCAGTTGATGAAGCAAGTAGGGTGGCAGTATAGATACTAGTAAAGCAGATGTCTATACTGTTCATACATGACTTAACCCCATTTCCACTCCTAACGTGGGGAGGGAAGGAATTCATGTGACTGTTTCAAAGTTCCTAAAAGCAGGAAATGATTCTTTTAGTTTTGTAGGGAGTTTGCAGGAAGGGAATTCAGATGCATAACATCATGACTACAGGACCCTAGAGAAGAACCTTTTGCAGTCTCTTGCAGGCCCAGCCAGCAAGCCCACTATGATAACATTGATAGCTACAGAGAATTAGGCATTGCAACTACCAAACAGGCAGCAGCTAATCCCATGAGGAATGACCACAAAGCCAGGGCAAGTGCTGACCCTGTAGTGGATCGTGGGGTTGGGTCTTCAGTACAACATGCTAAGAGGTGCCAGAAGTGAAATAGGAAACAGTGAAATAGGAACTGCTGGGCAGCATGGAATGAGAACTTCCTCATCAACAAATGGTGGTTAAAGAAAGTAAACACGGAAGACTGATCTTGAGCAGTGAATTGTTACCAAAACTGGGAACAGCTGATAATTGACAATATATCCCATTCTGTTTCTTGTGCTCTTACCTGGACATAGGCCAAGTAGCTTCAATTTGTGCACTTTGTTTGTTTAACTCGTGCAGTCTCTTTAGCTCCATGTCTGTGCCGCTTTTATTAGCTTCCATCCTTGCCTTTTTAGTTCTAGACTTGTGTTTTGTCTCAAGTAACGTCTATAAATGACTTGTTTTTGAATGTCAGCTTCAAGACAGAAACTGTAATTTCTTCCTTGCAATTTATAGAGAATCAGACAGGATCACTAGACCACTTACACTTTTTTGCCTGTCTTCTTCTCTGTAAGCAACAGCTGGAAAGCTGTTGTACAAGTAAAAGAAACGATCCAACTTACCTCTCCCATTTCCTTTTCTTATCATTGACTAGGACGAATCTCTTCAGCGCCTGCAAAAGGAGTCTGAAATCTTACAGAGAACATATGCACACTACTTTGACCTAACAATTATCAACAATGAAATCGATGAAACAATCAGGCACCTGGAGGAAGCCATTGAGCTCGTTTGTACAGCATCACAGTGGGTGCCGGTCTCCTGGGTCTATTAGGCCACATGCGAGATAATTGAAAAAGCCTGGCATTACTGGGAACCACCTCATACATGGAAAACCTCTTCGTTATTGACCTTGTGTCAGCAGGTCTTGGCCCCTAGAGACTACCTAGATGTAGTGTGACCTAAATTTATAATTATTGTCATGTCCTAATAGATAGGAGGAGGGGGAAAGAAAAAAAAAAAAATTAAACGCTAATTTAAAGAGACAGTATCTTTTTTTTTTTTTTTTAATCATTTCTCCTAAACTTTAATAAAGTGTATCTTTAAATGTATGTATTATTCAGTCCTTTGGAATGTTATATTTTTGGAAATCATAGCTTTTTATTTCAAGGGCCCCTAAAAACTGCACAAAATAGATGCTGCTTTCTATAATCTATTTTAATAGTAATAATAATATGATTCTGTTACCTTAACTTGGGGGTGGAACACTACATTCTTTTTAGAGTCTGATTTTATGGATTGGAATACTTTCCTTTATTTATTTGAAATAATTAGTCTAGTGGTTACGAAACAAATTCATAAATTTTAAAGGCCTTTCTTCGCTTTTTTTTTTTTTTAGGTTAGTTTTTAAGTACTTTTGTGTAACATCCAGATAATGTGATACTGTCTCTTTGAAGAACTCTGTAAAACTTTTAGAAATTTGAAATTGGGTCTTGACTCTTAATGCATGTGGACAGTCGCAAGCGTTCATGCCGTTGGTGTATCTGTGTTGAAAAAAAAAACTGTAATCTACAGCAAAGTACATTCCGTTCATGGGAAAACGTACCCAAGGGAATAAAGTAAAATATTATTCTGACTAAGTTGTAAACCTATGCACATCCCTTGCATTTTGGGCAACTTTATAAAAAAAAAAAAAAAAAAGAGAGAGAGAGAGAAAACTGATTTTTATTAATAATAATCATGTAGTGAAATGTGTTTGTAATTTTGTCTCAATTTAATTTGTTGTAAGGTGGGAGGGGGCAATTACTGGTTTCACCATTTCAGATCTGTGTTGTCTGAGAGTATTAACGTTTTAATTAAGTTTAAGCAAAGAAATGCTGATTTTTAATATGTATGTAATTGTTTAAAAATGCACACATTTTAAAAGAAAATACTGTGCAATGAAGAAACCAGTTTAGGAATTGCGATAAACTTGACTATTCCAAAAGACTCATCTAAAACAGCCCTGTAAATTCCTTCAAAATGGTAATTGACGCTACAGTCTGACCAAGTTTTTTTATTTTAAATATACTTCCTTTTATGTGTTCAACAACCAAATGCTTTTGGGTCCTTCATTTCATTCTAGGGAGTTCCAAGAACATCTTGCAGCAAGAAAAGGTTTCTTGAAGTCTGCTCAGTGAAGGCTCTGGCGGAGGAGCACAGGGGCTCTGCTTAGCCTTTCTGAGCACAGCATAGGAAGAAAAAGTAGTTAAATGTGCTGACCTTATATTTTGTTTCCATTCTTCATGCCCTTACCAGCCCAGGTGGTTTACGATTTTCCTGAAAATGCATAACAGAAACAAGCTTTACGGCTTCTTCCTAGGAGTTAGAAATGTTCCTTACCACAGTTTGTGTTAAAAGCTCTGTTGGCTGCGCTGTTTTATAGTATGAAGTTTAGCATTTATGATAAAATTACATGGTGTTCTCGAAGGATTTGTCCTTAAGTTGAACTATCAGCCATTAATTACCTGTAGGCAATTTCAGTTGTGTGGGACCACATTTCCTGTAATCTGAATTTTTCTGTCATCAGAAAATGTTCTCACTTTATCATCAGGGCAGTAATGATCAAGTGCAAAAGCTGCTCATTTTTTCCTGCCTACTCCTGTAGGTGAGGTGGCCAAATCTATTCTTCTTGTAAGGCTCCAGCCAAACCAGGCAGCATGTTTCCTTTGTGCAGCCCTCACAGCACAGCTGGCAGCATGCAGGACAGCAGGGGACTCCATCTATAGCTTTACTGTGGTGCAGAGCTCATTTATGCCACGACTGGATTCACAGTTCCATACCCTGGTCCCAAAACGTGTACCGTAACTACATCCCTTGAGTGTGCAGTGTGTGGAGGACTGGAAGCAAACTGATGAGAACTACTCTACATAGGCCCAGCATAAGGAAGCCAGCCAACAAGAGCCAACCAGTCAGATGGGTAGAAGCTGCTCACCTGCCCTGAATTTAGCCCTCTCTAGAAGGGGATGGATACCAGCTGTGTACTGTGTTGCGCATAAAAAGCAATTTTTCAAGTAGTGGTGTTGTGTCATTTTAGTTCCAGATGCATCCTAGCAGGTGTTCTTGTAGATGACTGTTGCGGTGGTAGCACTGCATGCTAACTCGGCTCATCCAGTGGATGGCTTCACTTATTCTCAACCACTTCTTATCCCAGTAATGTACAAAGACCAGAAGATCTACTGAGAGCCACGTGGTGGAGTGTTTCTGATGCTAGAAATACAAACTTAACCTGGTAAGCATTGGTATTTGACTTCAGTGACACATTCTTCATCTCAACTGTTTATGATATTAACAAGTAAATTGATTGTGGTAATTGAGATTCAGACCACCATGTTTTGACTACAAACTTCTGTCTCTGGTCATGTGAATTTCTTGAAGATTCTGTATATCCAGCCTGTAAGGAAAGAAAACTCATAAAGGCCCTGAGGGTGCTTCTGCCTTATGTAGATGACATGAGTAGTGATTGAATAGAATTAAATAGAATTAATATACTGTTTTCAGTGGAGCTACAATTCAGTTGTTATTATTACACTGTAAAAAGACTGCTTTGGAAATCTTTGGGTCTTCAGTTCCCACTGTGTAGCTTTTTACCAAGGGACAAAAAACTGTAAGGCACATCAGTTAGCAGTGTCGTGCCTCCTCTTCACCAGTCTGTTTTGCTTATAGGAACCTTAGGCAGCAAGAGATTCACTTAGAATCCACATGGGCAGCCCAACCACACAGACCTCCTCCTTGAAGCAGTTTCAGTGCAGTCACAGACAGCATAGGGCAAGCCCATAGTGCTCAGTTTGCCCAACCCACCTGGGTTATTTGTATGGTACACAGAAGACAAAAAGCTTCTGTAAACTCAGCATGAAAGTTTGCTTGCATAGGGAAGGCTTATGCAGGTGCAGAATTAATGTTACAAGTTCTTTTTTCCATCTCCCAGCTGGAGAAGGGCCCTCCTAGTGTTCTAAGTATCACTGCATAATTTAGAGTGCCTCTTGGACTTCTCTGAATTTGTGCTGCGTGTGGCCTCAGAAGCAGCCCTGGGATTGGGAATAAACAAGTATTTCTGTTTGCCCCTGTCTACTTTATTGTTGTACAGGAGCTCCTAGATTTGCAAAGAAAACCTTGATGTTACCAGTATGCTTCCCAAGTCCAACCAGTGCCTATGATTTCAGGGTGTTAAGTTGGTCCAATAAGTGTTCATTAACCTCTGCTTCTCTCTAGTTAATAAAATTACACTAGGTTATTCGATGTCTCACAGTGGTAAGATTATTGTACTGAAATGGCAACCTAATTTAGATGATCCTGGCCACTGTCATGCAGCCTCAAGCATAAAGCTGTTGAAAATCAGAGGGACATTTTTGATCTCACCAGTACAACTTCATTGTTGCATCTTTTTATCTGATTTTGGTCAAGGAAGATGCAACACTACCAGGTTCTCAGTGAAAAGATCACTATTTATATCAGAAACATCATTAACAAGGTTACCCAGTTGATTTAGAGAGAGCAAACAGGAGATGAGACGTAAGAGCCTAAGCAGCTTTGAAGAGGAGACGTTTTATAACCGGACACAGGGGCCACTAGGCTAACGCACAGACTGAATTCAGACTTTCTTCCATTTTTGTTCTTCGCTCTAAGGAAATTATTTCAGAATGCCATTGCTGAAATGAATATTCAGGAAAGTTCCTGAAGCTCATGGTGCTTTTTGCAAATCACGATTGAAATACTAGATGCAAACAGCTCTAGACCCATTCTGTTCAACTGTGATTTGTTCTCTGCATCTGTAATGAATACTATATAAACAATTAGTTATTCCCCAGGAGATAGATATGCTCCTTTAGCTGATACCTCAGTTAATATTCTAGACAGAGAAAGTTGAACACTTCTCATGTAGTTTTACTCTTTTCTTCCTAAGAAAAATAAAATGGTGCGTGTATATGCACGCCCATGCATTCTGCTGTATGGGAATATTAGAAACATGCAAAATAAATTTGGCCACGTCTCTATGTTCTTATGATTAATACATGACTCGAACCTGTACCTGTGTTGTGGAAGTTAATTGAGCTGGTGGCAGTTTGCTTTGAAGTATAACTCATCTCGAAGCTGAAACATGAGTGTTTTTCTTCATGTCCAGCCATCCAGATAGAGACCGCTTCCACTTCTTCACAAAATGGCTGTGGTGGTGGGGCAAGTCTTGAGAAAAGCAGAGGCAGTATGCGGATTGTGCTGAATGTCACAGTCAGGGAAACAAGGAACGTATCAAAAGTATGGGCCAATTAAAAGAGGCACAGCAGAGCAGAAACAACTCAACCCATGCCCAGATGCACTAATCCACTGAATGTGTGGAGGAAGTTCACACAGATGCAGGATAGCAGAATTGGGTTATGCTGGAGTTCATCTCTGGGTAAGTGAGAGGAGGGAGTGGGTGGCTTCACATTCACAAACTTTAACGCGTTTTCCTAACGTCCTTCACCTCTGTATTACTTAATATCCTTATTACAAAAGGCATTTGAAGATTAATCTCCATATTAACCAGAGGGAGGTGGGGAGAGTGTAATTAGTAATTTTGCAGAATATTTAATATCAAAAAATGTAAATTTTACAGTTTACAGTAGTGTTGCAACACATAATACTGAACCCTGAACAATCCATCCTAGATAGGTAGAAATTATGCTGGTGGTTTTTGTTTTTGTTTTTTTCCTAATTCTTTTTTAAACTCGGTCCCTTTTCATTAAATTCAATGTCTTAGATGTCTAAGCATCTCCTCACTGTGCCTTACATCCATTTGTGATTACTGGGGTAGATGTAACAAAAACAGCAGCTCTGACAGAAAGATTTATGAAGTTGTCCAGTGAGCAAAGGAAGATAAATTCTTGATTTCTGTTGACTGAAGATTTCCCAAACTTTTTTTTCATTTGACATTAGGAAAAAATATGCATTCACATGAGCTCTATAATGCGTTAAAAAAAAGGAGCACAAGTTAGCTAGTCATGATGACTGTCCTGAAGTATTTTTCACTTACCAAAACAAGCATTTCAGTAAAGCCATTAGGGTATTTTCCTAAATGTTGCAAGAGGAAAAGGAGAGAGATCCCAGAAAAATGCCTTGTGCTTTTGGAGCAGTTTGAACAACTGCTTCTGCCCACATCTGCCTCCGAAGGGTTTCAGTGCTGGAGTCAGAAGGTTCTGCTCTGCCTGTATTATCAGTCTCGTATCTGTGATTTTAAATCTGCAGGACTAAAGGCATAGTGGAGAAAGCTTTTGATTTCTTCTGTGTGTTACTCAGCTCAGTGTTTTTCTCCTGTGTGTAATTCAGAGTGCTCCATCAGTGGGATATTTATCCATCAAAGGCGATGGAGAGACTCCCAGTAATTCCAAGAAGCTCTGGCTTTCATTCCAGTCCTCTGTTTTCATTTGAATGTTTTCCAGAGGGAGATCACTGAGGGTGATCCACGCAGTGATCAGAGTCTGTCCACCTAGAGTTAACACAAACTCTGCTCTTGGTTGCGTATGGAAACCAGCAATGTGGAAAGGTTCTTTTGGCTGCTCAGAATTGACTAAGTAGGGCTGAATTCAATGGGCTCACGCATCAGGGCTCTGTGTCTGGCATCTGTTGTCCCCTGAAGAAGAGCCTGTCCTTCTCCAGGACAGACCAATCCCAGTAGCTGCTGCACAGGCAAGTTTGCATTGTATGGGGAATGCTTTGGAAAAATCCATGAGTCTGAGCGCAGAATCCTCTTGAGACCCAGGTGATTTTCACTGGTTGATTTTGCCATAAGCACCAGCCTGCTGAAACTTTACACTGAAATCTTAAGTTCAATGTTTAAAATATTAGTTGCATTTGTAAAGCTTCGTATGATTTAGCATAAAGTCATGGGAAGTCACACACAGGTTAATGGTTTCACTGCTTTAAGACTTTACGGATGTAACATAACCTGACATCATTTTGGAAATGTATCTAGTCCAGAGCATTTGGCCAATGCAGTTTGTTTTAAAGGCCAACCTGGGAAGTCCCCATGCCCCTCTCTAAGCATCACTGTTGATCACTGTTGAGTTCTGCTTGCTCAAGCTGTACCATCACCACCAGTACAGTATGTCTGTATTGCAGTTTTGTAATATGAATACACGATGAAGTTATCTTTTAATCTGCTACGGTTTTATATTTTTATAATTGTACAACATGATACGGGATTGTGCCCCTCCATACCTGCCAGAGCCTCCTTCAGCTTCTCCTTCTGCCTCCCCAGTATTCCTGTGCCTGCAAGTATAGAGAAGCCTTGCCTTCCCAGAGTCTACATCCTTTCAGCTCTGCAGAGTTCCCAGCACCCACCCAGATCTGGAGCAAGCACGTGGCAGATCACAGAACCACAGAACAGTTTGGGTTGTAAGGGACCTCCGAACCCACCCAGCCCCAAACCCTACTGTGGGCAGGGCTGCCCCCCAGCAGTTCAGGCTGCCTAGGGCCCCATCCAACCTGGCCTTGAGCACCTCCAGGGATGGGGCACTATGGCTTCTCAGGCAGCCTGTGCCTCACTACCCTCTGGATAAAAAATTTCTTCCTAATATCTAGCCTAAATCTCCCCCCTTTTAGTTAAAACCATTCCTCCTTGTCCTACCGCTATTAGACTATGTAAGAAGTCAGTTTCCTTCCTGCTTATAAGTTCCTTTTAAGGACTGGAAGGCAGCAATGAGGTCTCCCTAGATCCTTCTCCAGGCTGAACAATCTCCCTCAGCCTGTCTTCACAGAAGAAGTGCTCCAGCGTCTGATCGATCACCTTTTTGACTTCTTCTGGACCTGATCCAGCAGCTCTAAGTCTGTCTTAAGCCGGTGGCCTCAGACCCAGATGCAGTACTGCAGGTGGGGCCTCATGAGAGCAGAGCAGAGGCAGACAAACGTCGCGCTCTCCCTGCTGGCCGCCCCTCTTTTGATGCAGCCCAGGCTGCAGTTCGCCTTCTGGTATCTCACCTCCTGTGCCTCACCGCCTGGCCTCTGCTGTCCCACAAGCCACCCAGCTCCCACAGTGAGCATCCAGGAGGGGCATTAGGCAATGGGTTGTGAGAAGCAGCAGTTCCTGCCCAGCTGTCACACAGCTGTGCAATGCCCGCACTAACCCAGGAGATGCATGAACAGGAACCCTCCTGAGATCTCTGCCTCCTCTGAGCTGCAGGGCAGGTCAGGGCTGTGTCACAATGAACATCCCAAGAGACCCCACACAGCCACTGCTTCATGTCCTGTGGTCTTGCACAACCACTGCTCATGTCCTGGTGCCGGGAAGATGTGGGAGGAGCTGCAGAAACATAATCTTCAAAACAACCTGTTTGCACTAAGTAGAGATAAGGATAGAAGTCCTGGGATAAGAGCATTTTACAGTGTCTTTAACTGTGGTGTTTGTTTATTTGGGTCCCACAGAGGAGAGAACAGCTCTTCCTGCATCTTTTCACCAGGCCCACAGGGGCATGAGTAATCCACTTGGCGCAAACCAGAAAAGCAGCTTCAGGCACAGCCCTGCTGCAGCTGCACAACAGAGGTGCCAGCAAAAGAGGCTTGGAAGAGGAGCAGGCAGATGTAGGAGGGTAAGAGATGGTTTGTGGGGTTCAGAAGAAGAACAGCTTAAGCTGGTCTCAGCCAAAGGTTAACTCACCCCTCCGTGTCCTGCTCTTAGAAGTTGGATGAGTGCTAAGTGAAATTCTCTCTTAATCCAAAAAGCGAAGTAATGGGGTGTCCATACAAAGGAAGGCGTGGGATGAGGAAGTATAGTAAAATGAATGGAAGTTTTTAGGTCTTATTTAAATGCCTTGGGATTTTTTGTAAGCTTTCTGCTTTACATTAAGGCTTTAAACCAATCTTTAAAAGAAAGAGAAATTAAGAGGGAAGTATAATAAAAATCAAAGGATGTGGTGAAGGTCAAATGAGAAAAACTGCAGAAGTAATGAACTTTTCACCTTCAAGGCTAAGACTAACCACAGAGTACAAGATCAGACGGGCTCAGCTAACCACGGAGTCAACAAAATCAGGCTTTGGTTTAGATCTATTCTGTTGAGAAGTATCTGGTTTTTGCCATATTTGTACTCAAATTATTTTAGAGATTGGAAGACCTGCTTTGTCTCAAGAGAAGGACCCAATGAGGCAGGTCTTGTGTATGCTGAGGTTCTCACCCACAGGTGCTTCTTCACAATGTAAATCTAAAGTTTGCACAAGACTTTGTCCAACAGCTGGCTTCTCCGTAATGTCCCTTCATACTGTTTTTTTTTAGACCTGACTTACATATTGAGATTATTTTATTACACTTAAACATTAGCAACATGCTTTTCTTAAAAATAATACTTGTGATGCTTTTTTTTTCTCTTAATTCATTGTCTTTGTTCCATAGATAATAATTTCTGTAAAGCTCTTTTAAAACTCTTCTGGAGTTTTTGGCATCTACACTCACTAGATCTCAGTTCTTCAAACTCTATGGGTCTCCATCAGATTTAGGCAGCAGGCAAGGAGAGAGGAGGGATTAGTATTATTAGTGTTAGTGCAATAAACTCATATCTTGACTCTAAAAAAGCGGGCATTTAGAAAGCTGTGTTAATGTAACTAGAAGGTGTTTTTTTCTTACTCAAACAAGCCCCAGCCTATGACGTTCTCACTAGGGCAGCAGTGACCATGGAAAGCTACTTTCTCACATGGCTTCATATACTGCAATGGAAGAACAGCAGTATTTTCTAGAGTAAGCTGCTCTATCTCAGTTGATTTGGCTCCTCTTGAACTGATCATCACAACAATTATCAAGGGAAAACACCAGTTTCAAGATATAATCTTTTTAAGAGCTAATAGCAAGATGTCATCAAGCCAAGAATTAGCAAAATACTTAATGCCCACTTTAAAACTGGCAATGAGGCTCCAGTGCCAGCTGGAGGGCACTTTCTGCCATTCTAACAAGTTACCATTACAGTGATTCTTCTTGCCCTACACTTCACATCTCTTGCCGAAGCATAGAGACATGGTAAGACTCCATGAGATAAGCAGAATTTCAAATACAACACTCTGAGTAATCTTCCATCAAGAACTAGAAAAGACCAAACATTCATCCAAGACACAGATCCCTACTTCAACTTGTTTTCTAATTGAGAATTTGAAAATAACTTAAAAAAAAAATCATGTATGGGTTGACATCTACCCATACAATCAGTAACACCAACTCTTTGCTATCACCTCAGAAACAAGGCTCATGGCACAATGAACCAGGCACTTGGAGTCTAACTCAAGATTTCATGATACTGGAAGTCCGCTCATTATTTGAGCGGCAACACTTCGCTCTCCTGCCTGGAAAGCTTCTGCTCCAGGGAAGTGCAGACCAAAGAGTTGCAGGGACACAGCAAGATGAAGGACAGGGGAGGAAGGGAAGCACCATGTACAGACTCATAGGCTTCTGCTGGTGTAGCCAAAGGGCTCACTTGTCAGCTGCTCCATATCGCTAGCAATATGTACAGCTGATCCTGAGACACAAGCAGGATTTCAGAGCTGGAGGACAGAGCTGGACAGGCTGAATCTCTGGGCTGTGGCCAATGGGATGAGGTTCAACAGGACCAAGTGCAGGTTCTGCACTTTGGCCACAACAACCCCAGGCAATGCTACAGGCTTGGGGCAGAGTGACTGCAAGACTCTGTGGAGGAAAGAGACCTGGGGGTATTGGTCAACTCTCAGCTGAACATCAGCCAAGAAAGCCAACAGCATCCTGGCTTGTATCAGAAATAGTACGGCCCGCAGGAGCAAAGAGGTGATCACTCCCTATATTCAGCTCTGGTGAAGCCACACCTTGATTGCTGTGCTCAGTTTTGGGCCCCTCACAACAAGAAAGACATTGAGGCCATGGAGTGTGTGCAGAGAAGGGCAACAAAGGTGGTGAGTCGTCTGGAGCACAGGTCTTGTGGGGAGTGGCTGAGGGAACTGGGATTGTTTAGTCTGGAGGAGGTTCAGGGGAGACCTCCCATGTAACATAAATAAGATGAGAAGGAATGGCATCGAGTTACACCAGGGGAGATTCAGGTTGGATATTAGGAACAATTTCTCCTCTGAAAGTGGTGAGACATTTGAACAGAGGTGACTGAGTCACTGTCACTGAAGGAGTTAAGAAATGTGTAGATGTAATACTAAGGAACATGGTTAGTGGAGGATGTTGGTGATTGGTGGGAGGTTGGACTAGATGATCTTGGAGGTCCTTTCCAACCTTGGTATTATGTGATTCTATGATCCTATGATTCTATAATTCTGTGTTCATGCTGCAATGCATCGTAGACTCTCTCCTTATCTTTTACTTCACAGAGGAATCTCTGCCATTTTCAGGTGTTGTACATTCAGCTCTAATCTATCTGCCATTCTTGCAGATAAAGAAGTGTATTTGAAGCAATAATGAACTTGAAAGCCATACTCTTTCAATTACACAGTAAGACGACCCTCAGCTCTAATGCATTTCAGCACAGAAAATGAAAGCATGGGTCATAAAGCAATTCACTCATCGAACATCCCTTCTATAGGAAGTGAAACATGACCTTTTGTGCCCAGTGTGCCACCATCTGTGTTGAACCTATTGACAAACCTTTCCTGACAGGATGAATCACTGCTCCTGTAGAGGCATCCTTAACATAATGCGTCTCTACAGCATTTGGCTGGACTGGGTTTGAAAAACAGCCTTTCATAATACACAGATGAATTTAGCATTTAAGAAGATTAATGGATTCATAAATAGCCTGGAAATCCAAACTCATTGCATTTAGTTCATGGAACAGGTCAAACAGGCATTTATCAAACCATCTGCCATCTTTCTTCACTGGGGGAAAAAGCTGTGGTCTAACTACAGATAGCTGAGGGGCCATCCAGACATGGATTGCCTGGTGCTGACTGCTCTTAGAAATTCCTGGTGCTAATTACAAAGCAGCAAATCTTTTTGGACAGAGCTCCGCGCACCAAACCAGGCAGCCCCAAGGAGCATGTCCTGAAGCCTTTTTGATGACGAAATATATGGGCACACTCCAATGGAGCTTCCATTTCAGGAAGCAGCTGCTGTGGCAGATGAGGAGTGCACATTTATTTTGTGAGTTTGTGTCATCTTTCTCCACAGAAGTTTTCTGCAAGGTCTGTGGGACACTTTGTGGGCTGTTGCCCTGATGTGCTCAGCTGCTGACACTATTTGAGGCCAAGAGATCAGTTCCTGGTCACAGCTGATCTGGGCTGGCTAATGGCAAAGACCTGTCCTAAGGTGTCTTTGCTGATGCTCCTTATGGACTCGGTGATCCTTACAGGTCTCCTCCAGCTCTGGATATTCTATGATGCTATGATCCAAAGCACTGAGCCCTTTTGGAAAAAAGTTTCTTGCATGAAACCTCTATGTCACCCAACAATCTTCATCTGTTCAAAGGACACAGCCTATTTCCAGTTGTCCTGTCCTTTGCCTCTGTTTTTGAGTGGCCACTGGAGTGTGATATGAAGAAGTGGCAGGGGCTGGGGAGCTAACAGCTCTGCCACCTCACACCAGGCTTTCACCCACAAATCTTGGGTTCCATGACATCTATAGGATCCCTGTCCCATCATACAACAGTGCTGACCCTTCTTGCTCACAGCAGCTGAACAAAACCGGTTGTGTGTCAGAAATGGCTGCACTTCGGGCTGCCAGACCTTGGATGTCTTCAATATCTCAAGGCCAGGTTGAATGGGGCCCCGGGCAGCCTGAGCTGGTGGGGGGCACCCCTGCCCACGGCAGGGGTTGGGGTGGGTGGGCTCTGAGGCCCCTTCCAGCCCAAACCATTCTGTGAGTCTATGATTTCTGGAGTTCATGTTTGCGCTGAATTGTTCATGAAAAGGCAAGGGTGAGGAAAACAAAGGTTTAGGGAAACGTTAGAAAGGGTGGTTTAAATGCATTTCCATTTTTATTCTAATTTTGTGACATTTTAGTAGTAATAAGGGATTATACATGTCGTATCATTTTATATGAACATGTAAACCACAATATGATAAGTTATGTATGACAAGTTTTGTGTGATACATATTAATGATTGATAGAAATATAAAACATTTAGTACAGCCTGTCTACATTAGTCATTGCCATATTCTGCTCCTGCTATCGGGCCATGAAATGGCCTGTAAATAAGAACAGCATATTTATTGAAACAATATATTCATCAAAAGATAAAAACACATTTGAAACAGACATTGAGGAATGAACTGTTGTGCTGAAAAGCTTTTCCTTGGAGAAGACTGTTTGGACAAAAATGGTTGTCTCTGGCTTTCCTGCAGATGTGTCAGGATAGCAGGGGGAAGAACAGAATGAATCTGACATCACACCCAAAACACCGTGCTCACTCCAGACCTTCCCCAGATACTGTTCTCCTGTTTAAAGGGGCCGGCAACATTTCATAGGAACCCTGGGCAGTGCCCAGGGCAAGGAAGGGACAGAGACTACATGCTCCAGCAGGACGCATGCTTCAGGCACCCTTTGCACTACTTGCTCTGGAAAACAACCACTGTAAGAAGTGCTGGGAGGTGAAAAGAGAAGGAGATGTCTTTGCTGCTGTCTTCCCCTGTACCAGAAGTAACCCCATCAGCGAGTCCATCCAGTTGTGTAGCATTACTGAAGACTTCAGTGGTGTTCGCCACCTCTTCAGGAAGGCCCATCTGAAGCAAGAGTTTAGAAATAAGGCTGTTGAACTTGCTCTCTGTGGTAGAGAAAGGCTCGCTGCTTGGGGTCGGGCTGTCAGATGTGACATTTAGCTCCACGGGGTCAAGACAGTAACCTTCTGGTGATCTATCGTAGAGCACGTCCATCAGGTCAATCCCAGCTACCGAGGACGGGGAGGCACAGGGGATGTCCCTGACGAGTCTGTAGTTCTCCATCCACTCCTTCAGCCATTCGATGCGGCAATCGCACTCCCAGGGGTTGCGGAAGAGGTACAGCCGCCCCAGGAAGTATACAGGCTGGAAGACAGAGAAGGGAAGGGTCGTCAGATTATTGCTGTTCAAGTGCAAGGAGACCAGGCTGGTGAGGTTCTCAAAAGCCCCCTCCTCAATGTAGTTGATCCTGTTGCGGTCCAGGTAGAGGACCTCCAGCTCCACCAGGTCTCTGAACCACGTGTTGGAAACATTCCTGAGGAAATTCCCCCCCAGGTTGAGCATTTTCAGACAACTCAAGCCATCAAAAGAGTTTTCTGGAAGCTCGCTAATCAAATTGTCATTCAGGTACAGGTACTCCATCTTTCGGCAGCCCTGAAAAGCTCGCTCGTGAATGACGTTTATCCTGTTGTCCTGCAGATTCAGGTATTTCAGCTTGGTCAGCCCCTGCAAGGAGTTGTAGGCCACCGCTTCAATCCTGTTTCTCTCCAGATAGACATGGGTCAGATTCTCCATGCCCCTAATGGCACCTGGGATCCTTCGGAAGTTGTTCTGGAAGCAGAAGAGCTCCTGCAGAGAGGGCAGCTCAATGAAAATCCTGTCAGGGATGTTGAACAGGTTGCAGTCTGCCAGATCCAGCTTGACCAGCCGCCTGAGAGCGGTGAATGTCCGCGTGTGTAGGTAGCGGATGTACTCGTTGTGGGCCATCTTCAGCTCTGTCAGGCTGGGCAGCCCTTTGAAAGCCCCCGGAGTGATGAATGAGATATTGTTGTGGTTGAGGGACAGGGATTTGAGGGAAGGCAGAGTCCCGAAGGCCCTCTCGGACAGGAACTTGATGCTGTTTTTGTCCAGGTTAATAGAAGACGCTTCACAGGGGAATTCACTGGGGATCTGCCCCAGGCCAGCACGGTCACAGAGGACGGAGCAGCTCCGCTCCTGCGTGCACACACAGTTGGCAGGGCAGGACCGCACACAGGCCCACACCGCATGGACATGCGGCACCCAAAGGATCACTGATAGCACAGAATGTGCCGACCCCATGGAGGTGTGAGAAGAGAAAAACAGGAGACGTTAGCAAACAGATTAGTCATGATGCAAGAAGAAGGATAATGCTGCCTCTGCCTCCCTAGGCTAATTGTCACACAGTATTTGAATGCCCATGCTAAGAAGCCCTTGTGAACAATTCCTAGAAATCTGGTGTTTATAAACCCTCTGGGAAAGTGTTAGTTTCCTACTGCATCCTCTCTACAGAATTTCTTTCCCTAAGGGGGGAAATCGTCCAGCCTGATTGGAGAAGGTTGCCCTGAGAGGCTGTGGAGTCTCCTCCTTGGAAATCTTCAGAAGCCACGTGGACGTGGTCCTCGCCACCCTGATCTGGATGTCCTTCCTGGAGTGGGGGTCAGGACAGATGGACCCAGTGAGTCCACTCTAACCTCACTGATTTCTCAGCATTCCCATGATCAGTCTTTGCAGGCTGATGGGGACAGAGCTTGACCACAGGGATCTGCAGAGATCAGCAGAGGACAGCAACTGTGGCGCTGCAGTACTTCTGGGTGGGGAAGAGAAGGGCAGACAGTGTATGCTATTGATCAGGACAGGTTGGATTGCTGGGCTGAGGCCAATGGAACAAAGTTCAACAAGTCCATGTGTCAGGTCCTGCACTTTGTCCACAACAACCCCAGGCAACGCTACAGGTTTGGGGCAGTGACTGCAAGACTCTGTGGAGGAAACAGACCTGGGGGTATTGGTCAACTCTCAGCTGAACATGAGCCAAGAAGGCCAACACCATCCTGGCTTGTATCAGAAACAGTATGGCCAGCAGGAGCAGAGAGGGCAAGGAAGGGGCTTCTCCCCATTCTCTCTCAATGTCTGAGGGAGGATCCCAGCAGCTGGACCACCTCTCTCTGCTGCCATGCAGTACAGTGATGGCCCACTAAAGCTGTATTCCTTAGTAAGTTTTCCTCCCTGTTAAGCTGTGTTCCTTATTAAAAACAGACTTGTGAGGTGATGTGCAAGGAAGGATCACCTCATCCATTTGTGATTTTCACAGCATCTAAGCCTTTACTGCACAGAGCACATGGCAACATGAGCAACAACTGCTCTGCCCTTCCTCCATCCTTTTTGAAAGCAACACACATGTAATGATATCTGGTAGTTTGCAGAGCCTGAAGAATTTTCAAGTAGGACCAGGTGCCCATTGACACCAACCAGCCTCCCCAGCCCAGGTCAGCCCAAACTGTCCCCTGGTCACTGAGTTGGAAAGCAGATAGAGGTAAGTGGAGGGTGCATCCCAGAAGGACTTCAGCTCTGACCTCTGTTGGAATCAGGTCTCACCAAGCCTGGCCATGCTATGCTGACTGAAGAACTAGCAAAACAGGGACATTCAAGAAGAAAACAGTGAAGGACTTTGAGAGGTGGGAAAGATTTTATGCAGGTTGACATCATTTCTTTGTATTCTTTTCTCCTTTATCCTGAACCCTTCTACTGACTCTTTGGCAGGGCACTGGGTTGCCAATGGATGAGGATCCTAAGGACAAGAAGGGAGACAAGGTGCTGGCCTCAGATGGCTCTGTCTTTGCACAGGGGCTGTGTCTTTTGCTCCCCTCTTCACCATTCCACACTGTGTGCAAATAGGGACATACACTACTTTTTTTATGCTGTTACATAAACTGAGGTTCAGACAGCTTAAGGATTTGCCTGTTCCCAAATGTCTGGCTGCAGGTGACTGTCTGGAAACAGCTGATGGAAATACTGCTGCTGGAACAAGAACCTCACATGGGCTCAGGATGACATCCAGAGGGACATATGTGCATAGGTTGCTCCATATGTGAGGCTGTCCCAAGCAAGCTCAGCATCAGCTACAACTACTCCAACCTTGGTTCCATCTCTGGCCTTCGGAGCAGTCCTCACCCAGCAGCTGTGTGCAATGTGTGCTGTGTAGAAATTAGCAAAATCCCCTCCTTCCCCTCCCTGCCCTTTAGGCTCTCAATAAAGATGTCTGCACCCAAGCTGTTAGGCACAATGTTTTTTAGAGCCAAATCTGGGTCTTCTGCTAGTGGCATTTCACAGCACACATCTAAGATCTACAAGTGTAATTCTGCACTGGACAGGGAAAGCAAATGCCTGAGGAGCAGCCAACTGGAAAACTTCCCCCAGGCAACACGACTTCAGAGAAGCCCCTCAGCACCTTTGTGGCATTCTCCCTTTTCTCATGCAATGGAACTGTTCCCAAATCTCCCCCCTGAACCCTACAAACACAGGAGAGCAGTTTTCCCTGATGGTCAGATCTCCTCTGACCAACACAGCGTGAAACATCCCAGCTTTCCTTCCTTAGTCCTTCCCCCTCCCTAACATGGATGCTCTTCACTTTTAACACTATCGGACAAGGCAGCAGCTGATGATGCCTCCAACTCATTGACACAACGTGCAGATGAGACGTGTATTTAAAAAAAAAGGATGGAATTCAGCATTAAGGTAACAAATATTAGTGAGATTAAGGAATAGGAAAATTCCACCAAGGGATGATCTCTTTTGCTCTTTTAAATAACATTACAATTTGAAAGAAGGAGAGACCAAGGAAGTGTTTGCAGAGATTTTAGAAGGGTGAAGAGGCAATACTTGCAATAATTACGTATCTAACCTACAGAACAATCCATTCAACCCACTACTGGGTAATGCAGAATAAGAGTGCTACTCACCATTTAAAATGATGACAAACATTACCTTGATTATTCACTAGTGGCATTTCAGGTCTGGCAAGCAAACTTGGGGGATCTAAAAGCACACAGGAAGAGCAGAGACAAGTTTCACCCTCTTGTTTGCCTGAATCATTTTCCCATTGGCAGGTCTATATTTACAAAGAAGATCGAGGAAGAGGATCCTCTTGCATGCAGTTTCTGATGGTCCCCAGCACTCCGCACGTCCCTGCCAGGCTCCTTCCTTCCACCATCCGCCTTCTCAGCCAACCCTGCGGGTTTTCCTTCCCTCCAGCTGTGCCGACAGTGTGCTCCTGACTGAGGTGGAAAGAGATCACCAATGGTTAGGGAGCGGTCACTTCCCTGGGCTACAGGTGCTAGCATCACACCAAGCAGCCAAAATCTATGATTCCCAACAGAAAGCAGCTAGAGACATGGCTTACCTGGCCAGGCAGCGGCTGTGCTCTCCCTCCCGTTCACAGGGATGCCATTAGCTGCATTCTGCCTCTGGGAAGTTGGCATTTTTTTTTCCTCACAAGCTATCATTTAATGGCAGGAAAATCCTCAGTATCAGAGGGGGATTAGTGGAGATGGAAGAACATGTCCATCCCCTAAAGCTCCCAAAGCAAAACAGGGATTGCAGGCAATCCAAACCAGCGCTTTCTCTGTCTGCCAACCCACCATAAAAAAAAAAATAAGCCCAGAACTGAACTGCTGCCATTCAAGCAGCATTACTGAAAGCCATTACTCCGCTGACCATTAGATAATAGCTGAGGAGGCGGAAGCAGAGGACGCAGCCTAAACATGATTATATTTGGGGCAACGACAGGCTTATGGCTGCAGTTAATTGAGCTTTCCAAATAGGATGCCAATAAGCTTTGCTCCTGAGGGACGAAATGACAGTAGCACTGGGAAAAGGGACTGCAAACACAGAGAGCTTGTGTGGTGGGTATGGCCCTCAAAATAACGAGCACTGTGCTGTCAAAGAGACCGTTTTGCTCATGATGCTGCAGCTGCTGTGAGGAAATCACAAGGACAGGTCCAGTATGTGGAGACTCTGCATTCAGGACGTGAATTGCTTTTTAAAGTCTTTTCTGACAGAATGATGATGGTCTCTGAGGAGAGAGGGAGCTGAATGAGTGAGTTATCTCAGTCCTCCATGCCTCAGGTAATTGCTCTCACCGTGTCAGAGGGAAAATGGCTCTATGCTTTATTTCTAAGTGAATTATTCTGCTTTTTTTTCCCCCTTCCTTAGGAAATGGAACACCTGATGAATTTATGCTCAATGCAGCAGGAAAGCTTCACTCCACAGCCACATTTGGGGGTGATGAAGGCAGGATGTGCCTCTTGTAATGTCAGCAGCCCCAACCCCAACAGCAGTGCTGCTGAAAATGCCTCCAGCAGGGCTCAGCTCTATGCTACCCACCCGCAGGAGTCTGCCTGTGCTCCCCTCTCAACCACAGCGCTGAGATGACATCTCAGCACAGGCGCAGTAGGGAGGCTATCACAGAGCACAGAGGTCACCTTTTCTGGGAAATACCCAGCTGTGGGCAGCCTGCTGGCTGAGGAGCTTCACTCTGCAGGCACCTCGGGGAGAAGCCTGTGGGAACACTGAGTTCTTCTGCCAGCCCCCACAACTCGAGCTTCATGTTCTGATCACCCCTGGGGACAAAATGAGATGGCAACGTGAGAAAGCAGCTCAGTGGGAGGAAGTTTCAGTCTTCTTGTGTAGAAAAGATGAAATTCTGAGCAGCAGATAAAAGAGGCTTGTATTTGGTTTTATAAAAAAAAAAAAAAAAACGGGCTCTAAACCACACCTTGACATTTGTCAGTGTGACTCAGGGCTGATGAGTGCTCAGGGCCGGGAGCGCTGCAGATGCTCAGCACTAGGTGGGCTTTCTGGTCCCTAATCCCCTCCAGCAGCCTCTGTCAATGTCCACACTTCACTTCTGGGTGCACATAGCACCCTCCAGGCCCAGGCATCACCCTGGCAGGGTATTACAGACCAAAGCACAGCCCATTGCACAGTCTCACATTCACCATGCTGGCCTGGGCTTCCACATTGCAGGTCCTTGCACCACTACTTGCATTCCCACATCAGCAGTGCATGCTGCCCAGGCGTGGGTTGTCACAGTGAAACTGATCTAGGTGAAAAATAGATTTTTTTTTCATTTCTAGGCTGATCTTAACAGGGACAGTTTCATATGACATTTGCATATGAGGCTGCCTCCCCTTGAAGTTACATGAACTCTGAGAAACATCAGCCCAGCCATGTGCCAGTTGGCCCCAGAAAATCCTGGATGCTGCCAGAACAGCAGATTTTCCAACCTTCTTGCTGCACCAAGAGGGCCAAGAAGCAAAGCCTGTGAAACAGCAGGAGGAGAGGTCTGAGAGACTGGTCCTGCACCATCGCCAAACTCTGCAGCAGGAGCAGAGACCTGAAAGTGCAGAGCCAGCAGCACAAGTGTCATCTGAAAGGGAACAACACATTCTATGTTTAACATCAAGGACAAATGGCTGCAGGTGAATCCTGAACTGGGGCTGAGCCACTTTGTCTTCCCCCTGCTCTCACTTCTGCCTTTGAAGAGCTGCTGTTTGCATGCCCCGCCAGCAGACAGGGGGTTACCTCTGTCCAGTGTAGCAAGCCCAGAACTGCCTTGTCCTGCTCACCTCATCACACTGTGCTTTCCATGGGCTGCTGTTAATGACTACTTTCAGTTCCTTCTTAACTAATGGAAATGTGGCACAGTTCCCTCACAGCTGATGAGTAAATTAATAGAGTCGCTTCCACAGCCCTGCAAACGTCTTTTGAAATAGCCCCTGCACAGCAAACCCACAGCACATCATAGGTTGATGAAGGCAGCAGCCCTGCCGGACCTCACCAGACAGGTTATTTGCCTCCTGCTCATTCAAATCTCTCACCTGCAGGACAGGATCAGTGCCACCTTGTACAGATAGGTACTTTGGGCTGGTTCAGCAATTAGCCAGCCCCAGGTCAGGAACCAGCTCAGGAGCTTGGCAAGAGCAAACCAGAAGCCCTCCAGGACTAAGGGCTTCGCAAAGCTATAGTCATGCTGCAAGGTGATTTTTTTTTGCCCTGCTTGCACTGGTACTTCCCCCACCTGACTAACACTTCTAAGCCCCAAGTAATAAGGAGCAGGCATCATTATCTATTAACTGATGCATGAGGATAATTCTGTTGCCTATCAAGGATGCTGGCCAATAGGAAAAAAGCCAATCATCCATGAGGAAATGAACTTCAATAACATAATGATCATAATGTTTCAGAGCAGTTTATTCTTACAGATGATCTGGAAGATTCATTAAATGAACTTAGTGTACTTTCCCAAGCACACAGCCAAAATGGAAATGCATTCATTTGCTCGATAATCAAGCCCACATCAATGACTTGGCTGAAAACACAGCAGGAGAGCCTGTTAAAGGTTGATTGTTGTGGCTGAGCCCTCTGCCCAGCTAACACATTTCAACACAAGCAGCCGTGCACATGCCTTCCACCCCTCCTAGCAAAGGGGCCAGCCAGAAGGAAGCCTGCACGGGCCCTGTGCAAGGGACAAACAAACTCAGGCAACGCAAATGTGAGAAGAAGCACAACAGCTTTTTCAGAGACATCAATCCAACAGTGACAGAGGAAGCAACGCCCACACAATGAGTGCTGAGCTCTTGGATGAGATCAGTGCCAGGTCTCCAGCCTAGCAACTGGCAAAAAGATAGCTCCGCTCCCAGTAGCTCAACAGCAGCAAAGCTGCAGCTTGTAAATCACTTCACCCTTTGTAGGTTGTACTGAGCTACCCACTGAGGCCATGCACATTACATCAGGTTTGCTTGAGCCTGATAAGAGTGAGAAAAAGCTGTGCTAGCAACAGCTGCACTTTAGCAACAAGTGTGTTGCAACAAGTTGCTTGAGCTACCATGCCTGGTTTGAGTTATAACAGAGAACATATGCTGTGTGTGTATGGTGAGAAGCAGAAAACAAATGAGGTAAACACCACACATAGAAGGCAGGGGAAGGTTGAGGTTGCAGAAGCACAGTGCTAAAGCTGAGCTGTAGGAAAGGCAAAGGAGGGCTAAACATGCAGCATTAAAAATAAATCACACTGGGGCTCTGCAAGACTTCAGCTCTCAAAAAAAATTGGTTCTACTCAGAATTGGCTCTTAGTTCCTTTTGATTTCAGAAGAGCTTTCACACTTCTCCAAGAAGCTGTGTTGGGGATGCACATTCAGCCTGTGCAGGTGTGGGATGAGGAAGTGGCACTGTTTCTAACTATGCAGAGCTGTACGTACCTTCACCCTGCTGCCCCACAGTGCCCAAAAAGAATGGTAGACTGAAGGACCACCAAAGGCTACCAAAAGCCATTGTCTTCTTATCTCAGCTTCTGTGGCACAGAGGGGTGAAGGAAACAAAAGAGGATGGACTCCTTAGCAGGATCTGTTGTGATAGGACAAGGGGAAGTGGTTTCAAACTAAAAGAGGGGAGATTTAGATTGGAATTAAGGAAGAATGGTTTGGGGTTTGTTTGTTTTTTTCAGATGAAGCACTGGCACATGTTGCCCAGAGAGGCAGTGGATGCCCCATCCATGGAAACATCTGAGGTCAGGTTGGATGGGGCTCTGAGCAACCTGGTGTAGCTGTAAGTGTCTCTGTTCAGTGCAGGGAGTTGGACCAGATGGCCTTTAAGGTTCCATTCCAACTCAAACAATTCTGTGATTCTAGGAAGGCACATACTCCTTGTCCTGGCTCATCAACTTGGACTACCTCACATCACACACTTTGGAAAGCCATTTGATCTCTCACGTTCCCACACATCTCCTGAGCTCATGATTTGTCCCCATGCCCTCTTGGCAGGTGGCAGCACACCTTTCCTGCTCACTTCTGGCATGTCCCTAGTGCACAGTTCCAGTCACGCATCCCTTTGCCCTGCAGGAGAAAAACACATCCTCACCCTTCCTTGCAACCGAGTGAGCATGACCGGCAACTGCCTGGGTGCACTTAGAAACAGCCCTCTACACACTACTGTCAGAGCAATGTGCTCATGAGTGTGGGATCGGAAAGTGGGGGAGGAAATCTATCCGCACTGCCTGCAGGCTTCCACCTGGAGAGCTGAGACATTCCCTAGCTCCTGCCCGGTGTGTGAGGCACAGCAGGGCCAGCCCATGCCTGCAGAGCCTTGACTGAGGCCACAGCCAATAGCTTTCAGCTTCTGGGGCATAGTTCAAGCCAAGTGTCATCCAGGTGTTACACTCCAAGCTGCCCAGGGCTCTGTCCCAGAGCAACCTGCAGGGCCAGGCTGCCTGCCAGAGCTTGGGTTGCCTTCCTGGGAACAGCTCTAAGGGTTTGTGAGAGCTCACCTGGCCAGCACCAGATGTGAGGTTTTGCTTTGTGCTGTGTGGGGGGAGGCAAACCCACACACAGCCCATGAAGGAGTGCCCTGACAGCAGATGCTGAGTGCTGGCGTGGATCAGAAGAGGACTGTCACCCTCTCCTGTCCAAACCGTGACACTGTGCTGCGCAGTTCACAAATGAGGCCAGGAGGCCTCCGCGTGGCAGAAGTGCATTGAGAAAGCAGTTTTGCAAACACATCCAGGCGGGGAGCAGCAGGGAGGAAGCACTGCCTTCTGCTTCCCGGACTGCTTCTGCATTTTGCACTGAACAATTCTGTGGATAAAATGCAGAAGTCTCGGGAGGAGCAGAGGGCCCCCCCCCCCCCCCCCCATGCATCAAGAGCCCTTGCAGACAGCTCTTAGCTGCATGAGCATCCCCAGGGCCCCTTACAAACATGCAAGCAGCTTAAAAATATCAAGGCCCACAGACTTTGGGCAGTGTGGGGCAGAAGGTCAAAGCTTTGCACTGTAAATATTTTCCAGCTTGGGTTCTCACATCCCTTGGGCTGCTCCTGGGCAAGTGGTCAGTGCCTTCAGGATCCCCCAGCATCACCAGGCACTGCCAGCACGGTGGGGCTGCAGTCAGCCTGCACGTGAAGTAGGAGATGGCAAGGTCAGCAGGAGAGGCATAAGTGGCTGCCTTTGAGCAAAGCCAGCACGACCGAGGAAGCTTAGCCAGAGCCTGGAAAAGCACTTATTATCAAATTGAAAATTAACAGGTAATTAGTCTTAAATGTGAGCTAATCGTGTCTAGGGGAGGAATTAATTAAATGGGGGAATTAAATCACCAAGAGTGTGCAGAGTGACCGGTTGTGATGGGGTTTGGTTAATGAGCTGGTAATTGCATCAGCTGCATTTCCCTCTCCTTTGGGCACAAGGGAAGGAGAGCAGGGGAATAGTGCAGCCCCAGCCTGGTTGTGCTCTGAGATGCCTACACCTTACCTCAGCCGTGGGACTCGGCCTTGGCAAATCCTGACCAACAAAAGGCAAAATCGTGGGAAAAAAGGAAGTTTCTTTTACCTGGAGGCACATGGGGCGATGACGCCCTCAATCAGCAGCAGCAAACGATGAACAAGAGGCAAAGTCCAGTGCCAGCCCATGCACTGTTCAGCAAAAAGGTGGGGTGAGAGGTGTGCGTCACCCACACTCTCCATCTTGTACGAGGTGCTTGGTGCAAGAAAAGCCTCATTTTTCTTAGCTATGCCTGAGCCATTGCTTGCTCCCAAACCATGGGTGGGAAGTTGAGGCTCTCCCACGGCCCTTAATGTAATCCCATCTGCAAGGTTCCAGGTCACGCCAGCTCATTTCTGTCAAATTAGCCAGCACAGTGTTTATGTCAACATCATACTTGTCTGACAGCTCTGTGCCAGCTGCAGGAAAAGAAACGCGATCCGGCCTTGCAGAAAAGCAGAGCCACGTGGATAGACACCACCTGACTGCCGTGCAGCCTGCCAGCACAAATTTAACTTCTCAGAAACACTTGAACACGTCTGAACAAGCAGAGCGAGCCAGGGCTGGGTCAGCACTTTGCACCTCAGGGCTGCCGTCCTTGCGATCCAGCCCGAAGAGCCCTACTTGCTGTGCCTCCAAACCAATGCCTGAGCTCACCTTTCAGTTCTGACATCCCCTTCTACCGTGTGCCAAACCCCACAGCAACTCTCCTGGGTGGAAAAACCCCAACCACTGCAGGGCAGTGACTAACTTGTGGCGCCTTATGATGGAATGACTTATAATGGGAGAGGCTCTGAAAGTGAAATAAGGCCGAATCCGGGTGGAACTGAGGAAGGCAGCTTGGTTACCTAACTAATGCAGAGCTGTGTTTTTCCACATGTGAACAGAGTCCAAGGGAGTCACACCAGAGGCTTATGGCTCTCGGTAAGAGAAATTCACTCTTGCTGAATTGCAAATGAATCTCCCAGTGCTAGGATTTTCCCTGATGCCGCATTTGCTTGCCTGTGATAACACAGTCTGACGGCTCTGAGAAATGTTGCTGTTTGTGCCTGAGTGATAATAACAAAAAAAAAAAAAAAAAAAAAGCAAAACAAGAAAGCTGCCTGTCTGTGCTCGTGAGTTCACATTACAGAACAAAATATTCCCTCCTGGAACACACTGGGTCTTATGCGGATTCAACTTCTTTGGGTGACGCAAATGCTGTAGATACAACTGTGAGTCATAGAATAAAATAACATAATTACCCCAAGCCAAGTGAGGACAAAACTCAGCCCACACAGCTCTGAATTCCCACTTTCTTGGTAGGAATAACTTTGTTTATCTTCCCTTTCCTAATGATACCCCCTTCCTTACTCTCGTGGCAAGCTTCCTGTCTCTCCAGCCTATAACCCATGTGTAAATATTGGTACTGGTATAGTAAATATCAAAGTCCTGCTCCGGTATCCGCGGGGTGTAATGTAAAGCCTGCTGTGCGCTCGTTAGGGCTAGTTTTGCTAATGAAGTCTGTATGAGAAATCTGGAAGACATTCTCCCAGGCAGTCTGTGCTTTTGTTTCTCACTGAGAGTTTGTTTATAGCCAATCAGAGCCGGGCCTGGATTTGTTATAAATGAAGCACAGCAGCACACAAGGAGCACTTAGTGCTTTAAGTCTTTAGAATGCCTTTTTATTTCCCAATACAACTGAATACATCATTGCACCACCAGATTTCCCATACACCAAATGGGGCACAGCCTTGCACAGACAGCCCTGCAGTTCGTAAACAAAGCCCGCAGACTTGATGTGGAGGCAGTGTAAATCATAATGGCTTTACTGCTGTCATTTCACATCAGAGGCCGCTGAGCTTTCCACACTGAAACCTTCAGAGCATGTCATTACAGGGGTGGGAGGAGCTGCAGAAGAGCTGCATGTAATAAACAAGATGTGATGCAGCTGCAGCATGTGTGAGCATATTGTTTTATTTCTTTTCAGAGTGCCTGATCTTCCTTCTCCCTGATTTGACAGCATCTATGTGTGAGAGCTGAGTGACTGCTGGAAATACAGGTTGTAATATTTGCATGGTAACGCATGAAAAGCTCAATTTAAACACAGAGAAAATGTGAGTTATTTGTGTCCTTTCTGGGTACTAACTGCATCTCTTTAGGGTTGAGTTTGGAATATGCGGTGGTGTACCTCTGGCTTTACATGATGCAAAGCTTCTTCAAGTGGGTGAGAGGGCTGCAATTCATCTGTGCATTATCACTGCCTGCTGACTGGCGTATGTAGGACATGCAAGTGCCTGGTTAAGACACACACACACCACTGTGCACTGAAGCAATTAACGTAGCAGAGCAAAAGCATACCCTGAGCATGGCATTCATAATTCAGAAAGCAAGCTGTGCCATGGCCTACCCCAGCTTTCACCTATCCCTGCCATGCGAGGCAGCAGCTTCAGCCCCACTGCACCCACATGGCAGCCTTGTGCTGGAGCAGCCCTCCTCCTCTTCCTCATGCTTCAGCATCTCCCACGTTCCCCCTGGTAACTGAATGTGTTTGCCCAATCTAGCTGAAACGCCCTCATGCCCATTTTACCTTTTTCTCTCTGACAGGAACATCTATGCGTGTGAGGTGTGTTTTCCTCTTCCGTTGTTTAAACACAGTAAATTGAGTCTGCTTTTAATAGTTGTTTCTTTTTTCCTGAAAGACCTACCAGATCCCTGGCAGAGGATACATCATCTGCGTGTCACTCAATTAACACAGAAGAACGATTTATTCAGCCCCTTTAAAACTCCTCCATCATCAAATTAAATGTAGCACAAATGTTTGAGAACTGCTGGGAAGAAAATATGTCTCTATTAAAAGCTCCAGGGCTCCTGTCTTCTTGATTAAGGAAAAGCAATTTTGTACTTCTGAGACCTCCCACGCTGTATTCTTAGGAGAGGAGAGAGAGGCCTAGCTGACGTTCCTCATTTGGGAAGAAAAAGAAACACTTCAGTGCTACGTTATGTATCATAGGCTAACTAAAATAAATGACTGGATTTTCTGCTTTCCTACCAGCTTGAATCCACTGCTAAGTCTGGAAAACTCGATGCTGTTGCCTGGAACATATGAGTCCTTGTGAAAGGATAAGTAAACATCCCTAAACAAGGGAAGGGGCATTGTTCCAACCATCCCAGCATACTTGCTGTAGAGCTGGATATGAGCTTAAACTGGCGGCGCAGCAGCAACTGCAACTTGCAGGAAGCAGTCTTTCAAATACCTTTATTCATCTCACTTAGACTGTCGTGAATGCACTGCCATGGGGTTTGTGGAAAGGCTGGCCTTTCTTTTTCACTAAGAAAGCAACTGAATGGAGATTTATACAAGTGGGTTTTTGTTGTTGTTGTTTTTTCTTTTTCAACTTGATTACACACCTTTACAGCTCGAATATTTACTTACTTACCCGTAAATAGAAAAGGCAGTCAAATCTGAAGTTTACAGCCCTGGAAGGTCACTGAAGCATTTTGCCCCTGTACCCTATTTTAGCCTCGCACTTCAAAGGCTGCAATGCAAACATCAGTGCATTCCAGGTCACCAATGGATTTTATGACCTCACATCTCCCTCCTCCCTAGCTAACTCACTGCCAAAGCCACAATTTCACATCTCAGCTGCAGGAGAAGAGGGGTGCTGGGTTCACAAACCAGCAGGGCTGGCACTGCCAGGGCTGGCTCCAGAGCTGACCACATTGCTCTGCAGAGTGCCCTTGTTACTCCTCCGGTCAGTCACCAGATCATAGCGTGCACAGTGTCACAGCTGTCGGGCTGCATATTTTAAATGGCTGTATTTTTGCCAAGTCAGAGCACATTCACAAACTGAGAGATCAACTCAGGACAAAGCCTGACCAGGATAAAGCCTGTTTCTATTTTGGCACAGCAGTTTGGAGGGAGACGGTTCAATCACGGGGTTCTCACCACTGGATTCTGTGTATGGAGGAGGTTTAAAACACAGATCATCTCAGAATTTCCTACAGCAAAGCATGCTACACCACTTGCTTATATTTATTTCCCCCCCGGCCATGAATTTCACCAGCTGAGACCTGGAATACCTCTGACTATAGTTTGCCAGCCGCCCTCTCAAAGCCTACAGGAGGATCAGAGGGAAGGCAGAGCTAGCGGAGTGCTACACAGAGTCCTCCCTAAGCAGGGCTCTCATTAGCATCAATTTGTGTGAATTACAGAGTTAATCCCCATACTCTCGTGAGCAATCCTATGTAATTTGTACAGCACAAGCAAAAAGACTCTACTCCAGCAGATGCTATGCAAAGAAGGAACAAGGGGCTGCAGAACACCAGCGTTTTCCTGCCGCACAGATTTCCTGATGCCTCACAGCTCCTTGCTAGAGCCAGCTAGAGACACTGTAATGCTCCCAGGAGGGACTGTCCCACTCAGAGAGGGAAACAAATAATGGAAGCTAGGCATGCCCATGATAAGATGGGACAGGGGGAAAAGATGGCCTGGAAGAGTTTAGGCAGGAGCTCTGTGAATGTTAAAACTGGGAACAAGGCAAGAGACAGATACAGAAGCAGAGGAAAGAAGCTTGCAGGTTAGGACTTGTGCAGCTCTGTGTGTGCTGAAGCCTCAAGTTTCCTCTGACCTTATTTCACTCCATCAAGTGCACAGGAACACGAGCAGCCCATAATACACATGATCATATGCAAAAATACAAACACTGGAACAGATGGAAGGTTATATCTGAATGTGTTAAAGCCTTGTCCAAGGCAAACTGAATTATCCCCAATTACAGAGATAAGGAAACTCCCTGACACTCTCCATCTGTCCTGTTCCAAAACTAATAGCACATGTGCTGTACAAACCCTCTCCCATGTGCAAGCCATAGATGACCAAACATTCAGCTCACAGAGCAGGGGTTGAACAAAACACCGTAGGGCCGCCTGTGGCCCTGGGTAGGGTGAGGGGGTTCTCTGCAGAGGAGCAGGTGCTGCCAAAGCCAAGTGCCCAGAAGGAAAATGCTTCCCTGCCCTCCTGCACACACACTTTGCCTTTAAGTTTCTGCAAATACATGTACCAGCAGGCTTGCCCATACAAGTAAGCACAGGTCTGTATCTAGGACTTAGACTGGGTTGAAAAGGGTGGGGCTTTGTAGCTCTTGAAGAACAGCATCTTCAATCAAAACAGCACAGTCACAAAACGCCGGGCTTCTTGAACTGGATGAAGAGGTATTGAGCTAAATGAACAGCCTCTCTGTTCCCTTATTACCTATCTGCTTCTCTTCCAGTTTGGTATGAAAAAAAGGCAAGCTACCTGATACACTTGAGCATGCGCTCCCAAACTCACTGGTGGCACACTGTACAAGAGAAATCAAACCCACTGACATCTTCATTTTAGATGCTGTTTGGTTTCTCTTTGGTACTCTGTGTTAGTCCAGATCAGCATTTCAGAGACCTCTCTATGATCTCAGCAGATCAGCGAGATGGCAGGAACTTTCTACTTGGATAAAAAACGGGCAAAATAAGGACCTGCTCAAGACGCCTGAAGGCAGCGCCAAAGGTTAAATCAAGCAGGATGGCGGCTGTCATCCCATATCCAGAAGCCTTCTCTACTCCTAACATGAGGGAACACCAATCTGAACAATTGGGATGATGAGTAACACCAGGCACCACAAGTTAAATGGCTAAATCACTCCTGTACCAGCAAGGAAACCCAGACATTTCTGAAGTGAGAAAGTGTCATGTTCCTCCCTCATCCTTAAAGCAGGAAGTGCCAAAGCTTTGATCCTATTCCCACTTTGTTACTGACACCAGGGAACAAGGCCTTGCTGCAGCAAGTTTGAGCTGCCTTGTTTTTCAGGACACAAGTTCCCCCCACTGTGAGACAGACTCAGCAGAAACCTCACCTACAGTCGCAAATAACAATGGTACTACCAACCACCTGCTGCTTTCAAGGCTTAAAAATGCTGGCCCTTACTTAACTCAGCCCTATGAGCAGTGGTGAAAGGACTCGTCTCAGCTGCCCCATGAGAACACCAAAGCAGAAATGGTGTTTCAGGAGGTGCTTTGCTCAGATTTCTTCACACGTGGCAGCAGTAGGAAAATTTCCTTACAAGAAAACACCAGTGAAGGTACACCAAGAGCTAGCATACCTGTCCTGTCTTCTCCATGCTTGGAAAGTGATTTGCTAGAGGATTAACCAAAACAGTATAACACTAGCAAAGGCCTGACCAGAATCAGCTCTGTATGGTACACAAAAACACAACATGAACTTGTACTTTAAAAGTCCCCTTTTGTTCTTAAAAAATCCAATAGTTTTCTCTACATTTCTGACTGCATTTCAGGGCTATAACCTAGATATCCTTTATAACCCATACACTGAACACGTCAGCTGTGCTTTCATAGATCAGTGCCAGCTTTGCAAAATTGAACACACAAAATCAGATGACATGGTTATAGAGCTGGTCAGAATTTCTTCAGCCAAACTGTTCTGTGTCTGTTTGTTTTTTTCTGGGAAAAACAAACATCAGCATTTGTAAGACACTGCTATTGTGAAGATGGTTCAGCATTGCCAAAATGACAATCTATGGCATTCTTTAAAAACAGTGTGTTTTAAGAATTGAATTTAGAAAGGAAATCCGTTTTAATGTGATTTTAAATAAAGTGAAAAGTATGAAAGAGAGCCTCAGGTTATCAAACAACCCAAACCCAAAGGTGCCACTTAATAGATCCTATGCTTTGTACTGGCATGGAAGAAAAGTGTAGAAGTTGAAAGATTCCACAAGAAAAGGAAAAACACATCCAATCCAGGTCTAATTAAAAAAAAAAAAAATACAGCATGCTCAGATCAAGCAAATTAAACCTAGCACGCATCCATAAACTAGCTCCTACATTGTTTTGGAGGTTATTCAGTTATTGCATTCTGGTATTTTTATGACACTAAAAACAAATCACAGCTTTTAAAAAAAGACTCTCTCAACGATTACATCTTCTCCTGAGCAGCGAAGAATTCATACGCTGGGTAAAGTTGCTTCTGAGGACTGAGTACATATTTTCTAGCCTTATCCATTACAGCTGTACCAGCTACTGCTCCGGGCTAAAAGAGCTGAAGGGCCTTGAGAAATAAACCCGAAGTAATAATTTTGCAGAGAAAAACCTTGAGCAGCAATTGTCCTGTAACTCAGACAGAGCCCATTACTTACAAGGTCATGCCTGAGCAGCCCTGCCAGCTCCTCATTTGGAAGCATACATTAGCCACCTTGAAGAGCAGAGGAGCTACAGTCTGTACCCAAAAGGAGCCCTTCACAGTATGGAAGAGCCTACCAGAGGAAGTACGATGGACAGAAGAAATAGGGCTCTGAGACCAGGAACATGAAAAAAAACAACGGGATCAAGTTTCTGACTTCAGAGGATAAAGGTCTGAAATATCCAACCCACACAGAGCTTGCAAATGGTGGCTAAGAGTTCAGGATAAAAAAAAAAACGATTTTCCTGTTTCAGAAGGCTGAGGGCAGATCTGAGGGACTCGAAGGAAGGCATAGGTTTCTGGGCTTAGTAGGAAGATTGAAGGAAAACAATGGATTTAAGTCAGCAGGACAAATGGCACAAATACGGAGCAATAAATAGCTCCTGGTTCCTGATTTCATGGTTAGCAATGCAACAACCCATCTAAATGCTGGTGGAGGTAAAACCTGGTGCAGAATTCATCATGAAGCATCGGGGGGAAAAACAACACTCAGCAACCAGGGTAGCCAGAAGACTGTATGCCACACAGAAATACAGATGTCCAGTTAGATCATCCACATGGAAACTCGTTCCTTTTCTCTAAGCACACTGTATGATACCTATGTAATTATTAACAAGCCTTCATCTATTCCCCCCTTAGAGGGATCCTCTGATGTGTTTCACCTTGAGTCCAGTGCCGGCAGCCGAAGGAACTGAACGTGAGGTTGAGGTGAACCTGCACACAGGACCCACAGCCTTGTCCACAAGTGGTCGCAATCCTATAGCATGGCCCATGCCAGAGAATTTAGCAGTGCTGCAGAGGACGACTCGTTAAGTGCTACAAGTCATGGGAGCACTGTCTTGTACTGCCACCATTTCACAAGTGGCTCCTGCCAAGCACATCTCAAATTCACCATTAAACCCTTTCAGAGCTGCTCACAGTTTTACAGCGAGGGACCTATCATCTCAAGCAAGGCTGTACCACCGGGGTGCTAAACTGCTGCTGGTCTGGTCTTCAAGCACCTCCTAAAGTCTTAAAAGATCACATAAAACTTGCACGGGGAACTTTGATTTGCAGGGAACTGCTACTAAAGGAACTAATACACTTGGAAGGAAAGGGCTATAGCTGCAGCCTGTTAGTCCCATGCTAAGGCAGTGTGCCATGCTGCTCCCAGTTCCCAGGTTAGGGAAGCTGCTGTTTGCACAAGAGCGCCGCGGGGTCATCCTCAGAAGAGAGCACTGACACTCAGGGCTTCTGGGATCTGTTTCTGACTGCAGCACTGGCCTCTTGCTTGGCTGCTTTGTGTCTGATTCCTGCTAACAATGAGCTCCTTTTTTCATAGCATGCCGAGACCTGTGAGCAGTAGTGCACGACACCAGCAGCAGGGTGCAGCTACCATTTATCTCTATGAAGTGGGCATGCACTGGAGTCCCTTTGGGAATTACTCCATCTCATCACTAAAGCATGTTGCAACTCCACAGTGTTCTAGTATCCAATTTCTGGTTCCCTTACTTCATAAGGAATGCGTTCAATCAGGTGAACAACTGACATCTCAAGTACCATGAGAAGCACTGTTTAGAGAGCAAGAAGAATTAAAAAAAAAAGAAAAAAGAGAAAAAGTAAGTAATAGGAATTGAACTAGAAATAAAAAATAACTAAGAAATGCTGTCAGAAATCTAATTCACTTATTACAGTACCACAAGGAATACACTGAAGAGTCCAATGCTCTTAGTAAGTTGAAACAAGAAGACCCAGCTAAGATGACAGATGAGACAAGATGGACTGCTGCAGTTCATGCCTGAAAACGTTCACATCTTAACACTTAGGATGAACAAGACACAAACAGTTGCAGCATGATGTGATTGACCCCAGGTAACCAGGATCAGCTGTACAGCTCAGAAGAGTGTCAGCTGTCTTGGGTCTTTGTCTAACCCTTATTCTCATTGCTCCCTCCAAGTTCATCACCACTACTTCTTTACCAATGAGACACCTCCTCAAGGAAAGTAGATAAGCCCCCTCACTACTGAAAAAGCTCTGATACTCAGAAAGAGTTATATCCAGTTTCTATATCAATATATTCAATGACATAGTGCCAACAGATTCCTACATTTACTCCGGATTGTACTTAAGCCTTCCTTGTGAAATCGGTAACCCCAGCCTACCAGTTTTCACCTAGAAGAATGATAAACACTTTCTCTTAAAAACCTGGCTTGTACAAAACAGCAACGAGAACAGTTTTCATTGACACCGCATATGTTGCCACTATGGCTGTACCAGAACCTGTATGGGTTATTAAGCAGATTCAGCACGGTGTACTCTGTGCTCTGAATATGCTGTTTGAACATCTGAATGCTGTAATCCATTTAGCAGCAATATTTTTCTGTTAACAAATTCAGATGATACACATTGGTAAATCAAACAGCAGGATTAACAGTGGATCCGTTCTTGGCAAAATGCAAAATTCAGAGCAGGATCTGAATTGCTTATTTGCAGAGAAACAGTGCCCCTTAGAATCAAATACACCGTAGGATTACCTTTCAGCTTTATCCTAAACAGATTGCCAAGACGTAAGGAGACGCATAGCACTGACAGTCTTTCCACTTTCGCTAAATAACGTTGAGAAAGAACCGATGTCCTCTCTGTCAGAACCACCAGATTCTGGTAGATCAAGTAGACAAAGTCCACCATCGCTCGGGCTTTTCCTAACCTCAGCTCTGGATCTGCCTCGTTAACCATCAGCAAGTTACTATCAGAGATCAGTTAGAAGAGACTCCACGTTGATCAAAGCCAGCTCCAGGCTCCACAAAGGACCGCTCAGAATTCAAACTCTGTTTAAGAGCATTGTCCAAACACTTCTTGAACTCCGGCACTTCGGGCTATGCCCACCACCCTCTGGCGAAGAACCTTTCCCTAATGCCCACCACCCTGACTCTGCTGTGATACAGCTCCATGCTATTCCTTTGGTCTTACCGTCACTCACCAGAGATCAGCACCTGCCCCTCCACTCCCACGGTCACCCCATATTTCCTAATATTACTGAAAGCTAAAGATTTTCACACGGATGACTTTCCAAGGACTACTTACACGAGTGCTTCCATATGAGCAGTGCTGCATACCCGGCTCGTTTCAACAAAAGCAATTGAACTAGGAGGCTGGTAGTACCAGAGTTCTGGTATGCTTCCACACAGAAGGTGTGTTCCATGCCCTGCTTTGTTGTCTTCTCTGGCCCTGGCAATCTTCCCCTTAGAAATAATCTGGTTACGACTGTCCTGTGAGTTGACTTGTGTGGTCATACAACAAGTTCACTCAAGTGGACAAGCTCACAACAGAATAGCAGAACTGCACACTTCTCACTTGTTCTCCTCCTCTGAAGGATGAGCACACTGAGCAGTACGAGCAACACAAACACTGCACTTGATGGGAGGATTCACAAACTCAGCAGGCTACAGACACACAGCTGTAATGAGGTATACAGTGCACTTTTGACTGCCACGATGAGATCCTCAGCTATGTACTGCTTGTTCAAGTCTTTCCTGTACAGTTGTTGCCTACATCTCACACTAGCACCTCATGAAACTAATCCTCTAGTCCTCAGAGTCCTCTGCTAATGCCCCTCTGCTCTCCCACTCTGTATTATATAAAGTTCCCTGGCTTGACATTAGTCTGAATCCACCCTTATCCACCATCACAGTCACAGAAATCTCACCAAGGGAAAACGAGAATACTCAAATGAGTAACTGAACGTTTAATCTCGTATCTCTTCTCCATCAATCCTTTTCTCCAGTTATCACACGAAAGCTTTGAAATTACAAGGCCCAGTGTCAAGAAATAAGGCACACTTTCCCACCTCTGTGGTAAGATGTCCCAAGCTTCTTATCAGCACCGTGGTACTCACACCTGCCACGTCCTCAATATCTAGTTTCACCCTGGTAGCACGAGAGGGGAGTTGCTTTCTCCACTTCCTGCCTTGTTCTGAACTCGTATTTCTGCCAGAACACAGAAGACTTCAGTTTCCACACACCAAACCTCCCCCTGCTTTATACCACTCATTAGTGCACCCCCTGGTCCACAGCGTTGTTTATACATATATATGTCTGGCCTAGAGCTGCTTCACTGTACCCTTCAGACACCCGAGCGAATGCTGCCACGCCTGTACCACCTGCAGTAACCTTGACCAAACCTCAACCTCAAACAACAAATGAAAACCTCTATTCTTGAAGCTCCACTTGCACGTCCTACGCACCACCTCCAGCTACACTATGCTTCAATCGGTTACGTCCCAACTGTGCTACAGAATTCCAATGACTCTAGATACGAAACAAGGGGAGAAGTAATTGCCAGCTCAGCACTTACAGAAGGCAAGCGCATGCTGCACACCAGGGACATAGCATGGCAACACAGAGCCCTGCAGGATGAGGTTGGTAATCTGTGCAAGTCTAAAGCAGGTAAATTTAGTGTGGTCCACACTCAGTGTGTTCAAAACAGTGACCCACAAGCGAGCAGTGCAGGTAAACACAGCCATTTCCTCCTCAAGTTCTTCAAAGCGCACATGCTGTTTGGAGCAGTGTTTCACAAGGCAAGACTTGCACGTGGGCGTGTATGGATATAGGACTACAAGGACACATCACACCTTTCCTAAGTGAGGGACCGGTCCTCAAGCCACACCCCATACCTACAGCAGATTTACTTTCTCAGCAGGAACCCACTCGTTTCAGTATAAAAATCAGAACTGCTTCTACAAGAGATAATACAGATCTGAAACACTTGAATCTATTCCTTTCACCGTATCCCCACGGTTATCCCGGTCCTGAAGCTCACTCCAGCTCATAGCCCCACATTGCAATTTTCTAAAGCTAACGTAGAACTACAAGCACAGGTCTGCTTTCACTACACGAGGGCAGATGCCCAAGTTACCACCCTCCAACTGTGACACAGTACCTTCTACTGCTTTCCCACACAAGTGCACACTTATTCTCAACCAGGCTTCCAAGCAACAACCAACAGCTTGTGAAGGGTGCTGCCTATGCACACTGCGACACAGCACAGCCACGAGATGAGGCCCGAATACACGTGGCTGAAGAACTCAAGCCTGTGAAACCTCAGAAACCTCAACTGTAACGAATAACTGACAGAACTCGTTACCCCTAAGGGAGGGGAAGGAAATCTGGCCTGTCCTGTACCCGCATTAACTTCTAGAAGACTTGAGCAAGTACCCAACGTCGCTGACAACACACAGTTCTGTTATTTACCACAGCAGTAACACTGGGTTTAGCTCCTGTCTGATGAGCACACTGATGCGTACCACACTACATTCACCTGCTTCCAGATTTGCACGTGGATGGGACTGCTCGAGCTACGTCTCATAAACCAGAAGAGTGACGCTTCACAAATGAATAGACTGTGCAGTTCAACTTTTTTATTTTAATAAAATCAAGAATATGCACAGCACATGCAGTGCTAGCATCTAAACTAATACAATAAGCAATTCTAAACCTACAGTGACTTGAAAAATTCAAATTTTCACATTCAGCAAGTTTAAATCCATTCTTGCATATTGTTTGGAATCCTTGTTAACTGAACTGAAAAGTATTGCTGGCTGATAAAACTTGCTAAAATGCACAAGTCACTGATTACGCCAATACAACAAAGATAACCACATGTTTGGAGGATTGCAATGTGCCAGACATTCACTGAAAAAAAAAAACCAAAAAAAAAAAACACACAACTAAACAAAACTCACGCAACAAACATCTGAGAATCTGGACACTTCACATCAGTGTTTAGAAGTGTTTTCATTAATATCTTAAGACAAGTGTATCAAAACCTTGGCATGTTTAATTTTAAGTTGCCAATTTTTGTTTTACTATCAGAAAGTTATGGCTATACTGCCAATGCCGGGTCTGCTTAATTTGACTTAAGAGTTTAATATGACTTAAACATTAAAAGCTCACACTACCCCGAAATATATAATTTCACGCATACGGTGACATTCAACATTCAAGTGCCAGTGTTTTTGTACTGTCTTTTGGTCAAGTTTCTTTAAACTTTCAAAGAATCACTTTTAGGCTTACAAAAATAAATATTTGTCAAAAATGTTCAATAAATATTACACAAAACTAGCAGCAAAAAGTATCTAGAAATCTGTCGTGTGCAAATAGTTTTCTTCCCAGCTATCATTCCCATGGTCCCAAATAAGTTTTAGAATCTATTTCCTTCTCCTTAAACAAGCTGCGTTCAATCTCCAAGAGACAAAATAAGATTGGAAGTTAAAGACACGCACACAAGACATATATAAAATTCTCTGAATGTGCAATAAAAGAAGTATTTTGTAAAAAGTTATGGGCAAAATGTACAAGGGCCTAAACCTAGACTTGAAATAGCACCATAACAAATGACCTCAATACTGTCAAGTGCACCTACTTAATAAAAGTTTTAGAACAAGGCACAATACACTTGAAAAAATCTATTGCACTTTAGGAGATTTTTGCCTTTTTCCTATGCCACCGCCCGTTGAGAGTTGGTAACTGCTCTGGCCACCAAGTTAGCGCAGAAATCCCGAGTGGCTTAGGCGTTTTTCTGGTGGACAATACTCATCTTTGGCCAGATTTAGCATAAACAGACTATAAATACAATGGAAACCTATGCAACTAAAACTGACTAAAACTGCACTTTAATAGCAGAATTGAAACCTTGTGCAGTTTATGTACATTTCCAACCTCTGTGATCTCAGGTTTGTTTGTTACTCTTCTGGAGCCATTTTACAAAGTCTACAGTAAGCCAGTTTAACATCTCCACGCAGCTTGAACAGAGTAATGTGAATCTGCATTAAAATAAAGCCTGCTGCATAATTCTTCCTGTTCATACCCTCTTGACCAAAAAACATCAACACTAGCATGCGTTATTAGACCAAAAATTCAGTCAGGCCCTTGAGGAGGACCAATCACTGCCATGGTCAGCCATTCTACCATTTCAATTTCATATGGCAGGCATTTTTAAAAAGTCTAAATAGATGAATTCTCCTAAAAACTATTTCAAGTTATCAGACCTTTAAACGTTCCCTGTAATGTTCTGCCCACGTTTGGCTAGCTCACATTAATGATCTGCCTAAATATTGAAAAAGGAATTGCTGTATTTACTTGCATTAACTTCAAAAACAGTGCTTTTAATGTATGCATGTATCCATACATCATCTCATCATGACTGGAATGGCTTATTAAAGGCTATCAGGTTCTAAGTACCTATCCAGGATAGAGTGAGCAAATCAGAACTTTAACTTAGTACAGTTTTGCCACATTAGAAACTAATTGCATTGATATGCTTCAAGATGTTTTTATTTTTCAAATCTGCAGATACCAAAAGCCCTAATGCAGGCTACCGCATAAGTTTTTCTTTGTAATATTATGGATGAATCAGTGATTCCTGTTTAAGTTGTATCACACCTGTGTGCCAAGGTTTGATTTTAGCCCAAGTTCAGTAATTTTTATTTTGTCTAAACAATTGTATCTTGAGCATTACTGAGCCAACAGGACATCAAAATAAAAGTTGTCTAAAGTTAAAGGCACAGTACATTAACAAACAAATGATCCTCAGTCACAAAATTATAAATGCAGTTTCTGGGTGGGGATGGGTGGGAGGGGAGTTAATCCTGACTACAGCAATAGAGTCTTCAAAACCACCTTCAAGATAGGGCTACTTGTTCCTTTGTTTCCATCTTGTGACCTTGAGCTCCCTTAAAAAAAATTTCAGTGGAGAATCACAGCTGGTAATGTACTGCGAGTTCTTGAAGCTACACAAGGTATAGTCTGGCTAAGTTACATGTGGTTTCCATATTAGCTTGTTTGGTAGGTTATCTGCTGCAAGCAGATTCAGTTGCCCCACCAGTCAACCCCCTGGGAGTTATAGTTTCCTCCATATCCATCGCTGTTGTAGAAGCCTCCGTAACCACCACCTACAAAAGGCAAGAGAAAGTGAAGCTTAATTAACCTGCTCAAGGCAGCTTGAACCTTCACCACACCGAACAGCCCACGTCCATTAAAGAAACCCACCCCAAAAGCTTTGTTACATGTGAACAAAACCGAAGAGCCAAGTTGCATTTAACTTATCAGATGCACGTACCCTGTGCTCAGACAGACCCAATGAGAATGCTGAACTTAATGCAAAATGCACCAGATGATCTCTAATGTTTACTGCAATTATCCATACAATTCCCAAAAGCATTACCATAGCAAGTACTCTAAGTCTTGTGTTGCAGTTGCCAATCAAGCCTGCCCTTTTTCTTACCTCCAAATCCTCTGCTTCCACTCCCTCCACTTCGGGTGCTGGTTGGTCGACTGCTGCTAAAGCTGCTGCTGCCAGAAACACTACTTGTTCTATAGTCTCTGGCACCAAAACCTCCACTAAACCTATTGGTGCAGAAAGGAATAGAAACACTTTAAGCCATCAAGCACGAAGTTTCTTCAGTTCAGGTTACAGCTGGCCAACAATCGGTACAAATTACAAATTCTGTGCTCTTTTTAATGCTATCTGGAAAGGACATTCCATGTAGCAAGGGAAAACTCACTGTCCGTGTTGAACTTGTCACACTAAACTGAATTACTTCATCAGGACCTCCTAAGATTTGGTTCAGTGCAACCTCTGTTCCATAGTTTTTAAGCTATAGCTTCAGTGACTCATTTGTAACAAAATAAATGGGCATAAAAGAGGATGACCATCTTCTAAGCGTGTTCCTGAAGAAAAAATACTAAAATTCACGAGGTCTAGACTGGCTAAATAGAAAGAAAAGGTGATGTTCCCACAGTTTGCTCCAATTTACAGGAGACGTTTCAGTTCTGTGTAGCAAAACTATCTCACAAGTGTTCTCACACCTGCATATTAACATAACTTGTATTTTTTTTAATGTTAACGGACAAGCACTATCTGCTCAACAGGTGCTTAAGCACAACTGTGGCTTTCAGTGAGTCATAAAGCTGCTTCTGCTAGCAGCTATTCTACCTTAACAGTATCTAGCTGTTAGCTTAAAAGGAAAAAAATCTTCATTACTGTATTATAGTACAGAACAGGGATTAAGCTTTAAACTTCTGGTGAAGTGGACATCAGTTTGCACATGCCCATACTTCTCAAAAAACAACCGTTTTTACATAGAACTACCCCTCACTGTCATTAAAATACACCTTCAGCCAAAGCTCTTATCGTTACCTCTTAGATCGCCCACGACTGCCACCTCCTTTGTGATGCTGTTCATAAGCCATGTTTTCCAGCCAAGATGGAACTTCTTGCTTAGCCTCAACAAGAAGATCAAGTAAGTCCTTGGTGATGTTTATATTTCTATCATTGAAGAATGAGGTGGCAAGACCTGAAACATACATTAAATTTTAGCCCCACACGAAGTACATGAACCACGACACTTAATCCCATTCCACTTTCTACTTGTGGTTATGACAAACATAACACTTTCAAACTCAACTGTGACAAGTATTAGAATTATCTGAAAAGAAAGCTGTTCATTTTTCCACCCTAGCCGCTCACACAAATCCCCTATTTACTGACAAGCACTGAAGATAGCTATCTTGCACGTGGCATCAAATCTTCATTTAATACAGAAAAAAAGCTGAAGCCCTCCATGATTTGACAGATGAAGCATCATCAAAATCCTCTAATGTCACGTGATTTCACGAGCATTAGTTCTCAGTGGTAGTGTAAGAACACTAGAATCCTAAACATGCTGAGATCTCACATAGTTATTTAAGCACAAGCAAGAATTCTGCATGAAAACTGCTCAGAAGCCACTCGCTCCATCCTTCCTCATGAAAGCATAATACACGTGTATTCTACATCTTTATATCCCCTTTTGTAAGGATTTTTGAAGTTCAGTAGAAATCTACAGGAACAGAAAACAGAATCCTCCTGAACCAAGCTAAAAATAGAGCACTTATGTAGCTCAGGCTTCAGTTTCAGCTATTAAGTTGCCTTCACCCATTTTTTCAGTTGTAAATAACAGCAAAACACCTCCAGAATTCCAATGAAAAAAAGCTGCACTCCACACTGCACTCTTTCCTTAGCAATACCATCTGGATACACAAAGCACAAGGGCTCCTTCTCAAGATTGACACAGCTTCAGTTTGCTTTTTATCTAATACCACTACACCTGCTCAATACAGGATGCCCATACTTACCGAGGTTTCCTACACGGCCAGTACGACCAATGCGATGTACGTATTCTTCAATGTCACTTGGCAAGTCAAAGTTTATGACGTGCTTTACATTTGATATATCCAGTCCTCTTGCTGCAACCTAGAAGTTAGAAGAGTAAGAAATCAACACTGAGCAGTGTTCAGAAAGTGAGATCATGTGCCTACTGAGCCAAACGTGTGAAATTTTACTTACAGCTGTGGCAACAAGAATTGGGCTCTTGCCCGAACGGAACTGATGCAGTGCTTCCTCTCGGTCCCTTTGAGAACGATCTCCGTGTATACTTGTACATGCGTATCCTTCATGGTAGAGGAAATCCTCCAGAGCATCTGCTCCCTTTTTAGTTTCCACAAACACCAGAGTCAAAGAATCCTTGCCTGAGAATAAATGAACCACACACAAGATTAGAAGAGAAAGGCCGTACAGAGGAATACATCACAGCCTGGAAAGAGGCAGCTTTAGTTCTCTGCTTCCAATTACTCTGAGATCTGCTCTCTTACTTAGTATTGCTCAAAGGGTTTGCATCAACAGAAAACCACCGCTCAGTCAATACAAGACATTCACTGCATGTTAAGGAAATACAAACAGGTGCTACTTTCCTCCCTTATCCAACTCAACCCAAGTTCTCATTATTTTCAGCTGTCAAGATTTCCCTCACCTTAAATTGCATTATTCACTTCTCTGAAACTGGTATTACCTGTGGCATTTAGCAGGTCAAGCAGAAATGATCGTTTGTCTGACTCTTCCACCCACACTACTTTCTGTGTGATATTCTCAGATGTAGAACCTACTCTGCCAACAGCCAGGAAGATATACTCATCAAGGAAGTCACGAGCAAGCATCTGAGGAAGGAAAGGCGAAAGATCAGCATTCTTCCAGACACAGGACTAGACTAAGCGTTCAGGTGCATGAACTTTCAGGGAGTACCTGGATTTCCTTGGGGAAAGTAGCACTGAACATCATGGTATGACGAACCCCCTTCGGCGGCATTGTATCTTGCTCAACAATTCGTCTAATCTGAGGTTCGAAACCCATGTCAAGCATTCTATCGGCTTCATCAAGCACTAGGTATCTGAAGTAACAACAGGAGGGTTTTTTTTCAGATTATTTTAGAGATGCAACTCACTACAGACACTGGACTACATTTCTCAATCAGTCATCTACAGTTAAAACACTAGATCATGAGTTATTATCTCTAGATATCAAAAAGGACTCAGTTTCATGTCAGTAACCCATTAGGACATGGACAGAATCACTTGACTTACTTGCAAAAATCCAGTCCAATCTTTCCCCTCTCCATCATATCAACCAGTCGACCTGGAGTTGCTACAAGCAAGTGACATCCACGTTCTAAGTCACGTATCTGTTGACCAATGTCTGCACCACCATACACAACACAAGGACGAACTCTGGAACGGTATGCAAACTACAAAGCAAGCAAGTTAGTGCTAAGAAGAACTACACATGAGCCATTCTATTGTAATAAACTGCTAGACGTACCTTCCTGGCCTCCTCATAGATCTGCACAGCCAGTTCTCTAGTTGGAGCCAAGACCAGCGAGATTGGATATTGCTTACGGCGTCCGTACCTTCCATTTTCCTAAAACAGCAAAAAAAAAAACAGATACAAGGGGAATTAAAGCACTGTACTGAGCTTCTCTTCACAAGAAAGCAAACAACTGAGCATCAACTCGCTTTAAATACTGCATCTGAAACTGCCCTGCTGCAGCACCCGAGATTAAACTTTTGGTTAATACGTTATAAGTGTAACTGCAGCAAAAGCATGTCCTCTAAAATCTGTATCAGCACTTACAACTAAGAGCAAGCCCATCCGAGGAAGGCAAGATACACACTTGCCTCTTATTTTATCATCTACAACGTAAACTTGCAATGTCTAACTGAATAGTTTTTCGGGTAGCAAGGAGCTACTCAAAAGTTATTCAACAAAACAATCTCATGTTTCTCCTTAGGTTGACAAAAAATAACATGCTCCATGGCCTATGTTTTTACAAGGAAAACACTAAAGGCTTCAGAAAGGTGAGAAACTCCCCTCATTTACCCAAAATTACGATGACACAACTTGAGCTAACTACTGTGCCCAGTAGCAGACATCAGCACATGAAGCAAGAACATGCACTGGATTCAGCTTCTTCAGGACTAAGTAATAAAATACTTGCCTTCATAGCTCTCAAGGCATCACCAGGTCCATCTGCATAGATCTGGCTCAATATAGGTAGAAGGAACGCAGCAGTTTTCCCAGACCCTAATAGATACAATTCAGTATTATTAGTTTTAAAGCCATCATAGTGTTATTCACTGGACATAGTCCTGCATCACGAACACTCCTAGTATTATCTGTGCTAGATGTACAGATACTGCACAAGCCATTTGAGTACATTTTTCAGCCAGGTAAGTCACCTACAGAGACTTTCTTATCCATGAGCACTGCAACACCCTCAAGTAAAAATGATTTAGGGCATTAACATCTCTCTAAGGACACAGTAAAACCTGACAAGGCACATCCAAAGCAGTGTCAAGACTCAACTCAATTTCCAAGAGGTATTCCAATACATTCAGAAGAATAAGTTTACTGCCTTAAGGAAATCCTGCCTGCAGCTTCAAGAATGCAGGAATCTATTCCTATTGACAGAGGCTAAGTAGTAAGCAGTAGTTACAAACGTACCTGTCTGAGCACAAGCCATCAAGTCTCTCTTCTCTTTAATAATAGGTATTGCATGTTTCTGGACTGGAGTAGGACGAGTATAGCGTGTGAGCTCAATGTTTCCCATAATAATTTCTCCCATATCAACATCACTGAACTGTAAAATATTTAAGAAGATTAAAACTGAGATTTTTACCCTTCATCTCTTACTGAATGAACAAGCCATCCAGTCTGAGCAGTTTCTTGCCTGAAATAGCTTTTGGTTTTATTTCTTCCTATGGAAATTGCTTACGAGGTCAGAATCAGTTAAATAAGAATATGGTACCCACTTATTCCAGCCACATCAGTGATTCTTAAAAAGCCAGCTAGGCCTCAGATGCAAATGCCATTAGCCTACTACGATTAACATCTCACTTAGAGGCAACATTTAAACAGCTGCAACAAACTAGCACCTCCAAACACTTCCACTACTCACACAGTTACTGTTTAAATACGCATCATATAGTTAAGCCAGAAGCACTAACAACTTCACAGAACTTTATACAGCATCTTAGATCATTATATATAGCTCTCCTGCCAAAAAAAAAAAAAAATAAAATCAGGGAAGCAAGATACCATTTCCTTTGCTCTCTAAACGTAAGACAGAGAAACATCAGGTTTCACATGCAAAATATTCTAGATACATCAGATTAGAAAAAAACTTACACTTTCAATATGTGGAGGACAATTGCTGCCTGTTGCTTCAACGGGAATGTCATCGTATTTCTCAAAGTTAATGCCAGTGTTGCTTCCTGAAAAAAGCTCTCTGCAAGTACAAAAATAATGTGTTTTATTTACAGGATGAATCAACTAGCACTGTCACTCTGTGCTGCGCAGACCCGTTACTTACTGTTCCAGGCGTTCACTTGGGGGAAGAGGCTTTGACCAGTCATCTTCATCAGATTTGTCAGACCAACGGCTGTTTCCACCACGGTCAAACCTACCGAAGCCACTCCTATCATAGTCGCTGCCTCTTCCACGCTCTTCATACCTAAATGCAGCATGAGTGTTAGGCCACCATCCCAGGAACAAAATAACAAAGCTATTATAATCTAGCTGGATATGGCCCATATATCGGATACAGGACCATAGGACAGATCAGATACTGAGACTGACCTATGAAGTAAAATGACCTAGTCTTAAAAGTAGGGCTAAAATCATGTTACTCTGCATTACAGATAGGGAAACTTTGTTCCTATTATTAAATTTAGTAGCTTCATTTTAGCTTAAGACACTTGAACTTACACCAAAACAAACCAGTGTCAGGTACTTTAAGTGCAACTTGAATGGCAGCTGTCTTCTTTGCACTGAAGTACCCCAGTCCTGTTATTACTTTTTGTTTTCATAGGAAGTATCATATAAACCTCGTGACACATTGCTTGGTACTCCCCCCTTCCACTGTGCCTCGCATCATTTTCAACTCTTAAGTCCAAACAGATCCCCAGAGAACTCAATTTGTTCCCCTATTCCACCCACCACCACATAGTAAAACTAAATCCCTCAATGTACATTTCCAATTTCACCAAGAGTGAGCTCACCTGTGTTATTGCCTTAGAAAGAAGGTGGAAAAAGTCCTTACCTCAACTGTTTAGATTTTGGCCTGGTAAATCATGTTTGAGAAAAGTCTGGATACAGGACTACCACCGTCAGCCTTACTAGTTGACAAAGGTGACTCTCACCACACTTGTGCATACAACGCATGATGTGTGTAAGACTGATCAAGTAAGGCAGAGAACCTGCAAGAGTCTCACCCAGGTTTATTAACTACACTTTTTCAACAAGGCAAAAACCGGAAAAAAAAAAAAGTCAGTTCTGCTCTATTTTATGTGCTCCTAACAGCTCTTAATGAACTTCTGATAGTAGCCACCCATCTAGTATTTCATTGATGACAAGGCAAGTCTGGAAGTCATTAGAGTTGCAGCAGTGGCTGGTGATGATGGGCTATAAGGCACATCTAACACATGCAAGATTCCCACCATTTAATTCCTACAGCTATGAAGTAAAAAGAACACCAGAGGGGGAATCTCCACACCTAGGAACTCTATTTTCAACATTAACATTACACACGCGCCACTAGAACTGCAGACAGACTTGGTATGCAGCATCTATACAAATAAGCACTTGCCTTCCTCCTCTTGATCCATTTCCACGGTCAAAGAAGCTTGATTTGGCTCCCCGGTCAGACCGTGCACCAAAGCTGCTGTATGCATCCTTGTCTCTGCTAGAACCCCAGCCACCACTATCAAAACCTAGGAAAGAAAAAGTATTTTAAGCCACATAGTACACAGTCTTCAGTAAGAAAAGCATCTGTCCAGTAAATCTTCACTGGAAGGTCCACACGATTTAAATACTGCCAGTCTTTAAATAAAAAAGACTTAAACAGGCACCAAATATCTCTCACTGCCAATCTAACATGCTGAAACACCTCCATGAATGCAGAAACAGTACATTTAAAACCATGCACATACATCACTGCTAGTATTTGTCTTCCTCTGGAAAGAGGGTCGTAAAGCCGATAGATGCCACAGTGCAGCATTTAAGTAACTTCAAAAGGAAGCTGAGAAATCCAATACGGCTGGAGGATTCTGAACTGCCTAAGTTAGATATCTTATATTAAATAGGTACAAACTGAAACCATTACGTTAATGACTCCTTTTTGATGACAGTAATTTAAGTAACAGAAAGCAGGGAGCTCAACTATTCCAGAACAAAAGGACTCTAGAATATGCATTTTCTCCACAGCTTTAACACAAGTTCTTCACAGCACGTTTCATTTGTGAATTAACTCTGGAGGTGCTTACTCAGGGGACAGGAGATGAACAGCAGCACTGGCACCAGACCAGGAATTTTACTTCTAAAATACCGACATAGAACTTAACCCTGCAAAGTTTAAAAGTAAGATCCAACCAAATACGGGATCAAATACTGGGTTCAGAGTAAGTAATCCTCCCAGTAAAGAACCTTTTTGCAAGTTCTGAAACAGAAAAACAGTGAAGATCTGTATGTCATACACAGTGGAAGTGCCAGGACAGCAAAATTACTACAGAAAAAATAAACTTCTGTAAAGATGCTATCCAGAATATATTTATCCCAAGGCAGTAATACCTAATGAAATTTGGTAGCTTCTGCACCTATGAAAAGTGGTAGTTGCTACACCTTTCAATCAGAGTTTTAGGTCACACTTGGTAATGTAACTCACATTTGAGGAGCTGCCACGTAAAGAAGCAACCATCAGCTCCAACCATTGGTTGGAAGTTAGAACTTTTTTTCCCCCCCCCCCCACTCTTTGATCTACTATGTATCAACTTAACTTCAAGAGCAGCTTTAAGGACATTCAACAAGAATGCTGCATGCCAGAACTTATCAATATTATCAAGCATCAAAGCCAAATGCTTCAGAGTAAGCAGCCCTGGATACCAAGCTCCACATACTGTAGCACTGTAAGTACTGCAAAAGGGGCACATTCTCAGGTCTATGGCAAATTAAAGCTGAAGCTTACCTAAGGAACAAGGAAAGCACCGTAAGGTTTTGGAACAGAAATACTCTGAAGAAGAACTTTTTAGCCTTCCCCAGTCAATACCTATTTAAATCCAGAGGACACTCGGCTCTTCACATAAAAAGCTGTTATGTTTACATGACTGAGTCCTCTGCCTTAAGCAATTTCTTACTCAGCCACAAGTATTTTGTGCAACACTAATAGCCTCTCTGCATTACCACACCATAATCAGCTACAGAGGAAATTGAGAACCCCAAGCTAGGTACTGCATTACTAGTTGTTCCCAAAACACATCTAAAGAAACAGCACACAGGACAAACTAATTATTCCTTTTCACGTCTCCTCTTCCATCTGAATGCAGCATCACTTAATGCTTTCATGGAAGTTAAGGAAGGCAGGGTTTGTGAGAATTCTACCGGAACATCAAAATACAGTTGGGCCACACAGGTTCATTTTCAGTCATTTCCACCCCCGCCTCAATCTAAACATATTTCTAAGGCTGCATTCAAGACTTTCATTATGTGGTCAAACACTACTGCTACCCAAAGTGTTCCGCCTGGTGCATGCTAACACGTACACACGTCTTTAAGAAGCTGCCAGGGACTTCTTATCAACTGAATACTGCTTTACAGACTTCAAGCCATACAACAGCTCTACTGTCACCTCATGGCGAGGACGATAAACATTTGCCACAAAGCATGAGCCCTGAACCGGTTTTAGCCACATAACTACTATAAACTTTACAGTGAGCTTTATGCAGTGACATTTTAGTACCTAACAGTTATCAAATGAATACTGTGAGTACATCCTAGGATCTTCTAGTCACTCAAATACAAAAGGCAACACTCACACCTCTCTTACTTCAAAGAACTCCATACACACTGCAGAGTTCAAGTATTTAGTGAAACAAGATGGTCTGTTTCAAAGCAGTTATTTCTTGAGAGCAGCTTTTAATGTGGCCACACATACACAGCACATACACATCATGATGCTCAAAGGAAGATGAAAACAACTTGCGCATTCAGCATTCGTTATTCCTCAGTTTTTACTTCCAGTTTCCTGCACTGCTTTAAGTAACCGAAGCTCCTCCCACATTTATGTACCAGATTTCCTCCAAGACTACTCACTTCTGAGTGTCTGTTAACTGGAACTTCAAGAGCACAGAGTTGCACAGTCCCTATACTCTCCCCACCTGAGTCAGCTCCCGTTACAAGTTGCTCACATCAACCGGTGCCTTAGAGAAGTGACCTCCTGCACCATAAAGACAACCTTTCAAAGTCCCAGACAAGGTTTTAAAAACACAAAGCTTAAGCTTCAAGCTAGAAAAGCTTCTATTCATTCTCCAATTCATAGTGTAGCACAACACTTCAGTGTATCCGGTCTAGTAGTTTAACAGTTGCCAGAGGAAATGTTTTTCTTATCTACACAACACATTATCATTATATCTAGTGACCACTACCATGACCTGCAATCTTTCTCAACAAAGGTCTTGATTTATTTCACTGAAGCACTCCAGTAAACATTTTATTCTAGAAGTTCTCTGTGCAGCCCCTCTGCACAAAATGCTGTTCATGCATTTTATGCTTCATGCTCCCACATACCATCTTGCTTTCTGCAACCACTTCTACAGACTTCCATTCAAAGGCAACACCTGCAACTGTTTTGTTCCTCACACCCCAGCTGGAAGGAAGTGTGCCTGCAGAACAACTATTTGTGATGCAAAACTGTGCCATCTGCTGATAATAACTAGTTACTCTAAATCTCACATCATAAGACAACAGAGGAAAAAACTGGCTCTTCCAAAAAAAAGTTTAGAACTTGTGTGCTCATGGTTATACTGGTTGACGAATACAAGGAGTCTTCAACTTGCCCCTGACAAACCGATCAAACACCAAAAATCATGCTCAGAGTATAACCTGGAGAAGGAGCCATCATCAGCACACTAAAAACAGAAGCGAACTTGCAGCGTTTAGTGCAGAACAGCCAAGCAGTCTGCAGTCACTTTTAACAGTGGTATCAAAACCTTTAAGAGCCTCAAAGAATCAAGTACAAGTGTTGCCTCTATTTCTCATACATACCCTGTTTGGAAGCTTCCCTGTTCCGTAAGTGAGGAGGAATGTATCTGCCTTCTAGAGAACAAAAGACAAACAATGTTAAAAGATAACGTTATCCAATGTTGGTAACTTAATAACAGGCTTTTCAACAATGTCCTTGGCAAAGGAAAGAACACAGTCTGCCTCACAAGCTTTTAGGCCTTTAAAGGCATTTTAAAAGAGCTCTTGAATACTCACATTTCTCACAGAGGAACCACAGCAGTGAATGCAAAATTTGTTTAATTAGCTTCCCTTTCAAAAGGTAATACATACACAAATGCCTTTGATATCAGACACACTTTTTCTGGATGCACAGTATCAGTTAAGAAAGTCTGTCCTCCTAGAACTGATTAAGGCTTCACACAGTTGCAGGTTATTTGAGCAGCTTACTATGTTCACTATGTCATTCTGATACCCACACTCACAGTATTACTGCCAGTATTTTTCCCTCCCCTCGAGTCTAACTATCCCACTCAGTTCAGCTTAGATCTAGCCAGAAGCCACGTGTAATTGCCTCTGAATAGCACTCTTCATTTACAGTCCAGAAGCATCTGAATTGTTAAGCAGCGTAAAGCAGAACGCAGCAGGCACAAGCTTAATGGCAGTTCCCTGAAGATTCTCCTCCTAACATACTGAATTTTGTCTGGCGTGTCAGATAGTACCGTTCCTACTTAACACACCTCAACTAGGGCAGTTCACTGCTCAAAACTTTTACCTCTGACACTGCAATGCTAGCTGAACGTTCTGGTAAGCAAGGTCACCTAATTACTACAATTACTGACCTCAGTTGTCTGACCAGAGGCCACAGAAAATTTGGGAAACTGGATTCTCTCAAGTTGGTTCAACACTTAAAAGCACTACCAAAACACTCAACTTACACGATCACTGCAATTAAGTGTGACTGTCTGAAGCATGTAATTTTAAAGCAGGCATGTAACTAGTTATCTCCTTGTATTTCCCAGAAGTCCGTACACTGTGCTGCGGAAATTAAAGATACAAAAACCTGCCTCGCTTTAAAACTTTCTGTGCACTAGAAAATGTTAAGAACTTGCATGTACTTACTGCTTGTAGAGCTTCCTTCGCTCTGGGAGTCTGAGGAATTCAAGTCTAGACCAGAAAACTGGAAAGAACAAAACAGTTAAGTAAATACCAACATGTCATATCATGAATTTACACTAAGCTGCAAAGCCCATTTGCAGATCAAGGGCAGATTTCTGAGAAGTGAGTGCTGCAAAGAAAGTTACTTTGGTTACACTCCCTGTAAGGGAAAACAGCCCATACTATAATCTTTGATACCACAGTAACAGCAGAACTGAAGACTATTATCAACTTCAGGTGTCTTCATAGTCACCAATAAACATGCACCAAAAAGGCAGAAAGATCTGTAGACTACCGTACGTCCTCCAAATCAAGTAGTGCTGACTTGCTTAGTGCATTAAACGAGGGCTGAGCAGCAGCCTAAAATGGTCTCCCTGTGCACTGAAATGCATTCTGACTTAGCTCAGCTTTTAGCGTTTTTTTTTGAAACATGAACATGGTCGTTCAAGTGCCCAACAGCTACTGTTTCACCTGTAGAATTCATTTTAGTGATGTTAATACAGCCTAAAATCAGCATCTTCATGTTAGATCTCCCAGAACATACAGTGATTTCTTCCTACCATCGCTTTAGGCAAAGCCAACTTTGTTTCCTTTTTGCGAGCTTTGTTTAGAGCCTTCAGCCTACCAAAACGTGCTTCAGTTCAAGCACTGGCATTCAGGGCAAGCCAACTCTGGTCAGCAGAAGGCAATCCACAAAACAAAGTGGCAGTTTAATGCGGCTGTTTATCTACGGGGCACAATGCAGAACTTACTGCCAGAGCTACAATACGTTTGAAGACAACTAAATTTTACGCGACGCCAGTTGCACTGAGCATCTCCCATCGCAATCGGAGCCGATCCAAATCGAAGACCATCCTTCAGGCATGGAGGAGACGGGCCGACGGTGGGACTAGGCGATCTTAGAGACCTTTCCCCACCTCAACGATGGCCGTGATACTACTGTGCGCGCTGCCATTCGGATTCTTGAAAGAAATCCCCTCACGGGAAAGCCCTGGATCGCTCTCTTTAAATCTATTTCAAATCCGTAACTTTTAGCCGAGCATCAAAACGAGGTAAAAAAAAAAAAAATATTACACGGGTAGTCGATAAGAAGCAAAAGGGGAAAAAAAAAAAGAAAAAAAAAAAGCGGGCAGAGAAGAGGCGCGGCGCCGCACCGCCCCGCAGCGCGGCGGCACCGGGAGATGGCGCAGGGCCGGGGCCGCCATCTCAGTGCGGCGGTGCAGCCGGCACTGCGGGCTGGGAGTTTCGGCGCAGCAGGGAGCAGCCGCAGCCCGCCCAGCTAATCCGGCTGCCGGCACCCGTCACGTGCTGCGTCTCTGAGGGGGAGGGGAAAGGGGCCGCTTCGCTGACCTACTTCGCCCCGGAGCCGGGGCTGCCCGAAAGCTAAGGGTATTTCTGCCGTTCCGTGCCTACTCGCTGCAGAGCCGCGGCCTCCTCGTCCTCCTGCTCCCCGTCCCTTTCCCCGAGGGTTAGGTAACCATCCGTCCCCACCCCCCTCCGCTCTCGGGCAGCGGAGCCAGGCTCCGCCCCGCAGGTACTGGGGGAGGGATAGAAGACGTAAGGAGAAAAAAAGGAAAAAAAAGAAAAAAAAAAGAAAAACAACACACCACCACCGCGGGGTCGAGAGCCGCCCGCGCAGCTCCGGCAGCAACTGCGTCACCGGGGCCCACCGCCGCAGCACGAACAAAGGCGGCCAAGAGCGGCCCCTTCCCCGCCCCCACCCCCCGCCCCGCTCCGTCACACGCACAATGGCCGCCATTGACACAGCCTCCCCCTCCCCCTTTCCCCCTCGCAGCCGCTCCCCGCCGCCGCCGCCAGGGGTCCCGCCGCGTTACCATCGTCGCTTCGTCGGCACACAAAAGCCGAACGCGGCCAGGAGGCCGCAGGGGCACGCGGGGGATGTGGCTCCTGGTGGTGCCGCTGCTACCGCTGCCGCCCACCCCCCCCCTCCCCCCTTCCCCCCGATTCTCCGCGGGGAGAAAAGGCCGCACGACGGGAACTGCGCAACAACAGAACGCGCCACAAACCCTGCGCGGGGGGAAGGGGGGGGGGGGGGGGGTGAGAACACGGGGTGGGGGGGGGGGGGGAAGGACGGGACGGAACACAACAAAATCACGACGCAGCCGCCGCAAATCGTTGCAGGCCGTCCCTCGCAGCACGGCCCCGCGCCACGCACCCACACCGCTATCCCCCCTCCCCCCCCCCCCCATCCCGATTAACGGAGCGCCCCTCCCCCCGCCTGCTCGGTTCCCGGTTGCCCGTTCGCCCCCCCCCCACCTGCTGGTCTAGACTGAGGGCATTTTCCACCGCCACATGACTCATAACGAGAGATCGTCTCGGGGTGTCCCGTTCCGCCTCAAGAAATTCAGATTCGCCGGGCCGGGAACTCGCCGCCGCTGCCGCTCGTTCACCGCGAATCGCTTTCCTGACTGAACACCCCCCGCCTCGGCCCCGGCCTTTATATAGTCCCCGCCCGCCCGGCGGCGCGCGCTGACCTCAGCGCGCACGCTACGCCCCGCCCCCCCCTTTCCCTGCTCCTGCGCGGCGCTGTTGCGAGAAGAACAGACCGGGGGGGGGGGGGGGGAAAAACTATCGCGAGATCTCCGTCCGCTCCTATAGCTTAAGCCTGGACGAAGGGAGCTCCGGGGCCGTCGCGAGATTTGGCGCGCCGAGCCAGCAGACGCTCTCAGATTCCGCCGGCCGCACCGCGAGGTTTCCTCCTGGCTCTCCCTGGAGGGGCGGCTAGTTCTCGCGAGACTGCTGTGCCCCCCTGCTTCTGGTCCCCTCCTTTTGTTCGGCGCGCTCGCGATGAGATGTCTCTAGAAGGAGTCGGATTCTAGGTCACGTGGCCGCCCCTGCCTGCGCTCGCCGCCATCTTGTGCGCTTGCCCCTATGCAATGGCGCAGGTCCTAATGGAGGCGCCGCAGGGCCGCCGGGCCGGGCCTGAGCGCGGCGTGGGAAGGCGGGGAGCCCCAGTAACGGCACGCCGTGGTGTTTCCCCGGCTGGAGCATCGCCTACACCGCGAATCGGGACAGCGGTCGGCGGGGGAGGGGCCGCTTCACTCGATACACCGGCCCCACGTCTCTCAAACACTAAACCCCTTCGCTGCGCCACGCATCAATTTGTGGCTGCGCCTGCTGCTCTGTATCGAGGCTGAAGCCTAGCGTTAGCCTGTACAACTCCAGTCTAATTATAAGCATCGAGACTCCCTTTCACTGCTGAAGAAGAAAGGCCTCCAAAATACTCTGCCCACCACATTACAGACAGGTGACACAGAAAGCACTCAAGCTGTTCCCTTGAATTTGGGTCAGTAAAGTACTGGCAAGCACGCTTACGTGATCAGCATACCTCAGGCTATATAGTCATGGGAAAAAGGAAATAAGCTTTGTTTGTCCTTGATGCACGCATAGCAGTTATCCCTCTGTTTTTCTCCTCCTTGCCCATCTACCTCTTCCAACAACAACAACAACAAACTAAAAAAAAGAAGAAATAGGAAGAGATCTGTTCTAAAAAATCTCAGCTTATTCACTGTGGGATTTAAAAGCAAACCAAAACCTCTCCACAGCACTCACACGTGAAAACTGAAAAATAAAATAAGTCACCTATCTTTGCTTAGTTTTTCCTGCTTACAGAGTTCATCCACGTAGCTGCCCCTAAAGTTGGGGCTTTAAAGTCTAAAGTCATCTGTTCCAGAAGCTAAACCCTACAAGGCTTAAACATCCATGAACAAACCCTTGAATGAACATACATACTCATAAAAATAAAAACACAGCCAGTACTGTACAAGACAGACTCTGTCTTTAAATAAAACAATTACCATTCCTCTGCTTGGGTCTTCCCTAATGTTTCCAAGATCAGCTACTGCTCCAGACTTAAAAGTTGAAGCCCACGTTTGTCTCCAGATGCACCTATTTATATAATTCAGATGCTTGCAGGTGTGGTCAACAGGGCTCCCTGAGATCAGGTTGTTTTTACTTTTTTTTAAATCACTGTATTATAAGGAAAGCTGCTATTGGCCTTAGGCCCAAATTTGTTTTGATTTTCCAAAGCAAATTTCAAATAAGTCTTGGTTTTTTTTTTTTTCTTTCTTATAACTTTACAGGTAGTTCTAAATTCTTAACAATCTGGTAATGTTCACATCCCTACACTATTTGCAGTGGTATTGTTTGATATAATTCATACACCCCGGAAAATGGCAATAAACAATTCTTCCTTACTGAACAAGTTTTAGATCCATCATAGTAATTCTAGTCTTGACCCTGCAGACGGGAGTGCAGGTGGACCGGCATGCCTCTGTCATCCACAAAAAGGGAGGGAGTGATAGGATAGCAGGGGGAGCTGTGTGTATGTGTCATCCTGTGTTGTGCTGGAGGTGTGTTTTGATGTAGTCTACCCAAGGCAGAACAAATTACCACCTTGAAGTCTTTTGCTGCAGGCACACAAGTGCTCCCATTGCTTGGGGAAGTTAGTTTTCCCTTTGTCTAGAAGTTTTACTATCCTCATTAGACAGGATTTCACTTTCTATTCTCCTGCAGCTGACTCAGTTTGCTAGAGGAAGCTAACAAGTACCTGAGTCAAGCACTTAGCTAACACAGGAGTCCTCACAAATCCTGTTCAGCATCTGTTTAACTGACTGAGTTTTTGCTAGTGAATTCAGACAAAGCTTTTCCCTTCCTCAGACACTACTGGGTGCTTGGACGCTCAAATTTTAAGCCCCAGTGGGACTCCTAGATTTGCCATATCCTTACCTACAGAGCCTTATCTGCTATTCATTCTCAAAGGCAGCGCTGTTGTCTGCAGAACAGCTAGAGATACCGCTTTCTGAGCCCTCAGCAGATAGTTGCCATGCATTAGGAAAGAGGTATCCATGATCACCACTGATCAGTTTGGGTTGTAAACTGAGCAACGCTTATGAAGTTGTAGCTGCATTTTAGAACGTACTTCCTCAAAGTTGGTGGACACTGACTTTGCATACATGAGTTTCCTGATCTCTTTTGAAACTTATGATCGGGTCACATGTAGATATTCTCTGCACTTCATCCCACTTCAGTTTCTCCTGCTTCTGTGTCAGCCAGAAGTACCTGTTAGCGTTGTGTATCATCGTGTGTGTTTCATTTTGGTTGGGATGATGGGATGCATGGGGTATCTCACCCATTCTTTTCCTAGTCAAAGACATTCAGTGGGACAGGGTGCTCCAGATAGGTGCTATTTCTTTCTGTTGATTTCTCTACTGGAGCTATTAGCTGTGCCATGAACTTTCATCTCTCTCATTGCTACTGAGTAAAAACATGTTTATCTGTTTCACTGGGCAGTCCATTGCCATGCTATGGATGTTGGGTTCATTTTGCCAGCACTCCTCTGATCTCTGCATCATCCTCTTTCTATCCCACGTGTTTTAAGAGCATGAGTACCACCCTCTCCACATCCACAGTAGAACATGCTCCTTTCCTTTTTCTTGTATTTCTTCTTCCCAATCTTCAGGACTAATGTTTGGCCAGGGACATACCCAACCTGAAGTGCACGGACACAGCAGTGTCTTGAAGACAAGGGAAAGGGGCTGGCAATGAGAATCCTTCAGTAGAAAATAGGTTTAATACTTTCTGTGACTTTACCTGGTCTAATATAAATTCTGTTGCAGTGCATTTTTTGCTTCAAAATATTTTGAACAGCTTTGGACAGCTAGAGTGACACTTCAAAACTGGAGCAATGAAAAAACAGAAATTTAGTGTTGTTATGGTTTAACCTGGTAGGTAGCTCAGCAGCATCCAGCCTCACTCTCCCCTCGTGGAATGGGAGAGAATAGGAAAAAAAAAATGTAATGCTTGTGGGTTGAGATAAAAACAAATTAATAGGACAGAAAATGAAGGGAAAATAATAAAAAAATACAAAACAAGTGATAGTGTGATTGCTTACCATGCACTAAGCGATGCCCAGCCAGTCCCTGAACAGTGTCAGCCCCCCCCTGCCCCCTGCCAGCCCCCAGTGTTACAGTTCAGCATGACACCAACTGCTATGGGACATCCCTTTGGGCAGTCTGGGTCATCTGTCCTGGCCGTGTTCCCTCCTGACTCCTTCTGTACCCAACTCCTCACTGCAGGGCAGCGTGAGGAGCTGAAACATCCCTGACTCTGTGTAAGCACCGCTCAGCAACATCCAATACATCGCTGTGCTATCGACATTATTCTCATCCCAAGTTCAAAACACAGCACCATACCAGCTGCGAGGAAGAAATTTAACTCTATTCCAGCCACTAATTAACAAAGTGACTAAGAAACAGTCTTGACTCTGGTGTCTCTCTCTCAGAAATATCAGGTATCTTGTCTTCAATAGCATAATTCTTTAATGCTGCTGATCAGTTCCCAAATTTATAGGGACATTTTCAGGCAATAGAAGTTAGTCTTACAGATTTAGAGCAATACCATGAAAAGAATAAGCACCTGAACTGCTGATGTGGTATTAATGAAGCCTTCACTGCAGACTCTCAATTTACCTACAGCAGCGGCCACAAAACTCTTTGGACCGACGGCGAAGTTGTAAATAATGTATGTAAAAGCAATTCTCAGGAAGAATTAAACTTAAATGCATTTTTTAAGGTGGTGCCACTCCTCTAACTTCAAAACAAGCCCAGATCTGGTGGATTAGGGAGCCTTCCCTGGTTCCTCACATTTTTGAGGCTTGTTCTTCAGATATTTCACACAGAGCAGTACTGGTGAAGGCAGTTGCCGGCATTTGTTCCTGCCCTCAAGGTGTCCCTGTGACTGTCCCGGTGTAGCTGCTAGCGATGCCAGCCAGTGCAGTGAATGAAGGAGCTGATCGGGGCTTAAATAAACTTTGTTTGTAGGGGCGGGGGAAAAAAAATAAAGCAACTCAACTCTGCTGCCCAGAGAAATGCCCGTGGGATACTGTTTCATAGTTGGTGGCTTTCCTCAGTTTGGAGTGCATTTCCTACAATACATGCCTTAACCCAGTACACAGGGCAAAGCTGGTACACTTAATCCAATCATTTCTTTCACTGACATTATCAGTTTAGGTAGTCCCTACCTCATTCTGCACCCCCAGCTCAGTTTAGTCTCTGAAATAAACCACCTGTTCGGAGTGGCTACGCAAATGCCCATGCCAGTCCAATATGAGCAGGGGCAACCAGCCCCGAGCAAGTAAGACAGCGACGTGGAGCTGCTGTAGCTGGCCCTGCTGCTAAAAGGAGCCTGTGTGGAGCCACAGCCCTGTTCCCTGGGTAGGCAGGGGCAGGCAGGAGAGTGAAGTATGCTTACTCACATTTTCTCAGGGTAGGCCTGCTCTGAAGTACGCGTTACACAAACATAGAGGAGAAACTGGGAAATTTCAGGAAATCCTGCATACCCTTCTGTTGCCTGAAGAACTGCATCAGGTGTTTTAGCACCGTTGGTCTTTCATCTCTGTTTTGATACAAAATCTTACTTCAACAAATAAAGGAAGTTGCTAATAATAAAAAAATACTATTACTAAACTGGATGTCATATGACAGCATATTTACAAAATCTTCCACGCCGTGCTGCAGCACTTTGTTCTGTTGCTGCTTATGCTGAGTACTGCTCCACCCTTTTTCTTAGGAATATTATGTGTTTAACTCGCATGAAGAATTAAAAGGCAATCTGAGGAATGGCTTCTCTATTCTTTGGTCAATGTATTGCCATCCAAGCCTTGAAGTTTTCCCCTCCTCTCCCTCCTCTACCAGAGAGGTAGAGGCTGACAGAATGTTGAGGCCAAAAGAGTGTATGTAATGAAGCCTTGGGGAAGCCTTGATGAAGAGCAGATTCAGAGTGATCTCTGCAAAGATGCCTGAGGCATGTTTGAAAACTTCAAAGGGGTTCACACCTTGTCCTGAAAAGCCACAAAAGACTGCTTACAGAAAGCAGAGACTCTTTACAGAAAGAATATACCGAATCAGTTAATTTTTACTATGACCCTAGAAACAGAGATATAAGGAGAGGATTTCACCAGTTCAAGCATATGCTAGTCCTTGCAGCTTCTGACACTTTTTTGTTTTTCTTTGGTGGAGTCCTCTTTTTCTTTTCTGCAACAGTTTACAGACACAATTAAATAAGTAGTCACCAGCTTCTGTGGGAATTGAAGAAGTGCAAGAGTAGTTTTGTCCTCATTTCCTCTGTTATGCTCCCATCAGATACGGAGAGGAACGATCCCATGAATTTCACACAGCTTTTATCTCCATCCCCATGCTGAGTGCTTCCCTAGGGCATTGCTCTAAGAGCTGCTTGCAGCTCAGGCCCACAGCAGATGCTTCATGAGCTGGGGTCAGGGCCCAGGAACTGGTGACCTGAATGCTGCACAAGGCTGCCACTGAAAAGGCAGGAAAGGGGAATGAAAGCATGGGCAAACAATGGGAAGAAAGATGTACTGGTTAGTTTCAGCTCTGTAGGCTACTGACACGAGTGTTGGCTGGCCTGCAGATAAACTATGCTCAGCCCTGCTGCTGCTGCTGGATAGTACTCAGACCAGAGCCTGGTGAAACATGCGGTCCCTCACTTCCAGCCTCAGGCCCGTGCCTCAGCTGTAAGTCCCCACTACACCAGTGAGTCACTCTGCCATGCACCTCTAGTGGCTGTGGAGGATTTGCCCTAGCCACGCTGCGTGTATGGGATGGGTCAGATCCTTCCCGGCATTTTAAGGAGGCATCTTGCCAGTGCTCTCCCCTCTTGTGCAGACAGGTGTGAAAACCTGTCAAACTTTGACCTTCGAAGGTGGTGGTTGTGCAACACAGTACAGCTGCCAGAAGTGTTCAGGTTAAGCAGCCACGGCCTCAGCTATCTGAGGAATGTTCAGTGTTGCTAGCACTCCTTATTAAGGGAGAGCTGTATTTTGCAATAGTTAATACCGAGAGGCAGCACTACCTGTATGCTGCAGGTTTAGCATTATCAGAACCCTGTCTGTTTCAAAACAAAAGGAAGGAAGGTGGAAGTTGTCAGAACATGGAGAAGTTCAGGCTCAGGCTCTGTTTTTCATATCCCTGGAATCCTTGCTAGTTTGGATTTTAAAAGCTTCATTCACTTCTAGCTTTCTGCATTCAGATCTCTCCTTCAGCCCTGCATTGCATTACCTCCTGCTCTCACTCCTCAGGTCTACACACTGTTTTGCCTGCTCAAATGCTGTTTTCCATGCTCCAATTAGATTAAGGGCTTGCCTGCACAGGAAAACTGCACGACTATTCATTTGCAGTTTGTCTTAAAGGAATTATGTTAAGCCTGGGCAAAAGGCCATGTGGATAACCTGGTATTCCTTCACAGGAATATAAATGGCTTATTTCAAGTTAGATCAGGTCGATCAGGAAGAACTTGCAAAGCAGTGCGTTTCCCTACACCAGAACAAAGAGAGTCCAGCACTTTCTTCTTGGTCTGTGTCCTCCAAATGGGAAGAAATGGCAGGACCCGGTCTTCACCTCATCAGGGGGCACAATCTCTGGGACGGAGGTTAAATGCTTAAAAACACAGCCTTTTGCAAAATCAATAAATAAGGTTACGGTCTTGCCCAATATGAAAAAAAAAAAAAAAAAGCCATGTATATCCACTTCCTGCCCCTCTTTGATGACTCAATGAGTGCCCAGATGCAAGAGCAGGTTGCAGTTTTGTAAGTGTATCTTTCTCCTGCTGGCAGGGTCAAAGTACCAGAAGGTGAAGGGAGACTAAAGAAGACAGACTTTAGCGAGCCGGAAAAACAACAACAACAACAACGAGAGGCATATCAGTAAATCTTGGGCGCTGTGCATTCTCATTTTGAACTGGTTTGAACTGGTAAGCTAGCAATTATCTAAATCCAAATAGGCACCTAGTCAAGACGGCTCTTATATTAAGCGGCATTAATATTACACTTTGAAGAAGGCACTAATGCTTCTTCATATGGTTTCTGTAAACGTCTTTCTTTTCCAATTGCAGTTTCTAAATGCCTCGAAGGCCCGTGAGCCAAACACAATGCTGGTCATCAAGAGAAAGGGCCAAAGCTCCCTTCCTAGTGCCCTCGCTGCTCCTGTCCAACGTGAGGCCCGTCCCTTGGCCAGGGAGGGGTCCCCAGCAACCGCAAGAGAGTAAAAGCGGCACAGATCTATAACGATGACTCGAAAGGTTCGTAGTGATGTGAAGGGAAGAGTGGGGAGGCCTGGGGGTGGAGGCACCAGGAGGAGAGCCCAGCAGGAAGGGCTCTGAATGCTTGTGTTAATGACACCTGATTAGCAGGTCATCGAGACCCCGGGGCATCTGCCCGCTGCTTCACAAAGGACAGATTTGGAGACAAAGAAGAGTGATTAGTCCTGATGGCTCCCGGAGCTGCGTGGAGATACCGTCAACTCTCTAGAGACACAAAAAGATGTCCAAACTCTGCTCGTGGCAGTAGTCAACCGAAGAATTCTCCCAGGATACATGAGTGCTTTGATAGACGGCGTCTTTTCTCCTCCTTCACGACAGATCTGGACACGGTCGTAATGGTGGTGGGGTTTGGGTGGATGGCTAGAATACACCGCCTTATGGCTGGGTGGATTTCTTGGGCACACTTAGGAGCAGGGGACTGTGAATGTGGGAGTGAAACCTGCTTTGTTTCAGCTCATACTTTAAATAAAGTCACTTTTGCCTCCTTTAGTTTCCTTGCACCCCTGGTTATTTTCAACATGTGTTGCAACACTATTTCCTACAGGAGCATTGAACAGGAGCGCTTAGCTGCAGAATCTTTATTTCAGCCGTCTCTCTTGTGATGGCAGCAGAGGAAAGGGTCGTAATTCTTTTCATGTTAGGAGAAAACTGTCTTCTTTTTTTCCAGATGAGTTCTTCAGAGACCACCCTCTCTCCCTTTTGCTCACTTTGGCCAGCTGTGCAGCTGATGTAGCTGGTGTTCTGGCCCACTCCTTCGCAAGAGGTTATGACGCTTAGGCTTCATTTTGCCCGTCGCACCCTTTCCAGATAGCAGGTCATGTAAGTTAGAGGAGGGCTGAGACACCTAGTCCGTCACGCTGCCTTAAGACTGGGAATGTCCCTTCACTCCGGATGGATGCTCTCGAACCGGATCTCCAAAACAACTGCATTCCTAAGCCGGGGGAGGGCCCCAGCTGCTGCCTTTCTCCTTAGACTGACTTCCTGGCCATGCAGCCCTTTGTCTAAAGGATGGCATGGTGCTTCTGTTCAGCTTAAAGGAGTGGCTGCATGGCTTCTTCTTGTGTGGCACTACTCTTTATGCTAGCTTAATTTTCCTTGCGCTATAAGCTCATTGCTTTTTAGACTACTCATAGTAAACAGGAAGAGTTGCTTATTTCCTTCCTCTTTGCAGCTTGTTTTTTATATTTATGTAATGACATCTTGCCTCTTCACAGACTTTTCAAGACTAAATTATTCTTAGGTCCTTAACTGCCCACATCTTCTGAACTTCCAGCAGAGCAGTAGCATTACACTTGCCTGGAAGTGGCGTTTATGAAATCACCTGAATAACAGGCATGGAAACTGAGACTTTTGTCTTCACAGGTTAGATGCCACGGTGGTAGGTGTAACGAGATCTCCATACCTAACTTCTGATCTTTGCAACAGCTCTGGAGGCACAAATATAATGTGGTGTTGAAATTTACCTGCGTATTTGGGATTTCCTTTTCAGTCGTTAGCCTCTAGGCTGTTTCAGACTGTTACGATTTGTTTGTGCCAGATGTGGTACTGTTTTTGTGATACAGCAAAACATTCCAATAGCAACAGTGTTAACCAACTCATTTCGCACAAATTAGCAATTCTGCGGAGGCAGAGCGTTCAGAGAACACTCATCTTATCAGCTGTAAATGGCTATAGATAAAGGCTCTCCAGCCCAGGAGCTGGTTACAGCCACTGGAAAGAAAAATCACTGTGAGGCGATGAATCATCTCATCCTAAGATAGACATCTAAACCAGATCAGATAAGACATGCCTTTACGGTGTCAATGGGAGATGTTGAGATAGACATCTAAAATTAGGTGAGCTGAAAGTCATATGTTGAGTTCATTAAATTGATGATGCATAGGTCAACAGCATCACTTCCTGTTAGGAATCCTTAGAGCACACCTTTTGCCTTTCGGAATTTACAGACTCCTTAAAACAGTAAAATAGAATGGCTTCTGAGAGGCGTGTCAAGGTCTGAGGGCTGAGTTTTCGTACTGGTTTTCAAAATAAAAAATAATGTCTTCATTTTTAGTTGAGTATTTTAATACTTACACGGCTTAATAATAAACATTTTTCAGAACAGGAATAGTTGCTTTTTCATTTCTGCTCATGTCAGCGCGTGGAATTGAAAAACCAAGCACTTGGATTAGGAAACACTGATGTTCACCATGGCTAAAATAATGACATTCTGCAGAGGGAGATTTTGGGGTTGGATTCGTCTGACACAGTTGAACTCTAAATATTTATCTTGCAGAGTCGTTGGAAAATGTGTACTTCAGAATAATATTTTTACTAACGTTGAATTGTCTTCATTTTCTTCCTCTCTTTTTTATTTCTTACTTAATAATCTATAATTAAGAAAAAAAAAAGCTATTGTGATACCAGAGCACATCTCCTGACTCACTGCAGTGTAAATGCGTATGTGACCACTTGTTTGTTTGTACTTTTACAGGTGTTGGTTGGTTCTGTGCAGACATGGAACGTGGTTAAAGTTTTATAATGGAAAATCTGACAGGCAGTTCACTAATCCATGAGTCATATTTCGTAAGTGCCTAAAGGTCTCTGATGTTCGACCTTCATTTGATACCCTTGCCATCAGGGAGTTATACATAACCCATCTGAAGAGCATTCTTTATATAGATGACTGCATGCTGCCCTTTTATACCTGCAAGAATGGGCATTGCATTTACTGAAACAGGGAAGTCTGCTGCCTGCCTTCCCACCCCTCTCTCTCTGCGGCTGTTTGCAGAGGTACGTCGCAGGAAACTGACTTAAATGACAGCAGTGGAAGGCCTGCTTAGTTTAAGTCCTCTGTAGGGCCTAGCTGAAAGGTAAGGAGAGGGGTGGGGAGGTGTTTTGGGATTCTATTTACCTTTATTTTGAAGGATATAATCATCAGTACAGCTCTAATAATCAGAGTAGCGTTGGAGCTACCGATACTAACAGAACTCTGGTGCTTTCACCTGTCTGTAGCTCATTTGGGCTTAAGGCAGGCCGAGGCAGATACAGTATGAGGCAGCCTCTTATCAGATTATCCCAAACGGAAAACCCACCTTTGCTGACAACAGTGGAAGTGTGCCAGCATTAGCAATGTCAAGGTGTTTACAGAAAGACTTGATGTGTAGAGGGCCCTTCTGCAGAACCTACTATTTTATTCCTCAGCCAGAGAGCAGGAAAGCCACTCTTTGCTTTTTACCATAAGCTGTTGTCTTTCAAAGCTTCTCAAGTTGCCCAGTATGACAGTAAAGAATATTGGCATCGCTGTTATTTTCAAAGCTAAAATAAGGCAGGCACATGACTTTAGTAAGCGCATGTGAAGTTTGCATACCATAAATCACTGTATTGAGGAAACCAAAACAAAATCCTAGTGTGTCATTGAAGCTGGCATATGTTTTGCATAACAAAGGCCTTTAGGTTTGATATGGCTTCTTTTTCATGCCTGAGGAATAGTAGAGCATCTCAGGAATATTAGCTTGTTGCCATTGTGAGACAGAAAGTTCCGATCTTCATGAATGGTAAATTTACTTCAGTGTAAAGTACAGCAGAAGCCCATCTTATTTTTTCTGACACTCTAGCAACAGCAGCTTTTACTGCACTGCCAAACTAGATAACAATTAGAACAGCTGGGAAGACCAATTGGAAAAAAGAAAGCAAAGGAGAAAAGCTGTGTCCCAACCTTTTATTTTGGCTGCCGTGTTAAGAAGTGCAGCCCTTGGCGAATAACAATTTTGTAATAGTGTTTTAAGATCACAGCAGACACTAGGGGTGATACACGTGCAGCGTGTGAGTTCCCTGATGTGTGCAGAGAACTGCCCAGAGAGGGTCTGGTGCAGTGGGAGGGGAAGGACATGCCTTCCTGCATGTAGGCACCAGCATGGAGGTTAGTCATCCTGCTGAGCCAGCAGGAGACACCAGCACCTCCAAAGAGTGCTTCTGCCTACTTGTCATCTAAAGTTAGACAGCTCAAGTTGGTTGCTAAAAAGGAGCAGGGATGAGGGAAAGAATTGCACAGCACATGCATCCGCCCCTCCGTCAGCATTTCTACCTCTTCACCCACCTCTGTGCATTTGCATAGAGAATGATTCCTGGCTGGTATTTGCGTGGAGTGAATTCCCACTTATCAGAACATGATAGTAGTTCGTGCTCCTTATTTACACAGGACTTGTTGTACAAGTGTAGACTCGTCAGTCACAGATTTCCAGGCATCTACACTCTGCTGCAACAATCAGGAAGAGTTAGGGATTTTCCATCCTTGCAAATAACTTTCCAAGAAAGTCATCAGAAACTGTTGGATAAACACGCAGTGAAACTTGTAAAACTCCAGGCAAACTGACAGCGCAGCCAGAATTAGCAAGTCTGGGCTTTTTTTTTCTGATGCGACGCTGGTCACGTGACTAGCGTTGAGATAAACCTGGCAGAGGCAGCGGAGCCTAAACTTTAGGAGCCTTAAGTTTGGAGGGCTTTCCATCCCGTGCTATCGTTTCAGGCCACAGCTCTGTAGTGGCTGAAAGCGTGCTGAAAGATTTGTGTTGGTGCCATTTGAGGCTCCTGCAGAACAAGGGCCCAGCTACACAAACCCTATTGGCAGGGTAGGCCCGCTGAAACGAATGCCACATAATAAAATGCCCTACGACACTTGTCTAGTGGCACGAAGCACTGCTTTCCCCGCTTGGCCTGCAGTACCCGCTGAAGTCAGTGTAATGATCTCCAGCAGTTTATCCTGGCTTTGGATCATGGTATTCATAGCAAGCGTTTGTTTCTCAGTGCCAAGAAGACAGAGGAATCATGTTGTACAACTGTTCCACAACACACTGCACTCTTGTTTTGGCTGAATGTTTGTCTTTTTAAAAATGTTTTTCTTTTTAAAAAGTCATTTTCTTACTTTAATCTCAGAAGAGAATTTTCCATTCTGCCCGCCCTTCTTTTTATTACAGCGTTCGCTATAATTAAATGTTAAATTGTAAGGACAGCATTACACGGTTCTCTCTTTTTCCAAACTATTCCTGGCACTGAGAATTAAAAGAAAATATACCTTTTTAATTCTTTGCGTGGCTCCGCTGGCTTATTTTCATCTTTAGACAGTGCTTTTCAGGCTGTCAACTTCCCCTTTTCCTCCTTGGTTCCCGATTCCCCGAGCTTGTGAGGAGACTCTGATGCTTCAACAGTGCAAGGTAAAGCACTGAAAGGTAAGTGTTGTGAATAAAGAACAGGCATTGCCCCAGGGACTCGTGCACTGAAACGTCTTGGAAAGTCTTCTGAAAAACGGATCAGTTGTGAGCTGACAGTGTCCTTTCAGGAACAGTTTATGTTGAGAGGTCCTATGACTGAGTTCTGGCCAAGTGCGAGTGCTAATGAATTTTTTTTTTAATGAAAAACATTTCTATAGACAAAAATAGATAGAACTGAAATATCTCACTGTCGCTATTTACAATTTCTGTGTTATCCCTTGTCCAGATTTATAACTATCACTTGCCGTGCCAGCAGAACTTAAAACTTTGTGGTTTTGTGTTTAATCCTATAATTAAAAACAGGATGATTTTCATGGGCCTAGAATAAGTCTGTAACTCTTGTGAGAGCTCAATCTTTAAAGCAGCCTTATCTAAGATGTAATCTTTACTGTCCTAAGCATGCAGACACATTTTTTACACTCACTGATGTCTTCATTGAGGAATTATTCACCCTTAGGGTTATTTCAACCTGATATCTTTACGTATCTGATCTCTGCCTAGTTCTCCACACTTTGTTGGATGAATGGATGTTCCTTATCATGCAACAGGAAGACCAGTCTAGCATCTCTTATATATTCTCCTAGATATTCAACAGGGCAGACTATGCATTACAGCAGTACTCAGTGAGGAGTAATTATAGGGGACAGGTAGGAAGTTAGCTCTTCAAACAGGAGTTTCTTTGCAGTAGAATACTTACCTGTTTTGATGTCTAAAGTTTAATTAGCACGATTCCTCTACAGATAGATTTCTGCCATGCAGAAACTTTTAACTTGCTCTTAAAAGTTTTGTTCTGAAAATGGTTTGTGTAAGGTATTTGGATCTTGAACCTGCTTTGACTGTGTTAGTATTAATGACCTGGGGCAGACAGTGTTTATATGGTACCAAGCACCATGACGGCACTTAGTAAATAATGAAATAAATCATGGGCTTTGTTTCAGTTTAAACACCGTGCTTGCCCTCTGTGGATACCAGTCTTCTGGATCCTGCTCAGCAGCCTCATTTGGGTGAAAGTGGATATCGTGCCAGTTTTATTCCAGCTCCATTAACGCACGGCAGCAATACAGACAGTGTATCAGCTGACAAAGAACTTGCAGCCCTCCTCTGGATTTGTGTGGCAAGGTTTTGGCAGTGGGTGGCCTGAAGAAGTCCAGTGGCTGCCCTGTGTCAGATCAGAGCCCCCACAGGAGCAGCTCGGGTTGGAGCCGCAGCCCCTGGAGAGACACCCGTGGTGGGGCAGGAGGACTGGGGGAGCTGCTGCCCACAGGGACCCATGTGGAGCAGTGCTGGAAGGGTGAGCCCTGTGGTACGGAGCTGTGTTGGAGCAGTGCTGGGAGAGCTGCAGCCTGCAGAAAGCCCATGTGGGATCAGAGCAGGAAGGATGGCATCCCATGGGAGGGACTCACATAGAGCAGAGAGTGACCATGGAGGAGCAGAAGAGAGGAAGCTTCATAGACTAACTGCAGCCCCGTCTCCCTATTCCCCTACATCCGATGAGGGAAGGAGGTAGAAGAAATTGAGCCTGAGAAAAGGGGGGTGGAGGAGAGGTGTTCTCAGTCTGTTTCTATTTCTTGGTGCCCTATTACTAATTGGGAATAAATATAATTAATTTTCCCCAAGTAGCCTGTTTTGCTTGTGACAGTAATCAGTGAGTGATCTCCCTGTCTTTCCCTCAACTCATGAGCTTTTCCACTGTATTTTCTCTTTCTGAAGAGAAGGACTGAGAGCAGCTTGATGGGTACCTGTATGGGAACTGTTGAATCAGGGCCTGAACCAGTGACTGATCACCTGAGGTGAGCACTGAGTCAGCCGCAGGAGCACAGGTGAAGGCAATGCACTGTGTGACCGGAAGGGGTGCAGTCTGGCTCCACCTCTCCCAGACCCCATTTGAGGGCTGACCACCACTGGGGAAGGATCTCTTGTTGGAGATCCCTCCCCTGTGGAGTCCTGGGTGAGCCTTTCCTAATTTACTGGTTGTCTGTATACCAATCCACCTTCATTATCTTCAGTGGGTACTATTATTTTGGGTTATTCACCCTACAGCACATGGTGGCCTGCCAACATTATCCTTCCACTAAACAATAAAATCCAGAGTCCTTGAGACTGCACTAAGAAAATCCCCCAGGACTTCTAATTTGTTACAAATAGATGAGTAAGGTAGAAAAGGAAAGCGTCCAAAGTGATGATTACAGCACACAGGGATAATTAGTGTCCAAGCTCACTGTCCTGCTCCAGACTTTGAGGCGCGTTCTGAAAATACAGTTACACTGCCAGTGATGGATGGGGTACCAAGCACATGAGAGCCAAGATAGAATTGGTGGTGCGAGGAGAACTCACGTAGGTTAACTGTTTTAAAGTACAGAGTGAAGAGAAATTGGAAGGGTAAGTGTTAACTGCACTCTACAAAGTTGGCCTTCCAGACCCACCTGCAGGTGCGGAAGCAAAGGGTTGATGTGCCTTAGAGAGGAGCTGTGGGCTTCCCTTAGGACAGCCTGAGAGCTTTTCAGTAACCCCAGCGCTTCAGATACGTCCCAGGGAAATCATACCGCAGCTGACTGCCTGGATTGCATGTGTTTTTAATAGAAACATTGAAAATTGTTTCAAGATTGAGGCGTGTACATGTCAAACCTTGAGTATGAGCTGAAGAACACACAGAACCATACCAAATTGGTTTCTGGTACAGCCTGACAAAACACTCAGGATGCAACCTAATCCCAAGCATTCCCATAAAAGCCCGGCTATCCTTGTACTCTCCAACCACCAAATCAGTCTTAAATTTTTAGGCAAGGTTGCTAAATTGTCAGTCTGATTTAATCACTTTTCCGTCAGGAATTGGCAAAGCTGAGAAATTCTTTGTGGCTAACTTCAGCATATTTTATGTGTTTGTGATATCTGTACTTTCCAATTTTCAATGTATAACTAATAAAAAAAAAAATCCCTATTATGTGTTTATTACGGAATCAAAAGAATAGTGCTATATGTCTTCTTTGCTGCAGAATGAGTAGCACGGAGGGGCCCTGAGGTGGCCCAGAGGACAGGGAAGGACAACATTCAAAACTCCAGCAAGCAGTGAGAGTGAGTATTACTGAAGCCTCTACAAAACCAGTCTAAAATGCAGGTGAAAGCCTCTGCCAACTCTGGAACTCAAAGTCTGCTGTCCAAGAAGTAATAGCAGCCAGAGGGAACAGGGATCAAGGAACAGTGGGGTTGGAGACAAAATCTGAGACCACCAGCACGAGAGGTGGATTTGCCACCTTAGGCGTCATCACATGAAGGCTGCGTGCCCTACGGAGCCTTGATTGCCCAACAGAAGTTAATACATTGAGCAGAGGGTTTCTTGGTCAGAGTTATGGAGGAGGCCAAGCTAGATAATCTGGGTCTGAACTGTTTATGATGTGTAGTTTGATTTTGAGCATCCTGCTGTCTGTTCTGTGATAGCAGACGTAGCAGCACTGAGTGGTAAACAAGCGAGTAACAGCAAGCTGGCAGAGCTGAGGCTGCAGTAAGAGACACACACATATCTTGATGGTTCAGGCATGTCCCGTGCCAGCCGTGAATTCTGCAGTTTGTGTCAATAAGAGGAGCATGCAGAGTTGCAGGCTGCCTGGCTGCCACCCACCCCATGGCAAGCAGACAAAAATGGCTGTTGTGGGGGCACCGGGACGAGGAACTGAACATACTATCTCGAAAGAAATCTCTGTGGAAAGAAAAAAGGGAGATACCATTCTGCATGTCTGGGCTAGTGTGAATTCATCAGGCTCTGTGTTTGAATGGGAGCCAGGTATAGTGTACAAGTAACTCCTGTTTGCTCTGCTTGACCTAAATCCAAGTTTTGCTTTGTCAGGTTTAGTCCGACGTGTGTTCTGTTTCCCTGCTGTGTAGTAACACTGCTGGAGGCTGGGTGTTAGCACTGGCAATCTGATGACTCAGTCACAAAACTATGAAGGCCATATTGTGGCAGGAGGGAGGAAGTGAGGACACGTAACCTTACCATGTGTTTTGTGGTGGTCAAAGGTTTCAGTCCATATTGAGAGAATTCTTATTTGTGAAGTTTCGAAAGGATTAAATGCACACTGTCCTTGCATTTTGGACGGCAGTCAGGCACCACAAGCAACTTGCTTCTCTGCCAGCAATGCGTTTGGGGACATAATGCCTTGTTTGGTTATTTATAAATAGTCATTTTCCAGGATCGACGCCTACCAGAGCCCGGCCATCCACCTCCGCTGCCGCCCATTCCTCGGCAGCCATTCCTGCAGCAGGAACCCATGGGTGGCAAGAGTCCTCCAGCTGTCCTCATCTTCAGTCTCATTGGTTTTGGGGTCTTGACGTGGAAAGAGAAGCATCTGCCATTTGAGACTCTGCCTTAAACAGCCACATTGCCACACATGAGTGAGTTTCCAATGCTAAAAGTCAGCAACTGTAGCGGATACAAAGTCTGCCAGCTCCCGGATACCCAGGTCCGATTGGGTCATGAGAGGAATTCACCCTGATACAGTATCTGTACAAACACCAAATCCCACTCACCTCTGGTGTTCGCAATGCGTTTGAGCTAAGCAAAGCACTCTACCCCCAGGCAGTATTAAAGATGCTGGTCGTCTCAGAAGATCAGGTGAGCTTGGTGTTGAAGGCATGGTGTGATATCATTGTTTGTGAGATACGAGGAGATAGGTCAGGCAATTGAAATTGTTATGGGCCTCAAACATGGGTTGAGATTTTTCCAGTCAGTGAAGACATCAAGTGTGTTACATGTTTCAGAGATTGAGGTTTGAAACCTAACTGAACAAATAATGAAACTATAAAAATAAAAAAGCAATGGTGAAATGGAATATTGTTGTGGTTTAACCCTGGCGGGCAGCTCAGCACCACACAGCTTCTCACTCACTCTCCCCAGGTAGTTGTTAATACTGCTATTTTAATTGCAGATCCAAAACACAGCATCATACAAACCTCCACAAAGAAAATTAACTCTATCCCAGCCAAAAACATGACAAATTTAAAGCCACAAACCAAAGACAAAAGTTAGCGACACATAGCAGGGAAGGGATAAAAACAACTCTTTTGGTCTCATTAGGTGACCCAGACGTAGTGTTGCTGGGAAGCAGTGTTTTTACTTCATAAAGAACCTCTGTTCCAAGTCAAGGAGTATGAACCGCAAAATCTCAGTGCATGTCCCCTTTGAGTTTTTACTACCACCTAAACGTGAGGCACCATGTAGATACATAAAGGTAGCCAAGCTCACATACCAGGCATGCAGATGTCACTACAGTGTAACAGTTACAACAGTTGTCACTCCAAGAAGAACAAGGAAAAATATTCATAACATTACCATGGAGAAAGGAGATAGGGCAGGAAGTGGCCATATCTTGACAACTGCAGATCAAAAGTTAATTCTAAACAAAAGTTAATTCTTTTGCAGGTTGGCTGATGCCAACTAACAAGCCAAAAGCAAGTCTTGAAAGAAGGAAAATAAATGCCCGTGGTACCTGGATCAGTATCTCAGTACTCAGTGCTCCAGGCACAGGGGGTGCAAAAGATCTTGTGATGTTGTATGTGTTTCTGTGGGACAGGTTAGTTTTGCAGTGATTAGTATCACGTCTCTGGCTAGTCAGTATTTTTATCTGAGCAAGACCAAGATGTACTGTGGCGTAGGCCCCAGAAGCTACCAACTCTAGTGAGAGAATTCAGAGAAAAAAAAAAAAATTGACTGCATTAGGAAATGTGGAGGGATTTTCCAGGGTTATTTATGAACCATCCTCTTTGCTTGCTAGTTACTATTAAGCACATATTAAGTCCATTTCAGAAAAGTGGTGATTAAACTTGGTTAAATTGAAGTGATTATGCTTAATTATCCCTGCCATGAAAAATGTCACTAAGAGGGAGGAAATTGCCACCCAAATCCCGGCAAGGCCTGCTGAAAGATATGCGAGTTTGCTCTTCTCTGTGCAAAAGAGCTTAGTCCTACCCAGGATCCATATGGATGCCTCAGACTTGCTTTGAATTGAATTTCAGGATGAGAGGGAATGGCCTTAAGTTGTGTCGGGGAGGTTCAGGCTGGATATTAAGGAGAATTTCTTCTCATAAAGAGCAGCGAGGCAGTGGCACAGGCTGCCCAGGGAGGTGGTGCAGTCACCGTCCCTGGAGGTGTTCAAGAGCCGTGTGGATGTGGCACTGAGGGATGTAGTCAGTGGGCATGGTGTGATGGGCTGATGGTTGGACTCGGTGCTCTTAGTGGCCTTTTCCAACTTGAACGATTCTATGATTCTGTGAATTATCTTCATCTTGCAAATCAGTTGTCCCATCACTGCTCCCTCCTGCATGGCTCAATTCGTGTTTACTTCCCTAAGGAGTCTTCAGTGATTCACCCCATCAGAGTATCTGACTTTTGTGGGCTACTTCTGTGTGATTTCTGCAGTGGTCAGGTGCTCTGGAGTAGAGCTTGGAGTGGATACATGGCCAGGCCACCTGCTCCCAGCACAGCCCCAGTTTAAGGCCACCATCCACTTTGTAACCCCGCCACAGAGAATCTGACAGCACTTGGGAACTGCAGCAATAGCTAAGAAAGAAGTCACATTTTACTGTGGCGACCAAAGCTTCCTGCTGGCCAGCAGCCAGGAGTTTGCTTCATCTTTGAGCACTCCCTTCTGCCCCGCTGCCCCACTCCGCGGGGGCATGCAGCACACACCGTGCCACACATCCCTGTGCTGTACTCTTCCTCCTCTCATCAGTAACCATGAGAGAACTGCGCTGTGGAGCCCGTGCTGGGACGTGCGCTTGTGTGTGTGTGTGCGAGCTCGTGCGTGTGCGTGCGCCTGTGCACACAGCTGTGTTTGTTTTGTGCTGTATATAGGAGAAAATAAGAATATTTACGTTCTAACAACTGTGTGTTCCCCGTGCGAACTATTCTGTACTCTGATTTATTGTTCTCTCTAGGCCTGCCTTCAAGCATTATTCTTGTATTTGGAGCCGGCCACACTTTTTTCCAACTGCAAATGGAAATCTTAAATCTAATGGCATATTAAATAACAATAATAATTAAAAAACAAACAAACAAACAAACAAACAAAAAACACAAAGAAGACTTGGAGGAAAGCGGAGTTTCACTCTGGTTTCCCATTATTTTTTTCCTCTTGTTTTTCCTTTCCTTTTACACTTTCTCCCACCCACCCTTCTACCCATTCTCTCTCAGAAAGGAAGGAGCTTTTCTGCCTTACACTTCTCAGGAGTTTTAACTCAATCTCGGACAAGTTTTCATGCAGTCTGGGTAAAAGTTCGTTTAAAATCCTCCCTTTAAATCTTTCCCCTTTACTCAGTGTTTTAAATTCAGCTCACTAGCTCAGGATCTCACTCTTTTTTGAGGCGTGAAATCCCCCCAGCTCTATTGCCTACACAGCAAAAGGAGCATGAACAAGGCAAGAGACTGTGTAAAAAAAAAAAAAAAAACAACAACAAAACAAGAGAATTAAAAAAACTGCTCAAGAAAAATGAATCATCCAGCATCGTGCCACAAGAAAACAGAAAAATCCAGAATGTAAATATTTTGTTCCTTTCTTATGGGCTAGGCTGTGTCTATCAAGCAAGATAAAATCTTGTGCTATTGCATCTGTTCTCTAAATTAGATGCACAAACTGCCCCATCTGCAGCCACCAGGGATGTTGTCACCACGCAATCGCTGTCATGAAAGTGTTGGTAGGAGGTTCATTAGGGAATGCCAAGAGAAAAGCAGCTGGGGGCTGGAGGGTCCTTTCAGGAAAAGCAGCTAATGCACAAGTCCGGAAGAATAGCTGGGTGCTTGTAAATTAGAAACCTTTAGGAGGTCTCCCACACGTCACTGTAAAATTGCAAGCTTGCTAGAGTTTTTTGACCCATGCACTGCTCTATATATGCTCCATGTCCTCCAGCTTTTGTATCTGCTTCATGCTAAGCTTCTCTGTGGCTATAAGCCTCTGCCAGTTAACTCCCCAGTGGCTCTGTGGCAATGTCTCAGTGCTCCTCTCTCCCTCCTTCCAATTCTCTAGGTTTCTCAGGTGTTTTTGGGTAGAGGCCTCTAGAGGTCACCAGAACATAATTCAGACGGCAGAGCTAAGCTCAGATAGGGAGTGTAAATTGCTTTGTTTCAGTGGAGACTTCATACCTCTCTGTGTACCCTCTCACAAGGAAATCAGATGTCATTAAACAGCAGATAACATCAGATGCCAGAAAAACCATAACCTCCTGGATGAACTTTGCTGTACAGAAGTCAGCCCCCTTTTGTGTAAGAAAACAGTCACTACATTGGCATCTCTTGTCGGATTCTCACCTGCACACTCCTGTAACAAAACCTGCCGTGGCACAGCTGGAATCTGGGCTCTCTCGTGCCTCACATCTGTGAGCCCAGTAACCAAACCAGGATGCCAGCTCCTTCCCTAATGCTGGTGCAGGAAAGCAGCAACTCAAACCAGAGCACGGGCTGTGCATATTAATTAATTGGTAAAGACTTCTCTATGTGTATTTTTACCCTGTGAGTCGTTATCTGAAGAGGCAGAAATCCCTGTAAAGAGGAAAGTTGCCTTCCGGGTCACTTATTTCTACAGAGACGGTTTAGAGAGGAGCTACAATTTAATTATGATTAAAAGGTTGCTGTGAGGCCAGAGAACTCATCTGCTTCATGTAAGAGCAGAAGGAAAACCTCACATAATTTTCCTGAGCTCTCTTCAGGTTTTAAGAATGAAACAGGCTGCAGAGGAGGGAGCTGGTCACAGCTGAGGAGAATATTACAAGACAGCAAACAGAGCCTGGTCGTCTCAGGAGAAGTTCCTCTGGAAAGAGCAAAGGTGTTTGTTTTGGGGCAGCCACTGGAAGGGAGGCCTGTGGAGTTTCATGCACAGGCTTTTTTTTTTTTTTTCTCCTCTGAAAAGCCAAAAGAGTTGAACGTAGCCAAGTAACCTGTGCCTTGTGGGGTCACTGTGGGTAGCGTAAGGGCACAGAGCTCCTTTGCTGTCACATACAGGGCACTGCCAGCCCAGGACAGGGCAGTTTTTCTGGATACACAGCAGGAAACAAGAAGTTGCCCCTTCAACACACTGTACAGCCACTTCCACCTTCCCCCGTGGTCCCTCCTTGGCTTCAGTGACAGCAGGTGCTTTGCACCCCTTGAGTCCTGCTCTGGGAGCAGTGCAGTAATAGGATCGCCCTGAGCATGTTTGCTGAGATTAGCACACATGTTATTTTTGCAGGCTGGAACTGTGACGCTGCAGCCTGGTTCCCAATCCCAGGCAAAGCCCTATGGAGGTCAGCAAGGCCATAAGCAGAGGAATGTGCCCACCTGAAAGAGATCCGGGTTATTCTCCTTGGGGCACATCAGTCTCAGAGAGGGAATGTTTCTAAGAGTCTTACGGCCATCCCTTATGTTCCCGCCTTTCACTTGAGAAAGAAGTACAGATTAATTAGGGGCTTCTCTTCTTCTCAGTTCCATTTTCAAATTGGGGTCCAGCAGAAAGTTTGCCTCTACTTTTTCCTCTCCAAACAGCAGTGTCATCCAAATTTCTCCCTGGCTGCCATCTACGAGGAACAGAACACCACCCCTTTTGCTATTTACAGTGCAATTAACCTTTAGCAAATTTGCCCGTGACCATCATGAAAGGATTAAGGCAACACACCCTCGACTTGTTCCCACCGTGCAAGCGGTGCTCTGCATTTGCAGGATGAGGGCTGTGCAGATGCACTGGACGTGCCTGGGTTATCTGGACAGCTTCCTGCTTGCTGCCTGGCCTCTGGGAGCCATCAGGCAAACGAGCAAGTTCCTCAAATTCCAACACAGAGCTCGGGTGGAAAAAGAAGCCCTCTCCAGGGGAATCGTGCCTCTGCTCCTCTTCCCACACAGCTGTAACTGCTGGCAGAGAGGCAGGGCAAATAGTAAAGACGGTAATGTCTTCAGCCAGTGCAGCCGTAGCTGCCGGAGTTCATGTCCCAAAGTCCAAAACCTCCTGACTCAAAACTGCGGCAGGGAGTGACACAGTGCACAGTGGCACTGCTGGTGGTGGCACCCAGCCTGGCAGGTGGTGGTTTGCCCATGCGATCAGCGGCTTTTTACACTATCCTTCTGACCCATGGGATCGTCCCACGTTGCCACCTCCTCCTTGTGAGCAAGACCAACGAGACAATTTCAGCCCAGAGAACAGGGATTTTGGGAAACAGCTCTGCTTCAAACCACAGCACCTCCACCTCCTCTGTGTCCTAAAACTTCAGCAGAACAGTAATTGTTGGTGACGTCTAAGCACTTTTATTTCTTTAGCACTGAGACTCGAACGGTACAACAAAGCGACACCCCTGAGACAAACCTTGGAGTTCCTTTGCTTGCAATCTGGTGTCAACTACTTCCCTATAGTTCTTCAGATCGATGAGCGATTAATACAAGTTAATCAACATATTTGACCTTATTGTGAGTTCAGTCCACGCGTGGCTGGGTCAGGGAGCACAGTCATTGTTCTTTGATGATACAATAGTTACCTAAGATGTATTTTACAGCAAGAGAAATGAGGTATGAAATTATATCGCCACTGATGCAGCTCTGGTGCCTGTTTACCTTTCCTCTCTGTAATCTTCCAACTCCATTAGAGGTAGGGAAATGGGGAGGCTTTTGGTTTTGTGTCCAGCTGCGTACCCTGAGGGAAACTTGAGCAGAGGTGAGGTGTTCCGTCCGCCTCCTGGTTTTCTCTGGCACTAAAGCGCTAAGGGTTGCTTTGGACAAGAGAGGGATGGCAACTTTGGGTACGCAGCACGCTCTGACCAGGCAGAAACCAGAGCGCGGGGACTGCTCAGGTTCTGGACTCGCCGTCCGTGACACAGCACCGACCAAGCCCTGTGATGTAACTGAAGGCTGCAATTTCCTGCTAACAGCACCTCAAGCCCGTGCTGTGCATCAAACAGCACTAAAACGAATGCAACGTACGGCTGACGCCACGCAACGAAACGAACCGAGGGCAGTAAGTCGTCAGGCCACCACGTGACCTCCCGCGTAACCGACGACTGAAACACGGAGAGAGCGACGCGGCGCCCGAGCGCGGCCCCACGATGACGTCACAGGCGGGAGGGGCTGTGGCGCCCGGAAGGCGCGTCACATCAGCGCGCCCCGCAGCCGCCCTCGGCTCGCCGGAAGCGCGTTGGCGGCGCGGTGACGTGCGCGCTTCCTTCTTTCCGGCTAGGCCGCAGCGCAGGTGGGTGCCGTTCCCCTCCGCCGCGTTCCCCCATCCGCCGCCATCCGCGCTACGGCCGTGCCGCCGCTTCTGCCCGGCCCCGCTCTTCCTCGCCTGTCGCCCCGCCGTGCCGGGGAAGGGCGGGGGGAAGGGCCGCCTCCACGGCGCCGGCGGTAACGGCCCGCGCGGCACTGCTGCTCGCTCCCGCAGGGCGCCATGGGCCGCGTCATCCGGGGCCAGAGGAAGGGCGCGGGCTCCGTGTTCCGCGCCCACGTGAAGCACAGGAAGGGCCCGGCCAAGCTCCGCGCCGTCGACTTCGCCGAGAGGCACGGCTACATCAAGGGCATCGTCAAGGTAAGGGGGGAGGGCGCTCGCAGCGAGCCCCCGAAACCTGCGTCCCCATCACCTCAGAGCTGACTGCTTTAGGCTGCTGGCGTCTGCTCTGATCGGTCCCTTGGGAACTCAGCGCTGAGAGAAACGTGAGGGGAGTCGTGATAGGAGAACGCGCTTAAAAAAAAAAAAAAAACAGAGCAGTCTTCGCAAGCACAGCCCACTGGGGCAGAGTTCCCTTTCGTTTGAGCTGTGCTGGCGTTTCAGGCAGAGCGCTGCAGGCGCTTGTCGGTCATTGGTGGTGGAGGCTCTGAGCTGAGGGCCCCAAAAATCCAACCGCAGCCTCGCCTCTTCAGAACAAGGTCATCTTCAAGAGTGCAGAAAGAGCTGCTTTGGCGCTTGAGTGAGTTTGAGGTGGAAAAAAGTACGTGGGTGACTCTGTGTGTAAGTTTTTCACGCAGGATCAGGATTGAAAAGAGCAGAAAACGTGTTACTGATTGGCATTATCGCCGTCTGGGTTTTCCCAGATGACCTGCACTAAAAAAAAAAAAAAAAAGGAAAAATCAAGATTGCCCTAAAAATTTTGGGGGCTCTGAGTGAGAATTGCCTTAGTAGCAATCACCTTCAGTTTTTGTATTTCTTTGGTTTTTGCTGATCCTGTGATAAACTCTGTTCCAAAGCACATCTTTGTTCCCACAGGACATCATTCACGATCCTGGCCGAGGTGCCCCCCTTGCCAAGATTGCATTCCGTGACCCGTACAGGTTTAAGAAGAGGACTGAGCTGTTCATTGCTGCAGAGGGTATCCATACGGGTCAGTTTGTTTACTGCGGCAAGAAAGGTGAGCTGAGACCAAACTTACATTGCCTGGGGGGTTTCAGGAGGCTTAAAGCAGCTGTCATCTGAGTACACGGAGCATGGGGTGCAGAGATGCAGTTGGGAGCCCTTACAAAGGCTGTAGCTTCACTTGTTGGTACGCAGGCACGAATGGAGCGCCCTTCTGTGCACGGGGACCTGTGTTAAATAGAACTGTGGTCAGAGGGAGTCAGACTGAAGCTGTGTGCTCTGTGATTGCCCTTTGCAGCTCAGCTGAACATTGGCAATGTCCTGCCTGTTGGCACCATGCCGGAGGGCACCATCGTGTGCTGCCTCGAGGAGAAGCCTGGCGACCGTGGGAAGCTGGCCCGTGCTTCTGGCAACTATGCTACCGTTATCTCTCACAACCCTGAGACCAAGAAAACCAGAGTGAAGCTGCCCTCTGGCTCCAAGAAGGTGATTTCTTCTGCAAACAGAGCTGTTGTCGGTAAGCAGTGACAGCTAGGAGCTTGTCTTTTAGCTGAGCTGGCGTGCTGCTCAGCAGGCTGTCAGGTGGGCCCTGTTCCCAGTGCTGGCTAGAGAGCAGCCTAATTTAGAGGTGTGTTTGACTAGACTGAGGAAAGTTAGGGGAAAAAAAACAACCACAACTGCAGGGGAAGCTCTTGGACTTGAGCCACTGTACTTATATTGGTGAGAATGAAGTTACCAGGGCCCCTACCTCCAGTTAGAAGACATGAAAATTTAGTCTGTGTTTTTTTTCACTTAACAGACTGTTCAGTGTGCGGCTGTGTGGGTAACGTGATCTCGTATGTGACTGCTGGAAAACAGTGGTTCAGATACACAGTCTGGGTTATTTGAGGATGGTGTTTATATGCTTGTTCTTAGGATTCGGTACTTCTGGGAGTTGGTTTTGTGCTCGCACGTTACCATTGCTGTGATGTATTTCAGGAATTGTTGCTGGTGGGGGTCGTATCGACAAGCCCATCCTGAAGGCTGGTCGTGCCTACCATAAGTACAAGGCCAAGAGGAACTGCTGGCCGCGTGTCCGTGGTGTGGCCATGAACGTGAGTCTTCGCTTTGCCTTTCTTGGCGTGCTGGGGGGGGGGGTTGGCATATTGCAGGCTGCCAGATGTTAAGTTTTTCATTATATCAGCCCTTGACAGTTAACTGCTCTGTGTCGCAAATGAAGCGGTTGAACTTGTTGTTCCCTGAAATGGATTGGTTGCTGCTAACCGACACTTCTGTTGTACTGACGAGCTGACTTGTGTTTCCTGCAGCCTGTAGAACATCCCTTTGGTGGAGGCAACCATCAGCACATCGGCAAGCCTTCAACCATCAGGAGAGACGCTCCCGCTGGGCGCAAAGTCGGTCTCATTGCTGCTCGTCGTACGGGTAGACTGCGTGGAACAAAGACTGTGCAGGAAAAGGAGAACTGAGCACCCAGGGTGGAGCTTAAAGAATAAATTTGTAAAACTCAGCTTGTGTCAAGTTCCAGTTGTGTGTTGTTCAAAGCGCTGCTGGAAATGGAGATGGTGTTTTAACGGAGTGTGAGTGGAGAGAAGGTAGCTTTCTCTGTGCCACCAGCTCCCTAACCCCTAACAAAGGACAGGTTAGGTGTTCTTTCAGCTTGTGCTTTCACCCTGTAAGCAGAGTTACAGCCTGGAATAGTACTGTGTAGGTGCTCTCCTGTCTAGATGTTCCAGAGCACTGTCACGTTGACACTGGCCTAGTTACTTTCTATGCACCAGACAGAGCATTTACTAATCAAGAAATGCCTTGAGTACCCAATTTAACCTATCCGTTTTGCTGAAATCATTAAAAGGTACTGATTTTTCAGAGCCAGGGAAACTCCAACGCTGTTTTCTGTCACATAAGAAAAGCTGTTGTCTTGTGAAAAGCCAGCTTTGCTTTTTCACTGGGGGTTTGAGGGGGAGGGAAGAGGGTCAAAGGCAAGAAATGAGATAGAAGTTGTTACTGCGAAATAGTTGAGTCCCACAGCTTTACTCATTTGGCCTTGGGAAAGGTAAAGCTGTCAACATACCTAAAGCTGAGGTTCTTTCCTGAGCAGCTCAAGCAGAGTTTGGTTCCTTGTCCCTGCTCCTTGCCTATTTTCTTGGTGGGGACAGGCAGCCCACAGTCCACTCTTCACGTGCCTGCGTGGGCTGGCACCAAGGCCTTGTGGTGAGCTGAATGCACCTCAGAAGCCATTGTTTCCGGCCACGCTTGGATTTGTTGCCCCCATGTCTTCAGGGAAGCTTGGTTTCTTGCTTTGTGGCTGCTGTTCACAGCCAACAGCTGGAAAAATGGGGCAATAAAATGAGGTGCAAGATAACAGCGCAAATAAATACCACTGCTGAAAGCAGCTACAGCTGTGTTTAATGTTGACACACAGGATGCAGTGCTAAATTTCACTTTAAATTCACAGGTTTGAGGGGTTTGTAGACTCGATTCCTTTCTCCAATCTGAGGAACAGCTGCCCTTATTGCATGGGATGAGGTTGGACTTATTTTTGTCTCCCAATTTGTAGCGAGCTTCTTTCACCGACAGGGCTCAGCAAGCACACAGTTCGTCCTAACTGCTGCTTTGGCAGAATGCCTGGAAACAAAAGCCAGGGTTGTGAAACACCCTGAGTATTGATTTAGTGATCATGTCAAACAGGGGGTTCATGCCAGGTGACCAAGGCAGCAGTAGACACATCCACTCGTGACTGGTTTACTCCACACATACATACCTGGTGGGGAAACGACACAGCACAGCCATCCACAGCTGGGGGTCCCTGCAGCCCCAGCTCCAGTGCCCTTGGTGATGAGACCTTCCTGGCCACAGCTAGAGGACTGCAAGGCGCAGGAGGAAAAGGGACGAGGCTGCACTTTCTCAGCAGTGCGTGGCGATAGCACTGGCACAGGCTGCACAGAGAGGTGGTGGAGTCTCCTTCTCTGGAGACATTCAAGACCTGGACGCCTACCTGTGCAACCGGGGCTAGGGAGCTGCTTTGGCAGGGGGTTGGACTCCATGATCTCTAGAGGTCCCTTCCAACCCCCACAGTTCTGTGACTCTTTGAAATGAGCACCCTTTGTGCTCCTGGATGCAATGAGGAAGCTTTAATACAAAAACTCTTAGGAATGTAAATGAGGAAAATAAGCACAAACCCTGTTCAGTGGGGAACACATGGCACCCTTGCATTGTCTTGTGCTTCTCCGATCCCTGAAATGGAACACTTGAGTCCCATACCTTCAGCAGGTACCACAAACCGTTTCATCATGATGTAACACTCATTATCGTTATTATCCCTTTCTGATGTGCTGCTGCACGTAACACTTGGCCACCCGATGCCTACGGTACAGACAGCACACAGCTCCAATTGCACTGAGAGACAGGTGGCACAAGCAAGACTCCATCCACATGCAGATGCGCAGGGCTCAGCCTTGGGGCTTCCTACGCCATCCCGCTGGGATGGCTGCAGTCACCACCTGCCTCTGGCTCATCCAAAGGGTTGGTGCATCTCATAGAGTCAAAGGTTGGAGAAGGCCACTAAGAGCACCTAGTCCAACCAGCAGCCCATCACACCATGCCCACTGCCCACGTCCCTCAGTGCCACATCCACACGGCTCTTGAACACCTCCAGGGACGGTGACTGCACCACCTCCCTGGGCAGCCTGTGCCACTGCCTCGCTGCTCTGTCTGAGAAGGAATCCAAGCTGACAGGAAGGAAGGACCCACAACCTGTCACACAAGGCAGAGAGGGAAAACAAAGAAATGCAAGGAAAACTGTGCAAGGCAGAAAAACGACAGAAAAAGTGAGAGTTTTGGGAAAAAGTCCCTTTTTGTGCTGTCTTGTTTACACACTTTCTTCTCCCAGTTGAGCATAAGCCCCCAGGTACCAGCAAGCTGTTGAGATCCATGCAAGATTCACCCTGAATTCTTATTGCTACCAGCATGCCAGCAGACAGAGGGTTTGTGCATGTGCTCATTCAGGTAGATCACACTGAAGGAACAGAGATCAGCTTGGGTGTTTTACCTGCTAATGTGGATGTATTAAATTTTTATTATTATTATTATTATTATTTAACATTAGTACTACAATTTCTCAGTAATTTCTCACTTCCATTTCTTCAAAATGAGTGCCAGTAGTGTGGGTTTCTATTAGTTTCCCATTTATACCCATTTCTAATTCATTTCACACAAAGGCCTTTGCTCCCATAGCACAAAGCAGCTGCAAAATTGTCACCTTAGGGAGGTGCTCAGTGCCTCCGTCAGCTCAAGAATGATGAACAAAAATTTTAACCAAGGAAGGTCAAGTATCACCTTTGGCCTTCAGCAGCCACGAAGAGATCTAACACCTGGGTGTGTTTCCATGCAGCAGTCCTCTCAAATGAGCATCAAGTAACCACACATCGCTTAGGATGTCAGAACAGATTTCAAGGCCATGGCAACCTGGCTGCTTTTCCGAGTGCAGGAGAACCAAGCTTCATTTTCCTGTCTTCGTCACAGTCTCTTCCATTGACAAGTTCACCATAATGCATTTTAATGAATTCAACACAAAACTTCTCCACTAGCCCATCCTTCAGTTAAGTCCACATTTTATTTACGTTTTGCTGTCGGTACTTCAATCAGATTTATATACATAGTCTAAAACCTGCATCAAAATAATTTTGACTGCTCTGAAGACCGAGAGAAGTGACACAACTGACGTTTCCTTCTGCAGCTCTACGGTAAGACTACATTCCAATAGCAGCTTTTCATTTCAGACTGCAGAAGAAAGCCAGCACCCGGCATCTCGCAGACACCAAGGGGAAGGGTTACACAGTTTTCTTGCAGCGTTTCAGTCTTACAACCAGGGCAGCAATTGGTAACATTCCTTTCTAAATGAACGCTCAGGCCAACACACAGAACAGTGGAATTTCTCACTATGAAACCCTCCCTTTCAGGCCCCTCAGCGTGTCAGAAGAGCTGGAAACCAATTCACCTCCCTGTACTTGCACTATTTAACCAATGTCAGTTGTGAAGTACTTTACACGACTTCAAATGGGTATGGAGGTAGCAGGAGAGACCGGGTGGAAGTGTTCCTGAGCCCATCACAGGGTGCCCCTCGGAAAGGTGCGTTTCATGGTTTTAATGTGGGCGCTTGGGATCAGGTGATTGATCCCAATGATCCCTGACCTCCTCACTTCAGGAGGCAGATATTGCCTAACTGGGTGTTCCTGTGCCCCCACCCCCTCCTGCACTGAGGTACCCACTGTGCGGTTTGAGCCGCTTTAAGCAGTCCATGGGGGCACTACAATGAACGGCAAGAGGTAGAAAGCATGGGTAGTAAAAGCTCTCATCCAACATACCACTGGTCTGTATTTGCTCAGAGGATTCCACTCATCAGACCTCGGAGGAGAAAAACAGCACGAATTGCTTTATGTATCACTTCATCTCCTTCCTTCACTCATGTCTGTGCTGGGGAAGCTGGGGCTCTGCTACCGGGGTGGGGGGGGGAGGGAGACCAGGCCAAATGCACCAGCATTCCAGCTCCCAACAGGCCTGAAGTAGCACGGCCTCTCCCTGCAAGCAAAACATTTCCACTTCTGCTCTTCCACCTCCTCCCGGTCACTCGGCAGGAAGGTGACACAGAATTTGTGGTGCTCCCGTTACATCTTGCTTTGAAGACTCAGTTTCAATGTTTTTGGATTTACTTCCAGACTCTGGAGGTCTGTAAAGTACCCATCAGATATCTGAATACGGCCAAGTATACTACAAAGTGCTCAAGCTTTCAAGCCGGCCTTCTTTTTCCCAGTACAGACTCAGCCAGGCCTCCCTAACACTGCCATTCACCCATGGGGACTACCTGCTCTGGAAAGAAAACGGAGCGGAACAAAAACACGCAACTGAGCCACGAGCTATTTGAATTGAAGACCACCACCAGCACCACAAAGTTTTCACATCTCTGTGAGGAGGTTCAGGAGATGACAAAACCCACCTGGCTCAGACCATGGCTGCTGGCACAGCACTCAGAAAGGCTCCGACTCCGGGAGCCAGGCTGGCTCATCGTGCTGAGGGAGGGGATTTGATTCTTAGCAAATAAGAAAACGCAAACTAAGAAGCAATCCCGGCAATGGCACTGACAAACTTGGTGTGAAAACATGGTGAGAAGTTACCAGACAGAAATTTGAAGTCATGGATGATTACGGAGCAGCCCTTCAATGACTAAAGATATAAAAAAGGCCAACACCTTTAAAAGCTTCATTCACAGAGGTATCATGACAGAAAAGGAACTTAACTGCTCTTAATGGCTCAGGCGAAACCACGCTTGTAAAGCATTCATTCAGTCCTGGTCATTTTACAAAGTCAGAAACAGCACGTGGTAGCAATGGGAAAGAGAAGAAGGTGTAAGGAATTGACTTATACAGCGGGAAAACCAATCACTTGAAGGTTTTGCTTCAGTAAGGGCTGTGCACGCATCAGGAAGCTGCAGACTGTGCAGGCGAGGGCAATACAAACAGCTACTGAAATAGCAAGAGGGCACGTTGAGAATAAAAAGTAATGTTAACCAACATCATAGCTTGTATACGGAGGGAGGGAATGATCTTGTTTTCCAGCATTGAATGTTCTTCCACAGTTGGATTTTGCAGGGCTTCATCAAACCTGTTAACTTCATCCTATTTTCAATATTCAGGGTTAGCTCGTTATTAAAACTAGACACCTGCATGTTATTTCTAACACTAAAGAATGACACTTGTCATTTTAGAATTGTGCTGATCAATATAAGGCTGTATTAGATTCAAAGGAAACAGTCTGTAGGTCTGATTCTACCCTCCAGAAGTGGCTTTAAGAAATCCTAAGGCTAGAAAATCCAGAACTGGGTATTTAATGAAGAGTTAGCCCTTGTGCAGGAGTGTTTTTCTTCTCCAGAAACTGGTTCTCCCGTGCTTGTTGGCAAGCCAATGCAAATGAAGCAAGTAAGACAGCGCGCTGCCGTCTCACACCGGCTTACGTGAGGTGCGTTGATCCTTCTCAGTACAGCAGCAATCAAGTGCCAACATCTGCACTCATACAAATGCCACGGAAATCCTTGCCTTCAGAAGTCACTGCAGTCTGCATTAGTAAAACTTGAGCACAGGACAAGGACCTCAGACTCGGAGTGCTGGAGTCTATGTCAACAGGCTTCTGAGAACAGCCTGCTGTGCTGGAAGCTACGAGGGCAGGACTGGACACTTCCTGCTGTTTAAAAATAACATAACCATTTTTAAATGCCAAACAGCTTTGTTAAGTCCAAGTGAAGCTTTTATACCTTAGAAAGGACAGTTACAGTACGAACCTTAAAAAATTACAGTGTAAAAAGTGACAGCGCTCAGACTGGGTTGAAGCCCTCCTGGTGCAGCAGGACTTGCTGGTCTGCACATGAATGCATTAACGTGGCAATCCTTACAGACCAAGAAGAGGAGGATGCAACCAACCCCCTCGACCAGTTTTGAGGGCATACAGTGGGTGTGTGCTGCTTGTGCTGCAAGGATCCTTACTGCACTGGCATCCTGATTCTAGCTGCGAGTCAAAGGAAACACTTGCTGTTGTCTTGCTCGAGAGATTACTTGCAAGAGGAACAGCAATCATGCACAAGGATACAGCTGGATTTCTTTCAACTTGTTGTTTATTACAGTACTGTTCTGCAGCATGCAGTGCTTACAAGATGTTTACTACTTGTCCCCCAGAAAACCTTTTTTTTTTTTTTTTTGCTCTAGAGAGATGGCAGGTTTAGACCTTATCCCCAAGACCTCATGGCTGCGAGAAGAGCACGACATGAATACGACAGAGAGCACAGGAGGTGAGAAGAGAGGGAGCCAACATTACCGCCGTCCTCATCCACACAACTGCACCGCTCCGGAGCGGGGCTGAGTGACAGGAGCTGCCACACTGCTGTGACTACAGTGAGGTCGGCACCCTCCTGAAAATTAAGGTACGTGTCTGTTACCATAGGAGCAACTTGGCTTGCCCCGTGGACAACTGAAGTTTAACCAAACGTACTTAAACACCTGCAAATTCTCTGCAAATTCCCTAACATATCACTTTTTTTCCCCTCTTTCCCTGTAATTCGCATAACTAATCAATTTCCATTTGCAAACCACTGCTGTGAGCCTCGCTGCCACGGCTGCTAACTGAAACAGGTGCCAACAAACGCACTGGTCTAACAGCTCATCAGCCTGGTGGTTCCCAGCAAAACACTCAGAGGTAGACAGAAAGTCATCGAAACCCAAAGTGAAGTGAACTGCTACAGCAGCCAATTTTTGCCTGTTTGGCTTCGGCAGAATGACTAATCTTCTCTCACAGAATTTCTTTTTCTTTTTTATACAAAGTTTTGGAACCTCAGATGCTTTTTTTTTTGTGGAATATTTGCCAGAACACACGAGCCAGGCACAACAAAACAGTTGAGAAAGGATAATAATAATAAAGATCTCTTGTGTTCTCCTGAAATGAAGTTCCACTCTGAAAGTTAACACAAAATGGCGCTGTGGAATTTCATTTCTTTCTGGCTCAACTTCAGCGAGACACACTAGTTAAGAGAAAGGAGGACTGGACCCTCCCTCCAGAGCTGGTAACTGGGGAAAATTCCAGTTCTGCAGAATTCCACATCAAGCTGTGTCCTTTCCTGCTTGCGCTGCCCATAACGTGAGGCTCTGTGCACCAAATGAGCTCTGAGTGAGCCCTGTGCCGTCTCATTTGCCAATGGGGTAACACCGGTGCGGGTAACCAACCTCTCCAACCAAGTCTGAGTACAGTTACTGATACACAAGCAGCAATAAAGTTCCTTTTGTATATGGCTGTACTGCTTTTCCAACACTCAAAGTAAGAAGCGTTGAGAACTCAGCTACTAAACAACCACAATCCAATTGTACAGAGGGAGAAATTCTGCTTGGTAAGGCTACAGATTTCCCACGACATCAAGCTACACATTCACCACCACAGAACACCACTTACGAACGCTCAGTTTCTATGCACTGGATGTTACATTGTCAGGAACATGAGTATTTGCTTGGCTATTTATTGGCTTATTTGCGGAAGACCCAAGATTCCCTAACAGCTGTCCAAAACAAACAGAAAAACTGAAATTGGTGACGGGGGAATTCAATCCATAGGCACTTTGAGGACTCCTGCTTTCAAGTGTGCCATCCACAATGAGGTACCACGTGTCGTCAGAACATGACCACTGCCAAAGTGCTGCGACAGTAACACGCATGTGACACTTTTTGCTTGTACAATATTCGTTAAATACAATTTAAAACTGTTTTGCCCAGAGTGAAAAAAAAAATAAAATAAAATAAAAACAAACATTGCACCTTTTACTGTAGCTGTTTAAAAGCAGCAGCTGCAACAGACAACACAGGCTATCCTTCTTCCAAGTCACAAAGATGCACCAAGTCCTCAGTTTGCCACCTGAAAAACGATTGCCGCTGCAGTCACCTTCAGGGTTCAGGGGTAGGGGTGCAGATGACTGAGAAAGTCACAGCCTTAAAATGTCACAGGTTTTCACACGTCTCTACAATCATTGCACTATTAAAAGTGAACACATTTGGCAAAGCTGAACTAGAACATTATATATTTTACCTATAGAGTAAAAAATACGTAATAATAATCACCTCTGAGATAGCTCGTTCAACAATTACTGGTCCAAATAAATAGGAACTATTTCAACATGAGTACTCAGGCCAGCAATTTTTGAGTTAAAACTTTCAAGAAGCGTTCCCAAACATAAATGGGAAAAAACTTTACCCAAATTTACTAAGTCCAGGTAAAATGGCATTACTAAAAAACTATGAAAAAATCTGAATCAACTTGAGCACTGAGAAAACATGGAAGCATAAAAGTGATCGTTGCTACATAGCGTAATCTAAAATCCTCTGTGTCCCTAAAAAATGCCTAAGAATGCGCCTGCGACTGAATTTTCCTTTGTTCATTTCGAAACTACAGACCTTTAATTAGATAAGCAGCTTTGTTTCTATCAACTCATTTGTAAAAAACACCATCAAGCTTGTGCTCATTAAATATATATATGTATATATAAAAACATAGAAAAAGTACAAGATAAATCACATTAAGAAACTTTTACAGTGTAATTGTCCTGATTATTTTATTCTGATGGGCCAATTTATTTTCTATTTTTTTTTTTTTTGTGCACAGAAATCTCAATGTGACTGTTGTTCCAGAACTCAGCACAGTGCCACTACACAGAATTCACCTTTCTGTGCAGTCCATTAAAAAAAAGAAAAAAAAAAAAGAAGAAGAAAAAAAGAATAACAAAAATAACCAACACACACCACAGGACAAAACATTCTTCTTAAATCAAATTCTATTTGTGAATTCAGCAAAATAATTTCTATAAAATAAAACAGCAAAATATTTAAATAGTATAGGGTGGGCTGCATCTGTTTTGCAGGGGTATTTGGTTTTTAGACAGGTTCCAAAAAATTACACACATTCAAGTTACCAATTTTCATTTAAATACAGTATTTACTGATGCGTTTCTCCAAGTCTTTAAACAAATGTTTATTCTGGAATAGAGATACCTCAGAATTGTATTTGACTAACCAGTAGTTTCTCTTCTCATTAAACCCTGCTTCTAACGTTAAGATCTCCTGCATATGGATAAAGAGCTAAGACAATTCTCGCTTTCAAGTAGAACTGTGAACGAGCAGAAAACCAGCAAGTTAACTTGGTGCAGTGGCACTCACAAGAACTGTGTGATTCTGTTGACTTCCACTTCACTGGGATGCAGTAGAAGGAAAGTGTTAGAAGTTTATCTAATAAGCTCTACCAAAGAAACAAAACAAGCACACCAAATACAGTCTATTATGCTCCAGGCATCCTGGCATAGCAAATTTTTGCATATTTGTTTTAAATCTTTTAAATTCCTATTACTGAAAACTAAGTGTTCTTTATCCCACCCAGAGACAGAACTGTCAAACATCAGATGTGAGGAACATATGTGAAACTGAAAACCACTTGTTTGTCACATTCTCCCTCCCCGTTTTATAGTCTAGGTGTAAGAAGAAAAAGTTCGGAGCGATACAGTTGTCACATTGGGACAACTGCTGTCACTTTTTTCCCCCCTCGTTGGCTACACTAACTTGGTGTGAAGCCATGCTAAATGTTACAGCATAACTATAGCTTCAAAGTGATTAACCTAATACCAGAATGAAAAAGGCAATGAAAAAAGATCTAGAAACAATGTTACATCACCAATTTTCCACATCAACCAAATAATTAAAAGGTTACCAGCCATTACGTTGCTCATAGTAAAATCGACTCCAGTGGCAAAGAATTAACATGAAACTATTTTTGTGGTTGACATGGACAGGCTTTTTCGTAAAGGAGTTGATCCAACTGCCGTGAGGCAGGCAACACTGGTCGCAGAGCGCAGCAGATATATCAAGAAATTATCTTTTGTTTTTGTAGGTCTGTGAGTCTCATCAAGACAAAAAAAATGTTTCTCGCTTAAGAATTAACAGTCAAACATTAATATACTATATACACCTTTGCCATTTACACATTAGCATCAGGCCATTTATTACAAAACACTATACACTTTCCACTGCAGGCGGGTTATATATTGACAGCAATTTTCTGCAGATAAGACAGTGAATAGACTCTCCACTCCATGTTGATTAGGAATAGTTTTTCTAGTTTTAAATATTAGCCAGACACAGAGAAAGGTTGGACTGTAAGGCCTGGGTGCACAGTCTTGATGGAGCAAGTTAATTGATTATGTGCAATTCACTAATCTTTTGTCTGAGGCGGGGAAACTTCTTCACTGCCTTCATAGTTTTCTTGTGCTCGTTGGCCAGTTCGCTGAGGGTTGTTCATATGATGTGCTGCCGGGCCTGTATATGGCTGTCCATGCACATGGTTATTCTGTAACAAAGCACAAACATTTTAAAAGGGCATTGTGGACTGATTTCCTGAACAGTTGCTGGGCTTTTGCCTCTAGCTTCAAACTACCGACAAGTATCACCGAGCACACCCGACATCCGGGGTGATATTATCTGCAGGGACATACACTACAGCGTTGCCATTCCTCTGAACCACATCCTTCACTCACCTTTTTAACTAACACAGTGTAAACAGATTTTCAACTTGTGAAAGATACCATGAGGGAAACAGTCATTTTAGTTTTCGACTGAAGAACATTTACATGCAAAGCAAAAGCAAGTAAAACAGGCTGCCTGTGTGCTCTGGATACTGAGCTGCGTGCATATTTTATAAACGGATCCAGTCAGTGTGCATGTTTTCCCTACGACAGTGGAGAAAGCAGACCTGTATTAAGGTAACATACACTCATTTATGGGCAAACTTTAATGTTACATAATTGAATGAAATCGAGACCAATCACTTTCTCCAGATGCTCCGTCCCAATTTAAAAGCTACACACACACACACCTGGCAAAAGAAAATACCTCATCTACCTATTGCTTTGCAAAGTTTAACCAACTGTGGAGAAATCAGAAACATGAATTAGGAATTGTGTGGGTTAGTGAAAAATGCCATCTGTTGCAAGGAAGTGAACACATCACACGGATAATGGTGGGGTTACAGTTATGTGTCTGAACTCAGGAGCTCAGAAAGGAGTGGGAAAATCTGCACAACTTACCAACTGCTCTGCTGAGAACACCAAGTAAGGAAGCAAGATGGAGGGAAAATGGGTTTGGGCGGGAGAGGAAATTAAATTAGCAGATTCAGAATAAATAAAATTAATTGGAACAAGAAAAATGGAAACTAAGTAGGGGACCTACTAATTCAGTCAATTAAAAAATGGTAATGATTTCTTTCAGATCTGTCTCTCCACTGAAAGTTTCACTAAGCAGCCATTTAGCCTGAAACAGGTTTAGATTGTGTATGCACTTAAAATTTGGAGATCAGTGCTCACAGCACAAGTTACACATAGCAAACACATCCACTTTTATGAAAGCCTTACAATCAACTCTAACAAAAAATCAGGCCCTGGGGCTTGATCTCAAATTTGAAAAATGAGAAAGCAATTCACAAAATATCAACATGAACAAATAACAGAACCTAATTTCATACGCACAAGCCTGTGATGACATCTGTCCCTCTGCTGTTTCTATGGCTGATGAATTTCTGATCTGGTAATATTAAAATTCTCTCATGAAGATGATGGGGACACTGTTCCTGGCAAAATGGATCTCAATCTTTATTTCTCCTGTGGTGATATTTGATACTAACATGCTTCAGGCTAAATGCCTGTAATGAGAGTTACCAGGAATGCTAACATTTAAAGTTAACCCATGGCTCTGAGTAACTCTTAAGCTTTTACCTGTTGATACTGGGAACCAGGTGAATGGGGATACAGTGGGGCATCTTCAGGTGGAGAAGACTCATGCTCATCTGGAGCATCAGGATCATCTGGTTCCTAAAGTTTGAAAAAACATTTCATTTACTTAGGTGAAATATATTCAGATTCAGAACCAGTGCTTTGTGCAAGTAATCCTTTCAGAAAATCAAAACCCATTCTCCCACCACCACTGTCACCAGTTTGTACTAGATAAAAGTTATTCATATATAGATATTTATACATGATATCATACATATAAAAATGGTATTACGTACATGATATATAAAATTATCAATTGTATATGCATTTCCACTATCAACACAGTATTGGAAAAATAGACTTGCACATCATTCATCATCTACTTTAAATGGTCAATTTAAATTCTAATTATTTTACTGATGATGTGTACAATAACATTAATAGAAATGGATAAAAATCATGAGTACACAAGTAAAGCTAACAGAATTATAACTCCTTATCAATAACTTATTTTTAGAAATAATTACTCAAAGTTTTTACCAATGACAAAATAATTCTTTACCTCCTCCGGGCAGAGTTCACAAGCTTTTGCAAGAGTCATTCTAGCACTGTGTGATCTCTCTAGGAAGTAGCCGTTTGATGTTTCATTGCTTTGTATTGGTGGAGACCAATTATTATAGGTGTATTGGGGATTGCCAGTGTATGGTCTACGCTCAAGTTCATCTCCAAGCCATTCTACTGCCCAGGTCCATTTTCTCTTTAAATCTCCATTACTCTGTAGATAGAAAGTTAGCATCTCAAAATTATTTTCTCTAATCTTCAAGAGAGGAATACTTTTTCCTTTCAAAAGAGCCGACCCTTAACTCACACGCTGTTTGTTCAGAAGACCCACGCAAAGATCATATTTTCACACAATATAACCTTCAAAATTGAAATGAAGTTTAAGAAGATCTGCAGTTGCATCACATGAACACACGAATCAATCAAATTACTCTGAATTCAATATACTGACCTTCTGAAATCAAAAGGTTTACATGAGTTTTACTCGAAGGTCATAATTTTGTCAAGTCAGTGAAAATTGAGTTGTTTTTTTTTTTTTTTTTTTTTTTTAAACATACAACAAGCAGCAAGAGACAACAAAATTTATCACCTGAAGGATCTGGTAGGCTACAGGGCAGTTGCTGAAGAGGGCTACCATGCACTTTATACATTGGTAAGCTCTTTTCTGATAATGGTTCTTGGAGCGTTGAATGGTGTCAAATAGTCCATCCCTGTCATCTGGGATTCCCTTAAGTGCATTGTGAATCCTACAAAAATATTCCAGCATTAGAACTCAGACTTTACTTACAGTGTAATTATAAAAGAGGTAAATCATATTCTGAATATTCTTATTTTTGAAATCAGGAGACAAACTTGACACGCTGCATACAGAATACACAATTTCAGCAAGTATCTGGTGATGTTTAAGCCAGTCAGATGTTCAAGCTCTCTGAACAAAACAGAACCAATAACAATGAACTTTTTTTTTTTTAATATAAACTACATTTACAAAACTGTATTTAACTCATTATGTTCTTACAGAGTTGGAACAGTTAAATGCTTGACAGAAGGACTATTTACATTAAAGTCATGGCTCTTCAACATAAAGCCTTTTAGATGCAGCTCCTCTAAAGGGAAATGAATAGCACATGCATGTGCATAAGGACACTGGACAGTCACTGAAACTAAACAAACATTCCCTGCCTTCTGCTCTTTATGGAGGGTGTTGAGGAATTTATTGATGCTTTCATTTCTTGCACTATTTCCCAGTTCACTTACTTTTGGTTTTGAAAGAGCACTGGATGAGGACACAGAACCTAGACTGTCAAAATCTTTAAGAGCTAACATTCACTGCAGGAAAAACTATTTTCCTCTTTCCCTTTCATCTCTGGTAACAATCAGCAAACAGTCCCCAGGCAGTTGATAACCTTGGCCTTGCTCCATGAACTGCACTGAGTTGCTCAAGCATGCGCAGTGATGAGCCACAAAGCCAACAGTGGGACTAGAAAACAAGTCTTATGTGGAGAGGCTGAAGGAACTAGGGCTGTTTACACTGCAGGAGGAGACTGAAGGGAGATCTCATTGCTCTACAACCAGCTGAAGGGAGACCACAGCACGGGGAGTCTGAGTTTCTTTTCCCAGGCTACAAATGACGTTAAAGGTCTTTTCCAACCCAGATGATTCGTCTCTATTTGGTTCTGTGACTCATCAAGAAAATGAGCTTCAGTTGGTTTAACATAATAGCATGGAGTAACACTATTATCGTCAAACTGAGACATTAACTTGTCAAATCACGATGCCGAAGAATGACAGCAGCCACTCAAATAGGAGAATACAAAGAGCACTGAAGGATGAACACCGTTAAAGACCATATGTTTCTAATTTTCTGCAAGTTATAGGAGATTACTATTTACTATGGACAGTTACACTATATATACATAAAATGGCAGCAAGAAATCAGAGGATAACTGCAGCTGGACACTTTATATTTCTCTGCTGAAGCCCAGCATGATTCCAATGAAGTCTTGAATACAAACTGATGTATATCTTCAAGTATAGTGAAAGCCACACCACGTTTGATCTCCTTCATATCTCCGTGATTTCAAACATAGTACTATCCTAAGCAAACATTTCAATTACTTCTCACCTACATTTTCACCACAGCATGTTTTATTTTACTTCATGCTTCCTACAATATGCCCATTCTCCAGTGTTCTGTGGACTTAAGACAGGACACCTTATGGAAGTATTTGGTTAGAAGGAAGAACATCTAAACAAGCTGCTTTATATTTGCATTACATAAATACGCAAACATGAAAAGCCCATATAGAAAAGGTACTTTCATCCCTTACCTTAGGGGTAATTCCTATAAAGAAAATGAAGAAACCCTGCCACCCTAACCTTCAGGTTTTTAAGTGTGGTAAGCCAGATTATCACCTTCTCTCTGAATATTTTCTAGAGTAAGGACAGGGAACTGTTGAAATCCTGAGTGCAGTCTACATCTACAGGGAAGTGAGTTCACTCCAGTAACTTCACTATGGCAGGCAGTTTTAAAATCACACGTGCTCTTACTCAAAATATTTAAAATAAACGTGAGACATAGTCGCCTATTATTTAGTAAATCAAGTATTGCCAATATTCAATTATGAAACAGTAATATTTTGAAACAGATGAGTAGAATGCTGATTATATTTATTTTGTGCTAACTTACCTGTTACTGTTTAAAACCTCTGTGGAATTAACCTGTATGTATTCTTTTAAATAATCAGTATTTGAAATAAATACACTTTCCTAATCTCAGCTTTCACAAACCTAATTCCCTAAACATATGAAAATTTGGTCTGAAACTGGGTGAATATTTAAGATTTTAAGATTAAAAATCTACTGAAATGACATCATACAGAATATTCACGTCTATGATACCTGGTTTTCTCCCAGGTTCACATTTCATCCATGCCTCAGTATCATTCCTGTCATTGCTGTGCGTATGAATTAGTGAGGTCAGGATATCACTGAACCCTCTTTAAAAATCACTCTAAGCAACACACAACGAATACTATTATGTTAGCCTAACTGGCACATTAATAGAACAGGCTGTAGCAAACACAGCGGTAACAAGTTATAAAAAGATAGGTAACTACAAACCTGTGAGTTTGCCAAGAATCCTCAATTAATAGGATTTGCAGAAGCAGATCCAAGTAAGGTCGAAGCTCATATGTGTATGAATATGCAACCTTAAAAGTAAAAATGCAGAGAAAACAAGAAAACATTCTTCAGAGTACGTAGATTACATAGCACAATACAAGAATACAATAATTTGAAGTAAATTTTACTGTAACATAAGGGTTATTTCAAGATGCAAAGCATACTATTATTACTTTAAATGCTGGTAGTATCAATTTTTTTTCCTAAATACATAATAGCTTTTGTAAAGGAGAAGTGTTTCATCATGTTTCTAACACAACTGAAGTGCCAGGCATGATATGTTAAAAACATTACCTTGAGAAGTACCTTTAGAAAAGTAAAATTACAAAACAGCATTTTCCACTGATATTGCTACTTTTAGACAGAATGTTCAAGGTTATTCTAAACTGCAAAATACGTGGCTAAATAAAACATCAGTAAATCATTTCTTTTTTTTTCAAATGCCAAACATGAGGTGCTAAGGGATTTGATTTAGTAGCTTGGTGGGTAGGGATGGTGGTGGGAGGATGGTTGGACTAGATCTTGTAGGTCCTTTCCAACCTAATGAATCTATGAATCTATGAAAAAAAACAGAAGGGCACAGAAAAGCTTCATGTGTACATTGCAAAAAATTGCACTAATTTAAGACTAGCTAACTGAAGTTAAAACAAACTTTATCTGGATTGGAAGAGCGTGATTAACTTTACAGAGATTACAAAGGAAAAACAAAACAGCTCCAAACAATTATTTCTTAAGCCTGAAGCCAAGTATGTCTTGCAGACTTCCAAAAAAGGACCTTACAGAGTCAAAATAAATAAATAAAAGGGAAATTTCAGAAAATTCCAAGGTTTGATTCTACTGAAATAAGCTGTACGGATTATTAAAGAATGAACAAAATGCACTTGCTGTCATCTGCATGTTTGTGGAGTGTGCACTCAATTCCACTCTGCCTGTGTCACCAATGACAATATTAAATACTGTTAGTCCTAATTAAATACTGTTAGTCCTAATACAGACCCCCAAGGTACAAACACAGAGCCCCAAGGTTCATCCTTGACCTTGTGTTCCTAACTAAAAAATGTTTATTGCTTTCCTAAATCTATAAAAGGACTTCTCATAATACTGCACCATGATGCGTACACCCAAGAGTAAAAACACTGACAAAAGATACTACCTTAAGGAACTTTCCTTTACCAAGCATATGCTCAATATTCAATAAGACAATATTCCTATATGTAAATGCAGCATCTTGCATCACACACACTCGTACGCTCATTCCTCATCCTAACATTTGTTTTTACCTGCCAGAGAAGTTCACTTAGGACGGTGGAAGAGAACTGAGGATTCTCCCAACAGCAGAAACGAAGTAATTTGATGGTCTCCTCAGAATTGCTGCAATCTTCAATGATTTTCTTCACATAACTGGTTCTCACAAACAAAATGTCTGCTACGTTCTGCTGAAGTGCCATTATAGGTTGGGATAAGTTAGGATCGCCGTAAGGGTTGGCAAGTGGAGGGTTACCTGCAAGAAGCAGTTATTCTAGATGAAAAGGTACCAGAACACTTCCAGTGTGTAAACAGCAAAATATAAGTTGCTGTAACTAATCAATAAATGACAGAAAGGAAAAAAAAAACCAAAAACAGTCAATTTGCTTTGAAACATGCAATGGTTTAAAATACTTTTTGGACTGAGAAGCTTGACTCTTGCTGACCAAGATAAAGCTACTTCTCTCTCTCTAATGAAATTGTACTGTGACAGACAAAGCAGAATATCTGAAGACAGACTTGTATGCAAGACGAGGAACTGCTGGAAGTTTCCTCAGAACAAACCTCTTACTCCAAATCCGTTTCAAGGCTTATATAACAGTCCAAATCTATCAAACTTTAGGGCATTTTAGTCCACCACAGAAACATCTGGTAGAAAACTCCAGGCTGAATCTCTAGTGTAGATAGAATGGTGTTCTTGAAAAAAAATCAGAATTAATACAGCTTCCTTAGCAGTGTTAATTTTGTACAAGGAAAGACTGTTGATTTGCTCCTAATGTTTCCCCAATGTAAAAGTGCTGCATTTTTAGTTACTGAAGACCAAAGGAGAACTTTCCTAGCTTACTATGCTAAATCAAAAAATAAAATAACTCTGCAAATAGTAATCATAATTAATAGTCACAGTAATGTTCACAACACATTTTTAGTACATTATGAATACAGTGAATATATGATCAGTTTTCAAAAGCAGAATATCTTTTTGGTGCTATCATCAAACAATGCACTGGAAATAAAACCAAATCGAAGTTGCCAAATGGTTCTGCAGCTTATTATAGCACAATAAAATGTTCAGTTCATTAATTCTTACTATAGCACATTCTAGCCTATTGACTTTACAGCCTGACACACTGAGCTGTAATGAGTTTACCATTGAACAGCTTTTCTCTAGAGATACCTAATTAGGTTTTCTAAAATATACTTAATATAGAACACCATCCATACACAGGTTGTAAGAAAAGCTATAAAATTCACCTAGCCCACTATCCTGTCACCACTTCTCAAAAGTAACTGTGCACTGTCTTCAACCAGTGAGGATGTCAGTGATTTATTCAGTGATAGAGTAATTTCTAGCTGATTCAGTTGTAAATCAAAGTGCTGGATTCTATTTTTCTGTCTGCAAATGAGAACCAAATGAACTTTCAAGATCTACCCAAAGCAACATCTCCATTCCAATAACCACTATTAGCTACTTCAGAGCCTAGTATAGTTTCTTCCTTGCACAGATTACTTTGTCCTGGGAATGTGAAAGTCACTTACTATTTTATTTCCTACTCAGAACCAGAAGATCTTCAAATAAGTCTTCGGTATCAGTTTAAACTATTATAAAATCAGTAATATTTTGCATCAACAACTATTTCACTGTTTTCTTCAATCTTTATTTAATAAGTCAATAAGTACAAACTCTAGAAAAGATCTGGCTTTGTTTCCTGCGCTTACGTCAGTATCAAATCAAATCTGCATACAAAAAAAGATTTGTCTTCAAACAATAAGAGCTGCTACACACAGAAAGCAAGCATTTTTTTCTACTAATTCATTTTATATGTAGTAACAGAAGGTGCACAAAATACTTTCATTGACATATCCAGTTAATCTAAGGAAAAGGTAAAATTCACTGTACCATTGATAGAAGACTGCATCCGTGATGACACGTTGCAACAACGGATCAGTTGTGACACAACAGTGTACAGCTTCCCCAGCTCAGCATACTGGTACTTAATTGGAGGGCCTGGACCTTCATCCAGGGCCACAAGCATGAAGGTTGCGGGAACATTTAGCTTCAGTAGTTGCGTCTTCTCTGCTACACCTACAGAGTCAAAAAATTTTTCTTATTTCTAGCACTGACAGAACATTTTTCAGAAAAATTACCACACAATTGATAACTTCTCAGTTGCTGGGTTTTGTTTCCATGCACTCTAAAAAAGAAAAATCAGTAAGAAGCACACGAAATTCTGTTCAGATGAGAAAAAAGTACACTGAATAGGAGTTACAAGTGACAACAATTTCTTAACAGTGCTTATTAGCACCTGAGTAACTAGCATTTGTATTTCTTTTGGGACAAAAAATAACGCTAGTTTTCAGAAGTGATCATTATGATGCCCAGGAGTGGATTAAGATCCACACAGTGTATTTTATGACTTTCCCATTATGCCCTAGATACATCAGTTACAAATTTAAGACATTTCCAACCCCGTCATACTATGCAGTAAATAAATATGACAAAAATCAGTTTAAGACAGAAAACCAAAAATGAAATTATCTGCAAAGCCGATCAATTACCCAACAAACCCAAACATCAGCTGGTTTCACTGCAAAGGTACCCTGCACATGCCTACCATTACATCTGGCATACGTCCCTTCTGATCTTGTATACCATCTCTCAATTTCATTAAAAGTCATGATTCCTCATACATTTGCAAAGTTTTTCTTCTTATTCTAAAACACAACTGGACCTTAACTACCACCTTGTAACAAGAGGAAGGAATCCCAATAGCACCCTATTACAGCTCTCCTACAGTACATTTTTAGTTATGTTAGACAGCTTCACAGTGTCATTCTTTATAGAACCAGCCTCTCGTGCTTTGACATGAATTACTTAATCTCTCAAAACAGGCAATCTTATTCACAGCACTTAAAGAGTGTTGCAGGAAGGATGTACTGTAGCTTTCGGCGAGTGCTCTCTACATCCATACAGATGCCATCAGTTAACCACAGTACACACAAGCACAATTGGCTGCCTCAAATTGCTTAATATTTCCATGTTTATCTTTGTGGAATTTCAAATGCACTGAATGACATGAAAAAATCAGAAAAAATAAGTCAAAGCAGAAGAATTGCATCTCTTTTCTACGATCACATTAAGTCCAGTCACTGTAGACCATCTGCCTGACAGAATGATTTATCAAAACAGCATACAGTACAGATGGAATTGATGCGATTACCTAGAATTATTTTACAGATACAAAATTTAATTCCTTTTATGAGCATAGACAGTTTTAAAGAACTTCCAGAACTCTCTACGTGTGTCATTCCTACGTGGAAATGCTAAAATGATTCAGTTTGGATTGATACACTTGTTTAACATTTCAGGCACAAAGGAATCCAGCAAAAACTCAGATTTCTAGCACATATGAGGTAATAACCAACAATGGCTGAGCTGTTCAAAATGTATTGTAAAATGTTCTCAAGGGAACAGGTCTTCTCACATCATACTACTTCACAAATGGATGAGAATATTTTATATGAGAATATGAGGGAGAGTCCAATAGAATATGAGGGAGAGTCCAATAGGCTACTGCTATGGAAGAGTGCTGCATCTTCTGTAAAACACGCTGTACAGAAAGATGCTTTGTTGCATAGGCTACAACAGGAGAGAGAGAAATGGCCCGACAGAAGATCCAAGTAATTGTGATAAGTAAGAACATACAGCAATACACATAATCCAGAATTTGATATGTGGGGTTTTTTTTTTGTTTTCACTTTTAAATCTGTATCTATTACCATTTTTGTAGTGTTGGATATAATCAAGACTCAGAGCAAAAATGGGCAATGCTTAGAGGCGATGGCCAGTATTTCACATCCATTGCTCCAAAACTGATAATCACCTCGTGCCAGTTGCATTACAGCACGTGTATGATGGATGAATCTTAAATATAGCATCTGCAAAAACAGATAAGCTCTACCAGCCTTGCATTCAAAGAAGCTAAACTTAATGAGATCACACACAATTTCTAATTTAATCTTTCATCAGAAAATTTAGGACACTAGTGTTTAGGAAAAGCTTGGGAGAACTTCACTTAAACCTTCCTATACTGCAAGAACACTCTCCTTTTCTTGCCCCTGTTTATCTTGGATGAACGACAAAATTTGATAAACTTAGAGTGGAATTTCCTGATTTTTGCATTCTTTTGCCTCATACGATTCCTCTGGTGAAAACATTCTGGCAAGCAATGATGCCTAAAGAACATACATACACAGAACTATTTTCTCAGTCTCCCAAAAAGGCTTTAAAGGGAAAACTGCTGTAGAGCTAGTGCTTCGTGTTTGTAGATAGGAAGTTCCTAGCTGAATGAAACTGAAATTAATACTGAAAGGGTACAGCTGAAGCACACAGACAAAACACGACCAGTTGCATTACCCTACTTTATGGAAAAATAATCTTTCTTTTCTGAACTTCAATCTTTCTGAACTTCTTCAGACCGAAAAAGTTAGACTCCCGCATACTTCCTGAATCTCATGACCTTCCTGCAAAAGAGGTCTACATGAAGAATAATTACTTGTCCCATATTTTCACACCCATAAGATCTCTGAAGGACAGTTTCATTGCCGTAAGTTTCTTGTGTTATCCCTCTGAAGATTGCAGGAAGACAGAAGCTTCAAAACCCAAACAGGATGAGCAAAGATTCTCTAGAAAGCATTTATGTGACTTAATCTCAACAATCTGTCTGAAACTGAAAAACCGGATCCCCATGCAATTACTCAGAAAACTAAAACATCAATAAAAAGCAGATTATACTGCATCATCTAGTGCACGTAACTGGCTTACCTAGATTGGCATACATGACAAACAGATTGAAATACTGCTGCAAATGGCGCCCATGTTCAGATACTTCCCTTCGAAGAAGATTCAGTACCGCTCTCAGTAAGTGATCACTTAAACTTAAGTTATCATAAGCCTATGAGAGAAAGTTACAGTATTAACAGCTGAACCTGTAAATTCTTTATTTTATACTTTCTATGATGACAGAAAACCTGAATCCACTACTATCTTAGTAGTACGCAGAGAAGCAGACTTGCAACACTGAATAGCACATGTCAGAGAAATTATGCGTATACAGAAGTTTTTAACTGAATTTTTTCTCCAGTAGCAGCTAGTTCTGAATATTCAGAAAAACTCATGGAGTTCTACAGTGAACTTTATGGATTGAAAGACTCCTGAAAAAATAAACATACTAAATAAAAACAGATTAACAAAACCACTGCTACAAATCTATGTACCCTCAATATATCTAGTTTTTTTTCCCCCCTTGCATTCAGCAGAGAAAACATTCTGAAAAAGTGGAACAATACAAATGAAAGTAGTGTCTTACCACAGATATCAACAACCTTAAAAATAAGTCCAAGCAAAGGCCCACAGCTTTATTTTTTCAGATTTCAATACAGTCAAAACAACATTACCTAATTACCTACTTTTATTCTGTAGTACCACACCCTCTAACTAAATTCAAAGTTCTCACTACTTAAGTCTTGACAGAGATTTAAAAATGAGGTGAAACTGAACCCCTCTGACAGCAACTCTCAAGCTATTCGGTCAAGTAACGCCAAGTAGTGCAAAACAGGTTTTTGTACAGGATTTACAGTTTTCCTGTAAACACTGATGCATCTACTGCAGAATTAAGCTTTATATTAAACGCTATTAATGAAGAAATAAGAACACATTTCTAAAGATTTTCATTAGAAAATTAAATACCTGACTGGAAGGTCCAGGAGAGGCAAAAGGTGAAGGACATGGCCCATCTTGCAATGAAAAATGTGCAATAAATACTATAAGTTTTGCAAATGCACCCCTCACTTCAGCACTAGGGCATTCCAAAAGGTACTCAGAAAAGCGGTTCGAAACATTAAAAAGGACATTGTGTGCAAACCAAAAGCGTACATTCTTGCTGTGACGGAGAAGAATGCATAACGCATCATACCTGAAACAGACAGTGATACAACTTAGAGACCACGGTGCTAATTAACTGACAAATAGAATAGAGTAGAATTTGAAAATAAACAGCAGCAATATTTCTATGTCCCTTGATCTCTTAAAATAACAGGGAAAACTTAGTTTTGTTGTTAGAGAAAAAAGTGAGGCATGTGTTTGCCATGTATTACAGAACTGCTTAACAGCTGTTGGTAAACTACTCATGAATGAGATTTTCTTCCTAGTTCTGCTAACAGTAACCCACGTTCCGCTCCCCAGAACAAACGAACAGTTTACAGACTTCTAAAATGCTGTGTTAAGACTGTGTGGTTTGTAATACTACACACAGATTTGAATTACAGGCCTCACAGCAATATATATAAGCATTCTGATAATAGAGTCAACAGTTTCAGAATTGGAAAGTAGCAGTTTCAGAAACAGAAAGCAAATATAATCTTCATAACTGGGTTGAAGAAAGCTTTGTTTAAAATTAACTGAACCATGAAGAAACAACTCTGAATTCACGTCAGAATATATGACCTACTACTAGTTTTACTCTAAAAATGTATCATCTATTGACAAAGGCAGACAAAAGGGTTAACGTTTAAAAACAGGGGAGGGGAGGTAGAAGACAGACCACTAACACTTCATCATCATATGTACACTGACTACGATCTTTCAAAAGACATTCAACTTCCAGAACTGTAGTTGTTAAAAGATAAGATACCAATCACTAGCTGGGCCACGGACTATTTTCTTTGTATGAAATCCTGTGGTGAAGAGAAATCTAGCAGCAAGCTGAATACTAATCATAGTTATTTCTTCTGCTTCTGGCAACAGATGATCTTGTCCTAAAGAAAAACCAAAATACTCACATGTAAACAAAGCACAGGTAATTTAGTTTTAATATTTTAACTGATTCCAGATTAGTACTGTCTGCTTTGTATTGTCTGCTTTTGCTAAAATTTTAAAAGGAAACAACAAAATTGCCTCACCTTCTATGCTGTTTCATTTGAAAACATAAGCTTTAAGATAGGCATGTATTAACCCTCCATCACATCTTACAGGTGCTTATAAATCATTCAGCTCCTCACCTGTGAGAATTATGTTCAGCAGAATCCCCCGTACACTTCGTATCTTAACATAACTTGGTACATAAACTAAACAGTAGTTGCTAAATACTCTGGCATGTTGAGTTGGTCATCAGTGATAACAAGAGATGTCTAACTACACAAATTCTTCACAACGCAATCAGAACCGTTCTCAAAAGAAATTAATCCATAATTACCACAATCTCATACTAACCTGGAGGAGGATTTAAGTAGACACTATTACAAGTAAGCAACTTCTTTATGAACTGGAAATATTCTAGGCTGTACTGCATACGATTATGCATGAACTGCACGTTCTGCTTCCGTACACTTCGTTCGATGGCTGACGGCATTTTAATCTGATGGGGTTTAGTGGTGATAGCAAGTTCCGAAATGTATTTTGTTAGTTCACTGTCTTTGTCTATTGTGTCCATACGCTCATAAAAAAGAATATAAGCATTCCACCACCTCTTCTGGCGTCTGTAAGACATACGCTTCATCATGTGATCGAATACTTCCCCCATGTATTCTCCACCAAAACACTGATTTTTCATTTCTTCATCATCATCCATTTTGCACTCCGTCACATCTCCGTCATCAAATTTATACCATCGATTTTTCTCACCATCTCCACCATTTCTCTGGATAATGTAAGAGTAATAATGTCCGCCACTGGCTTGGCCACTATGTACAAGCACACCAACAAGCCTGTATTTTGTGCTTCCTGAATGTTCATTTTCTGACTGTTCATTTTGTATTATTTGATTTTCAGGGTTTACATCATCTCCTTCCAATTTAGCTACACCCGCTACTGTGTAAGGCTCCATGTCCAGCTCTCTTGGAAATTCAAAATAGTCATTGAACTTGATTGCACATTCCCGTTCCCAGTCATAATCAAATCGCTTCAACTGGATCGCAAGAACTGGAGGCAACTTCTTAATCAACAAGCGTTTCACTGTATCAACCTAAAATAGAACAACGACATGAGCAGTTAGGAGCTCTTAAGTTCCTACTCACAGCACTCTTACCAACAGCCAAACTGAGTAATTGAACAATAGCTTTTTCCTAAACACAAACTAAGACTGAACTTGGTACAGCTGTATCAATACAGTGGTACACAAATTTAATACATAAGAAATCATTACCTTTTTGTTGCATTTCTCACAATGATATGCATTTGCACCTTCCAATAAATCTCCTTTGACGTACTGTTCCAAAGAATCAAGAAGGTTTTGGTGATTTCTTATATCTACATTCAGAGTTGTGAAGGATTCCTCACATTCGTACCTATGAATAAATACAAATGAACAGATACACGTTCCTACGTTTCTCTTACACGTTCAACTTACATTGATGAGGTTTTTTTTAATTGCAGTCTTCCTACACTTACATTACAGTATCTGCAACGCACAAACTGGTGTCTATCAGCAGTTAGACTAACATTAAGCAAATATTGTTCTATACCTTTATGCAACAGTTCAATACATTTTAGAAAAGCCTTTTAATTTCCCTAACAGAACAAAACTAACAGCTGTCTTCATAAAAATCACACTGTATATCTATGTCTAGATTTTTGATGTTGAGATAAAACCTTCAAAGGAACTCCTAGAAATGAACAAGAAACGCCTGAGAGACAAGTGGTTATGATATCTTGGACATATTTTTCAACAGATAAAGAAATAATGAAAAATTTGAAAGGTTGTATCTACTCCAACATAACCCTACAGGGCCCGATTATTCGATACACAATGAAACATACAAAAGCTTTTATAGCAGTGAATAAACTAGTATTTAGAAACACTTAAAACAGTGATATTCAATTTACCTGCTCACTCACAGTCTGTTAATTTTCCATACTCCAACAGTTAACTTATCAACAGTCCTCCCAACACTACCATAAGGCTAATATTTTTGTTAAGAAACAGTTACAGAAATCCAGCAGAGTTCAAAAAAAGAGAGGCAATACTTTTAAGACAGTGCATAGCATCATGAATAAATGGTAACTCAGGTTTCTTCACATCTTTATTTTCTATTTATTTTCTATTTATTAGCTATTACATATGAAATGAAATTCATGGTTTCACTTTATCATGTAGTATTTAATCTTATTTCTGATCATGAAACTTGAAGGACTTCTTAATTCATATGTAAACTCACAACAAAATTGGTTTCTATTGATTTTCTCTGGCTTTTATTTGCTGATTGAAGGATAAGGCTGAACGGTCAATTTACACAGAGAATTTGCAAAAGTAATATGGAGAGTGACCCTTCCTAAGAGTCGCGAAAGAACACCCATTCCTACAAGTATCCAATGCCAGGTTGGATGGGGCTGGGGCAGCCTGACACGGTGGTTGGTAACCCTGCCCACAGCAGGAGTTTTGGGCTGGGTGGGCTCTGAGGTCCCTTCCAACCTAAGCCATGCTGATTCTATGATTGGAAAGTATGATTGGAAAGATGTCAACAATAAGAAGATCAGCTGTCTGCAACACAAAATTTAACTCAACAATAAGGAATCCAACAGCAGAAAGAGCAAATCCATCAAGCTGTCTTGAATCCCGCATATAATTCTCATCATCTATCTCTCATGGTACAGAGAAGAGAAAAAAAAAGCATATTACAGTGCCTAGTTCTATTCCTTCCTTCAACATTTGTCACCGATTGCCATCACCAGCAAGACAAATAGCTAGAGATGTCTGATTTGGTATGGGTGGTTTTTTTGTTTGTTTGTTTCAATACCCCATATGGAACAGAATTTACAGTAGTCTGTATTCAAATTTCATTAAAAATACAATTCTTAAAATACAAGCTTTCTGCATCACTGCTTAACTATAGCTTACACACCGAGTACAAATGATGTTTTATTCACTGGAAACAAAAGTTTACTCCTGGGACAGCCCTAGCTGCATAATATGAAAGAAAGACAGAAAAGAGCAACATTTCACAGAATTTTTATATTGTATTTTGTCCCTAAGTGGTTTTCACTTTTAGTAAGAAAAATAAAACTGTATCTTTTCCTTTTCTGATCAATATACAATGCTTCATATGCAAACTAGTTAAACAGAAGAAATAACAAAAAAAAAAATAATTAAAAGATACTTCAAGACAATTACATGAATGCCGTAGAAAAACAAGGTAGCAAATTTTAAGAGCTTTACAAAACCTGACATTCCAGTCTTGACTTTCCACTCACTTTTATAAGATTGTCTGCTTTACAGCATCTTCATTATAATCTTTCCTATACAAACAGGTTATTTTTTCTTATGAGAACGTAGACTCAAACACTTACCTATGAGGGCATCCTTGACAAATCTTCTGATCAGCAAAGGATCCTCCTAAAACTTTACTTAGCATTGCTGGATGGCCCAAAGCTTTCAAAGCTTCATCTAAACTATCCACCAAGGAATTAAAGAATTCTAAAGCATCATGTTGTTCACGCAGATTTACAGGTTCACCCCAAAGTCTGAAAACAAAAGCATGTTCTTGTCAAATACTTTTTGTTCTATGCATCAGTAATCCCTTAATAAAGACTTACTGAAGTTATTAATCCCTTCTTACTGGGCAGAACTTCTGATTTGTGATGTAATATCTCAACTGCCACTCTGCTCTTGACACTTACTTATCAATAAATGGAAAAGTTAAGCGTGCCTTTCACGTGTAACTTCAAATTTAGTTCAGAGATTAATCACAATTAATTAATTAATTAATCAAAAATTGCTGGAATTCCAAATTACCATATTTCCTGTGAATTTGGCTTATTAACAGACTATTATAGAAGGGTGAAAAATTAGGACAACAGATAAAAAGCTACACAAGTTCTGCTAATTTGCAGTTCTTAATATCACTACTTCTACTACAATTGATTTTGTTTCATTTCAGTGTTCCAGCAAACAGACACCAATAATAAATTTTCTATTTACCTAAACTGTTTCCAAAACCCTCTTGGTACATAGTATTGTAGCCTGGAAGCTGCTAAATGACCAAAAATTACTTGGAGATGCCTCAGGACTCCAATATTGTACTCTTTTCTATCTTCTGTTTTACTCAGTGCTGGTTTGTCTTCATATTGATGTGGGTAGCCAAACACATCATCTCGTGGGTCAACATTGCTCTGAAAAGCAGAAGAGAATTTGTGCAACTAGATTTAGTCTTTAGTCATCTAATAAAAGGGTGTATCCATTACAAATGTATCCCTAGACGTTAACAATTTGGGGGCTTCATATTCCTATGTAAAGAAGTAATAATTCTTTGTGTACATTAATCAAGTTCTGCTGACTGAAGCAATGAGTGGCGCGCTCAGGCACATATACACGAGGACGAGTTCTGCCAGCTCTGCTACTTGTATCTTTTCATCAGTTTCTCCAGCAGGGAGCCTATTCATGTGAGAATATTATGCTATTGCCCCCCCTGTTAGCAATGGAAAGCAAAATGAATAGTCACGTAAATTTACTATAACCTGTGGATCAAAAAGAATTTTGATGATGATTGTAAACAAGCTCTACATAATCAAATTTACCTCATTGTCCTGCTTTTCATCCCCAGACATATCATCATCTACATCACTGCCTGTGCCCTCAATTGCAAGAATCCCATTCCTGATGGCTGGAATCATGTACAGCTGCTGAATGACAGAATTCATGTAACAAGTGGCACCAGCATTTTTTAATCCTACAAATCCCTTTGGTGGTCGAGGCCCAACAGGTGGTAGATATTCCCATTCTGTAAGCGCTTCACAAGCTAAGAACAAAAAATAGCAGAACGCAATTTGAGAAATTACTTTATCTAGATTTTCAGTTGTAGCATAGATGACAGCTGCATGAAGTTAGTATTAGTCTGTATCGTGCTGCATTCTAACAGAAATGCTTCATTAGAACATCTGATCATTAAAATTGACACATTTTTATAAATCATAATACTACCTTATAACCTTTAAGATTACATCACATTCCTCTATTTTGTAATTAAAACAGTGGCTAAAAAATATTGTTAATTTATGGTAAAAAAGTAACTTCCTATAAATACTAGCAAATTTCCTACTTGAAGCATTCCAGATCTGTAAGCATCAAAACTAGAATATATAACTAACTAATAAGACTTCCATAAATCTTTAGTATTTTTAACATTACAATATTTCACTCACACCTCACTTTCCTTTGCCAGGAAAACATTTTTTTAATAGTGCTATCTATAAACCTTGTGAAAGGTTTTTCCTCAGCTTTCTCCTTTACACTAACATCTCTTCAGAATACATTTACAATCACAGGTTTCCTACACTTAACCTACTGTCCTGTGGTTTTTAACATAAACAAATGACATAAAAGTACATGAACTTTCCTTGTCGTATATATAGCTCATATACATGTACTCTTTTCTTGTAGCATTCTACAGAGATCTAGCATCCTTGGCAAATATTTAAAGAGAGGGTAACGCCATAAAATCCTTTTTGTTGTGAGCAGACAAGGAAGAGACTATTTCACACAGAAAAAGTTAAAGTCAAAAGGATGAGGCATGGTAAAACCATACAGCCGCCCATTTCATTTGTTATTTGAGATGGAAGTGAACAGCAAAAGACTGAAAAACCTCACAGGGAGCTACTCAAATGACTCACTGATATCACCAACTGGGCAAGCAGCACTGCTTTTCCCACTGAGGAACAGTATTTCTAGTTGCTTATAGTTTTGCTAAACTGGCACTAAAAGTAAGCAAAAGAAGTCTGATGAGGTTCTGGGATTGCTCTGGCAAAGCCTGAAACAATAAGACAAACTAAAAAAAAAAAAAGGGACAGAATAATGTTCTTGGGAGCTAATAGGGACAGATTAGAGTATGGAGAATCTGCCTGCGTGACAGGATGGAACTTGGATGCAATCATGTAACACAGCCAGTTCGCTAACTGCATGAAGAACAAATAAAGGCTCTACTAACTTTCCTAACATATGAAGGACTAATTTTACATCAAAGCACACTTTACATTGAAACCACAGCGTAAAAAAAATGATAGCTCAGTAGATAACACAAATAAAACCTATACATAACATATATATATTAAAAAATAGGAAATAGTTAAAAAAAATTACATACTAGTGATTGCTGTACCTATGTAATACATCTCAGTCAAGGTGTCTACTATCTGTTTGAGATTTCGGACACATCCAACTGCTAGTGCAACTAGTAGCTCAAAGCCAGCATTAATAGTAGCTGGTGAACTACAGACTGGTATGGCCTGCTCAGCAGGCAATTCTCCATTTCTCATATATTGTAAATAAACGTTGGATGCTGGAAAGATGAAATCATCTATCAATTCCTGAAAAAGACAAAAGAAAATAGATCACTTGTTACCATAAAAATAAATGTGAATTTATTACAGAGTTATTACATAAATTAACATCTAAGAATTGGAGACATACTTAAAAATAGGGGCAAAAATTTAGACCAGTATCCTAATGAGCTTTTACACTTAGAAAAGAATAACTTCACTCTAAAGCAGTTCACTGCAAACTCCTTCCCCCAAGTCAAAAATAAATCTATATTGTTCTTGATCAGTAACTTCAATTTTGCTGAATCGGTATAATCTACAAAGCCCTTAATCAGATACTCCTGAAAAAACATCGCCTGCTGCATAATAAAACCAGATACCTAAAGAAACCATGTCTAATTAAAGAGATACTCAGATGTCTTGCATTTAGTCAAACCTGCCACGAACATTAACAGTTAAAAACGTGTAGGAAAGAAAACACGGTCTAATGAAAGACAGTAGTCCTATACTACTGTGTTCAAGAAGCATTTAGATGTTGTACTGAGGGGCACGGTCTGGGAAATATAGCTGACAGATGGATGGTTGGACTGGATAATCTTGAAGGCCTTTTCCAATCTTGGTGATTCTATGCAGGCCTATCCTGCATCTCGCTCAATATCCATGTGTGATATTTGCTGAGTCTTGGAAGAAGTTCACTGGCTCACAGCAATTCTACATACAGCAGTTCATGAAGAATGAGAATGCCAAGTACTCTTACGAATTAAATGTGTTTATTTTCCTTTCATCAATCAGTTGAATTGGGACCTTTGTGGCTACAAACCGCAAGAAAAAAACCTCTATTTATTAAAAATTGATTCATAAATGACTCTCAAAACTCCTAAATTCAAAAAAATTGAACTTACTTTAATGAGATTAGCACCTCCTTTTTCACAACCAATATGGTATTTCTTCTCAGGTGTCTGGAATGCTAACAACTCTTTTGTTACTCCAAGGTGACCCTCTAAGATGGTTTCTTCAACACCTGTTTCCCCTGTCCTTTTTACTTCATCCTACCACGGAAAAGAAAGTTAGGATACTCCATTAAATAACATACATCACATCTAGGAAGCTTTAAACTGTACTTCACAGTAAAGCACCAAAAATCTCACTATCAAAAATAAATAGTTTCTATAAACTTACCCTGATCCTTTTCAGCCAGTCAATTTCATTATTGAGAAGAACTTCAGCATTGGGCACATTAATATTACTGTTGTAAGCATAGTTAAGAAGGTGTCTTAAGAGAGTGAAGTAGTCTCCAGAATGCTTAGCTCTCTCTCTGGCAGTACTCTACGCAAACAAAAAGTGAATGATTTGTAATTCATACATGTTTCTCTCTGTTTCACAATACCCCTCTCCAACTCAAACTGAAATTGATTGTGCTGCTTACCTATAGGTCAAAAGGAATTTATACCTTAAATTTTGCTAACAGAATTTTTTTGCTAATAATTTTTGCTAACAGAATTTTGCATTCATCTGCAAATATTCTGTCTTAGTACTACTACAAAGATTCACATCGTACTGAAGCCTTCAGTCTGTCAACTTACCCCTAGAACTGTAAACAGCAGAGTAATGAAGAAAAGGAGAGGTCTCTGTCCCATGCAACACCTGGTAGCCATTAAAAAGAACTGCTCCTGTGCCATCTGACGAACAATTCTAAAAAAAATTTAATAGAAGACATTCAATACAATCTCCCTATCCAATCAGAACAACGAAATCTGTACTTGCCTGTCACCTTGCTTAATGTCATTTTCCTAAAACTGGACGTAGTGCAACAAACAGGAATATTTTAATTATTCACTGGCTACTGACTTAGTTTTCTTCAAGGTGTGAAATTTCAGACAGGCATTACTATTATGAAATCAGATCCACAAATAATGTATATTGAAGTACAAGAAACTTAACAGCAACTAACCCCTAACCCTGCACAATAACAGCATATACTGGACTTAAATGAAGCTAAGAACTTAACCTATCCAGTTAAATTGAACTAGGAAAGAGAGAAATGTAAAGGGAAAAAAAAAACAAAACATAAAACTATTCTAAGTTTTAAAAATTCTAAGTTTTAAAGTTGTCATAGTACCAACACTTGTTTAAACTGTTAGAAACTCTGGGTGGAGAGCAGAAAAAAAAAAAAAATCTCTGTTGCACTCTATGGAATGTCTCAACATGCAGGAAACTACTTTTTTCCAGTGTCTTTTTGGTGTGGCTGTAATTGTTTTCTGCTCAGGAGGTCACTGCAGAAAGCACACAGAAGAAGCCCGCTTTCTCCAGAGCTCTTCTACATGCAGTGAACTATGCTTCTAAGACATGCAAGAATGACCACGAAGTCAAAGCCCCTAACCCAGCACCCTGCCTCTGGCATACAGCTAAGAAAGAACACAAGAGGAGAGAAGCATGCAGTGATATTCCTCCAGAATGTCTTTTCAGATTCTAGCAATTTGTGGTTCAGCAAGACTACCAATAGCAGTATTTTATAGCCCCCACAGGACAAACTCACGAAAGAATCCCCTCAAACCATTTCCCAACTGATGGCTTACATTGCTTTAATATTATGCTCAAAAAGTTTTTACAGCTATGAAAGAGAAAGAAACACTGTTCCCCATTAATTCGCCCTTTGCTACTTCTGATTTTAAAGGTCTCTGTGGTATTCTCCTCCCACCATTTCTATCTTCTTCTCCAATAAAAAAAAGTGCCTCAAGCTATTCAGCTGCTCCTCAGATGGAAGCAATTTCAGAGCTTTGATCTTCATTGTCACCCCTCTCTGATCTTTGCAAGTTTTATGGCAATGCTCTGAGTTGTATATGGACTAAGGGATGGAGAAGGTCTATTTTATTTGTAGTGACTTTTAACATTCGTGGAATTGACTGCAGAGTTGCTGTTTTCGTAAAACTGCTCACAGATACGTCTTTTAAGACGTATACCTTCAATTGCCTATAATACGCCCCACGGACACTCCTCAGGTTCACACACTTAAGCAAAACCAAACAGGTAAATATGGCATATTCCTACAGTGAGAAATGCGACTGATGAAACACACTGTCTCATACTGTTATGCCTTTGAGGAGTACGCAGTATTCAAACACAAGTACGACATTTTTGTGAGGCGACAAGCTACTGCTTTACAGGAACATTCTTAAGGAACCCAAAGAGGGATTCAGCTTCCTTGGGAGACATCTAGTGCCACATTAGACAACATGAAAAAGATGTAGATCTGGCAGACATCACACAAATTTCAGGATGAACTGTCATTCACCTGGTGAAACAGCTGGAGACCAAATGCCTCCATTAAGACAGGCAACCTATATCCCACCTTATTGTTAGTTCTAGGATACATCTCTATTTAGTAAAAAGAAGTTAGCTTCTTCAATGGAATGTTAACTACCATAGCTTATTACGGGCAGTGAGAATCTACGGAAGGGTCTACATGAACGACCACCAGCATTTTACAGTCATCAGTGGAATACTTCTGGGTTTCTGGACCATTTAAGACTACTGTTCCACTACAATTTACTAAGCCAGTTTTGCACTTTTGGCTCACCAGTATAAAATCAGTTGATTAGGAGAGAAGAACTGCTCCAGTATTTAGTATTAAACATTTTGTATTCTATATTTCAAACAATATATAGTGAGGTTATACTATGATGAAACAGCAAAAGACCAATACAATCTCAACCTCTGAAACAATTATTAAGACTCAACAATCTATCGCAATGGTTCCAGGAAGACAGCATCTGAGATGTGAACTTGACCATCTCCCTACAGTACAGCAAAAACATTTTCTCACATGCATAATTTTGCTCATATTCTCCTGACAGAGGTTACGAGATGAGAGAATAATAGTCAAAAATGAGAGGCAAAGAATTCTGAAAGTCTGATATTTGCTGCACCACAAACATTGATTTGTTTGTATATCAGTTCAAAACAGAAACACTTCTTTAGTTCAACTACTTCACTGCCTTCATTTCCAAATTTGTTTCTGCTTCCACCAGTGTTTACGCTATTCATCATTCATTAATGAACAGTACTGTTACATTCTATGTGAGACCATTAGGTATACAGCAGAAGTTTTACAAACATATGAGAGAAAAGAAATGAAGTACAACTTCTTGCATTAATAGTATGAATCATTTTTCCACACAACAAACTCAGCTCATTTCCCATTCTGGTGGAAAAACAAAGCGGAAAGAAGGAGCTGAGCACCAGTCCACTTGGAAAAGGGGAGCCCTTAGAGAACTTCACCTTCTGTGACAACAAAAAACAAACAACAAGAACACCACATAAGCAAAAGCTATTCCTTAATGCTACTATGTTCTTAAAGGGCGAAAAGCCAATATACTTGCAAAATTAAGCCACTGCTGTTCAGACTGGCTCGCATCCCAACAAAACATGTGCAAAGAGAAGTCCCAGCTTGAGGAACAATCTAGTTTATTCCAGTATTTTAGGAAGGAAAGTACAATGAACTATTCACTAAGCATAACAATATGAAATATTTGGGATTCAAATTTCAGACAAAGTTCAAATCAGCAAGAATATTAACCATTGGAAGAGATAGGAAAGACTGTCATGGTTTTGCAAATCTGTAAATCAAGACTAAGTTCTACCAGAAAGACACTCTACCTCAGTCATGCACTACATTAAATGGAGTCTGCTCAAAAAGACTAAACTGCTTCACGTCTATAGACTTAGAGGGCCCCCATCTGAACTAATAGTTCACTCGCTTAAGGAAACAGAAGCGTAACAGAAACATCACTGCAAAAAACATCCACCGTTTTCAAAGACTGAGTGGTAACAAGCCATCTTTGGTGTAGGTTTGTCACTGGCACTATTTCATTTGTAAAAACAAAACATTACTATTTTGTTAGTAGCTATTTTAATACTTCATGTTGTGCTGTAAAGCAACTAAAGTTATTTATCTAACTTAAGCAATAATGACAAGCTTCAGTGAAGCTACTCAATGTAACATTCTGTATAATAGGTTGTAAATTAATAGTAAAGCTTATGGATCTTCACTGTAACAACCCATAGTTTCACCAATAAGTACAAGAATTTAATTGTAGTTAACACGCTAAAAGTCACAAGACATGTAACATGTCCCCCAGTGCAGAGGGTTCAACCAAGGTGCAGTCACTGTGCCACATAACTCCAGTGCGACAGTTTCACACAAATGTCTGCAAAACATGACGAGTCACAAGTGTCTCCACTCTCACGCAAGAAAACCAAAGGACTAAATCTTCTGCCCCTCTTCTCCAAGGACTGTATTTTGCCTTCACTTATCACAAAGGAAGTATTTATTTGAAAGTTCTACTGCATCCAATTCACTTAAACTTCTAATGCAGTTTTCAGAAACTGTGGGAACAATATGTAGTATCTTGTTCTACATAAACTAAGAATTCTAAGCTACCTTTTATTAGTCAGTCATTTGCCCTGACAATATCCTCCTTAAGAGCACACAGATGAGACTAATGAGGGGATCAGCAATGATCATCAAGCCCAACTACCTGACCACTTCAAGGCTAGCCAACAGTTAAAGCATACTAATGAAGGCATCGATCAAATGGCTCTTGAACACCGACACCTCGAGGAAGCCTGTTCCTGAGTTTAACCACACAGTAAAGAAAGTGTTCCTAATGTCCAGTACACTCCTTGACACAGCTTTGCGCCACTCCCATGCAAACAGTCATCAATGACCAGGGCACAGAGAACAGAACCTTCCTTTCTGTTTTCCCTCTCTCCCAGACTTCTCCAAACTGCATAACCCAAGGGTCCTCACAGTCTCCTCACAGGACACAACTTCCAGCTTAACAGCTTTGTTATGTTTCTCTAGACATTATCACCTTATGAAAGGTATCCAAATTACATATTTATACATGGCTAAACAGTAAATCAGTATGATTGCTGAGAAATTATTACAATAAGTCACTTATGTGAGGATACATATACATGCTGTACAGGAAAATAATACACACAATTTAAAAAACAACAACAAAACTTACTTGCTGTGACAGTGCAATAGCAAATCAATGATAAATGTCTGCCATGCTTTTTCTTTACTTAGCGCATCCAGTGCTGTTGGAATCAAAGCAAAACATAGCGTCATCACCTCCAATGCTTCACAGCAAACTTGTTCATCTTCCACATCTGGTTCATTTCCTGCATTTGTCTGTGAAAATAAACAAAAAGAGCACAAAGTAGGTATGGAAAATAAATAAAAATAGAGAGAAACTTAAGCAGCTTCCAGGTATATATTCTAAATACAAACTCAATGAATTTGTTGACTAAAGTGATTATTAACACCACATATTATATGCATCCCACTCAGATGCTATTCAAAGCACCGTGTCAAATGCCTTGAACTTAAAGCACATCTATTTTCAAAAAAGGATCCAAATCACAAACATAAGTTGCCCAAAGTTAAATAGAAAGTCTGTAGGTAAAAGTTCCATCAGTTAGTAGCATCCTTGGCTGTAGGTTAGCAACATGAACCATGGGAAGTAGGGATTGAAAACAGATGATCTTTAAGGTCCCTTCCAACCACAGCCATTCTATGATTCTATGAATTAAATACGTATTTGTTTTATACAAGACTAAACAGGCAGCAAGAAGGACAACAATACAGAAGAGATACCTAAAAACACTGATTTTAGTTGTGTAAAGACAAAATAGTTAAGGTCACAACTACTGTAGTGGGAGGATGTGGAAATTCTGAGCTGTCTCAAGATAAGAAAGTAACAATAGAAAACTTTTAACAAGTTCAGGACTGTGTCTGCTTGGCACAGAAACCTCAGTTAGAAAAATAACTATTTCTGCAAGCGGGCAGGGATTTAGAAGAAATGTAAGGTGCATTTCATATTAAAAGCACTTCCCTACACTCCATCAACAGGAACTGTCTGATCTGTATAAACACCATACTTCCAGAACTTCAAAAGATTAAGGACCTTCTCTGAGGTAATAACAAAATGCTTGATACTACAAAAAGCAGTGTATATTCTTCTAAATCCACTAATAAGAGGACAGCCATACCATATTTTCTGAGGCAGTAGGCAGAAGAACTTCTGTAAAATTATGCCCTCAAAATAATTTACCCTGGCTTTTTAGTTTAATTGAATTCATCAGTGTAGTTCAGAATATCCTTGCAGTGCTCACAAACATTCTTTCAGAAGTCACGGTTGACATGACTATTCTGAATAGCTGCTTCATACTAATTCCACAAAATTGAGCCCACTTTTTTTTTTTCCCTGAGCTAACATTTAATGTTAACTCTCTGCCCCACTGACTGTGCAAAATGTTCTTACAATTTAAGAGTAAATAAATAAAATCAAGTTTAGTGGTCAACTTAAAAAACAGAATTTTTCTTAACTCATTTTTTCCTCTCAGCATAAGTCATCATTTTTGAGTCACTTGTATGGTCATTTTTCATAAAAACTACCATAGGAGTTATTTCCCCTACCCTAAGACTAAATGCAATATCTTAGATAAAGAAGGCATCTTTTCTTGCATCACACAAATCTGTTTCTGTGATAACTTTTTCCTCCCAATGTTATTTAATTGTATTGTATTTTCACTTCCTATTACTTCTTTTAACCAGTTTTTTGCCTTGGACTTTTATTTCCTTTGTCCTCAGCATAAACCAAATGCAGCTGTTTTTTACCACAAATGTCCATGTAAGAACAACAATTATAAAAACAAGCACAGAAAACACAAAAAGAAACCTCTGAAGAATGACAGGTAACTATGTTACTATGAAATATTTAAAAGCTTTTCCTGAGATCTACACACAGTTCAAATTTCATATATTTTAAGACTACAATCACTTGAAAATAATTTCACAGAATTCAACTGTAAAATTCTCACCCAGAAAAATGTCAGAAACAAAGCAAGATGCTGAAATCAAATGAAAAAAATACTGTTTGTCTAATGCTTCTGTACTTCATCCTAAAATCACAAATGCAGTAAATAAGACACATCTGATGGAAGAAAAATTCTTTATTTCTGTTGTTTATAACATATAAATACCGTGACAACATTAGTGAATGAGGGAGGAGCAGACATGGCTTAACAGAGTACTTTTAAGCTGCAATAAAAGACAAAAGCCTCCTGTATTACCCTTGTGCAATCTGATCACTGATTCAAATAGGAAATAAACATTGCCATGGTTAAGCCCACAGCATACTGCATGCTCTCAACTGTACCAAAAGAGGTTGCATTAGTCACCACGTTGAGAAAATTAGAAACGTGCACATAATTTCATTTAGCTCTGCTTAAGTATATCTTCTCTTCTACTACTACTCTCAATACATACAAATATAAATACACACATCTTTGCGTGCATTTAAATGCAACTTATCACCTCAAAAACGAAAGGAGTGAGGGAAAGGAAACAACCTGCTTCATGAAGTCATTCTAACAGCCATAGGAGAAGATGGTATTGTATCCCCTACATAAGCTAAATGGAAAGGTGTTACATTTTGCTCAAGTAAATACTCTTAACAGATCATTTAAAATAACAGCTAATTTATCCAGATTAAAACCTACCTAGATATTGCTTTACTTTCTACTTTAAGGAAAGTATTAATAAGCAATAAATTTAATATTTTAAGTCAAGTTTAGAGACCAGTAATAAAAAAACAAATTACAGTCAAATAATAGCTTACCATTTCACAGGACAGTAAACATCTGTTAAACAGTGTGGTATCACTGTGAAATGTACCTTGTTCCAAACTGTTTGTGTAAATTTGTGAAACCATGAAAACAGTTTACCTACTGCATAATGACATAACAATACAGAAAAAAACAAAACCAAAACCAATCCAACATGATTTTCACTTACACAGTTTCACCAGTGCTTGAGCAACATTTTTAGAAAAACTAGCCCTTGTTTCTTGTTGCAGACTGCGTATGTTTTAAATCAACTTCTGTAAAACAGACCTCGAAATTTGAAGACTAGGAAAAACAAAACACTGCAAGAAGCACTTATTTCTTATTTAGGTGTGGAACCTAAGTGCTGGAAACAAATTATAGCAGCTTACAGAACAGAAGCTTTTTTTTTCTTTTTTTTAATTGACATCAGAGTCAAGCTAAAAAGCAACAGTTACAGAGAAAAGGAATTTAGAATAGGAAATTAAAGAGTTGCAGGACACCTGACACATAATACTAGACTCTAAAATACATAATCAAGACAACTACCTAAATCCTCATAATACCCTTAAGCTTAAAATGCCTGACCCTTACAGAGTCACAGAATTGTAGGGGTTGGAAGGGGCTTCCAGAGATCATGGAGTCCAACCCCCTGCCAAAGCAGCTCCCTAGCCCAGGTTGCACAGGTAGGCGTCCAGGCGGGTCTGGAACATTTCCAGAGAAGGAGATTCCACCACCTCTCTGTGCAGCCTGTGCCAGTGCTCCGTCACTGCACCGTGAATAAGTTCCCACACACATTTGTGTGAAACCTCCTATGCATCAGTTAGCAGCCATTTCCCCTCATCCTATCGCCATACACTCCTGAGAAGAGTCCAGCCTCGTCCCTTTGCCTCCTGCTCCTTAGATATTTATAGACACGGATCAGATCCCCTCCGAGTCTTCTTTGCTTGAGGCTGAACAGACCCAGGTCTCTCAGCCTCTCCTCATAAGGGAGGTGTTCCATGCCCTTTACCATATTTGTAGCCCTCCGCTGGACTCTTTCCAGGAGATCCCCGCTTTTTTGTGCCAGGGAGCCCAGAACTGGACACAGTACTCCAGGTGAGACCTCACCAGGGCAGAGTAGAGGGGGAGGATCACCTCCCTCGACCTGCTGACCATGCTCTTTTTAATGCATCCCAGGATCCCATTGGGCTTCTTGGCCACCAAGGCACACTGCTGGCTCAGGGCCAACCTGTCATCCACTATGACACCCAGGTCCCTCTCCTCAGAGCTCCTTTTCAGCAGGTCATCCCCCAACCTGTACTGGTGCATGCAGTTATTCCTCCCTAGGAACCTTCTCCCTTCCTAAAAGAGGAACAGTGATAAAGAAATTCTTACCTTTTCGTAGATTTTACTGATTTCCTCATTAGAGCTGAACACAAGTTGAACTGACCCACAACCAGACGCCCAGACAATTTTTTGCACTGCCCTAATAACGCAGATATCAGGTATGTATTTTGAAGCCTGGTGGGGCAGTAAGGGAATGAGGAAGAGAGAAAAAATAAGCATATATTTTAAACGTATCACAATCATTAATCCTAATGCTACAACAAAGTTTAAATTTTGAGAACGAGCCATTGACTACTTCAAGGATGATTGAAACAAATGTTTCACCATTCGCTTGTACTTTAATGCTAAAAATTTCTTGAGTTTTGAAAAGCAAAGCCAGGCATGCACCTGGAATGCATACATCATATAAAGTAACATAAGGAGTTTAAGTTCTGTGACAGCTCTTTCCCACCTCAGTATTACTCACTATGCTAGCTAATAGCTAGACAAACTAAAGATTACCAAGTATCTGATTAATACATAAAGGGATTCTCCTGTTTTCTAGTTACATGGGGTTTTAAAAATGAGTAAGAATGTAGAAGACATATCTTACGGATACAGAATCACTATTCAGTCTTCTGGGCATAGTTTGAGTTAACATATAGCAGTTTCTACTGCATCACGATTAACGTGCATCAAACAACACAAATTTGGCTTAAGTACTACTGTCATTACATATAGTTTACATCAACTTGTGTATATTCAAATTCAAATGTCAAAATATTTAGCAGTCTTTAAAAACAGACAGTTCTCAGTTTCAAATGTTACCTTTCTAATGCTCTGATTTTATAATAAAATGAGACTCTAAAAACTTCACCAGTAAGTCAATCTCTATCAAGAGACTTGAACATTCATTCTTGCTATTAAACATTAACAGCTGCTAGAAGATAAGCATTCCACCTTTGTCACAAGCCATGCAATCTTATAGCAGCAGTATTACAAGGAAAAACTCAGAAAAAAACGTTTTCTGATTTAAACTTTTAGCAGCTTTAAAATCATAAGCCATAACTTCTTTCTTTAAATGTGGAAAATTTTTCTATGTGCTGCCCAGCTAGATAAGGAACAATGCCAGATTTTTTTTTTATTTTTAATTGTGAGGTCAAGAGGGAAGTCTTTGACCACGAGAACAGAACCTATATGAAATCTAGATCTATATCAGTTTTAATAATTTCTGAACATTAGCGACCATAACTGTGACAAATAGTGTGTACTCACTTGCAAAAGACATTCATATTTTGTTTGCCCTGATGTACCTCATCCATACTTCATCTCAAAAGAGACTACTTCTGTGGAACTAAATAGGAGTTCAACTGCCTGAATTTTACACATAAAATCACCTATGGACGTAAAACCACCACTAATGGAAGACAGATGGCTCAGGCAGGTACATCATGCCTTCTTTAGACAGTATTCTTTCTTCACAAAAGAGCTGCTGTATGCTTTTCAGCATAAAGATGGCAATTTAAGATTACTTTTATTTAGGTGTCTCAGAAGCATTCTGAAGATAGCTTTGCAGAGATTCTATACAATACTGAAAAAACAATATTCACTGTTTCCATGCTGGAAATAGAAGCTTCTCAATTCACCTTGAAAGAAGCTAGAACAGGTCTTATTTTAGCTTCTACTTAATTCAGCAAAATTTACTGACGTATTCACTAACATGACTCAATTCCAAATCCAAATGGGATTGTCCATACCATAGAGTATCACAGAGATACTGTTTTTGAAAAACATTGTTTAACCTTACTCAGCTCCACAAAGAAATTTCTCTTGCATCACTGAAGGATTTTCAATATTTAAAGATACACCAGTAGGGATTTCAGTCTTCCAGCACTTAAATTTATATTTAAAATTTCTTCCTGTTTTTTGTGTTTCTCTTCAAGAGAAGCAAATTACTTAGAAATCAAAGTGTAAAACAAGATATCACAAAAATGCTTTTGGAAACATAAAACCTGTAACATAACTTATCTGAAACCACTGCAGTGTGTTTCTGAAGTTCTGATGCAACAACATCCACAATCTATCAAAAAGCTTGGGCACAACCTATCTCAACTTAAGTCTCTTCATGCCATTAGACTAGATTTCATAATTTCGTATGGAACCAGCTCATGAAGTACTTTTAAATAGTTAACAGCTTCCTAACCACGTGAACAGTATTGGTAAGTTTTTACAACACAGTAGGAAGAAAAAAATTATTGAAAAGTGTAAAATAATATAATAATAAATACAATAATAATTAATAAAAATAAATACAACCATTAAAAAGAACTGACGGGTGAGGGAAAGGGGGCAAAGGAAATATACACAAAGGAATTCACTAACCTCATCAGATATTTGCTGTGCAAGACGTATTGCTACATTTCTTAGCATGCATTCTGAAGTTGGATTAGGAATGTTTTGTAGGGCATTTTGTAGCACCACTGCCTGGTCGTGTGTTGCCTGGTTTATCTGTAAGAAAGGATTTATTTCTTACATAGGAAAAAAAAAAGAAAGTGAAGTGATACGAAAACAAACTTACTTAAAGTAACTTACTAATAGTAGGTAAGATCATGAAAAACTACTTACAGAAACTATAAAACAAGAAAAAAGAAACATTTTTGAATATATACCATCACATAGCAAGACTTACTGCATGTATGCTACAGTGTATAATCACCAAGTTAAGAACACTTAACTGTTTACATCTTGAGGTTTGCTAAAAAATGGGTCTCCCTCAGATCAGCTAACAGCATCTGGAGAGAACACAGCTGCAGCGTTCACACATTTACATTTTAAGCATTTGAGTTAAAAGAGAATTCTCTGCAACACTCTCTGAATTTGCTGTCCTGTTTTTTACCATATGTTCATAGGAGAAACAGCAAAAGGAAAAGCTTATATTCCTTCTGTATTGGTTCAAGTGTGAAGCTTGGTCTGACTCCGCAGTCTTGCCCATTCAAATCTGAAATGATTCCTTTTCTATACAGATTTGTTTGAAATTAACTGTATGCTGTGGATAGAAGTTAAAATTTCCCATAAAAAGGGTTTATCCAATTTTAAGTACAACTCTCAGTACAAATCTCTCTCAGATGCTGCTCAGAAGACACACTATGAAGCTGTTCTGTAAGGCCTGGCATTGGTCATATCCCTTTGCTGTGTCAGCTTCATTAAAACCACTTAACTCAGGGAACAAAACTACAGAACGGCTGCTGAAGACAGTAACAGAGTTGATGGAGTTAATCAGCTGTCAAAAGCAGGCCATAAAAGTATCACACATAACATGGAGCAAATAACAGATACCAGAATACTAGATTTAACTATGTTACTGATTCAACAGCTTTCAACAGAAGCAAGAAATACTGCAAAACTGCCTTTAACAGGCCCTAGTGATAGAAGCCGACTTGTAACAGGAAGACTGCAGACAGAATCTTAAGTTTCCCCACTCTCTCAAGTATTGCTGGAAAGCCAAAGCAGAAAGTTAAGCTATGCTACTTATGATTTAGATATGACAAGTGATAAATATCCACAAATACTACTTCCATTGCAAGGAGTAAGCTCACTGGTTCTGCAGCAGTTAAGGAATATCATGACCCAAGTCCTTCAAAGAGGACAATGATGACAGCTGCAAGAACTGTTTGGTTTTTTTTTCCCCAACAAATCAGGTAATAGCAAAGTTAGATGACTGTAACACTATACAGTGAATGTCAGCAGTCACAGACAAACGTTTCAAACACATAAGTGGTCAGCTTAAATGACAAACATACTTTTGTCTCTTTTTTTGAAATTTGTGAGACAACATTATCTGAAAGTACCAGAAGTTCTTTGAACATACATCATTCAAAGAGATTGTAAATGGAGTGTAGATGTATGTTGCTGCAGACAATATAAAGAAATAACATATGGCTATTTTCATCAAGGAAGATTTATATTACCGGTGAAACTGTACTTGTGCCTTCCACAACTGGTTGACAAGCTTCTGCCACAGCTCGAACGTGGCCATATCCAATTGCTGTTAGCAATAACTTGGCTATTTTTAGGGCATTAAGGTAGGCACCCCTTCGAGTTTCCATATCTGCATTTGGCAGGAAGTTATTTCGAGTCAGCATGCTCAATACAAGAGGTAAACCACCACTTTTTAAGAAGTTGTACTGGAAGTCACTGGCATCTTCTCCCAGAGGTGCACTGGCAGGCATTAACAAGGCATAAACTACCTGTAGAATAAGACAGAGTTAATTACCAGCGGTGTGCTTGCTTGAATGTAAGTGGTTAAACACTGACAATGCAGGAATACACTTTAAGCAATGCTCTGATCACACTGACTGTAAATCAGTTTACTCTAGGCTTTCACAATGTTACAGAAGATGGTAAAAAAAAAAAAAAAGACTGGAAGACTTTCATTTGAAAAGAAAAAGCAAAGTATCACAAACCTCTGTTAGATATAGCACTTGTGAGGCAGAGGGACCAAAAAATAGAGAGTCAAGGGATGGACTAAGGCTGCTTTCCCCAAGTTTTGCATGATCTAAACAAATAGCTCTTAGTTTCTCAACCGTAGTGTTATCTGCAATACAAAGACAACAGACAAACATTTTATAACATAGCTACTTTAGAACAAGTCAGCACTGTTCACAATTAATAATATGAAAAAAATTCAATGTCAGAAAAGTTGCAAAAATTGTGAATGACAGACAAGATCAGACGACGAATGTTCTGCCATGTTTATTTCTGTCAGTAAAAAAAACTGATCATGCTAAATTAGCACCACAAAACCACTCCATACAATGCTTCTCTCCCTTTACACCACACTGTGGTAACAAATCCCATTACTGACTGCAAACTGTGTACATTTTTATGACAGACAAGAAATAACTACTTTGGGACGTATAACTACAACCCCACTTAGCATTAAAGTATTGAATTAAAAAAAAATTAGCAGGAAATAAAAATTAAGGCTGCAATATTTCCTATTTAACAGGCGAGAAATGTGGTCTTTAAATTAAAACAGGAGGAAATTTAGTTTTACCTGGTGGCATTAGCTTCATAAGAACACGTGCTCCATCTCTAAGAGGTGGCATATTTAGGCTACTGCCCAAGTCTGCAACTTGCCAAAGAAAAGAAATGTATCGAGGATGCAGTGACATGATCTTAAAACAAGCAAATAAATAAATTAAAAAACAAATAAAAACACAACACAAAAATCATTAGTTAAAATACAAAGCATAGAGGAAAAATAAACATTTTAAACCATCATTTCAGAGTATGCTTACCACTCCAGGCAAACAGCTTTCCACTTCTGGGTTTGGACCATCACTGTAGTGATTGCCATGGTTGCCCGGAGAACCAGTTGAAGAGTCAGAAGAGCTATCAGGACTTGAGGGCATGTTAGAATTTATCTGTGTAAGCTTAGCTGTAATTAGCTGCAAAACATAATCACAGTTTTAATGCTATGCAAAAAAAAAAATGTTAATGGCACATTATATTTAAGAAGGAACAGAACTTTTTCATAAGAATAAAAAAATACCATGGATGGAATCTCTAATATTTAGAAAAGACATGCAATATCTTAACTTACAGAAGTATCAACTTGCACCACTTACCGTTTTATCTTTGAGATTCAATTGCCCAATTAATTTTCTATCATCTGCAGGATCCACCAGCTCACCACCAATGAACAGCTCGACTTTTGTGTGCGCACTGTTGGCTTTAATACGATTGAGAATACAACGCCGCACTTGGCCAATTGTGTCATTCGTATGAGACCAAATATCCAAATCTTCTACCTGTCGGCCTTGGTTCGGAAAACGAACTACCAGTGTGATATGTTTTCCACGGAAAGCTCTAGAAATAAACCAGATAAAAGTTCTTTTGACCTCATAAAGTTAGTTAATTTTTTAATTTTAAATTTTTAATTGCAAACGAATCCCACACCACAACAATGGGCAAAATTTTCTCATAGAGCTTCTTGCTAGTAAAAGCTATCAAAAAATTAGTCTAATCACATATGCAGCCCATATAAACAAGAAGCATCTGTAATAAATAACAGAACACAGTTCTTGACTAATCAAAGTATACCACAGAAATGCTGTAGGAGAAATAAAATTACTGTCGCAGTAGGAAGAAACGGGATCTCTTCATTTTCTTGACAAGCAATGTATTCAAAATAAGGGTGACAACAAACTCCCACCATTACTAAAATTACATTAACCACATCATAAATCTGAGACAATCTTAGTATATTCCTTATGTCTTCTTCAGAATTTCTTCCACATGCAGCATATACTAACATTGGAACAATGAAATAGTCTTCTTTATATGTAATAGTCTTCTGCTTTCCTCTCCAGTGAAATGAATTGTTTGTGAAAACATCTACACAACGTCTGACTAAATCACTTTGCTCTTCTTTGTATAAAAGACAGAGTTAGGGAAGGAACAGACAGGATTTCAGTTTCTACTCGAGGACTTACTTTACAAGCTGAAGAGTGAAAACATACAGAAAATTTATATACTTTACAAGTGACATTCTATACTTTCCCTTTTAATGGGAAACAGAGTAATTCATTTAGCGTCTCCAAATTCAACATCTTTAAACAACTGTGGAAGAGTAAGATACATGTTCGCAACATATATTTTGTATGACAAGAATATGAAAAACGAGGGATCACCCATGCTAACTTAAAGAAAGGTATTGCTTTTGTGTTAACTATGTGAAAAATAAATACATTGTAAACAACTGAGCCACAAGGTATACCGTGCTAGTTATATAACAAAACACCAGAAACAATGTTATTCTCAGGTCTCTTGTCCCCTTAATGTACAGCAGAATGCCTATATTTGTATGACCCTTCAAATATTTTCTTTCCAAACTCCAGATCAGACTTTAGTACAAAGATAACAGAATTTTGGAATTCTGTAAATACACTCTGTGAACAGAAACACTTTAGAACATAATGTCACAAAGATGTTCATAATATTTTATTTAAGAGAAATCAAATTACAATAGTGCATTTTCACACATACCTTGACATAGGTAGAATAGTTCTTTCTTCATGGTAGTCACTGTCACATTCGTTTATGTACTCTCTTAAAACAGTCAACACTCTCACCATTCGTATTGCTTCTTGTCTTGCACAGTTAATACTATCTTTATCTCCATCCAACACACACAGTGTATCATAGGAGGCTTTGAGACGATCAAAACACGACTGGATGAAGTCTTCATGAATCACTACCTAATTACATAAAAATAGTCATAATTACAAGAAATGCTAAAAAGCTACCCTTCACCTGGATAATCACATCACAGAAGTAAAAGAACAGATAAGTAACTCTATAAACTTGTTTTATTCTGTTAGAATAAGCTTCCATTGATAATGACCTCTAACTTCATGTGCACTTCAAAAAATGTGCACAAGTCACTGGTGCTCCTTACCATAGAGTACAAAACTGCAAGTCTGAGCAGAAAACACTAAACTGGACTGTTTTTCAAAGTTCTTTAGACTTTGGTAAGTGATACTGAGCTGGCAATGTAGGATGGGCTTTACACTAATGAAGACTGAACACCGAACATTTACGCATCAATGGAACATTTATTTGTGATTTAAAAAGTAATAATCTCATTCCCAGTAACTTCTTTCCCTGTATAAACTTCTGAACTCGAAGCTAGATTCAGTATAGTGGCAGCTATACCACATCATCTCCTTCTTCTTGCTTCCTAACACAACCTCACCTTGCATCTGCCCTTGACTGACACACAACCTGTAGTATCAATGTAGAAGGCACACTGAAGAACAGTACTTGCATGGACATTAGGTAAACCCATCTACTTGCAGATGGACACATCTATGCATGCTTACCAAGTTTTCAGCCACTACAGCAAGATACAGCTTGCACGGCTGTAAGCACACCACCTACAGCAGCTGTGTCCTGTCTATGAGACTGGCAGCACTGATGACTATTTAAGAAGTTTTTTTGTGGACAAATAATCAGAATTTAAAGAAATACAACTGGAGACTGTCTGGAGAATATTTCCCCACAAATCTGTGAAATCCCCAACATTTTACTTCCCCTGACCTTTCAGAAACACATTCTCTCTTCTCTCTCTCATCACTGAAATGTATCTCCTAGTAAATATTAATAGAGGGAGATATTTATCTGATTTACTAGAGTTCAGCTTGACAATTATATGGGACACAGTGATCCTTTGAAAGGGACAAGACAACAGTATTAGTAGCTTGTCACAACACTCTACATATCTAGCTAACAAACGTGTTGGTGCTCTTAATTCTGTATCTGACCAAAATCTGACAGCTGGACTCTTGAATATACTTTTTAAAAAGTATATGGAACTATTCCCTGATCTCAAACTTTCAAGTATAGAAGTAATACTGCACTGTTTCTTACTATTTTTTTCTCTATCATATTATAATGCATTTCACAATCTTACCTGATTAACTTGTAACCTCGGACCAAGGTTAGTATAGATCTCTTTAAGAAGATCAATTGCTCTATTTGCGATGTCATCATTTCCCTGAATCACAACCTAGCAGAGCGAAACAAAGAAACATTAGAACATGCTACAACTTTCTGGTATAAAATTTAAAAGCAAAATGACTATATACTAGCATCTTGACGCAAGTGTAGTCTAACTTGTAATACATACGTATGGCTAAAATTCTTAGTTATATACAACCAATGCAAATAATGAGTTAATTGTTTAAGAGTCAAAATTAAGAAGGAATCAGTACTTTAAGGGAGTTCAAAACAAAAGCTGGTATTTCTATGAACAGAGTGAAAGTAGACTTCATATATTCACATACTTTCATTTTCACTTGTTCCAGAGAATAAAACAAGTTGTTAAAAGAATAGCATTCAAGTCTGCCTTCAAGAAACATACAATCGACTCCATTTAAATGAGCTAGATTTGCAAGTTCCATTAGTATTTCTTTAGGATACCTGGGCATTTAAACTACAATATTAACAACAGCATTATAAAACAGAAGTTTCAGAGATGCTTAAGCAAACCACATTAAAGAGTTAAAAAGCAGATTTTTAAAGTATCTGAGATGACTGGGGTTAGGTGGTTGGGATGTAAGGACTTTTTTTCTTTTTAATCAATAATTTAAGTTTTCATTACTATTCAATAGGTCAGAATGGATACTGAAAGCTGAAAGAGGTCTCCTGCGGGAGACCTCTGCAGGATATTGGTCTAAAGGGTCATGAGCTGTCATGCTGCCAAACAGTTGGGCAGAGCCAAGTAAGTTGATTCCCACAACTAAAATACGCTATGGTTATGCCTAGCATTACATGGGCATTATGTACACAACCACTGTGAAAACTTATTTGTATGAAAATCTTGATCTACTTTGGTTTTAGCCATTAAACGATGATGATCATTAAAAAACCTAAACATTCAACAAGCCACAGCCAAAATTATTGAAGACTCTTGCTTTATAAACAGCATGTAGTCCAAAACACAGCTGTGCTAATCATGCCACATACTACGGCGGGTTCTACGGAGCTCTTCAATGCAACAAAGACTGAAAACAACTAAGCACCAAATTACTGCTTTTCACTACCAGATTTGGCAAGTTTCAGAATGCTTTTACACAAAAATTACAAAGCTTCTATTGAAAAGCTACAACCACGCTTAGGCAAAAGGTTGTGGAGAGAATCAAACAAGTTATCACTCAGACTAATCTGGAATCACTCCAATTTACCACACTAGAATGAATGATATTAAGAAGCTTACAAAGCACATAAAGCGAATGTGTGTGAGGTAGTTACGGAGGTGGAAAGAGAGACCTAGAGACAAATCACCAGGATTGATTCTTTCTTCCTAAACAGCATAGGCAAGTTTTTCATCTCATGTGCATGCACAAACTCTCAAGTTCATTGAGCAGCCTGCAAAGCCACCAATTTACTTACCTGCTAGAACTACAGTGGAGCCAGTGCCCACATATTTAATTTGAAAAATAAAACTTTCTGTAATTTCAGTCTAACTAATAAATCACACATTCTTGAAGATATATATTTAAGTTTCTCAGTCTTGTTTTTTAACTGTTAACCTTTCAGATGCTTCCTCCAATTAACTTACCCTCCAAAGGTAGTCTAAACCTATTAATTCCAGATCATCCATCATATAGGCTCGTCTCTTTGCTACTAGCTTTCCTTCTCGACAGTTCACAGCTTTGAAGAAACGTTCAAAACATTTCATTCCATTTTCTGTTAATAGGGAAGGATCCAGCTGAAGCACATTATTTTCAAAGAAGTCCTTATTAATGTCAGGGTCTAAGTCTGGTTCATCCCCCATTAGTTTGGAATACCATTTAAAACAGGCTTCGCGATCACAAAGATAAACAGCATTTTCAGCTAAACACTTCCATATTTGCTTCGCCTGAGGGGCACAGAGCCACAGCTGACCATCCTTCAATAAAAATCTTAAGCAAAACAAAGAGACAATTAACAGCACTGTCTAATTGACATCTGGAGTAACAATTCAATAATAAATACAAGCAAGAAGTTGAATATGTATTTTATAGACACACAACATCAATCAGTCATGAAAGTATGATCCTGAAAACTTTATTTATGTCATCAGCCCTCTCATAGTTATTCCCATGATTTCTTAGCAAAATCTGCAGGCATCAAAACATTATATTCTAAATAAGAAAGGAATAAAATCAGACAAATATTTTACAGAAAAATATTAGGTATCTTATACGTACTATATCAAAATGTGCATCTCCTAAGGTGAACAATTTAGTCTAAAAGTCAGGCTGCATCATAAGCAATCAAGTTATTTTTGCAACCATTAGTCCGCAAAATCACAAAAGGGTGGATAAATTTAATGAAATAGAACTAGAAGCAGAAGTCAAAAATGAAAAAAAAAACCAACCCTAGTTTTAAGTTTTCCCTCTGCATTAAATTATTAAAAAACTATTAAAAACTTTGATTAGGAAGGTAAATACTAAGAGCATTTCAGGAACCAGGATAATCAAAGCTCTTCAAAATCATTTTTTGGGTTCAAGATCTTTTTTATTTAAAAGAGGAACTACGTTATGTCATCACTTTACAGAAACTGCTCTCTACATATTTTACATTTGAAATGTCATGGGACGTTATTAATTTCTTTACATCAAGAACTAGTGAACTTAAAAGATGATATTATTTTTAGCAAGTAAGTGATAAATCAAGTTTGCTATGCATATACTACTGTATTAACTTAAGCAGCTGTTTAATGCTCCATTTTAATTCCTAAAAATTACTCTGCAAAGTTTTAAAATATTTTTAAAAAATCCCTTAAAAATAAGTTAAAAAGATTTCACAACTTGACAGTTTATATAATATTAATTTTATGAACACTAGAACAGAGTTTAAAAAAAAAAAAAGTTGTGAGAATGCCTGCAAAGCATCAACAGATCGCAGCTCTGTTTTGAGCAGGGATCATTTGGTTTAATAGCAGCTGCTATTAAAAAAGTCATTCAAGTAATTATTTGTCTGTTCCTCATAAGCCTGACAATCTAGTATCAGCACATGCGAGTTTATGACCACAGACTCTGATCTGGTGTGGTACAACAAATATGGACACATCTTTGTAGTACTTAAAATTTTCAACTGCATCCACATGCACATTGTACTCAAGCCAGTAGGGCTCCTGACACAGAAATATCTCATAGAGATCTTACTGCAGAATTAAAATCTTGAATTACACAGATACTAATAAACTTTAATTCAGTATACTAGCACAGAAGTTCTTTGGGAGAAAAAGAAAGAACACAAAAACAACAACAAAAAAAGCACACTTAACACATTATTCCATCTGAGTTTTGAAAGACAAGAGAACATCTATCATGACTTTTTTTTCCAAGTATCTGAAATATTCCTAGATAAGTCAAGAAAACGATCAAGTTAAAACTAACCGTAAGAAATTAAGTCGCTCCTGCACTTCTTGCACATGACTGTATCTGCTTCCTGGTCTTACAGTTTGTGGATCATATTCACCATGCTCTGCAAATACAGAAAGTTTTATCAGACAACACATGCCAAGAACACATGCGGGCACTGAAGGACAGAATATATTTGAAGAACCATGGCCTGAATGTAATCAAAAAACAAGTATATTTTCAGGAAGAAGTAAGAAAGTCATTTTCAGAAGCCTGCTAACAGTTTAATATACAATCTAAATGAAAATGGGTATAGGAAAAGATTGCTGAGGATTATCAACAAATACTTAAGGATAGACGTGCTCAACATTCAGTATAATTAAAATTACAGAATAATTAAGAACCTGCATTCAACTCCAATTTTTACTTATTTAAACACGTTTTCTTTGGGAAATAAGTCAGTTAAAGTAAAAGCATACCATTCATATTATCCAGTGTTTTTTTCCTGAAGATGCTCTGGTTTCACTATAGAACATCTTTTCCATAGCTTGTTTTACACTGGTAGGGGTTTTTCTCCCCAGAGGAAACCACAACTCCAGATCTTTTTTTCTAAGTAGCTAAATACATGACAACACATGTAGGAAGTAAACTGACAAGTTTACTTACAGTAAATCTTTCAAGTACAAAAACAAATCCCTGTGATGCTGATGAGACTGAAAGCAGAAGTTGCAGAACGTGAAAACAGTACAATAAGCTTTCTATCTGCAATTTGTCAAATCTTAGAGTAATAATGTTCAGCAAACAGCTGTTTGCTTCATACAAACAAGTCTGCATGGTTTTTTTTCTCCTCCATTAGCGATAAAGTATCTCTCAACTTGTAATACAATGATCATCTTTAATTCCTCATGAAAAACGAAGAGAACAGCTACATCAAGAACCAGCTGTATTTCCAGAGTTTAAGTACCCTGATCAGGATTTATAGTTGAAGTACTACTGCATTACAGGTGTTACCTTCAGAGGCAGAACTTGAAAACGTGACATCAATTCAAATTCAGAAAAATATTCCTTTCGTTCAGCAGTTAAGATAATAACTGCTAGTTGTAAATTAGGTATCACTGGACTTTTGTACATTTTTGAGTTCTCCAGAACAGGAAGCACTTCTTTGTTACATGCTTCCTAGTATAAGCAGAACTCTGATAGTTGACCTGTATTACTAGGTGTAGGGTGAACTCCCCGAAAGAACAGTAGTCACACAAAATACTGAAGGTGGATGGTATACTTTTTACACCTTCTCCAGAAGGTATAAAGGCAACCAGTAGATTAGGAAAGGTTCACCTGTCACTGACAGTCAAGGCTCACCCAGAACTCCACAGGGGAGGGATCTCCAACAAGAGATCCTTCCCCAGTGGTGGTCAGCCCTTACATGGGGTCTGGGAGAGGTGGAGCCAGACTGCACCCCTTCCGGTCACACAGTGCATTGCCTTCACCTGTGCTCCTGCGGCTGACTCAGTGCTCACCTCAGGTGACCAATCACTGGTTCAGGCTGTGGTTCAACAGTTCCCATACACTAGGAAATAGTTCATCCTGGTACACGTTCAGCATGACAGTTCCATTATAAAACAATTAGTACTCCACGCCTTATGTGGAAAATTATACACACTCCATTTAACTAAGACAACCCAGCTGTGGGAGACTACTATCAGGGTAATATGCACTCATGGTAAAACCAATCTTCAAAACTGAAATCACCACTTCCTATCGCATCAAGGAAGGAAAAAAAAACAAAAATCCCCACCAAGTCTAACACCTGAAGTGTATCACGTTTCAAAATTAACAGAAAATAACTGTCAAATACTATATACAATACACAAAAGGCACATCAGCTTAAAAATGAAATCAAAGGGAAATCAGAAGACCAGTAGTTAAATGATAATGACTAGAAAAGCGGAAGCATTATGCCCACCTTCAAAATCCTAATGAAGTGAGCATAAATGAGGGAATTACAGAAAGCATGGAAGAAATCCTAAAGAAAGCATATAAAACTAGCGAATACAAAAATATTTAAGTATCAGAAGCAAGAAACAATTAAGGCAATAAAGGAATTAAGGAACAATTAAGGAAGTTGTAGAGAAAATTAAATAAGTTCAAGTGCATGTTTTTAATTATATTTTTATTGGAGGGGAGAGTGATGTCTGGGCTTCTTTTCTGATGAATGTAGATTAATTCACAGAAAAACACCAAGAGTGGCAGTGATTGAAGAATACAAGTATTAAAGACTGCCCAAAGCCAATATGCAAGTAGTTAAGAATACTGAAAAATGCTGAACTACAAAAAACAGTCTCCACAACTATCCTCCATTCTCAGCTTCTCTCTCAATTTACTTTCTACACCACACACACCTCACAGGGAGTTCAATCACAATTTCCTTACAAATTCTCTCTACACAGATGAGCAAAGGAACAACCAGTGAAACAACAGATCAAAAAGTGGTTGAAAATTCAAGTATAATTAGGCACAAACACGTATGGGTAATCACATAGAAAAATTTATATAAATAATTACATTTCATTCATACAGTTGGATTTTAAGTTTAGAATTTCTTTAGAAAACAGAAGATGAAGAATTGGCTAGCAATTCCTTCAACTTTTGAGAAATAAATAGTCAAGAAGATGGAACTGTGAGCTAAGCTGCAACTCATCACTGAGCAAAAAGCAAATGAAATTGAGGAAAAAAAAAATGAAGTGGCAAGTTTCACAGATTAGGCTTTTGTATGAAGTTTAGAGCTCAACAGACTGAAACATGACCTAGAGAAAATGTGAGCTGCAAGATGAGGACAATCAAGAAACCCTAGAGAACTGAAAATGGAAAAAAACGTAACCTACTAGAATAAATTATGTCAAGTCTGGCGTTTGCAAAGTCAATAATGAACACCTGAAATTTGTCATTAAGACCTTCTACCATTGATATACTTATATCACCTCTGCATTTGAACAGCATTGTTAGTGTCACCAAGACCTTATTAACCAGTACAAAATAAGTACTGAAAATGTTTACATTCTACAGAATAAGCAGAGACATACAAAATTAAGGATATAACACACGGTTAGTTAAAAAAAAAACAAACAAACAAAAAAAGTCCTTTTTCAGGATGACAGTGCAATACCAGTCACCTTATCTCACAGAGGACTCAGTCGACTTTTTTTTTTTTTTTTTTTACTCTTAAGAGCTGGGGGAAGTAGTGAGTTCAGTGGAAAGACAAAGATAACGGAAAAGTCACAGAATCACAGAACAGTTAGAGCTGGAATGAACCTTGAATGGAGTTTGAATGGAGCTGGAATGAACCGAAGATCATCCAGCTCCATTTGCCCTGTCACAGGGAGTGACAGCTCTCACTAGATCGTGCTGCCCAAAGTCCTATCCAGCCTGGTCTTGAACACCTTCCCTTTATTGATGAGGCTCCCACATCTTAGGGGAGAAAAAAAAATTATTACTGTTCCTCTGCTTTTGCCCTTTGCTGCAAACGGGAAGAAGTTCTGCCGTAGCTTCATCTCAAGAAAGCACAATTTAATTGCTTTGTGAGTACATACCAGTTATTATCCACATGTTTCTAATTCCTACTGCACCAAAGATAATTAAATTGATACTTTAGTAAGAGTCATAGTGCATGCAAGGGGTGAGGTGGGTGGAGCAGGAAAATGTGACGTCATTTACAGCCAAGGAAAAAAAATCTGCAAGATACTAGCTTAATTTTACTGCTGAAATCATTGAGCATTCAATAGGTAAATACTAGCAAAAATGACAATTTCAGGGTTAAAAAATAACATTAATCGATGACAGTAAGCTATTTTTGAACAAGCACAAAATTGCACTGGAATACAGTTATTGATTATGTTTCCTTCATAACACTAAGGCTGAACCCCAGATTTTCACTGCCAGCCAAAGCCAAAGAAAATGGAGTTATCCATATAACTAAGACAATCATAAACTGAACTGTGTCTTTACACCACTTTTGCATAGCTAAGCAGTTCACAGTAGTTACACAGAATAACCTATATTCTACTCCACCTTCTCAGACAAGATTAAGCTTAAGACACAGTCGCTGGAGTAGAGAATGAAACATTTAGTAACATTTTAATACTAATTAGAACAATGTTATCATTAACAAAGTAACTCTGATTATGGTAAATTCTTTCATGTTCTGCTGAACAGCAAATACAGATGTGGTACACAGATATAGCTTGAATGTTGTTTTCAGTGACCTGTACCAGGCTGAAGGTATCATCTTTATATTGCATCACTATTAAAACAAGTCTTCAAAGACATATTTGGACATTTATATTGAGTACTCCAAAATTAAATCAATTCCAGAACTAAAGGTGTGTAGGCAACTTAGTTAAGCATAGGAAAAGACACCCACACACAAATGAACTTTGCAGTATGCACATATCCCATCTTCTCTGAAGAATCAGCACAAAATTCTTACAGAACACGCTTTTGAGATGAAAGCCTGGTAGTACGGTATTTCAGAATAAAATGGTCCCTTAGTTTCAGTCAGTGAAAGAGATGTATTGGGGTAAATTTCCTTCTCTCTGTTCCACTGGCTTTGTTTAATACATAAGAGTACTGTGGTACAGTATCACAGGGAAGGTCCTTGTCCAACATTCTCATTTCCCTGCTTCTATTTCAGTAGCTAGAAAGCTAGCTTCCTTCAAGGATAAAAGTGTAAAATAATTAGTGCAGGGTTGAGTCTAAACTGATATACATAAATACTAGCACTATGCGCTGCCCGAGTATTGCTGCTAACACAGCAAGAAAGCAGCTAAACACGAATTCAAATGCATGGTTAAAAACAACAAAACAAAACATGAACAGAAGTGATTAAAGAACTTCGCAAAGGATACTAAAAACGCAAAAGAGATGTGGAAGAAAATCCAAGATTATTATTAGGACTTCCCACATAAATAACTACTCTAGCCTAAGTAGGGCAAGACAATTATCAATCCACAGATAAACAAGAACAGTCACTTCCCCATAATCCCAATCAGGAATCTTAAGTTTTTCTTGACCAGTCTGACAACACCCCAAAGGCCATCAAACTCACAAATGTTCTAAACTAAACCAATGAACAGTAACAGTTACTTCATGACAAGAATCTGCTTTCAACTCCATTTTCAACTGGAGTTCTCACGCACTATTTATGAGGCTAACCTTTTATTTAAAAACTTACCCTTAGCATACTGCCTCATGCTTTCCATATAGGCAGACAGATTTTCCGCAACCAACGTAACTAGGGCATGATTGTGCTGAAGCTGATTGATTAAGTCATGTCGGTAAAACACATGGGGACTTCGCTGTGTTTGACTGAAATGAAAACATAAACACTGTTAGAAAAGCAGAGAAGATTTGGATGTAACACTTCATAAACCTAATTTAAAACTCCATGCCTTTAATGCAAGTTTCAAGTTTTGATGAAGTATCTACAAAATATAGAGAATTAATTACTAGTATTTTTTGTTTCCCATCTGAGAACAATAGTTATTTTACTAGTTATTAACAGTTACTTAACAAGGATGGCACAGCTTACGTATTACATAGGCAGTACGTATGAAAAGCATCAAAGCATCTGAGCAGCTAAATATACTGGAGTTTTGGAGTCCAAAATCACATGCCATGAACACTATCAAACCCTAGAATGTGGGACTAATCACCCCTGCAGAATAACCTCAAAATGCCTCAGTTCCTCCAGATCAGGGCACTCAGTCTTGTCTGCATGACTAATACCAATTTGCACAGCTCTTCTGAGAGGGGAAAAAAAGCAGCTACTCGTTGTATTGCTTCCCTGCTGTTACCAAAGCCTGACTAAGAAGAAATGTAAACAAGGTTTCAGATCTGTTCTCTTTTCCTTCAGTACTTAAAGTAGACTCCAGAATCAGCTGACTAGATTACTGGTAGGAACTCTCATCCTTCCTTGGAAACTTAAGTCTACATGCCACATGACCTAAGAATACTCTACAGCTATCACCTCATCTTTTGATAACAGTAGGGAAGGCAAGAGTTCCCAGTCCCAGCTGTTACTGATCTTGCATATTTCACTGTAGATGCAACAACAACTGAATTGATTCATCAGACCAAAGGTCACTGTCAATCTAGGTTTAAAAAACAGAAGCCATTAACGGATATCCAGCTGTATTATCTGCTCTTAAGAGAATTCAGCAAGCTAAGCAGAGAAATTATCAAAAGATTAAGCTGCATAACATGCAGGATTTTCCAGAATACTTTGAAAAAGGCAAAACTTAAGACAGAAACTGTGTTAAAAAGCTGAAGTGAAATGACAGCACAAAGACAGAAAATACAAAGAACTTCATATATACAGAAAGAATATCCTTTGTTTTTGCTATGAGAAGCTTCCAAATATACTTCATTCCAGCTCTGTCAAATCCCTTTGCTCAGCATAAACTAGCAGTAAAACTAGCAGAAAACTGGATGTTCGTTTTAGTGGCTACCTGGAAGGTCAGCTCTAGACAGAAAGATGCATTTACGAAGAGCAACATTAAATAAGAAGTTTGATACTTTGGGAAATACATATGACCAAACAATTAAAGGAACAAGCAGCAACAAGAGTGACTATTTTGCTGAATCAAGCTACTGGCATATAAACTCATATATTCATAATGATCTGTATCTGTATCTACCTATTAAATATAGCAAAAGGAAAGCATTATCTGCAGAGGAAAAGTAGATCTCATAAGATGTACTTTTTGCTTCTTCCCACTCCCCGCAATCACATGCACAAACAGTAAATTCGGACACATGGATTCACTCTGCTCAGCAACCAGTTCAAAAAGTTGAGTAATTATAATAACTATTGTTATGAGCTATGAGTTGTTGCAAAGTATTTGTGAAGAACACATACACTGCTGTACGTGGCCTAGAAACCTCTGCTAGGATGGAGTCCAAGGCAACATGACTGTCCATTCAATGGAAAAAAAAAAAAAAAAAAAGCTGATCTGGCCATTTTTCAAGTCTGCACTCTACAACTACAGCAAAATACACATGAAGCTATGGAAATTATTCCTTAAGCATCTACAGTTGGGCTAATTGATGATGCTCCCATTGTGACATACTGCTTTACTGAAAAGCTGATGAGCATGAGAAATGGACATTAACAACAAAACTCTCATCTTCACACTGCTGTTCTCTTAAGTGGGTACCAAAAGAGAATGTATAGCAAGAAAAATTATCATTTTGAGATAGATGCCAAAATACTTGGGAAACGCTAATAACATACAATAACTAAACTGCGTCTTTATTTGCTAGAAATCCCAATTGCTTAATTTAAATAATCTTATTGTTTTAAAATCCATTTATCTGCACACATAACTTGCCCAATGTAACACAGCACATAACTCAGCTTTCAGAGCTGAGGGATCTTCTATTAGACCAATACATGCTATCAAATATTAAAAACAGATATCAGAAGTGTAAATAACAGGCTGAAACCAGCAAATTCTACCTTTTACGTAAAAAAAACCAAAAAACCAAAAACAAAAAAACTTGAGACCAAATTAATTGTTGCCTTAATGCAGCCATAAAACTCCTAAGCTCTTACAGAAGGTTCAGTTTATTCTTCCTAATAAGTAATTTTGGAGACTAACCTCTTATTGCTAGACAGACACCTAGGATAAGGCCAAACTGAGACTGGTCTACAGGAGGATCTCCCCTTTATCCAACACATAAAAACAACAACAATAACTGTTAGAACACTAAAAATCAGTCTGCTGAGAAATGAAGTTGTCTAATTCCTTAATACTAACAGGTATCCTACCACCAATGCAATAATTACTTTCTACTGCTATCGCAATTCCAGTTAAGCTAAACTCCACAAAGAAATGCTATGTGCTCCTGGAATTTAAATGTTGTCAAAGCAACCCTGTAATTATTTTGTCACTTTGCTCAACTTCAGGATTTATTAGTAGTACTTAAAAAGAATCCAAAAGAATCTCTGCAGTGCCAATAGCATAAGGTAATTTATACTTAAATATGCAAACCATCATCACTCTCAGTTGCTCTGATCTGAAATTTCAATTGTCAATGAATTGAAAAGTAGCACACTGTCATGGTTTTATGATTTTTGTTATCTTATTGATATTCCACATCATAACATCGTGTAGTGTATTGGGAGTTAAAAAGACAAAAAACAAAACAATGCTGAAAGCAATGGGTGGCAGAACATTTAAGCACTGGGAGAAGAATTTGGCAGAAGCCACCTGGTCGGTCAACTCTCGAGGATCCATCAATCGTGATGGTCCTGCTCAGTCCAGCTCTCTGCCTGCTGTACAGGGACATAAGGTCCCTGTAGTAAGGCAGCATTTAGCTTCTCTTCCTGCTTCACTCTCATTTTCACAGCTTCACGGAGGAATTTCCCTTTGGCTTCCTTTGTATCTAGGCCACTGTCCAGGGCCTGCCTTAGGTGCTCCAGCTCAGCTTCCAACCGATTTGAAAATGTGATAGGAAAGCAAACTTTGAATTAAAGGTTTTAATCAAGGGACTTAAAAAGAATTCTTCACAGGATAGGTATTAGCAAGATGCGTTTGAGGGAATTCTTTACTGCACAAGTGACTGAGACACCATAGTGAGTGAAAACATCATTTTGAAGTACTCAGTGACTTTCTAGTCCTCCAAACTTTTCCTTAACTCTTAACATGGATACCACTTGGAAATTCTCATGCATGCAATCTAACATTTAGCAACTCCGAACTGTAATTTCTATCATTCTTCTAGAATTTGGGTTGAAAATAACTGTCATAAACATGTTTCAGTCTGTCTCAAAATCATCCCTCAGAGTTTTCTGTGTGTGACATTCATTCTGTTATCCGTGTGTTCAGGGAAAAAAAAGAGGTAGCTTCCTTACTGAATGCTATGTATTTCAGTGCTGTCTACATACATTAAAATAAGCCCAAGAGCATCTTCAAATACAAATAATTTAACTAGAGTTCTCCCTGCATCTCAAAGAAAAAAACTGCAAAGAATTGCTTCATTCCAACCTTTTCAATAAGAGACAATACAACGCATTCCATTCTTACCTCAAGTTTTGCGGTGCTTCACCAAACAAACTGCAAATTTCCCTAATTTGTTTCAGTGCAGGAATGACCCATTTATCATTTGTGCGAAGCTCTTCTATAAAACGATCTATCCACTGGATCTTTTGTGTATCTCGATCCTTAAAGAACAAGGATTTGCAATTAAGGACATTTCAAAAACAATAACCATTCCCCTACTTATTTGCTTCCAACACAGAACATACAAAGCCATGCAAATACTACATTAACTGAGTTCTGAAGCATAAATAAGATAAACCAAACAAGACTGTATGCTAGGAAAATACTGCTGTGATAGAGTATCTCTGCCTGTTATATCCACTCAAGCACTTACATTTAAATAAACTATAGCCAGGTGGGATCGATAGTCTTAAATTAATTTGCATTTTTTAATCCTTTCGCTTATTTCTACTCACTGGTCAGATTAAATTGCTACAAAGTACCAAGAAACAAGAAGAAGCCATTTCTTAACTAAGAAAAACCTGTCAATGGTTGTAAAAAAAAAAAATAAATAAAAATAAAATACGACTTATCGAAAAAAACCAATAAATTAACGTAGAAGAGTTTGGAAAAAAGCAAAGATAGAGGACACCTACCTGTGTAATTAAAAAGGTGGGTGGAGAGATGCTTCTCCTACTTATTTGGATTGGGCTCTTGACAATTCACATACATTCATAATACTACCTTGCCAATTTTTTACTGTTGCGCACAAGAGGAAAACCTCTATTTCACTTTCCAATTAAAGCCCCAACAGTGTTACTTGAAATACATTCTGTAACGTTTTAAGATATGCCTGAATATTTGCAGGACAACACTAACTTCATTATGAACACTTTTGTTAAATTACCAAATACCACACACTTTTCATGGGGAGTAAAACGGAACTGTCAATGACTGACTTCACAACAAAATCACACCAGACTACCCACCTGCGAACAGCTGTAATCTAAGATTTTAATATGGGCACTAAGAGCCTGGTCCATGATATCAACTGGTACATCATCACTGTGAGCCAAATTCCACAGAAGGTTCAGCACTTTGTGCGCCATCACACCATCCTTGTCATCTTCTGCAAGACGACGGATTAACTCGAGTAGCTTCTCACGCTGTTTTTTGCTTGCGTTTGTCCAACTTGCCTAAAGAAAGATTTTATTTAATATAAAAACAACACTTTTTAGTTTCACACATTGTAATCTGAACTGCAAATATGATGCAGAAAATATAAAGATGCAACTACATAAATAGCTTTCAGACTTCTTTAATTAAAAGTGATTGCAATGCCTAAGTTAAAATTGTACTAACATCTACAGATAAAATGTACTCAACTGTGAGACTTCAAAGATCTTTGAATAAAAATCACAAATGTGCTTGTAAAACTTAACAGCACACCACTGACTACTCCACTAACAGTCAAAACAGCACTGGACTCAGTGCTTTCTCAGAAACCATGCCCTGATATTTGAATGACTGAATCTGACTGAAACAAATGTTCTGCGCATTGTTAACCTTTTTGTTTTAGATACCAACACAACACTGCTTTATATACATCTCTCAGCATCAGACACAATGGTTTATGCACAGAACTCCTGAGCATTTATTTATGTAAAGATCTGGATTATGGAACATTCAGCCTGTTTATCAAACCAGGCAACACTCATTAAGTTACATATTACTGTATGACATTTATCTAAAACCAGAAAATGTTATCTGCAAAAGCTGGCTTTCATTTTCTCACCTCCAAAAACAAAACAGGAAAACAGGCCATACAGGACTACTACTGGAAGCTAAAAATCTAATATATGCTATAATTAATTCACTGGCTTTTTATGCAATCTTTCAAGAACAAGCTGTTCTGTGTAATGGCTGCAATCAAATCATCATACGTTTGTACACATTCTACATTATATCCCTGAGACTCCTATGTGTACATTAACCAGGGTAACATTACTACACAACAAAGGGTAAATGGAGAAGGACTTCCTTTTCCACTTCATTTCCTCCTTACTTACCTGAAGACAAAAAGTAGCAATGCCTGCTAACTTTGAGCAAAGGTACTCTAACGCTAGGAGAAAAATACTTAATTTGGAAGAAACACAGTAAGCTATTAAAGGTAGTTAACTTATTTGGAAAGGTCAATATTCATAGTATTGAAGAAATATTTTGCTATCCTATAGGCCTCAATGTATGTGCATTATCCAGAAATGGTTCAATTGGAAAACAAACACCAGTAGCAACACTAGCCTTTGCTTTAGACAGGAAGTAAACAAAACAAGTACAGCACAATCTAGCTAATTTAACATGTTACAAATTGTTGCTATACACAGTAAGAAGCCTTTTAATGCAAAGAAACTGCCTATACGTACATGTGACAGAGTCACAAATCTGTATGCAAGTTAACAACCCACTTCCTCAATACAGCCCAAATACGCATAGTTACCTTAAAGCAATCGAACAAGTGATCAAGCTGTTCAGGAGAGAAATCCCAAGCTAATTTTGCAAGGAGGTCATGTACATTCTTTACAATGGCTTCATGTTTTCCTGCCTGTCAAGAAGATAAAATTGAGCAATCAGAAAACTGAAGCAGCTAGCATGTCCAATGCTGTGGAAATAGCATCACAAACTGGTACTGACTTCATTGGAAATTTCACTATTTAGGTTTATTTTGCATATGCAAGTATTCAAGTGTGTGCACTGAACATACACGAGTATTCATTTGTAACAGGAATACTGCATCATCACAACATTTATTTTTAAATCATGACAGGAGAACAAAATGTGTAGGTGTATTTTAATTTTCGAATAAACTTTAACATAGCGTTTTTTTTTTTTTAAGTACTGAAAACCCACTTTAAAGAATTTCACAGAATTGAAGCTGTAAAACAATTTTCAGTATTTCTGAAATATTTCCTTTGTGCTAGCAGATTCATTAGCAACTTGTTAACAGATAGCATTCAGGAATCAAGCATAAGCTTATCACCTCATAAAATCCAGCAACTGAACAACTACCATCAAGGCGTTGAATTATATAACAGCACTTTAAATTACAGTTTGGTGTGTATCATAATTTTGACATTTAAGGAGGAAGATAAAAATGTCTAGTTGACTTTTAACACTGCGTGTGCTTTCCTACAATTCCCTGTAGGGTAATGTATCCCATATTTTATATCTGCACTCATGAAAAACAATTACTTTGGACTATGTGAATCAATAGCTGATTTACTACAGAAAAAATTCCTCTTAAGTGGAGAAAAAAGGAAAAACATACCCAGAAAAAAACAACAGAAAAACAACCCTTTGATGTAATTAATCCTGTACAGTATTAAAAAAGCATGTATGAGCAGTTTTGAAAAGCATTTCCTTCTAAAAGCTTGCATCAGTAGTTCACTTAAATAAAACAGAAAAACTAATATGCTGTGTCTCAGAAGTCTTTATCGTGTGCCCTATATTTACAAAAAAAAAAAAAAATTGTGAGGTTTATTTTTCTGTCAGATAATTAGATGAAATTACTAAGCCAGTTACATGACTCAATTTTGCCAACACCTATCTTTTGTTTTTCCCCCCCTCATCAGGCCACTTTGTGGACAGAAACAAAAACAGACAGCATAGAAAACTGAAAGAGCATCTCTAGTAGGACATATCAAAGAAGTATGCCCTGAGCTGTATAACACAGGAGGAGATAAGGAATCTGGAATGTCTGATTTTGTAAGACATGGAAAACATCAATAAAAGCTACACTGCCTTCTAAAGCCAAAAGTAGTGTGCTTTTATCACTTCTCATGAAGAACTATGTTTTATTCTCACTGTATACTGGGATTCTCAAGAGCACTCCTGTATAATTAACTGTGTAATTGCGCATGCTCAACCTCTAAACATAGAGAAAAACTTAATGGCTGCAGTCCGAAAGCAAAACCACACCAGTAGTGCACTGAGTCAGAGCTAAAATAGCCTGCCTGTTATATAAAGCTACCAAGTAAATCAACTCCTCACTACTGACTTTCATGCTCCACCTGCTCTTAGAAGCACTCCTTAAATAAGAACTTATAAACACGTAGAGTAATGAAGATGGAAAAAAAAAATCATTCTATATTAGCAGACTTATTCTTACCCTTTTATCTGATTTAATTTCATGGTCAAAGCCACAGTGAAAACATCTATCCAAATAAGGCCTACTGAATCAAAATTTCAAGGGGAAAAAAAAAAGCTGGCACAGTAAGCCATATATTCGAGAGCATGGAAGATTTATCCCTCAACTTGTCTTCCAACTGTTTGATTGGACTTTCCCTATCTTTTAAGGGTTGCACAACATGTTCACACTTTTCCTGAACAGCATTAACTACGGTTTAAAATAGCTTATCCACACATCCCAATTTTCAGGGACTGAGTAGTAATATTTAACTGCTTGGAAGATCATTTTCCAAATTCCAGTTACTTTTTCCTATAGCAGGTGAGGCTCTAATAAATCTAACACAAGCCTCCTAATAGTATAATTACTTTTCTAAGTCATTTCTACTGCCAGTATTTTTTACCAAGACAGTCTGGAAACATCTACAGACGGCAAGCTAGAAACAAACAGTACGGTCACAGACCTTAATTCAAGTGATCTGCACACTACTCATGTGTTTCATGACGCAATTTCCTAAACGGCATTTGGGGATAATTAGGAAAAAAAACTTACAAAAAAAGAGAGATTTCCTTGCCTGTTTAGTTACTAGGATGTTGGAATTGAAGCCTAGAAATTACAAAGTTAACTGAAACACCAGGAATCTGAAAAGTCAACAATTCACTACACAACATGTAGTTCAAAGTGATTCAAAGGTAACCTGAAAATAACGTGCCTAAAAACAGGGACAGCTGGATAAATCCATTTAAGTCAAGGAGTTAAGCGTTTCAGAAGAGCGTGAACACAAGGAAAGCAGGGATACACTATTTACCCCATTTCCATATTAGTTCTGTCTTCAAATTAGGATGTAACCTTCCTATACTATAACTGATATAAGGTCTTGTACATTTAAGAGCTTCACTGGCATTTTATTTATGAATAAGGATATACACCCTCATGCTCATTTCTATCCTAAAACTACCCTTTGCTTTCTTACTACTCAACCTTTACTAATCATTTTGCCCTTAACTGCCCTTTACATAAACTTTAAGTATTTATTCAATCTTGAGGGTTCCTGAAGACTTACTAACGTTAAAAAAAAAACAACAAAAAAAAACAAAAAAAACCCATACCATTTTAGGGCACTATCCAAATGCCTCAAACAATGACAGGAACAGGGGATCAGCTACTCCTCCAGAAAGCCTGTTCCAGTGTTTGACCACAATCATGGAAAAGAAACTGCTCCTAATGCCCACTCTGAAACTCCTCTAATGCAGCTTTAAGCCACTTTCATGCATCTTGTCACTAGCTACCAGAAAGAAAAGATGAGCAGCTCCCTCTCCACTTTCCCTGCCCAGGAAGTAGGAGAGAACAATGAGGTTACGCCTCAGCTTCTCCTCCTAACACAGGCCTTCCAGATGTTTAATCAGCTCTGTTGCCCTCCTCTGGAGGCAGTCAAATATCTTTCTTTTTCTTCCAATTGCTGAGCTCAGAATTGCACACAACACTCCCAAGCGGGGCTGCAACAATGCAGTGAGACCAGCATCATCCAGCAATGAACCAGTATTTCCCTTAAATCTCCTCCTGGTATTAACAAACTTTAAAAATCTTTTCTTGTTATCTAAAATATCATTGGCCAGACAACTCTGGCTGAACTTTGGCCTTTGTATTTTCTACCTGCAAATACAAACTGCAGCTCTGTAATCTTCCTGCACGGCCTGACCTCAATTAGAGAGATCACACTTTCTTTTACTGCTTGAATTCCAAGTAGTCCTGTTTGCCACGGTGGTATTCAGTCCCACTTAGTAGACATACGGCATGTGAGACTGCCTGATCCTGTGCTTTTAAAAGGTAGTTCTAAAAAAATAACCACACTTAAGGACCTGAGCCATAGAAGCTGATTCCTAGAGTACACAGCTCTCTGAAGACTTTACATAGGCATATAGATGACCTCCTTTACTGAACACACTTGAGAAGACAATTCTGAGACAGAGAATCCCAAAAAAGAACTCCATTTGATTTCAGCTTATTTTTTAAGTTTACTCTAATACCAATCATAAGCAGCGCAAGTCATCCTTTTCTCAGTGCAAGACGCAACAAGTTTCCTCCCACTTAGGAGCAGAATAACATCTTAATACTTTACCTGTGCAGCCCAGATGTTGTCAAGATCCTGCAAAGTGAGGGCTTTTTCTTTGATGACAAAACGAAGAATCTTCTCTAACTTCTCTACATACTGAGGTTGATGAAGACTATCTCTCAACACAATTGATAAAATATTATTCTGCTGGATCCATTCCTGATTATAAAAAGAAAGTAGTGCCATCTCAAATTACTGAAATGCTATCAGTAATATTTAAGCTAAAAAGAAAAATGTTGATCTGTTACAGACTAATGTTTTTATAAACAAGGTTCAATTCAGGAAAAGCTAGAAAAATGCAGTACAAGACTGTGTTTATGTCTAATTTCATCTTAAAAAAAGAATCAGCACTTAAAATAATCTAATATGCCAGTCATTGAGTAACTTAAAACATTTTTGCTGGCCTATTAAAATGATGAACTCTACGTATAAAAAACATTCAAGCAACTTCAAATAAAGTCAATGGGAAGCAGAGTTAAATCTTCTACTCACGGAACAAAACTTTTCCACTTCACAATCATTGTGGCACTTCTAGTCCCACATCGTACCACACAAAAAGGGCATAAGCAAATCATTTCCATATTTCCTCTTACAGGTATTTTTAATGCTTCTAATTGAATTAGAAGCAAAAATTCAAGCAGTGTTTAAGTAGATGTGCTTTTCCCAGTGGTGTAATTGACTGAAAATAACTTCATACACCAAAAGAAGCAAAGCAGCATTTTAAACATCAAAAAACAAAACAGGTATTCACAAAATGAAACTTTCAAATCCAGCATCCTTGATTACAGAAGAAAATAATTTAATCTAGTCTCAGGAATACTTAAATCTAGATGTTTTTGTTTTAAAAAGAGGCCTTGTCTGATACGATTAACTGTAAGTAATGCATAAAGGGCACTTCCTCCTGCTTACTGAAAAGGTCAAACCCTACAGTAATTTCTCTCTGCCAGCAGTTCTTCTGCAGACTATAGACCTGTAATGAGCTACAATGTTGAACAACAGTACAAAAATAACCTGAAGTTCCACAAAGATTAAGAGTTAAATTATTAACTTTATACATGCTCATTTTATTAGTCAGCCACATATATGCTCAAGCACAGAACAATACCTGAAGTATGAGTACAAAACAGAAACACAAAGTGAGATGTCTAGAGTTCCTTTACCAAAGAATACAGATAAAATTTTATTTACTTTTTACATCTTTCAACTTCTGAAAAATGAAATGCAGAGCAATCACTCTGAAAAAAATTATTCGATGCACAAAAAAGGACTAGATTCTTATTTAAATTAACATTTATTTCTAGGTTTGGTGTTACTAAATTTCCAAAAGATGAAACTGGTATGATTTCATTTTTTTGTTTTCTTTTTTAAACACTATCTAAAAACCATGCTATTTAAGGATCTCTTTTTAAAGCACACTTTTAGTAGCACAGAAAACAAAAGCTGCAACTTTTAACAGAAGGACTACTAGTTAAAAGATTTATTACCTTGAGGCGATATGTATTGTTTAGAATACTACACAGCAAAATTAGCACTGTGCAGGATCCATCCCATATAGCTACCTCTACAGTTAAAGCAATACGGGGGAAGAAAATCTCAATAATTTATGAGGAAGAGAACTTACTGCCATTCTTTCAGCTGTAAGCCACTCTTCTTCTTCAGGATTACCATGCCGGTGGGTATAGTATGATACACTGGATATTACTTTGTTGACTTCATTTAATGCATTCATTTTACCATTGAAAGAAGAAATTTGTAACAACCTGTACAAGAAATTAAATGTAGTTAGCGCAAAACAAATATTAATGGTGGCATATCATATTAGGAGAACCATCTTACCTAAGAATCATTTTTAACCTAAATATTTCTAAGTTTTTTACAGTTTCTTCTTGTCCTGGAACTCTTGAAGCTAAGTTCTTTAGAGATTTGATTATCATTGATAGAGCATCATTTTTGGCTTCATTCTTTGCTTCTTTTTTCAGTTCATCATCTGTTAGATTTTCTAAAAATTGTGGAACCATTTCTATAATTGGAAGGAAATATTTCTTCACTGTATGCAATGTTAGAAATTCGTAACACTGTCCAAATGGCCTAAAAGAAAATAAAAAGTGATCAAAGCACATGATTAATCGTTGTGTAATATTAAGATAGTAAGGAGCAATTCATTCTAGAAATTCAAGTCTGCATACAAGCACATGAAATTAAGGGGAACTATTAAAAAAAAAAAAAGATGCGGCAAGGGGAGTGCTTCAAGAAAAGACTAAGCTTTTTGCTAACTTCATATTTTTGTTTAACACAGTTCAACTTTTCCAAATACTTAGACCATTCTTTAAAAACTTACTTGATGAGAGCTGCAATTATCTGAACATTCAATGCTGATCCACTCATGAAGCGATCATGCAAGATCTGAAATCCATTTAATGTGCCAAACTTGTTGATAAGATCTACTAGCCAACCCTGCAATATAATAACCAATTACTATCTGACATTTACAAAGAATAATCTAGGATCACATGAAAGTATCTGTTGGTAATCAAGTTACTTTAAAAAAAAAAAAAGACCTTACATACTAAATTGTTAGAAAGTAACAGAATTGAGAATGAACTAGCGAGTACAGTTTAAATATTCAGTTTTAAGGGAATACTTACAAATACTATCCTTCCCTTTATTATAGGAAAGAACAAATGTGGTATATTAGTTACTCAAGGCAACTCATCAAGTATCTAAGAATAAAAATGTCTATTTTCAGGTTGGGCTGCTGAATTTCTACAGAAAGTATATCAATTTTGGTATTCTTCTCTGGTCCTAGATGTGATAATGCTGCATAAAAATGCAGCAAAACCAAAAAATAACATTCTTATAAATAAGACTAGCAATGCAAGAAGTCCAAGGACACAGAGTGCTTTATCTTCTGTTCTCACACATCAATGGCAAGCAGTTCTACTAAAAAAGAAACAAACAAACAAAAAAAAGGCACTGCAATAGTTACACAATACAATTTAATCGTGGACCAAAAAATGCTATAAGGGCCAGTGTACATCAAATAGTGATTGATCAGGAGTCAAAACCAGCAAACTTTTGATTAAACACTTCTCTATGGCTACTGGATAGTTAAGTAACATTAGGCAGATAAATACATTCAGTTACACAGTTCAGAGAATCTTTCCTACCTTTGGTGAGCGTGGGTCAGGAGGACGCGCATAAAGTTCATCTTCAGCAAGCTGGACTCCTGCAGGAACTGTTTCAGAGGGACGTGTACCATTGTACAGATGGAATTTGCAGTGAGGATTTAAGGCCATGGCAAGAAGTTCAAGAAGGGGAAACCAATCTTGGGACAGCTTGGCCACACAGAGTTCTACTAGTCGATGAGTGTTGTTGATAATACATCTCTATTAAGACAAAGAAAACAACAAAACCATATAGCGACTCTAATCCAACTCATAAACTCCGAACCACTTGCAACTAACTTACAGAGTTGCATAAGTTTTACAACATTGTACTTAAAACTTTGTACCTCTTCCAATAAAGGTTTTGAACAAACTTAAATCTGCATTGAGCTAAAAATTAATCTAGAAAAAAAGACCCAAGTATTTTTGGTTAAGACACTTAGGAATCACCAAACTCTTCCTTCTTTCAGCCATTTCTCTCACAGATTTTAATTTGTTTATCAAGATCTTTGCAGTTTCTCATATAGCACGTGACCAGCTGTACAAGAGACAGCTCTGAATACTAAAATAGCTGCCACAAACATTCAGAATTTAGTAGGCTGCTAAAAGCTTTCACAAAAATGCAAGTCTTCTCATCCTAGCATGGACACAAAAATAAGAAGGGATCTAGACATCTATCCAAAGACAGCTCACCGAACAAGAGTTGCCCTACTGAACATACAAAGTTCAGTTTCTGCCAGCATCACCCCTTCTGTTTTGTTTCCTTCCAAAAACACCACAGGCAATAAGATGAAAATATCATGACAGAAAAATTATTTTTCCTCCCAAAAGCCACATATGCGAGAACTCTCCCATTTCTCTGTTGTGATCATTTCTGAAAATGACATTCAGTCTCTGCAGTCTCTTCAATATCACAAATGTAGTCTCCATTCTTGTTTTAAAATTACTTGCTTAAAAAAAAAAACAAAACAAAAACCAAAGAACAGAAACAACAACTCACATGGATTTCAAACTTCCAGCCGCTCACTGCCTCATCAGTAAGGATTTTTGTGAAAGATATTGTCAACCCATCTCGAAAAAATCGCTGGCATGCTTCACTTTTGACATCAAGGCCTATTTCAAAATAAAAAAGAAATATGCTACTATATACATAATTTCATTAGTTGTTACATGCACTTACAGATACTGAAAGTAATGATTTAGTCAAAGGTTTGGTGATCAAAGTTTCTGAATTATTTTTAAAAGGGATGCTTTGTATGAAGCCAAACTTACATAAGCTTGTAAATGTACAAAATATATGATTCATATTCTTGTAAAGACACCTCAACAACTGCACTCCTCAGTTAGTTTTTCAATTATTTTAAGAACAATAGTTTTTGTCATGTTTGTAACACTAGAGGTTTAACAGCAAAAGTAGTAAGTCTTTACTTTTTATTCCTCCATAATATATGCATTTCACAGTATCACAGCATGGCTGGAGTCGGAAGGGAGCTCTAGAGGTCACAGGGCCCAATCCCTGCTCCAGCAGAGATATCCGAATTTGCATGCCCAGGACTACGTCCAGGTGACTTTTGAAGATCTTCAAGGAGACCCCACAGGCTCTCTGGGCAGCCCGTGTCAGTGCTCCACCACACACACCATGCACAAGTACTTCCTGGTGTTCAGATGGAGCCTCCTGTCTTCCAGTTTGTGCCCACCACCTCTTGTCCTGAGCACCACGGAAAAGCATCCGGCTCAAGCTTCACAGTACCTTGGTAGTTACATACATTGACAAAATTTCCCCAAGCCTTCTTTTCTTCAGCCTAAACAGTCCAAACTTTCTCAGCCTCTCCTTGCAGAAGAGGTGCTCCAGGTCCTTTACTATCCTGGTAGCCATCCAGTGAGACTTTACCAGTATCTCTAGGTCTTTCTTGTACTGAGGGGACTAGTATTCCAAGTGTGGTCTCTGTGTTCTCAGTGAAATTCAGTGATCAAAAAGGAGAAAGGGTAAGACCCATTCAACATCCCAGACACAATTAATCTGCAGAATTAAACATTAATCCTTTCTTCTGCCACTGTCACCTGTCTCTTGCTGTTCTGCTGCCAGAACCAGATATAACCAGACACCATCACTGCCATATACCTTTTCAATCCAACATGCAGGAAGTTTAAAATTATGTACAAGTCCTCCATGCCTTTCTTTTAGTATTTAAAATAATCAAATTGTTTAGAACACCATATAAAACTGTATCTACCTTTCAAAAAGGAAATTACAAAGACAGAAATAGGATGAGTTAACAAGAAAATTAATCCAATATGGATGAGTAAACACTGCAAACAAGAAAATCCCCTGGGCGCATTAAAGAAAGAAAACTGACCCACTCACAGTTCCCCTATAGAACAAGTTTAACATTCAATCAGGTAATCTCAGCAACCAGCTGACCCACAGCACCCAGATTCATAATAATCACCGTCTTCTTTTTCTCCTCCTCCACGATTAACTTATTAAGAATACTTCCTGGCAGCAAAGTTCCACTGGTTTCAAAGGACTGATGTGGCTTATCGAACAAGAGCTCTTCATAGTCACAAATAACTGCACAACAGAAGTTCCTTTCAAAAACATCTGTCTTGCATGTTATTGCATCCCACAAAGACTTTCCAAACTCCTGTAACAGTACTTGTCAGCCTACATGTTAATGGTGGGTGCAACTCTCAAACAGCCTGAGCAAAGCAAGAATCTTTGGAGAGCCATGCTGAGACCTATGCCAGCACTCTCCTTTTATATCACTACCAGAGGTACCATGACACACACTGCATAGCCAAGTATCAAAAATTCCACCTTAACTTCCTATGTAATTCACAGTCTGGATGGCTGATATCCCTACACTGCAAAGTGTTAAGATTACTAACAAAAGGCCATAAACCACAACTACAAAATGACAAAGATCACAAGAGATGGAGGCTGCTGAAAACTTTGGCATTCGCAGCAAACAAAGAACTTTACAAACTCAAGGGTGTAAATATTATAAATTCACCCCAAGGAAGAGGACAAGAGAAGCCGTCCAATTCATTCAGCGTGACCTAGAGGAAATGCTCCTTTCAAATCTAACAATGAACTTAACTCTTGAACACAAATTTAAAGCATGCCCACAAACCATTTTAATGCTCCCTTGAGCACCGCTACAGCACTGACATCTCTAAAAATTTCAAGCACCATCTCCTCCCACAGTGATGGGCCAGCTTCAATCAACAAGACTTTTCACACCAGGTTCAAAGAACACCATAACCACAGTTATGTTTCAGAAAGGTATACTCCTTTCTGTGCGTCACTGAACTTGGAAAAAGAGGAAGGATGGAGAATCTCAGAACTTGTATGACTCCTAGATAGATACGTGGTCACCTTCTACCTCCTCCTACAGCGGAAACAAACCCTTGAAACAACGTATAGTACTCAGGGAAGGAAGCAAGGCTGGGTATCTACAAGGACAGGAGTGTCATCAAAAGCAGGGTAAGAGGAGTCCTAGAAGACAGAGTAGAGTGGGAAAGGAAGTATTCAATAGATACCTAAAAAAGAACCAGTAATTACATTAGTTACGCGGCATCTACTGCTTGAATCAGATTCAGTATTATCAGTAACTCTGACGTAAGACCACAAGCAGCCTTTTTTGCCTGTTTTCCAAGTTCTGGGGACAGAAAAGAATAAGGAAGAAAATGGCTGAGAAGTACATGCATGCAGAGCCAAGTTAAGTATGTAAAGGTGGGGGAAAGAGATTATGCAGTGAGAAAAAAAGTGAATATGAAATACTAAATATTGCACACCACCTGACATGGAAGCTGTAATTAGGGGAACTGGAGGAAGAAAAGCTGGAGCATCAAAACCCCATGCAAAGTCACCCAGCACCTCTCCAGGACTATGGATTAAACAACTTTGTAGCTGGAACCACACACCTAAGCTGGCTCTATGAATTGTTATGGCAATGTGATGCCCACACTAGACCTTGAGCCTCACGCGGTGCAGCACAAAAACCTTTCAGTGGCCTGACAAGGACATAGTCAGGCCTTGCGGAACAGGGACCTGGAGCTAGTGAGCTCTGAGGAACACACACACTTGCTCACAAATGCAGCGGATACACATCACACTCAAGATTCTTGGAGGCTTTCAAGAACTGTTAATCAGCAGGAATAACTTGAGTCCTTTTAGACCAAAGCACCACACTGAATCTGCTGATCATTTTGCTTAATTGGCTCTAGACCAACAAAACTGGCTAACTTGTTGTCCTTGTCTAAGAAAGATGGCTGAAAATAGGTATTCTATGAAAACACAGAATATAGTTTCAGTAATGAACTCAAGGGTGGTCCCACAGAAACGCAGATGTCCATCCAAAAAAAAAAAAAGTTTATTTTTTTAATATACTTCTGAGGCTAGAGGACCTGCCCTATTTCCCCTCTCTGTAAGCCTTTGTGATGCACTGGTAACAAAGACTTGGGATCAAAATTGAACATTTAAGCTGTGTGGTGAAATTTTATTTCAGTTTGAATAAGCTCTGAATTGTAAAGTTGCCTCGTATCTTATTTCTGTGTGTTGCACAGCAAAGTTTTGGCAGCAATTTAAAACCTGAATGTGAGTACTACAAAGAACAAAGCAGTATAGAGCTGCTGAGGGAACTACAGAAGAAAGAACAGAGAATATTTTAGCCTATTAAAAAACAACAGAAGAACAATTTTTTCCCCCCTATAAATGTCTAGCATCCAAATAATCATGACATTTATTTTTGGAGCAAATTTTATTCAGAACAGATTACAAGTGTTCCAGAATTATGGGACGATAAACATCATTCTCATTCAATGCAATTTTTCAAAAACTCACTCCAGACTATCACTTGACAGTCTTATGGTTCACTTAATGAAGAATAATCCATTGATGCCAACGCACAAAAAGATAATTTTCCATAAACAAATGTCTGTCAGGAATAATGCAAGTCATAATCTAGGCAGAATTTATACTACTCTGTCAAATATGCTCACTACATTTGAATGTGGCAATGATGAAAACATGGTTTTATGAATACTTTCAATTCAGTTCCTTATAATTTCAGTTTCTGGAACAATTTCAAGTTAACGTAGCCTTTTTTTTTTTTTTAAAGACAGGATCACAAAGAAAGCAATTATCTGAGACCCTCCAAGAAAGCCAGTGCCAATGGCTACCACCAACATGAGGAATAAAAGCTACTTAAGAGCTCCAAACACTACAAAAAGGTGTTTAATCAAAATAAATACAATAAAATGAAGTAGTGGTATCTGATGAGTTACAGACTGCAATTAAAAAGAAAAACGTATGCAGTTCAAACAGAGTGTAACTTTTCAATTTCTCCTGTTCTCTTCTGAAGCAGAACTCAGGTGAAGAAAAATCCTCACAGATGGGTAGCAAGGCGTCCAGTTCCAGATTTTAAGTAACAGAACACATTTTCAAGTTCTTATGAAGAAACTTAATTATTTTTCTTGCTTCTTGAAACAGATAGTGTCAGTCTAGTTCTGAACTAGCAAAGCACAGTGTTCAATTCAGCAAATGCACCCTACTATATACACTGAATACGGGAAAGTGTCTTAAAAAACAAACAGAAAAGGACAACATTAGCCACTATGTAATTTCAAATAGCAGGCAAAAACAGAATCTAGAATTTAACTATGAAGATAACTGTTAAGAGCAACTATTTCAAACAGCTTTCCTCGTTTCCTCCTTAGCCAATAATCCTTGTTCTAAGAGGAAGAAAAGAAAAAGAGAAGACTCTTTTGACTCTTTAGAAGACTATATTTGATGCTTTTGAGAAGAACAGCAATGTTAAGAGTAGCCAAAAATCTCATTCTACTCATATTACTTCATTGCATTGCACTGACATGTTTTTGTTTTTGTGTGTTTCATTTTTAATATGACTTAACAGCTGGCAGCACGTACATCTCCTCTCCCATAAATCATAAGCAGAAAATTCCTTTCCACTACACTGCTTCAACAGCCTACACACACAGAAGGGTGAATTTCTTTAGTTCCTGAACAGGTGTGATCTCAAAAAAATGCTAGAGACTCCTTAAAAATCCTGTCAGATCTAACTACGTGCAAAGAAAACCTATTTAAAACGCAACTCCAGCTGATAAATCAGTGTTAGCAACATCATTATCCTATTTTGGATCACACTGGTGCAACCCAACTTTTATTTCTCTAGAGAAAGAAGGAACAGACAACAAATTGGGTAACTCCAAATTCCATGACCACAGCCAGCTTTTTATTCCTGAAGATGCCTAAGTAAAACCTTCATCATCATACAAGTGAAGTCTTTCTGGGCTAGGTATGTCACAGGAGGATCAGACACATTGTCTATCACTATATTAAAAACACAACTGGTTGGTAAGTCTAAGTACACCAGAAAAGCGCCTAACTTTAGGCATCACTCACATACAAGGGCAAGAACAAGATTATAAATATATGACAAATTTGTCAATTTAGGGAATACATACACAATCCTGACAGGGAACTGTCCAAGTTCCAAGCAAGTTAGCCGTAGCAAAAAAAAAAAAATAAATATGGTAGAACTATTATTAAGCTTCCTAATGTTCTAACTTTCCTTTAATATTTTCAAAAAAACACGTCTATGCCAAAGTTGAATTAAAAAAATGAGACATTTGGAAATCCAGATTAGCAACTCAGTTAAAATAAAAGGAAAACAAGAAAAACCCATATAAAAACTAAAATTCTTAAGAGTTTTAGTAGCTGTTATCAAGACCAAACCTCCTAGGTCTGATATCAAAGCAAACAGAGTAAACAGGTAGGACAGGAATGACAAGATTTTTTTATTGCTGTCAGCTTCTTCGACCTTTCTACTCATAATGTATAAGGCAGCTGATTTCTACATACATTGGTAATTTCTTTAATTTACTGATGCATGAAGTTTTACATACCATTCAGTAATACAGAATCTTCAGGACCAGAGCTATGATAGATAACTAAGAACTTTCAAGCCTCCACTGGGGACTTGAAAAATTTTCACAACCAAAAAGTTTACACAGCAAATTGTAATATCATTTAAGTTGGACAATACCTTCAAGATCATCAAGTCCAACCATCCGCCTGACCCATCAAGCCTTAAATACCTCCAGAGACACACTTCTTCCTAATATCCTCCTCTGGCACAACCTGAGACCTTTTGTCACCTGGTCCAACAGAGAATATTTCCTCGTGTCCTATCACTTATCAGCTGGTCCAACAAACATTTATTGCCTTTTCAGCTTACCTTTTTTACTCAGGTCGATAGCAGCTTCTAGAAGAACTTCTAATTCCCCCTTCGGCAACACAGGAACAACCCATCGAGGCCTACATTCAAAAACAAAACAAAACCACACATCTCAACTGTGCTTCTTGAACATGAGGAATCTTTGCTCCTTTTTAATGAAAGACTAAAATACACATTTTTAAAGACCCTGATGAAGACTCTACTTTCCAATAAATAAATAAATAAATAGACAAAACTGATATGATCATCTCTTTCAAACTCTAACACAGTAAGAAGAAGCATTTCAAGAAAACCAGTGCATCAGAGAAGCACAAATCCTTCTTCCGCTATCAAGATATTTTCACAAATAATCCATGCACACTGGAAAAAATGCATTAAGTGTGAAAGTACCTGTTGATCATGTCATCCAACTTGGCCAGGTCTGTGTGTGGAAATGCAGGCTCCTCATCTTCAAGCTGAGGTGGAGCATCTCCTTGACCCTGCTCATCAGGCGGGGTAGCTGGAGAGTTCTCATTTGAAGAATCAGGTGAAGATGTCTAAAATTGGTATGGAAAATACTTGAAATACTGTCTACACTTGTGTGTCACTTATTTTGGCTTTTTCATTCAGATTATACTTCAAATAATTACTTGAACTATACATCTGTCACCACAAATAATAAACTGTGATAGAACAATTTTATTTCAGATCTATTCACAAAAATAATTAAGACATCAAATGTGCTACATGCTTTCTATCTGAACAGTTTAAGAATTAAGGTACTTTCCCATAGAGGAATTTTTTTTTTTTTTGGTAAGAGACTTATTTTCAGCAGACCACCTTTCTAGAGGATGAAAATAAAAACCACACGAATGCTGTTTTTACATATCTCCTGAAGATGAATATCATACGTAGAAAAACTTCAGTAACGACACAAAAAAAAAAAAAAGAATCATGAAAACATTTTCTGAAAGATTTAAACAAGTAAAACAGCACTACAGCGGACTACTAGCCAACTACATGCACACAATTAGTTAAGCCCATTTTGATTATCAATAACACAATAATGTTCTACACATTGCTGAACGCTGCTTACACAGTGTCAAGCCTTCTGTTTGTCACACTGTCCCCACAGTGAGTAGGCTATGGGTGGGCAAGAGGCTGGGAAGGGAGGCAGCTGGAATGGCTGAGCTGAAGTGAGGAAAGATATTCCACACCATACAGCATCACACTTGGAAATAAGAACAGGCAGAGGGAACTTTTTCCCAAGGCAGCCACTACCAGGGGACTAGCTGGACAGCTGTCAGCTGCTGGTGAGTGACTACTTTTGTTACACTTCCCGTTTCCCCACTCCTCCACTTACTGAACTGTTCTCATCTTAATCTGCATGTTTTCCTTGGTTTTCCTTTCCAATTTTCTCTCCCTATTCCTCATAAGGGTACAGAGTGACTGACAGGGTGGGGACTTACCTGCCAGCTGGAGTTACCCATCACATGTGTACCAAAGAACAACTGATTCTCAAGAACAGTAAACATTGAAATCTATGACATCTAATAAACATCATCTGAATACTGTATTAAATGAAAAGGTGTGGTTTTTCTATTAACTGACTTGGGCTACAGCGTTTAAACACATCTTTTGTATATATTTTTCCTGATAAAGAGCCACTGCATTATGATGATGTAGTTTGAAAGTTTTTACTCTTTTCTGAAAGCAGGATACTGTGCTCAAAAGAAACATGCTATGTCATTCAGGCAGTCTAGTACAATGAACAAGGACTCAGCAAAAGACGATGTTAAAGAGAAAATATCCACCCCCATAAGCCCCTTCATCCACAAAGTGCTTTTGCAGAACTGAGCATAAACTGAAGTCACAGAGTAGTTTTACCCATGTGTGGCAGACACAACACAGTTATGAGGAAGCTTCTGATATCATTCCAAGACGGCTTCACATTCCAAATAAACATGCTTTGAAGAGCTACGTCACTGATGGAAGAAGGAGCATTTTTGCAACACAGTGTTCCCTAACAGTATCTATTTTGCCAGTAGCACTGTCTTCATCCCTTTTGTACTCACCAAAACAAAAAAAGAGCTAACTTGATTAGACATCTTCACCACTACAAAAACTCACAGTTCAGATAAATTTAAACAACACTGTTCTAAAGAACTAAGTTCTGTATTTCTAGATCACTTGATTGTTAGTATCATACCTGATTCTGCTGGAGGGGAGGCTGGGACTGTCCATCAGGAGCCTGGCCCTGGCTATCATTGCCTCCTACCGGAGAGCCACGAGTCGTGGCTGTCATACTCGACACAGGGCAGATCTTTGCAATTTTGTCTGCTTAAGTAGTTGTTGTGAGAGAAGAAATTATAGTCCACTTAGTAAAGCTGAAGTACCAGCATATGCTTGCCTTAAAAAGCTCCAACTCAAGAACATGCCATCTTGCAGAGACCATTGCATAACCTGGAAGAAAAAAAAAATGCTTCAGTGATACATGCACAAAAAAGAAGTCATCTGAACCTGAATAACAGCACTACAAAAACAAATATAGTGCCATTAAAAAATATTTTATTTTAGACTTTTTTTTTTTTACTGAGTACATTTGACGTCTAAAGAAGGTAGCATTTGAAATACTTCACACGGCTTTGATGCTCCAAGTATGAATTACACCTTTAAACCACTGAGAAACAGACAAGTCCAAATGGAATTGCTTAATATGACCTGATTATGAGCATAAAAAAAGCGCACACTTACCACCTTGCCCAGTATGCTACTCCTGACTGTCCAAACTGCAGATGTACGAGCAGGAATTGAGGAAGACTGTTTCTACCTCAGCTAAGAGTAACAGAGCCTGCAGCCAGACTTCTATTAGTACACCAGTATTCATCCCAGATTTCTGACCTGCATTCCTTTTTCTTTCAGCACTTGCCTATGGAAACTTGGATCTGTTGAATTTTCAAGCCCAGCACAAAGCCCAACTCACCCCCACCAAGTACTTCAGCCAATAAGATGGGGACATCAGATTTACTTTCTGAAGTTGTAATTGTGACAAAGCAACAGTTCCAGAAATATTACTAACTACATTGTTATTTTTAGACTAATTATTTTATTTTAGACATAGTATTTCTTTTTCTTCTTAGTAATTTAACAGAAGACATACATGAAGTTACACAAGCAATTTACTCTGTATCATGGGGCACTGTATATCCATGTAATTTTCAGAGCAACTCAGGCTTCCTGATGGGGTGGTTGCTGCCCCAAGTCTATCACTGCTCAAGAGGCATTTCAGCAATGCCCTCTATAATGTGCTTTCACTAGGGTTAACAGCGAAGAGATCACATTTGAAAGCAAACGTCTTTGCAGTCTCCTACAACTGAACTATTCTATCCAGGTTAACAAGTTAAAGTTTCTGCTGCAACAGTATAGTTGCTATAGTTGCTAGTAGTTAGTAACTGCTTTATTACAACATCTTACACCAATTCATTGTATAGGCTCTTGCTGTCTTTCCCTAAGACACTTCAAAATCCTTTCCTAAGCTGTGTAAATTTGCAAAGCCAGCTCCAAATACAATACCAGTTTTGACCAAATACACTATTTCTGCTCAATTCAGTCTCCAACATTAACACCAGCAACAAATTTTGAGAACTCTTACTAATATCACTATTAAAATAATGCTTGATTCCTGAACTCAGCTGCGTAGTTGCTACACATTTAACTGCAATCCATCGCCACCTTGTAGGACTAATATTAAAATCCAAGAGTGCAGTGAGCCCGAATAAGAAAAGGACATTACTAAGTCAAACTTTCTTTAGCACAGTATCTACTTTTAAAAATGCAACCTTACAAAGTAATTTGCTTTCACTGTTGCTCTTTTTTTTAAATGCTCTCCTTTAAGCACTTGTTTTCTACTAAGTTTAAAAAGACTGCTATATAGAAAATACTAATAAAACTAAGTTTCCAGCCGTAAGAACACATACTGTATTCTACTGCAGTTCAGTGCGCTCATTTCCACTGCATTACCTGAGTGAAGCTTCTAGGTATTTGCATACAACAATTAAATCAAACCTATCCCAACTTATATTGCACTTTTCAACAGCCCTAAGCCAATTCTATGACCACGATGAACATCCCCCTCCTTCCTCAGTAGGTCTGGTCCATAATTTGGCCACACAAAAACCTGTGTCAGCACACCGAGTGAAGCAGCAATGAGACAGGGAAAGGATGAAATAGCTGCTTTCAGCAGCAGCCTGTGGTGTAGGTTCCCTGAACTGCAAACTGCAGAAGGAAACGACCTCTGCCAGCTGTGACTCCCCCAGCAATCTGCAGTGAATTGAGCTGCTTCAGTCTCACCCCTTTTCACTCTTTTGCCTAGCTTATCCTTAAGTGAGCCAGTTCAGTCTACGAAAAACAAGAAAACCACACCAGTCCTTGTCTGTTTCACTGCCCCTAAACAAAACAACACCCCACAATAAAAACCTTAAAGAGACAGAGATTGTGTCTCCGTTTCTGTAATTACCTGAACTGGCATACTACAAAGCCACAGCATCCTAGTGCTACCCACAGAGCCGGGATAACCCTGTAGCTCTCCTGTTACACTGACCTTATACTAGTTTGAGTTCACTCTCAGATTGCCTCTGTGCTTAGCTCAAGAGTCTGGGCAAAATATTTTTGTAAACCTTCTGCTCAAGGTGAATGACTACCTAGCTAAGAGATATAAGAAAACTACTACTGAAATGATCAAGCTACTCAGGACCTTGCAGATTCACAGATTAAAACAATGCCTGTGTAGGAAAAAATATCCAGAAATCTGTAGATATTAGTGAACAGAACATTTACAAAAGTAACCTTCAGATCATGTCTAATTGTGACAGCCTCTGGGTACAATCTCCCCACTCCTGATTAACTTCTAGAGAAGTTCACTTAGTTTGGACATGCTGGGGTGGGACCCCTCTCTAGAGGTCTCTTCCAACCCCTACAATTCAGTGACTGCGTCTGCTTAAGACAAAGACAACTGCGTGAGCAAGTTGCTCTCATTCCTATCCTCTTCCCCTCCACTCCAATATTTGGGAGGGGTGAGAGGAGGGTGTTTATGTATCTTCAGAGATCCAGAAGTAACACCAAGTTATGCTGCAGCTAACTAAGAACACTCCACTTCCACGAAATGATCTGACTGCTTCTTATAGCATTCACATATTCTAAATTGCAAAGACATTCTTGTTCAGGTTTTCCTTCTAATTAGAGAAGGAAACATGTTTGTGTAAGCACAAATCATTGTCAATTTATATATTTTAAACAGTACTGCAGGGAGTCATTTACCAGCCCTGTTCTTAGTCACCAACTTAACCATCTGAAAACATCAAATGACACACACCCACAGAATGCACTGTTTTAACTTTTATAGAAATTATTAACCAGGAAATTATGAATTCCCATCACTTAATTCGGACTACTCAATTCAATTTTTAAGAGTTAGAACTCCCTAAGGCACACAGCATGGCTCAGCTCCAAATTAACCTTTGCACCTACTTATAATTAACCTGTCTATAAGCAAACAAACTGATGCAGCACCACCTCATTTTGTGCCTGTAGACAGCCCAACAATTCTAACTGCCTGTATTCAGCCGAAGCATAGAGCCTTTAGATTATCACTGTTTTAAAAATCTATGGCTAATTCCTACTATCTTCTATTTTGGATTTAACATACTAAGTGGTATTCAAAAAATTACCATCCTTATCAAAAGGCATTCAATGGATGTTTTGATACAGTGTCAGAATGGAGACAAACACCTCTTAACTGTCACACTAACTACTCCATTGTTCATCAAATAATGTATGAGGCTAAGAAAACTGAGTCAAATACATCCCACTGACATTCTGTTTTGGCTGCCAACTGAGCAAATCCTGATCTGCTGTGCCTTCATCCATTTCTTCACATCATGTCGATCCACCATTAAAATACAGGTAAATTTCAGTTTTTGCCTCACCTCTTTCCTTGCCACTTTAGTCACACTGGGAAAAGGCAACTACAGAATACATCAGTTGCTGGCAGGCTTCCACCAGGACAGCAGCATGCTTGATCTTCACCTCAGCTTTGACTTTCAGCACGGAACAATCAAGAAATATATGTAACTTTCTAATACAGTTCCCTTCTAGAAGAGCTTTCATTTGAGTTTCTCAAAGTTGTTTCTGAAATAACTGAAATACCTCAGTATCTGAAGCCTTCCAAGCGAGCTACCTACAATACCAAATCTCAGAAAAAAAGCAAATACAAGGAGGCAGACAATCACAGCAGATCTCAAAATACAACTCATTATTCACATGCATTACCCAGAGCCCTATCTAGAAACATAAACCTATTTTGCTTTTATAAAAAGGACTGTGGTTAAATATGAGTAAGGACATATGCCACGAAACAAACGTACTCTGCTCTGATTACGTACTCTGGGATTCTAACATATTAAGAACAGAGCTCCCTAAAATCATACAAGTATACTAAGAAACAACATGAGCTTTTTCCAAAATTATTTGTAGACGCATTCCTACCCTACCAGCATCTCACACAAGATACGTTTTTTAACTGTTCAGTGCTGTACTGCAAAACCCATAACAGCAGCAACGCACATATAGGGTTCAAAGGTATTGCAGCTTCACTTCATATAGGATTCTGGGAACTGCCTTCTTAAGCAGCTAATAAAACTCTAACTAATCACAAGGGATGTGATGTGATTCTCATATTAAAAGTTCCAGAGTTGGAATTTGACCTTCTGCTCCACTCCTTCCTCTAAATCAGAATGCCTTCTTAGCCAGAAACACCTTTCCGAAAGTGTAACACTGACCTGATTCAGCAGTTACATTCTATTTACACCCCAGCAGATTCGGCTTCAGCCTTCCCTGTGAACTGTATCTTTCATGAAGGAGGAAATCATTTACAGATCATCGTAATATTTTAAATTTCAAAATAACGTTAAGACAGGTTAAGGCTAAACAACACCTACTTAATGCCACATAACCTCATTTTCACTAAGAAGCTCCTACACCCGCCCACTATTCTCAGGAATTTAGGAAGCTCCAAAAGCAAAGAGAGTAAATTACCATAACAAAGTATCACCTGTTACTACCACTTCCAGGGCAAAGTAAAGGGACAGCAACTCCCAGTGGTTCAGTAGGGTCTCAGAGAAGGGTGAGTCAACACACATTCAAACTGTTCTGTACCCGCCATGCAGCATCCCGTGCTGAAGAGGATGCACAAGAAAGCTGACAAAAAAACCCACTAGTTTTAAGCAAGTATTTCGTCCTTCTCGAGTAACAAATGAGAATACAATCTGCATTACAAATGTAGAGAAGTGACAGCCGGATCCTGTTGTCCCCTGTCCATATTTTAGAGAACTGTAGAATGCAGAAGTCTAGTGGAAAAATTAAAATTCAGAAGACACATTCAAAGACTGAAGCCTTAATGTGAATCCAGATCCGTGGAAAACAAAGTTCAGCAACACTGAAGTAATGAAATCATCACATTTACGCCCTGAGTTAGCAGAACAGTAATAACTCAAGAACAGAGAGAATCCTGTATTTTTCCAGTCAATGTTAAACAACAAGGCCTACAAGTATTGAAGATGGAAAGAGCAACTTTTGTATTTATTTGGATAGCTCTGTTACTGCAAAAACGATATGAATTATTTCACCTCTCAAAAAGTTTTTTGAATCACACATGGGACTGGCTTCTCATATAAATGAGGCTTGAGACACGCTGGTGAAGAGGAGAATCCGGCTACGTTTAGCTGTTCCAGATCTAACAGTCAGTCAGCCTAAGCTTATGGCTCAAATACAAACCTTATCAGGTCATCAGAAGTAAAGCCTCTTCTCAGGCTTCCATGGCTAATGCTGTTCCATTTCCACTCACATTTTTCAGCCTTGATCTCATCTAAATGGCAACACTGCACTCTAAGAAATCTTAATCCAAGAAAGCTATATTCGGTAAACCAAAGTTTGGTCCTGCGCACCAGACAGTAAAACTGACATAATCAAAACATTACCTTCTTCTTTTCACACGGAATAACTTCCCAAAAGACTTAAAAGCAAACAAAGAAAAACACCAGCACCACCAAAACAAACAAAACCAACAAGGATATCCTTTAGGATATAGGAAGGATTGTCTTCCTTGAAGTCAAGAATCAGTGAAGCTCAGTCTCCCAAAGGGGAGCTGGACAGGAGAGCAACCATCTCAGCCTAGAATGCACACAGTTGCCAAGAACTCTCACCAGTTAAACAGTTTACCAGCAGGTACTTCAGGTATTGGACGCTTCTTCCCTAGACAATGTATCAGAGAGAGCTCAAGTCTTCAGATCATACACACAGTTCCTCTGGCTACCAAACTGAAAAATCAGTTTCAGTTCCTGCTCTAAGGAAAAAAAAAAAAGTGCTTTGCTCACATGATTGTAAGTGGAGCAGAATGCCCAAGACACAGCACCAAGAAACAAAACAGTCAATGCCTTACACATTAAACCAGCAAGTATTAACACAACTAACTGTGCTCCCTCCTGCAAGCCATGGCCTTGCTGTATTTTTCTGTAGGCATAAATTCAGGCTGCTGTCCAAGACAAAACATGGACAGAATGAATATGATCACTCTTTCGTTCTCGAGATAACTTCATCCAACTGGTATGAAACTGTGTCCCAGTAAGATTTTATACATTTGGATGAAGGAGGAATATGGAATTTAGAGATCCTGCAATATTTAAATTCCTAAACACTTCCAGACAGTCAAGAAACTACACTGAAGCCGCTGGTAAGCAAGTAGGCTAAGTATCTTTTAAGCTGGGAGAGGGCAATTCTGATCACTGCTGTACAACAAGTCAGACTTTGCAACATCATCACCAGGTCAGGTAAATAAACAAAAGTCTGGTAAATGCACACACTGTAACCTAAGAGCAAACTTCCTAACTTAGAGTTACTTCTATCTGGAAAACACTAACACCTATTTTTAAAAGTGTTTAAGTGTCTTGAGGTATGCCTTCCTTGTCACTGCATCAGCCTACGCAAATCTTTTCCTGAATTCAAAATGAATATGCAAAACAGTGGGTAAGATTTCCTTCCACTTTACAATGAAATAACACGTTACATCAGGTTCAAAACGAGGAAAAAAAAAAAATCACATCAGAGAATCTTTATTGCGTGCATTCGTTTCAGAGTTAGATTAAATCTCATGCAGCTAAGCAACACAATGCTACACTTCTTTCAATTATGCTACAGTTTATTTACTCAGGAGACTGTACTTCTGCATTCCAAAAACGTATTTCTGGCACTGCAAACAATTAGGATTGAGTTGATATTGTGGGTTTGAGTGAAATCTTAGTACTTCTCAGGCAGCACTGGCACACTATAAGCAAGGACAAATCATGGTTTCATGTTTATATTTAGATTGTGCTCCTTTTAATAAACCTAGAACACTCATATTTGCAACTGATACTCTACCATCTATGGAAATATTATGTCTACTTATTGCTACTGCAGGGAAGTAATGAAAATGCCTGATGTTTGCAATAAACAAGGAACCAGGAGCGCTTCATCCATCTTTCTCTCACACGTGTAGTTCACTCAAGGCCGTATTATGTATTTCATTCTGCCTAGACAGCTATAAAATGGATGTACACAGGTCGCACTGAAAATAATGCCTCCTATTTATTTCCATGGCAACTACAACAGATAAAAGGGCACGAGAATACTATTTGATAAGGCAAAGTCTCAGCTATGTAAAACTGTTTTTCAGCACAGCCACCACCACAAACTATGTATTTTCATCAGCAGAGAACAGGAGCCTGTATGCTGCCCTTGTAGTAACCTGCACCAGGAGAGATGAGCCACTGCCACCATTACAACTGCTGAAACACACCACTCACTGCATCGCTGCGCTCACATCCACCGCTTGGTCTCCATAAATGTTCAGTGAGTGTCAGTGACTGTCAGTGGGTGCCATTTTATCCGCATGGAGGATTTCAGTTCCACACCTTTGCTTCAGCTGCACTTCCACATCAGACAGCCCCTCAGCTGCCATCTGTCATATGGCAACAAAACACAACAGGATACTGGTGGGAAGGTTCAACCCCTACTGCTATCCCACCAACATCCGCCTCTGACATGAGCTAACATCATAAAATAGGAGGCATTACTTTCAGAGCAGTCCTCATAATAATTACACCTCTCAAAGCCACATAGCCAAGTTTACAGTCTGCAATACTTGAAGAATGCTGTTTGTTCCTTAAGCATTAATTCAAATGCTAATAATTACATGATGTTACATTAATAGGCTTTTGGAAAGATCTAATCTTGCTTGATTTAAAAAATAAGGTATAATTAACTTCTAAGGTATTTCATATTCAACTTGACTGCTTTGCAATTCTCCTACAAAAAAAAAAAAAAGCATTATTATTGGATCCTCCAAAGTCAACAGGAAAAAAATCAAAATACATTCCCAATATTAAGGGTAGCAAAAAATACAGGCCTAACTCTGCTTAAAAAAATGAAAGCTTTTCTCAGTAAGATATGAATTCCTACAGCAAAGCACTTGTGGAACAGAGGAAATGCACCTATTTCTGAGCACTGAGATACCACTGACCATGTATGAGTTGCCCAAGCACACTACAAAAGTTTTGGGAACGTACAAAGTTAAGATGTAACAGGAAGTCTGGAAGAGCCAGCAGACCAGACGCTTTCATTTACACAATAGTTCTCATCTCCACATTCTCTCTGCATGAGGATGTGCACAGTACAGTCTCCCAATCCAGACAGCTAGTATTCTTCCTAAGAGCAGACAAACTCACTCTGCACTGGCATTCAATATGTAGCAATGATTCAGGAAATAATAACTGGATGGCCATAGATTTTTTTGGCAAAATGGGTCTTTAAAACTTTCATCAGAATATATGGCTTTGTATACCATTGCATGTAGAAAACCTCATTTTTCTGTACTTCTAAACAAATTTTTTTTTGATGTAAACATATTGCAATATACTAACAAAACATGTTTTTAAATAAGTTCATTTAATATAGTCTAAAAAATTATTCTAATTGATTATCATTATCTAGTACATATTTCACAGACATGTGATCACCATCCACAATTCAGAAAGACATTCAAAACATTCTAGCAATTATATGAATCATTAGATAAATATGAATATTTTTGCTCTGCATCTGATGGACTTTTCATCTCATGTTCAGTGTTGTAACAAAACCTGTTTCTAATATATGTCATTTATCATGCTATAACAACTTACTAAATACGTTAAAATCTGGAAACTAAGGTAAGCTGCAAAAAAGAGCTTCATGAGATGAAGAATCCAAAGAAATCTATAGACATAACTTTTACTAGATCTTTGAAAACAGGATATAGTTCAAAACAGCACAAAAAGGAAAAGGGGGAGAAGTGGGGAGAATAGAGAGAGGAAATCAAACTACCATTTTGGTACATGGACCTGTCTCATGGAACATGCAGCCACTAATGCAAGACTTCCAGCAGTCTCCTAAGTTAGAGCAATTTAATACTTCATCATCAATGTGAAAGGTGCTGGACATTACCTGAATTTTCACATTTTTACACGCTTTTTTGATTAAGCTTACAGGACACAAAACAGGAATCCCAAATACATACATTTTTAAATATTTAAATGTATAAATTATAAAGCCACCAAGGTTGGAAAAGACCAACAAGATCATCCAGTCCAACTGTGCACCTCTAACCAATATTCCCCACTAAAGTCTAAACATTCCTTGAATACCTCCAGGGTAGGTGACTGCGCCGCTTCCCAGGGCAGCCCATTCCAGTGCCTGACCACTGAAAGTACTATTCCCTAACATCCAGTCCAAATCTCCCCTGGTGCAACTTGAAACCATTCCTTCTAGCCCTATTTCTACTTACACAAGAGATGGGGCCGACTCCCAGCTCACTACAACCTTCCTTCTGGTGGTTATAGAGAGCAATAAGGTCTCCCCCAAGGCTCCTCTTCTTCAGACCGAACAATCCCAGCTCCCTCAGCAGTTCCTCCTAAGGCCTGTGCTCCAGACTCCTCACCAGCTTCACTGCCCTTCTCTGGACACACTCCAGGGCCTCCGTGTCTTTCTTATAGTGAGGGATCCAAAACTGAACACAGTACTCAAGGTGCAGACTCACCAATGCCGAGTAAAGAGGGACAATTACTTCCCTGCTCCTGCTAGCATCACTACTTCTGATACAAGCCAGGATGCCACTGGCCTTCTTGGCCACCCGGGCACACTGATGGCTCATGCTCAGCTGAGCATGGTCCAATACCCCCAGGTCTGTCTCCTCTACGCAGTCTTCCAGCCACTCTGCCCCAGGCCTGTAGCGTTGCGTGGGGTTGTTGCGGCCAAAGTGCAGGACCCGGCACTTGGCCTCGTTGAACTTCATCCCTTAGGCCTCAGCCCTGTGACCCAGCCTGTCCAGGTTCCTTGCTATCCTCAGGCAGATCGACACTTCCAGCCAACTCGGTGTCATCTGCAAACTTACTGAGGGTGCACTCAATGCACTCATGTAGGTCATCAATAAAGATTGAAGAGAACAGGCCCCAATACTGAACCCTGGGGAATACCACTTGTGAATGGTCGTCAGCTGGATTTAACTGCATTCAGCACCACTCTCTGGGCCCAGCCTTCCAGCCAGTTCCTAACCCAGCAAACAGTGCACCTGTCTAAGCCACGGGCCACCAGCTCCTCCAAAATACTGAGAGAGTGTCAAAGACTTTGCTGAAGTCAAGACAGACCACAACAACAGCCTTTTCCTCATCCACCAAGCAGGTCACTAGATCATAGAATAAACTACTAACACTGCTGTAATAAAAATGGACCAACACTCCTGGCCAAACCCCACAGGTATCAATTCTCCATCCCAAACTACCCAATATTACTGATGATTTAAACAGAATTATAAAATCTCTACTACATTTTTTGCACATGGCACACAAGCAAATAGGATGATAAACAATGAGACCATAATAGAGTAATCTCTATCATCTGATAAACCTGGCACAATAAAGCGCGCGCTAACACAGCCAAATATCAGGTCATTCAACTATTAAAAAAAAAAAAAAAAAAGGGTGCACAGAAAATTTTTTGTGTATTTGGAAACAGAACCGGAAGAATGCTTGTTCTGGAAAAGCACCCGAACACAAACGCCATGATTGCAAGCTTTCAGCAAGAGCAAATCTCAGGGTCATCATCATCTTAGAAGAAACGGATCATTTTATGAGCAGAACTGGTAAGAAATTCATTAATTAGAGCTTTTTACATCTAGGAAAAACAATTAAGCAGAAACAAAAATACCACCCATGTGAATTAGTCTCGTGGAGAGTGCTATATACTGTATTAAATATCTGAACCAATTATAAGACTAGCCACGTGATACAGCACCAGAGACCACATGCTTCTGAGACAGTCTACTTGTTCTGGTGTCTTCAACTGTTGTTTATCGCACATACTTACAGAAAAGGAACAAAGATATCCTTTTCAGACTGCTATTTCTACTCTATTCTTCAGATTTGGAGCCTGTCAGAAGAGAAAAAAAACCCAGGAAGTCAACAGGCAAGTACTGTACAAACTGTATTTATAACTGACGTTTTCAAAGAAGCAATCATTGCCAATGAGGCACATAAACAAAATCATAAAACGCAGACAGGATCTGCCATCACCCTGCAACTTTTGAGGAGAGGAGCTGTTTTCCAAACATGACATAATACAGTCCTTTTCAGTTTCGAAGTGCTAAGTTATAAACATACCATGATATTATTTCATGCTAAGAGATTTCAAGCTGGAGACCTCAAGAGCAGAACCAATACATCTGAAATGTGCGTGCTTTGCAAAATTTTGGCTAGTTGTGAACAAAAACACTTTCTGGCTGCTTGAAATAGCACACAAAGCTAAGAAGACCAGCTGATGTCCCTCCCAACTACACAGAGCTACATTTTCAATTAAAAACTAATGCCCAGACAGAGAAACCATCCTTGAACGTAACTTTGAAAATGCAGATGGGAAAGATTAATACGTTCAGTAGCACTGCTCTTCATACCAGGTGAGAAAGGAGGATACCAAATGCATACCCAAAACACCAGGTGGTATTTCCATCTGCTGTAGTTGTCCCAGGAACAACTCACTGAAAGAGGTTGGGAATTTTATCTTTCAACACACATGAAGCTAAATGAGAGCACTGTTACGACTTCACACTGGAAATTCAAGCAGAGAGCAGACAAAAATATAGACAAAAGTCAAAGTTAAACATAGATGAAATTCTTCATTTAGTAAGCTTGAAACAAAAGGAGAAATAACGGGGTAAAAACACCTACTACCAGCTATGTATAGAAAATAATACTGGCAAGCCCTCATCATTGAGAACAAAGCCAAAAAAAGCACCACAGCAAAGATTTGTTATAAGAGTCAAATCATGCCAGAGAAAGAGCAGTAAATACAGCTCATTTCTTACTCAGGTTGCGTTAATCTAAATCATTCAAATAAACAAATGTTGACGTATCTTCCTCCAAAACACAAATTCCAGTTTTTTTGTCAACTTTAGGAGCTCCCTCAACTTTGCTTTTACAAAGTGATATTCCTTTCTCCTTTCATTATCAAATACTTGGACTTTTAAATTTGTTTTTTTTGTCTCCGATGACATAAGAGTAGCAGGGAAACCAGCAAAATATATTACACACAACTTATGTAAGCAGTTTTAACTGTGATTTTAGGTTGTGTTAACTTCTGTGGTTTCCTTCTAAATCAAGTCCTACAGTTAACCAGAGAAAAACATGAGGCTGACGAATTCCAAAGGGTTTCCACAAAATATCTCACTTTCCTCAGGGGGGAATTGGGCTCAAACCTTAAAGGACTGCTAAGAACCTTCCTCCTCCAGCTCTAGTAATGTTTGGAACTTCCCTGGAAACTGTGCTCTTCCTTTACTGCAGGGATCACAAAAATCTCAAGGGTTCTTAGCATATTTTGGAAGACAGAGGGGATGAAGCTGAAACCAAGAAGTACGTATCTCCTTCTCCAACAAAAGAGTTAGTGACAGCAATTCACATATCTACAACTGCAGACAAAAATTGAAAAACTTAATGAAAAAAAGTTTAAATGAAGTGCTCTTTGATCTGCTACACTAGAGCAATTTAATACATTTCACAACTCCAGTTCTTGCTGGGGGATTAAATGAACAAAGCAGTTACACTTGGAACATCCCACTTAACTCAGAACTGTACTCAAATTACGAGTTCTCATTCCCTGTGCCATCCCTATGCTCATCTTCTGCCAGAGATACACAAATACCTCTGGCTTCTGTCATTTACAAGGCTCATACTTTCCGCCAGGCTACTAGCACACGCCAAATATACTCTGCTACCTTCACTCTTTAATAAGCACTGGAAGGGAAGCAAAGCGGCATCCTCTGCATTCATTCTACCTATGACTTTAAAATATGAAAGTATGTATAGTATAGTGCACTTCAGACTTCAAGCAACTCAGGAGTACAATAGTGTAAGACTTCTGCTAGAAAAGTACAATTTAAAGTTAGCCCACTCCTTCTGACTCCCTTTATGTGCACATGTTCTATGCAGAACTCTACACTAAAGAGAATTATTCAAAGTCTGCACTCCTAACACCCTTACAGAAGTTGTCCCTCAAAGAACAAAACTCAGAAAACGTACTGCTTGATTTAATGCAAGTTAAAGCATGGTACAACATCTAAGCCAGATATTAAGCTGAAAGCATTTTTGTCCCGGTTTCAGCTGGGATAGAGTTGCTTTGCTGCATCAAGTCTGGTATGATGCTATGTTTTGGCTTTAGGAGAAAAACAGCGTTGATAACACATTAATGTTGTAGCTGTTGAGCAGTGCTGCAAAGGACCAAGGATGTTCCAGCTTCTCACACTGCCCTGCCAATGAGAGGGCTGGAGGGCACAGAACCAGGACCCAGCCTGGCCAGAGGGATATTCCACATCATATGGTGTCGTGCAGAAAAACTATAAAACCAAGGGGAGTTTCATGTCATACTCAACTAGAAAGCACAAACTAAGCACACAAACTACACAAACACACTACCACTACCATCAAGCACAACTTAAAATACCTCAAACACAGAAGCCTTGACAGCATCAAAATTTACCTTTCAATTATAAGCTGTTTCTTCATAACTGCTTAAAAAGCTTAGTCAAACGTACAACTAGTTTTCAATGTACCAACTGCCTATCACAACCAGGTGGTTCTGTAGAGAGAGAACCTTCACAAAGACAGCCTGCCTTAAACATGCTCCGTCCCAGTTCAGCTCACACAAGCCATCTGCACACTCAAACAATCAACAAGAAGGTACAGTTCCAGTCTCTCTGAAATCAGGTAAGCCTAAGCTGTCACAAGAAGAGGAAGATGACCTTCCTTGCATTCATCCTAACGAGTTCCTCCTAACCACATCATCACACAGTAAGCCACATCAAGAAATCACTCTGGCTGAAAAGTAACTAGGAGAAAGGAATGTAAATTATTTTTGTTTTTATCTGGATCACACGCTGTATGAACACTAACAATGGCACAAGAGGCAGGTAGAATATATATACCCTTAGACAGAATCAGCTCTAAGCATTACAGCAAATCTATAATGAAAGAGAGCCAAGATAGAAGGAAGAAGAAGGAACAGTGTATGGATAATTATAGCTAGCATTTATTTACCTATAAGAGCAATGAAGGCTCACACATATAAAACCAGAGATGAGTCTTGATAATGCAGAAACGTCACGAAGACTGAAACATTTCTTAAGTGTAATGGCTAACAGGAAACAGCACACAGAGAAAGCTGATTAGGATACAATAAATTCCAGGAATGTCAGCTCATAAACAGTACAAGTTCAGTCATGAAAGAAATATTAACTAGCCAGAGCAAATCTGGGCTAAGTGTGAGAAGTTTAAGAAGGTAAAGGCAAAAAAAACTGCATTTGTCCCAGGCGCTATGATAAAGCCACTGCCAGGAGCAACAGAAAATGGCACTCAGGTGACAGTGAGTCAGGAAAATTGATTTAGCAGTAAAGCTTAGAATAACTGGACCACAACTACATACCTGCTGCAGCTCTGACACTGTTGTGGGGTGGAAGATGGACACAATACACAAAAGCAAGAAAAACTTACTTCTGTTGACCAAAAAAACAGCCAGAGTCATGAAACCATAAACCAGTATGCACAATTAACATATTATCTGCAGATATGCATTAAAAAAAAAAAAAAAAAGGGGACTTGACGGAGCTGGGTCCTCCATAAATGTCAAAGTCTCACTGTCCGTTAGCAAAAGAAATTCTCATATAACTCTGTGAGACAGACAGACACATGCTCTCTAAACCGGTCAAGGGCTCCATTTGCCATTTTTTCCCTGCACAATTCGGTATTTTCAGAGTAAACTAGATTCTACTCTAATTTAATCTGCATCAAACTAAGCTTCCTTCAAACTAAGTCATCTGCATGGACAGGAGTCAACCAAGGCACCAGGAAGAAAAAGTTCCCATACTTTTTTGTTGCAGAAGTTCAATGACGTTTCACAAGAAGTCAAAGGGAAGACTGAAGGTTTGAAAGCAGATATACAGAACTGAATTCTGCCTGTGTCTCATTCACACATGCTAAGAAATCTGTTTCTTCCCCTCCCCCCCCTCCACATTAACCTCTTCATCTTCTTCTCATTTCTTTGGCTACTGAGATACGTGGGAAAAACAGAGAAGACTGAAGAAGCACAAGAGAAACATATGCTGACCTAAGCTGAGTCTGTAACAACTGAACATCTAACGCAAACCTGTAGAAATGCTACCACAGAAGCCACTTTCAAAGGAACTGCATCTGTGTCCTAATTTTTCATCATTAAAAGAGAAGACAGCACAAACATTTAATTTAGAATGAGGTGAGAAGTAATACACTAATGTTTGGGAAACGCAAAGGTTGAGAGTGAAAAGAATCTATAAATGTTATTAATGGATTAATAAATCCAATCAGTGTGGGAGTTAGACTGATGCATTTGCAGAATTAAGTCCAAAGATAAAATACTGAATGGCAATTCAATTCAGTCAGCCTTCCAAATTGAAGGATGGAGTCAGGAAGAACAGTTGATAATTAAGTGGAAGAAGCAGTGCTTAATGGTAAATGTATCTACACATTCCCAAATTTCCCATCTTCACATAGAGGGATCTTCTAAAATCATCTACAGCACAAGCGAGAACTTTCCCCTTACACTGTAAAACATTTAAATCATTCACGACCTTTGCACTTTTTCAAGACTCACTGCATCATTTGCTTTTCACACCACCCAATTTTCAAGGAACCTCCCTGAGCGACCTGATAATTCAAATGAAAATTGAATGACAGAAGCACTTTAAGAATCAAGCTTCGAGTTTTACTGAAGTACCACAAACCACAATCCCTGATGAAATCATGCATACTATAGATGGGGAACGTAATACTCCTATTCTGATTCTATTTATGACTTAATTCGGAGGCAAGCAGCATGAGAAATTAACCTTTTCACTTGCACTTATCGAGCAGCTGAACAGAAATAAGGCACCTCATATTTACAAATTCAGCAATGAAAGAAACAACCACAAATGATATACACCCTGCGACAAGTTGCTCTCTGTAAATGAGACACTTCCAAGCAAGGATGTCTGCCCAAACTACACACTGAACCTCACCAGTTTTGGGAAACCAAACATTAGCTAACCCAGCAGTGTGACAGAGAGAAAGAGAAAAGAAAGTCCAAAGAAAGACACGCCTGAAAACACTCAGGCACTATGAATTCATAGAAGTAACACCGCCAAGGAAAAGTGGCATCAGAAATACAGAATGGATTAAATAGAAGATAAAATCTCGCCATGGAGAAGGTAACATTAGACCATGCGGGCAAGTAAGATCTGATGACAAAAATTTAAACCAAAAACTTCTCCTACCTTAGCAAAAGAAAGCACTCTCATTATGTTTCAGATATCTTAATAGAATCCAAACACTTCCATAGGTTATGAAAGAAACATGGAAGTCTTTTTCATACCTACTCTACCACTCCTCATAGATACACCCAAAAAAATCATTTCTTCATCTTTGCTATGGATGAAAAAATTTGCAACTGTTCAAACTTTCATATGTTTGTTAAGGCTTTCTCTTCCTGTTTTTGATGCAGAAATTCTCAGAAAAAGAAAGAATAGTTGCATACAACTGTAATTCAGTAGTTAAGTACTTAACAAAGATAAAATCATAACTGAAACAACATTTTGACCATAGAATAATGGAAAGCAGAACTAAGGAGTTTTAATTAACTGCTGGTGTGAATGACTATTTTGTATCACTTTCAGACTTAAAGGGAGTTGCACGGGCTCATCAACATTAAAATGCTCAAGCTGTGTTTTGAGCGTAGTACAGCGTGAGAATGTTCTGTGTTCTTAGAAGTATGACACAGCTTTCACAGCAGAGACTTTGCTTCTCTGCTCTCAACTGTCAGTCACCTGCTGCTGCACTACCTACACAGCTTCCACAACACTCCAGTCTTCATGAGTGATACATACACCTAAGTAAATATGTTGCATTTAAGCAGCTCATCAAGAACTGAACACAATTTTGATTCTAAAAATGTTTTATCATCTTCTACCATCTTCGCTTTTGCCCAGCTACCCCAGAAAGCCTTCAGAGACCTGAAGCCATTGGCTTTGTAAATACTGCATTTTCTACAGTAGCACAGTTTCAAAAACAACTTCCAGAAGTACAAAAACAACCCTATGTCAAATTGATTTGGACTAACGCTTGCCAACAACAACACAAAACTAACATGTCGGTCATTTGCTGTTGTTACTGAGCTGCCTCCAGACAGCACATCCAGAAGTTGCTACTGGCTCTAGATATTGCTGCGTTACCAGGAAAGCAATGTGAGGAAACAGGGAAGTTCATGACGGGATGCTGCATTCTCTTGGTCAGGAATTCTAGGATGGCAAAGGTAAGGGAAAATATGCCACAAAGGGAATTCACGTTTCAAGTTACATCTTCGCCAGACACATTACAAACTGTGAAGCACAACTCCAAGGGAGCTCCACAACAACAAAGAAACCTGACACTGCTACCTTACCTGGAGAGAAAAAAAGTCTGTGCATCTCCTTGAAAACATCTCATCGTACATGTTCATGTGTACAAAAGCAGCCAGAAAAAAACACTTGGGATTTTGAGGTCTCACTGTGATTAATAAAGCACTGACTGGAAGACAGGCCAAGGAAGAGCTGTCCAAAGCTGGAGCCCAAAGTAGCAGCACGCAACAACAGAGCTTTCACCTCCAAGCCCCTGAGAGTTCACGTCACCATTTGTGAAAAATACTGGAAATAATCACTGTTAAAGGATTCAGGAAAATGCACAAAAGGGAAAGGTCTGAAATCAATAACCAATTAACATTCTGTTTCAAATGTAAGAAATATACGTCTCCTAGCAAAGAAAAGTAGTTTGAGCTTTTGGCTGATTGAAATTGTGGTCTCTCATCCCCTATTCACCTTAAAATAATGTATGCAGATCCCCTTTCCTTACTGAAGATTCAAATTCACGGATTTGTGTTGAATCTTATTATAAAACATACTGAAGTACTTCTTTGCTTCACAGAAGAAAAAAAATTAAGCACCAAAAGATCAAAGGCTTGTTCACTGAGATGCCAGGGTACACTGACAACGATGTTCACTCCCTTATTAAGTTAGAAAAACAAAGACTTACTCCCCTCACTGTCAATGTACATTTCTGGCAAAAGAAGACCAAAAACTGGAGTTCCACCCCCATCCAACACAAGCCTTTTGTCACTCTCCTATACCACAGTGCTAGCAAAGACACTCCTCTCCAACCAAAAAAGCCAGTCTGGTAACAGAGGGATCCTTCTTGGCTCGAACCTCTGGTCTGCTCATTGTGAAACACATTTCTTAACCATCTTTTCCACTTCAGAGCGCTAGAGCTCTGCCACACAGTAACACCTTTGTCTCTTCCCATATCTATTCCCACTGAAACAAGGCAAAAAGTCAAGCAGCATTTAAGTCATATGGATCGAGACCTACGGAATCCATAATGTACATTTCTCTATCATTTCATGTTGCCATTTAGCTGTTTCTCATTTAAAAAAAGCCTCTTCCTGGAAAAAGTTTCTACTACTTTGGCTATTTTACACAGAACCTTAATAGAAAGCCCTGAAATACCCACTATGAAGTTTCCATTACCTTCAAGTGAGGGGTCTGGAGCACAGGCCTTAGGCTGAGGGAGATGGGATTGTTCAGTCTGGAAAAGAGGAGGCTCAAGGGAGACCTCCTGGCTCTCTGTAGCTACCTGAAGGGAAGCTGTAGTGAGCTGGGGGTCGGCCTCTTCTCTCACATAACTAGTGACAGGATGAGAGGGAATGGCTTCAAGTTGCACCAGGGGAGATTCAGACTGCACATTAGGAAATAGTGCTTTTCTGAAAGAGTAATCAGGCCCTGAAATGGGCCGCCCAGGGAGGTGATGGAGTCACCGACTCTGGAGGTATCCAAGGAACATTTAGATGTTGCGTTGAGGGATATGGTTTAGTGGGGAATATTGGTTAGAGGTGCACAGTTGGACTGATGATCTTGTAGTCTTTTCCAACCCTGGTGAATCTATGATCCTAGGATCTGAACAAGGCTTCTATTTCAAAAGAAAAACATGTAACACAAAATATGCTATAAATTGTAAGAGTTCTATCTAGGAAACCTTCTGTAGTTTGTAGCAGAGAGGAGGAGAAGACACGAGTCAACACTAAGGAGCTGCGTGTTTGTGTCTTGCCTTTGACATATTCTTGAGTCTCAGCTTGAAAAAAAGTCTGGAAAAAGAGTTTCTTTGAGAACTTTCTACTCACAGATGTACAGCTTTAAGAAATGATGCAATTTGGAATTCCCCTACTATGAGTAAATTCATGGCTAAATGCTAACTGCCAGACAGTATTATTTGCTAAACGTCCAGGAAGGTTAAGCTCACCAGAAAAAAAAAAAAAAAAACAACCTAAACATGTAAGGAAGTAACATTTCTGTGTTGGCATTTTCACGTGTTAGGAAAACTACATCACAAAATGAGATTACATACTGTTTGGTAAACAGATCAAGGATGCTACAAATAAAAGTATCCCACAGTAACATTCCTGGTATTTATGCATCACTGCTAAAGCAGCCTACATTTTAACTTCATGAAAAAAGTTGAAACTGCCAGTGTTCAAAACATGACTAAGTTTTAAGTCAGAAGAGAATTAGGCATCTTTTTTAGAGGTGTAGTAACAGAGAAGTTAAGCAACAGAAATTAATCAAACTCACAATTAATAAAGTTCTAAGAAAACCATAGAGCAACAAGACACATGTACAGTTAAATGCATACATCAATCATTATTCCTGGCATTCTAATCTTTATCTGGAAACACATCAACAGCTGGCAATCAAAAAGCTTTGATGACCATCAGACTGACTTTAACTCTCAAATGAGATGAGACGAATGTGTTCACACAGAAAGAAAATACCAGAAAGTTCATAAAGAAAATGCAAAAGGAACTGTGTGCTGATAAACTTCCCAAATAGAGAAGAAGGAAAAAAATAAAAATGCAGGAGTGGAAGGAAAGAAAGAAAATGTTTTACATTAAGTCACAAATGTCCACTGTGAGATTATATTTACACCTCTCCTCTCGTCCAGTGTAGGCAAAATTATTTAAGGGCTCACTCGTAACCTCACTAGTACTTTTGTTTTTATCAGTCTTCCCAAAGCAGATGCCCTGCACACAAAGCGTTCAGCACACAAGGGGTCTGAAGTAACACTGGAATGCAAAACAAATGCAACAACCAATTTGAGGGAGCAAAGTCACCACTGTAGGGTTCCAGCCACTACCTGTAATCGAGACTCCGAACAAGATCGAAGTCAAAACACGGTTTTGTCAGGAAGCACAGGGGGAATCTTCGCTAACCACATTCCCAGTCATGCTACAGCCTTGAGCACAGCAGAACTCTGTTACAAGACAGTCAATACAACTGAACTGTTTTTAAGAAAATAGCTCAACTCGTTACGAAAGTGTAAATCATTATAACAGTGCAAGAACTTTCAGATGGCTCTCCAGTAAAGAGAACAAAAAGTAGATTTAATACATGAAAGAAGCTGCTGCATTTTTATAAAGCGTGAATTCAAACTTTCCAGGTCATTTGTACAAAAATGTGAGTCTTGTTGCAGGCAAGCATACACTTACAAAGACATTCTTCTCGTCCCTTGACACTGTCTGAAAGAAAAAACAAAAAACAAAAAACCAACAACCATTTCTTCTAACTATCACTCTGCAACACCAAAGGTTACCACACTGCTCTTTCTAAACACAACCAACTACCTGGCTATCCCACTAATCAAAAGGCACCGGCTGCTACTGGATGTTGTGAGGAACCACCTGTTAGGTGCTCAAAAGAAGAGCAGAACGAAGACAAACCACGTTCACGTGTTCCAGTGAATACTAGCACCTAGGAAATAATTTCCTGAAGGACACAAAAGCCTTCACATGCAGCTTCCCAAGTGAGCAGAAAGCCCAGCAAAGTTTCTTGTATCCGGAGATGAACACTGAACACAGGTCTCTGGCAAACTCTGCTTCATCAAAGCAGCACTCTTGCTTATCCAATGTTTGTGCTTATAAAGGAAATTAATTACAGATAACAGTGTGCGTTAGGGATGGTGGGGGTTTTTTTATGTTTTGCTTCAATGGTGCTTAAGGAAAAAAATGTTAAGAGACAAACTTTAGACATTCTCAGATGAGGCCAACCTGCTCAGAATGCTAGCAAAATATACCCACAGCCATCATATCCATTAGCATATATAAAACAGCATCTCTGAAAAGTAATAATACCACTACTGATAGATAAAGCACTGCCCAAATCAACAGTACTTATTTCAAGTACCTCAAATAATCTCAGAACAAATTTCTAAACTGGAGAGAAAAGGACAAATATTTCCAATGGAACTTAAGTATATCGATATTATCAATACACAGCTGAAAGAAACATAACTTCAGTTCCATTTAAAAATAAACGGTTCACACACACGCAAGTAACTGAACTCCTCCTGATATAACTTCATTCATACTAGAAAACTCCTAAACTAATTTCTGTTTCAAATGTAAGACGCTTTTGAACAAAGGTACTACAGATATCTTCGTTTTCTTACATGCCTAGGTACTAATTCACTATTTTTCTCTGCCCTGAGTATCGTTTGCGAGAATTCCAGCATACAAAGTAAAACAGATAAACCTGGAGACGTGCATTTAGAATAGAGAAGTAGATCAATGCAGCTATTCTTAATACAAATGCATCACAATGTGGGAGAGAAAATATTTATAATAGAGCGATTGTGTTCTACAGATAAACGGCATACAGCTTTGCTACCGCTGTCCTTATTGATTGCCACCTCCAGATGTGCTCTTCCTGTCAATTAATTCAATGGGTAGAAGAATCATCACAAGGGCAAATTCAGCATGACACGAAATAGCACCCTGAAAAGATTAAGAGAGAGGCTACCCAGAAGGGGTACCATTAAGAAAATCTGCACGAAAGGAGAGCAGAAAAGTACAGAAGATACCGAAGAGAGGAAAAGTTACTATGACACAGTCTTGTTTATTTTTAGCTGTATTTCCCCCTACAAAAAAAATCATGCTGATGCACGAGTTTCTTCCACTGCAGCTTTACAGTTATGTTTATGGCTTTTTTTTTTTGTTGTTCAAATCTATTATTAAGCTTCAGTGTAGTCCACGGGATTGCAACAGTGCAATCAATGCATGTATCCTACATTCTTCCCCAAATTTCTTGAAATTCACCGTTGGTTTGGGGAGTAAACATTACTTCAACTCAGAATCAAAACCATGATGTTAAAAAACAAAGAACCAAAACAAGAAACTCAAATTCACGTGACTGAGATTTTGTTGAAACAAAAGGGTTACTTGCTCAGGAACATTTATGGTGGGGAGTCCAGCCAACATCTCAAAGTAGAACCTTAGAAGATCAAGAATAAAGTTAGCTGCCCAGAGATTTCAGCCACCCCCTAATATTCCTTACTAGAGACACCCTTTGAATTCTATCATCAGTACGAGCTAATTCTCCAGAAATCCATCGCTAAGCCCCATAACAGCCTTAACATCCATTTGCCGGGCATTTGAGAAGTCTGCTGGAAAACACAAGCTACCTGGTCTGCCTGTCTGCCATAACAAGTGTTGCAACAGTGTATTTAATATCCAATTCAACAGCTTTCCAAAAAATACAGGCTCCTGTTCTGCAAGTAGGTCAGCAGAAGTGGGCCTTGTGCTGGCCCAGAGCCCGTGACTTCAAAGAGTCTCCGTGCTGATAGCAATGTCCAACGATACGAATATAACCGTGGAGCTGTGAGTATGAATCCAGTTGTACAGACAGCATATGAATAGCACACGAAGCCTAGGAATCCCTTTAATTAGAATATTTCCTCTTTTCTTCCTTCAAAGTTCCCTTTCCATACAGCAAAGTACTTAGCTTCTGAAGGAACAACCTGAAAATTAAATATGGCACCTTAAAGCCCCTCTCAACACTTCTGCCTGTCTCCATGAGAGGAGACTCGCTTACGGATGAAAGGAATCATTTCCCAAGGCCATACATACAGTACACAAACAATGCCCCACCAAGGGTGCCCGCACACGTTAATGGGGACGCGACTAACGGACGAAAACCCTACAACTCATCCTCCTAGCTAAACGCTGGGTTTGTCTTGAGGACAATAAGAGACACTGCGGCCAACCCGCACCTCGGACAGGGGAGAGCGCGGTATTTCCTAAAAATAAACCGCAGCACGGAGCCCGGAGCCGTAAGTTCGAGGAGGAGCAGCGGAACAAACCGGAGGAAGAAGACACAAAAAGCCACCGCCGTTTTTCGCGCATCCAAGCCGGCTCGCTGGAAGCCGGGCCTAGAGGAGTGGCCTACGCGTTAATCATGTTTACAGCGGGCGTGAATGAGCCGGGGCCGGCGTTTTTCATTGAGGCTGTCGGAAAAGCGCCTCGCCGGGGCCTGACTGCCAGGCGTCGCCCGGGCCTACCGCGGCTCCAATCACTCCACCTCAGTAATGGCGTTCGGTGCGGAGGGAAGCGAGCGGCAGGGGTGCAGCTCCGCGGGGAGCCGCCGGGCCCCGCTCGCCCGGGGGAGGCCGGGAGGGGCCCCCGAGGGCGGCGGGGCGGGGAGCGCTTCCCCCCGCCGGCAGCCGGCGAGAGAGAGGATGAGGAGCCGTCAGCCATTTTCCCTCGCCCTCCAAAACACCGCCCGCCGCCCGTTATCTCCCCCCCGCGCCGCTCGCCCCCGCCGAGCCCCGTCCCCGGTGGGGAGGTGGGGGTTGGTGGGGGAGGGAGAGCGCCCGGTCCGTCTGCGCCCGCAGCCCTCCGCCTCGGCCTCGCAGCCTCGGCCTTCCCCAGCCCCGCCCGGGCCCGGCGCTCCGCCACTCACCCCCGCACGGCGTCCCCTCGTCCCGCGGCCCGGAGCGTTGCCGGCTGCTGCCGAAGGAGCGCGGCCGGGGGCTGCCTCATGCCCGGCACGGTCTCATGGCAGGCCCCGCGCTCCGGGCGTGCGGCCGGCCGGCTGAGGGGGCGGCTCCGCTTCCCCGCTCCCGGTGCGCCGCGACGGGCGGAGGAAAGGACGGAGAGGGACGGAAGCCTCCGCCGCCGCTCGCGCTTCGGATCCCGGCCCCGGCCGCTCCGCTCTCCGCACCGCCGAGGCGTTTTTCCTGCGTCACCAGCTCCTGCCCGGCGGCGGCCCTGCGCTCCGGCTCCGGCTGGGGCTTGGCTGGGGCCTGCGCGCTCCGCCCCGTCCGGGCAAGCGGGCGCTCGAGGGGGAGGGGGCGCACACGCAGCCGGGGCCTGCGGCCTGCGGGGTTGGGCTGCGTGCGGGGGCAGGGAGGGAGGAAGGCGGGAGGGAGGGAGGAAGGAAGGCGGCGGCGGAGGGGCCGGGCCGGGCCGAGCGGCGGAGCGCTGCGCGCTGACGGCTCCGTACGCGGGGGAGGGGATGGGAGGGGGAGGGCGCGAGGCGAGACGCGGCGGCGGCGGCGCCCGAGTCTCGCGGGGCCCTGGCCAAGATGGCGGCGCGGAGCTCGGCCTAGCGCGGCGCTCAGGACTCCGCCGTACCGCCCCCGCGCCCCGCGCCTGTCACTCACACCGCCCGCCCCCAGCACTGCGCGCTGGCGGCTTCACGTCCGTTGGGCTCGAGCGGTCTCCATTGTGACCGGCGGGCGGACCGCCCGAGACCCGGATGATGACGTCACGCGGCCGCTCGCCCTCAGTGCCGGTTCCCCGCTGCTGCCGTTGCAGGGCCGGCGCCTGGCGGGAGGAAGGCAGAGGGCTCTGCGTGCTCTATGGAGCCGTTAGGGAGACCGAAACCTTGAAGCGTGACCCGCTGTGACACGTCAGAAGTTCGGCGGGCGCGGGGAGCTCGCTCTCTGAGCACCTGGAGCCCTGCTTGATTTTATCTGGTGCATTTCGTATTGCAAGGCCGAAGTCTCATTGTAGCGACGTCGTTCAAGGATTTCAGTGCAGGCAGTGGAGGATGGAGTCTCCGGCTGAAAAGGCAGGAGGAATTTAGGTCGCCGGGCTGGAATTTGCTCAGAGGCTGGGTAGCAGCCTTCGCTCTGTGTGCAGCGCTTATCTGCTGGACCTCGCCGTGACAAAGACCAAAACACGGCTGCTCGTCGTGAGGGAGTGTCTGCTGTAAAAAGCCAGAGCTCAGAGCTAGCGGTCCCGTTGTTTCCTATTTTAACAGAGTTAGTAGGGTTTTGCGAGACACCGGGATTATCTGGGAAGAAAATCTGAAATACGTCTTCGTGGTAACCGCTCAGACAAAATGATGCAGCTGCTGTACAAATGCAACAGCTAGCATGCTAGAAGAGGGCTTGTGTGTGCCCAACTCGCCAACAATAAACACAAGCCATAACTGTTGAAAATCTGTGTCAGTGTAAGCCTTTTATGTTCAGTTTAGAAATATGTGTAATCACAGAAATAGCAGCCCTTTCATCTCGGTGATTTTCATGCCTAGAACCGTGTTATTGTGGCCTCCTTGCTCCTTTTTTTGGGGCCTTGCTAATTACTTTGGGCTTTCCCTCCTATTTCCAATTTCTCCATTGTGTTCTCCTGGGAAATGCTTAAAATTATTGCACGCGTAATGCGTTTAATGTTCCTTCCCTGGCTCGGTGCTCTCCATGAAACTCCTGACTGATGGCTGACAGAGGGATGGCTGCTCCTCCAGCGCTTTCAGTTGTATGTTTGACAACTCTCAATCCTTACAAAATAAATTGCTGTGCTTACTGATGTCCCTTTATTTTTACTGTGTTAAGTAGTTCCCTTTTAATGACACACCAAAAACTGCATGCCTTCTCAATGTTATGGCTTTTTTGGCAGAGCCAAATAATGCCACGTCAGTGGAGTTTTATAACATGGGCAATTGTCCATCCAGAAATTGACTGTCTGTTTGCATAAAAGTCAACAAAAAGAATAGAAGCAATATTGATGCAACTTGTAGTGAGTATTCCCTCTTGCAGGTTTTTTAGAGCCAAGACAAGGAGTGGAAGCTTTGTTTAATTGAAACCTTAGGTCTGAAACAAACTGAGAACTAATTGCTCCTCAGCTTCCTGGGACCATGGTGGTATTATTCTTCTTTTAGACGTGACTTTTTGTACAGTTTGCAGAACTGTAATGCTTCATATAATGAGACAGAAATGTTGTGTTTGGTGGGAAGAAAAAACCTATGCATGGCTATTATCAACTTTTATATTTGACCCCCATTCTGTTGTAAAATTATATTCTAAAGAATGTTGACAGAGCAGCATTTGCTTGTAGCCGTGCTAATCAAAGGTCACGACAGGCTGAAGTAGACAGCTGTTTATAGCACCAAATAAAAGAAGATATTGGGACGGTAGTGGCATTTTGTGTCTGCTAAATGACCACACAGTGCTCCTAGCCTCTGGCTCCCAAACCAAAACGCCTGCCTGCTACTGCTTGTACCACTCCGAAGGGATCGCCTCAGCTCAGCTTGTATGACACTGTTCGGCCTCTGGAAAGTATTCTTTTTTCTTTTTTTTTTTCCTTGTGGTGCTGCAAATGCATGTTACCACTTTATCTCCGTGGAGCAACTATGGAAACAAAAAGATATGCGTGAGAGGAAACTGCTGATTAAAGAGTATCCATGGCATGAAGGCAGAAATCAGTAGGCATGCGCAAAACTCCCCAATTGTTCTCAGATAGGTGTCCACGCAGAGAACTATGACAGAAAAATGTATTCTTTGGTAGTCATTCTGCTTGCTTTCCCTTTGTGCACAACCTTTGCTATGATTAGAAATGCTTTCACAGCATTCTTAGAGAAAACTTGGGGAACTGAAATGTTTCCCTGCAGGCTTTCCAGCTCTGCTATTGCAGCCAACCTCATCAAATAAAAAGTGAAACCAGTCACGAGCAAGCTGATGGTGCTAATCATTAACTAACCCAAAGAAATTAAAAAGAAAACAGAGAAGGACTGAGTCAGAATTTAGAAAATCTCTGTGCTAATAGTTGCATTTGTTCCTTGTTCTTAAACTCTGATTAATGCTGTGCTGCTCCACAGACAAAACACACAAAATTGCTCAAGCATAGCTTATGCTAGGAGCATAAAAGAACAATACGTGTAAGAGAAAGCAGATTTTTACCACAGAACAAAAATAAAAAAATCCTTAGGTGCTGCACTATGTAATATCAACTGAAATTTAGAAAACAGCATAGGCGGCACAGCAAAGAAGGAAATAAAATGCTGCTTGAAAACCAAAGAACTCACTGCTTGGATGTTAAGATTTGTTTAAGGGGTCGCATCAAGGATCAACTTGCAACAATTTCAGTATTTCTGGGCCCAGCCCAACAAATCACTTAAGCCCAGAAGTAGCACTGTTGGTTAATGTAACTTTTCATTGACTTATTTAAGCCTGTGTACAAGTGCGGGTAAGGACAATAGTGGTTCACTCTTGCCCAAGTCTTTGGTTTAGGCAGCATGTATATTGTACAGATTATGGAAATAATGATGTGCAGGTGTATGTATTGCACGTACAAATTAACATTCAAAATTAGAAAAGAAAATTTGTATAGAATCAAGAAGCTGTAAAAACTGTTCTGAAGTGACACTATCTTTTTTCTCTTGCATAAAAAGATCAAGTTTGGATATTTCCTTTTAGTTTCTACTGAGGTGACTGTTGCAATTACTGTTCCTAACATCAAGATGCAGCTTTTCTTCATGCTCACAACTTTTCATCTTTCTACTCTTGATTTCTGGTTGCATGAGATGTTAGCAACTGTGTTGCAATGATCTTAATGTGACATTCATGCAAGCTAAACCCAGTTTCTGCTTTTATGATCACAAAAGAATGCACGCTTGGGTAAAAATCAGATTCTTGGTGAGAAAAAGATTTGGTAAGCAGCCTTGGTCTCTTAAGCTGAAGGAAGAATGGTGCTCATTAAAAATGGTCCTTATGATAAGAAAAATATGGTGCCCAAGAGAGTGGCCAAGCATTGGCACAGGCTGCCCAGGGAGGTGATGCAGTCACTGTCCCTGGAGGTGTTCAAGAGCCATGTGCATATGGCTCTTGGTCAGTGGGCATGGTGTGATGGGTTGAGTGTTGTGCTAGGTGATCTTAAAAGATATTTTCCAACCTCAGTGATTCTATGATTTATCATTTTATATTTTTCTGTTATCCATTTAGTGGTTAAAATGAGGGTTAAATGAACGGCATAAACAGAATCTCTGTGTGTTTGTGAAACGCTGAGAAGATATCACAGAGACAGGTTGAGAAAACTTCTGTTTGTAGACCCCAAAATGCATCTTGTCCATTGTTTGGAAATAAAGTAATTCAGCAGACTTCATTTTTCCTGCTGAGTTGGTTCCTAGCCGAACTGACCTCAGATAAACCATGTGGTGTCCATGTGAAAAGTATCAGTCTCAGGATTTGGACAGAGTTCAGCAAGTTGATGTGACAACCATATGGTCCTCTTCATCCACATGAACCTGGAAGAAGTCTGACTTCCTTCCAGCCTGTTGAGTAGAGTAAGGGAAGAAGGGAACCATTCTCAAAACTTGCCAATGTTATTCCTAAACTTGCTGGATGAGAACACTGCCAGCGAACGGCCAAGAATTTTGTAGCTTCACAAACTACTGCAATTTCCTCACTTTTTTGGAATGTCTCTGCACAGTTTGTCATTGCATCAGTATGAACTTTAGGGGGGCTGCTGTTCACAAAATGACATCCCTGGCATATTATGTCATGTTCATTTTCTGTTATATAGGCTTTCTGAGAACAAGGCTTGCCATGTGAGCAGAACTGTAGAAGCTTGTTTTCCTACATTAGCGTCTTACAACCTTCCAGCCCTAAGCTCCTTCCAGCTTTTAGTTACACCCTTACCATGCTAAAGTGCCTGCTTTAGCTTAAATATGCTAGGCTAGCTGGGACCTTCATTGTCTCACAGCAAGCAGGGTATATAGTAGCCAAATCCTGCTTGCCTTCTTTTGTGTTTCTCTGTCCCCTTGCTAACAGTCTTGCAAAAAAATTGTAGGAATTAATTTCTCTCTGAAAGCCCTTGTCCTGTGTTCAGAGTTTATTGAAATTGGTCAGAGTTTATTGAAAGGGAAGCTGGTAGGCAGGAGGACAGAGAGGCAAGCGGATCATGTGATACCAGTGTCATAAAGAAATCATTAGAAGTTTCAAAATAGGCCAGTCCAATAGGAGGAAGGCTACTATCTCGTGTTTGGAAGAGAAAAGAAAAAACAAGGCAGAGGTGTGATCTGTATCAGAGACAAACAACCGAAAAAGGTTATTAAAGAGTAATCCACAAAATTTGAAACAAACACACAAACATTATTTAAACCAAAACACAGCTCATTTCATATCTTGTATCAATAGCTTTATCCAAGCTTTACAAAACAGCTTGTCAGCAAAGCTTGTGTCTGAAAATAAGTACATGCAGGAAGTCTGTAATTTTATAAAGTCGGTTATCTTTTCCTTTCTTGGAATTAAAGGGTTTTTTGTTTTATTTTTTCAGTTCGAAGAGGAATTTAACAGCATGGCATGCAGAGCTGTAGGAGTTTGGAACCTTCATTTACGTATTTGCCTCTCCACTCTTCTCTTCTTTGTCAGAAGTTTTTCTTGTCGGTCTGTGTCTTATTGTCAGTTATCTACAGAAATAATTGCCATTGTAAAAAAATCCTTTATGACATCATTTTTTGTCTTTTCATGAAACTGTGACAGTAAGGAAATTTCAGTTTACTTTGTGGATTTGTAAAGACTGCAGTTGTTTTGTTGTTCAATTACTTCACTGTGCAGGTCTTTTCGTAACATAACACAGATTAGCTTTATGCCGTATTGTATGTCATGTAGCTCTGTAGCATTTCAGAGAGATTACATGCCTTTAAAATGTGTGATGTCTTCTCCTAGAGCTTCTGTACTAACGGCATTTTTCACCTGGGAGGTGAATGGCAGCTACAGTGTTGTTTGAGCAATATTGCTGTCCTTGTAGCCAGAACAGTATCAGGCTGTAAGCAAGCCAAAACTTGTAAGGAGAGGTAGTATATTTTATTAGATCTAAAAATGGGCTTGTATGCGTCAAAGCTCGTCTGTTTTACTAAAGATATCACTTGCTCTATTGAAACAAAACATAAGTAGATCCTTTGTCATCCATAGGCAATCTGCTTTTTCTCAGGGCACTAATCCCTTCCCATTTATTTTTTAATGTTTTAGTTTGAGAAGGTAAATAAAATACAAGACCTCAGTATATTGAAATAACCTCGAAGAGAGGCCCAAAGTTTATGCTGTATACAATAATTTATTTCTGTATGTTGCCTTTTTGAATATCAAGCTTAACACTCTGTGAAAGTCCCAGTTGATTTGCTACTACTTCTATCTTTTGCACTGCTCCCAATTTCAAATTGAGACTAAACGGACAAATCTGATACCAACAAGTTACTGTTCTACTGGAAGTCTTAACTATTGTAGTTCTGCTTTTGAACTTAGTACTGGTTACTTCATAAGTTAAGGCGAGGGTCAGACTTTTGACTCTTCTTGTTTGCCTTTTCCTGTGTTTGTACTTTTACATGCAAGTTTAATACTACACCTTTATGGGTCACCGATTAAAATCCCTTAGAACTGAAAGCTCTTTATGGTTCATCTTTAATAGAATAACCAAAACCAAACAAAAAATGAACAATAAAAACAACAAAGTATTTTTAGCTTCCTGGAGACAAAATAGCTACTTCTTCATTTTCTGATATGACGGAAAAATCTTATATTGTTCACATTTTTGTGGTTTTTTTTTTTCCTCTGCTAACTAACATTTCCAGTAGAACCCATAAAAAGCCCTCAGTTCTTAGGGATCTGAATTTGTGACTGTACAGCATTACGAAAGACCAATTCCTTGCTATTCTCAGGTGAAAAGCCTGACTGATGTGCCTAGGTTAATTCCATCAGTAGTATTCATTTCACCGAGCAATGGCAGACTTCAAAGTTTTTCTTGAACCTTACTTGAAGGAATGTTAGTAGTATCAAAAACACATGTTCGAAAGACTGCAGCTGATTGCTGTTTAGTACAGATCTAACCCCTACATAGTAATCTAAACCCATCATAAGTCTCTTTCTACTTCAGAGTAAAATTAGGCTCTTAACATGTTGACCAATAGTTTACACATGGGGAAGGTGGACATCCCCTGAGCATGACCTACCTCACTCCGTTCCCCTCCACTACTGTGGCAAGATTGTAAACATAGATTTCAGGCTGCAACAATTTGCTGGTATGGAATTTGGATCCTCAGAAAGTAGGATGTGTGGACCGAATTGAGTTTTGTAGTTGTGAGCAAACTGACCAAGCAGTGTGCTAGCAGGCCAGCACCTGTAGTCAGATCTGGAAGAAGCCTGGAATTCACATTTTCCTTAGTCAGCAAGTGGACAGCAAGTGTATTACAAACTGTTCAGCCCAGAAGAAGAGAAACGCGCTGTCCTGAGCTTCTGAAGTATTCAGAGAGCAGATATAATGAGTAATTCATGTAGAGGGGTTGATGACAACCACTTATCTGTCATACCAGACATAGATGAGGTGCCAGCACAGCCATTGGGAGAGAAAGATAGCGTGAGAAAATAGATGTAGTACTGGAAGTCTGAGCAGAAACAATTATTTCCAGAGAACAATTTCTTTACCTTATCCTAAACAATTGTTTAGCAAACAGCTGTTCGGTACACACATGTTTATGCCTTTCATTTAGTGCTCATGGACGTTTCTATGATTTGAATATTGGTCTGCTGTTCTGCAAATGGCTGACCTTACCAGTGAGTAACTGATCTGCACATGAAGATGGCCACTCTTTGACTTCAGTCAAGCATTATTCTTTGCTTTCCTGCTTCAGAAGCTTAATTCTTTGCATCAGAGAGTAGAAATTACAAAGTGACTGTTGTTTATGTGTACTTTGAACATTTGGGATCCAAGTTGTTATTGGAGCTACACATAAATTTATTTTTTAGTAATTGTTTTTCAAATAAATTTACAAAATGTAGACTGGACCCAGGGAATGTGGGGCTCATCACGATGAAAATATTTTCAGGTGTAACGTCTTGGAGTTGCCTTAAGGCTGCTAATCTGGATGCTGATAGTGCTTACAGGAAATAGAATTAGAGACACAGCTCAATGTCTATGGTGTGATAGGTGAATGGTTGGACTTTTTGATCTTGTAGGTCTTTTCCAACCTTGGTGATTCTATGATTCTATGATTCTATGATTCAGTCTCATGCACGTGAAGAAATCACCAAGATTTTAATTTCCTTCACACCCTCCACATGTGGCTGATAATTTTTATTAATTTACTTTTAATGGTGGATTGAAGGCCATCCTTGAAAACTATTTGTCCTTACTGGTGAAATTCAGAATCGAGTATTTGAAGTCACTTTAACAAATCATATTATCTGGGAGAAGTGCCTAATTAACACAAATCCAAGATGGGGGAAAGAAAGTTATCTTGAACTCTTATTTCTGGAAGGAAAATTGTTTTCTAACCCTACAATCTCCAATTTAATGATGAAAATTGTAGCTCAGAAATTGGGGATTACTGCTGTAACTCTCTTGAAGACTGGAACACATTTAGCAACTGCAGATTGTACTGTACAGAGAAACAACAGTGGCAAAGAAGAGGAAATATGTTGTTGACTTTTTCATCATTTTCACATGTGTTCATGAAAGAGCATCTAAAATTCTAATGCTAATATTCACTCTCATATTTTATCATGTGTAAAAAGGGGAGAGGTTAACTGTGAAGAAGAGAGACTGTAAAATGTTACAAACACCTCCCTGCTAAGTCTCTGTTTTCTGGGGCTGAGCAGTATGAGGAGCCCATAGTTGCCAGTATCATCTTCAGATTTCTTCTGAGGATCATGACAGTAGGATTTAGATGGAAGGACACAAGATCTCATAGGTGTTTCTCCCTCTGTATTATTTTGTATGAATTCTTCCTGGGACCCAGGAGTTGTTTTGTTTTCTTCACTTGCTCTCACGCACTGGGTGAAGTATATTACATTCCTGGACGTGTAGTGATGGGATCCAGGAACACCAGTGATTCCTTTGGAGATGGTATTTCCTTTCACTTGTGATGGATGAAAGCTGTTGAGTTTTACATTCCTTGATTAGATGCTGCTTAGATCTAATTGGTATACTGTAGGCTGTAGGCTGTCTGCTTCTATCCTATACTTGGTGGGACTGGTTTGAAGACCAGGATGGACATCTCTGCAAAGCCTTCTTTCAGAGTAAAATCTTCTCCTGTACAGGAGTCATAACTGACCTTTTTTCTGCATAGATTCCAAGGCAGAATGGTACATGACAGTCAGATGTGTATAATCAAAAGGAAATCCTCATGTAGAGCTTGAGAGTCTCTTCAAAATAGCACCCATTATTTTAAAGTGCTTTTTCTATGTAAGGGTGAAAGAAAAAAAACTGCTTGATTTAAAGATCCTGAATGTGGCTCCAAGATAGTAGAATTCCACCAGCTGCTCTCCGGCTGTAATTTTGCCAGTATCTAACATTTAAAGTGTGCATTTCTAATAAGAAATGAGAAGACAAAGGAGAAGAGTTTGTAATAAATGACAAATGCGAAGGGAAAATATTGCTAATGCAACCAGTGAGAAGGCTTTCTATCCTTGAGGATTCACTCAAAAAATATAAAGGGAAATGCATCAGGATTTGCCTTTTTATTAATGGAAGCATTAATGTGATGAATTTACAGATGACCAAACTACATTCTAAGATTTTAAAGAACAAAACCTCAAAATAAAGGTCACAAGAAAGAAACAATCACACAAAAAATTAGTAACTTGTCTGAAAATTGGGAAAATTGTCCTTAACTCTCACTAACACAGGAAATGTCAAAATAAAGGAAATTCTGAGTCATTCAAATTATCATTTAGATGTTTTATTTTGTGAGAAGGAGCACTTCCAGACAGCTGAGGTTTCTATTTTTCATGGCTAGTCCTCTCTGAAGTTGGATTTGATGAACATTATGGGTCCCTTCCAACTCAGGATATTCTGTGATTCTATGATCGATACTCTTTTTGGATTGAACCAAAACCTGCGAGTGGCTCAGGCATAGCTTGTTTCAGGATCAGGTCGTTGCAGCTGGATCCCTGCAGCCCTACTTAGCCCTCAGTTCCATCCAAGCCAGACTCACCCAGCATGTATTTCTCATGTAGCTTTCAAAAACATTGCTCTGGGTTTTCAAGGCAGGCTCTTCCAATTCTGTGTATTTTGAACTGAAACGTGGGCACACATGAGAGAGACTATGGCTGATTGAGGTGTGGTAAGGAGGTGGCCACGTTGGAGAGGATCTTCCTTTAGGGCAGGCCAGTGTCACGTGCCACGTGCTCCAGGCATTCTGCCCTGCTCGTGCTCCCTTGGCAGTGCTTGAAGGGGAGAACAAGTAGCCAAGAGAACTAGGTGTCCAAGGTCATCTTAGCAGGAACTCTCAAAGTGGATCTCAAAGTGAAGGACACAGACTGACAGGAAATCAAATTCCATGAGGTCCCCTCCTTACAGAAACTATAATGCAGTACAGAGATGCCACAGTGATACCTAGGTCTGCATCAGCACTGCTACTGAGTTCTCACATCCACAGTGCATCTCAGGCCCAGGTTGTCCTTGATAATGGTGAGCTGGTGGTGTAAAGAGTATATAATGAGAATACTGTTGGTAATTTTCCTCTTTTTTATTGTTACAAGACAAGTGTTGAATGATTTCTACATTATTTAATGTGATTTACAGGAGTGATCAAAATTGGGTGATGGTGCTGCTCTGCAGGAGTTCATTTGTGGTAATGATTTTCGTACAGTGTTCATAAATGAGAGTGGACAACTTCAGGGTTATATCTCTTGAATCCCAGTTCTTAGAATTTACGTCTTTTAAAATAAAATATTAACATGCTATGATTCTAGGGATATGTCTTATTTAGAGATTGTACTGAATCATTGCAGTAAATATTTATTTAGGCGACTGTGTCCTGAGATAAAATTAGGAAACACACTCTGGCTAAAAAAACCCAATATCAGGAAAAGGAAAAAAGGAAAAGGAAAAAGGAAAGGAAAAAAGGGAAATTTAGAAGCTGAATATTGCTTGTAATAAGGGTTAAGAATGATTGTTTTCTACTGCTTTACTAATATATATATATATGTATATGTATGTCTATATATATATTAATTCTGTGAGTAGGCTGGAAGTCTTTAGGAAACTGAGTGCCAAAGCATTTGACTGAGTTAAGCCACAAGCTCCTCAGGTGGCCTTTCCATCTCTTCTACTCTGTCATTGCCTGTGGGTCTGACTTCTCTTTGGCTAAAATCTTGTGGAAGAAGGTTTGGATTCAAAGTTAGAATCACAGTGCCCATTACGTTTACTATCCAAACCCAGAGCAGGTAGGAACACTGCATAAAAGTAGGAAAAGATCTCCATAGATCCAGTTTTAGAGGAATTACTTTTCATCCACTAATACATAAAAAGAGTGAACATTTTAAGTTTTGGTAGATGAGCACTTAAATACACTATTTGGTTTTGTTGCAGTAATTTTATCAGTGATACTTTATGTTCTCCATAATGAGCAATACAAATGTGATATTTTTTTGCTGGTGAAGAGGCTCTTTCCTTTAAGAATAACTGCCTTTAACATACGTGAGAAATTGGGTGACAGATTAAGAACCAACTATGCTTAATTCCTGTATTTAGTGAAGAAAACCCCAACAAGTGTATTTGCTTTCAATCTGCTTACAAAGGACTTGTCAAGTATTCTAGGTGCCTGCTCTTCAAGTGGGAAGAATAGCTGCCCTCTGGTCTACCATGGGGAGAGTGGAGAAATAAAAAGAACCTCAGAGTTGATTTAGCTCCTTCAACAGCTGAGTGAGGATTTGTAATAGGAACATGAAGACAACTCTCAGTGAAAAGCTGCCCTGATGCCACAGTGTTTGTGAGTTAAAACCCAGCTTTTCTAGGCAGCCCCCTGCACTTTATGAAGGCTTTTTATGTACAAAAAAAAAAAAATAAAAAATCTAGTGTAGCTCTGGGTAATGCTTCACAAATATTTTCAAATTACAATCTCTTGCAAATGGGAATTAAATGTGTGTGCTAGAAGCTTTCTTTTCAGTTCATAACACAGAGTAAGGGCAGAGGCTTTGTGAAGTGACCTGCAGACCACTAGCTGTGCCCATGACACAGTGTAGGCAGCTGTGCACCTGGCTGCCCTGACTCTGTCAACTTCCTTGTGTGCTCAGGTACTGCTGGTGATGGGGACCATTGTAAAAGCACATGATAACAACTACTGCCAGTGCCAAATTCTTCAGTATGAGCAGTAACAACTTCTAAACTTCTTTATTACCCAGAAGAGGTAATCAATACCTGGGAGAACTTGGAGACGAGGTTTGTACTTCTAAACATGTTTCAACTACCAGATTCAGGTACAAGCCATGGAGCTGGAAATCAAACTTGCCTATGTGTAGTGCTGTGAACCCCGAAACCACATTCCACTGCAAGGTTTTCCATTACACAGTTCTCCTTGCATATTTTCCCCCACCAGTTCTTCAGTTCTGCCGGCTTCTTTTTGTTCTTGCATTTTTATTCTCTGACTTTTAATGGCACAATTGTGTCTCTAGTGCCATTCATCATAGCTTTATCTCCTTTTCTCTCCCCTGCCCCATCCCTTGTGCCTCCACCACATTTGGTTCACTGGGCAGGAGGATATCTTTTCTCTCTTGTTTCCCTTACTTCATTCCAGCTGCTCTGCACCTTTAGTTTTTCTTGTCCTCTTTGGACCCTGTTGAAAAGATCTGCCTGTTTGAATGGATAAAGGATAATGGCTGCTATGACTCACGTGTTAGGGCATGCTTTAGGAATGCTACATTCTTAGGAATTAAGCATTTAAAGCACACTTATGGTATACAGTTAAGAGTGTGTCTAACCACATTATCTGTCCATATCTTGTTTTGTGTCCCAACAGTTTGAATTGGGTGAAATCCCCATTTATCCATGCTTTTTGGTCCCATGTCTTCTTTGCATGGTCTAGCTACAGTCTCCCCTGGGCATACACATGTGCAGCAAAAAGTTCTGGAAACATAACCTAGCTTTCTGCTGTTCACCCTAGGGCAAAAAGGCAAAGCTGTGACTTTGGGGTGGCTGCATGGGAGATATTCTGAGTTCCCAGCCTAGCTCCTCTTTGTTTCTCTGCTCCAGGGACTGTCTAGATATCTCCTTATTTCCTTCTCCCTGCCCCGTTGCATCTCCTCACAGTCTCTGTTCTTTTGCACGTCAAGGAGCATTTCATCTGCAGTACTCTCATTTTCTCTTCTGTTGCACTGAGCATGTATAGGTCCCTTTGCAGCTCTTGTCCTACCAAGGTAGTGTATTAATTGCTTCCTCTCTTTCATGCAGTCCTTAATACAACAACAAAACTCTTTCCAGCCTTGTGCTGTTTCCAGTTTACTTTCAGTATACACATTCTTCTTGTTTCTGAGATCAGCTATGCAAAAACTATGAGTGCAAATTTAGTAAGAAACATCTGTAAACACAATGCATCCTATAACATGATTTCTTTTAGAGTGCACAGTGAAGTTGCCTGCCCATGTCACAGTTTGGACAGTGCTCAGAAAGGCTTTAATTTTAAGCAATGGATCATTTCCTGGATCATTTTCCAGATGTGGGACTAAAGACAAAATTCTGAGATGTCTCTGCAAGAACAGGAAGAGGCATCAAAGACTGATGTGCAGTGCCACTCTGATTCCCCAGTGGGATTTTTCAGAGCCAGAAGAAAGCATGACAAATCAGTGAGGGGAAGGGTCAGTGTCAGTTGCAGGGGGGAAAACATTGAGTTTGCCCTCCTGGCTACCTTCACAGGCTGACTGACATTCCTGCTGCATGACAAACATGCATGCGTCATCTTCCCAGACTGGGAGGGGAAAGAGCAGGAATGCTGGAGGAATTAGATGAAGTCAAGAGGAGAGTGGAGGGGCATAAGGGAAAAATCCTTCCTTATTGGAAGAGTCTGGGCTACTGGGAGCTATCTGTAAGGGAAGTGATGGTGAGGATGTCAAGGATTTAGTACGAGGTGAGGAAGACATGCTTCAGCTTGATAGAGCACAGGTGATCCATGGGGGACAGCAGAGGAGCCACCAAAAGACCACAGATGGTAAAAGAAAGCTCCCAAGAGGTATAGACTTAGGGGAAGTGTGTCTACCCTGCAAGCTAAGCTTCAGAATTGTCTGGCTTGTAAATTCAGATGCTCAAGGGTTTGGAAATGTCGGAATGGTTGCACTTGGCCATGCAAGCCTGGAAAGTTATCATCAGTTTTCATAGAAATCATAGAATATCTCAAGTTGGAAGGAACACACAAGGATCAAGTCTAATTCTTGGTTCCATATAGGACCACCAAAAATTCAGACCCTATGTCTGAGACCACTGTCCAGACTCTCCTTGAACTCCGGCACTGTGTTCCATGCCCCCTGCCCTGGGCATCCTGTTCCCTGCCCACCGCCCTGCGGTGCAGCCCCTGTCCCTAACCCCCAGCTGCCCCTCCCCTGACACAGCTCCATGCCGTTCCCTCGGGCCCTGTGGCTGTCACACAGAGCAGAGCTCAGCGCTGCCCCTCCGCTCCCTGTGAGAGCTGCAGCCGCCATCAGGCCTCCCCTCAGCTCCTCTGCTCTGTGCTCAGCACACCAAAGGGCCTCAGCTGCTCCTCGTACTTCTTGTCCTCCAGACCCCTCCCCATCTTTGTTACCCTCCTTTGGACCCTCCCTAATAGTTTTGTGTCCTAACGTTGCAGTGCCCAAACCTGCACCCAGTGCTCAAGGTGAGCCTGAGTGTTCGTCCTACCTGGGAGTCCCAGCTCTTCGTGGCAGGTCCAATGTGCTACATTCTGTGCTGCTCTGAGCCACCAAGCACCTGGAAAGGAGTTCCTGAAGACTTACAAGTCTGTCTGATCCATGAATGGGCTTTCTTTGAGAAAGCAGAAGATAAAATAAGCCTACAGTCGGTGATGCCCATTTGTATGTAGAAACACTTGAGTAACATAAACATGAAGAAGAATATGCTTAACATCAGCTACTCTGGGAGTGTCTCTGTATTTTTAAATGGCTGAGCTGTTGGGGTAGGGTTTTTTTGGCCTTGAAAATGGATTTCTACATTCAAACTGATGTAAAACCAGCAAACGTTGACCTAACCCATAGGCAGTTGAAAATTAGGTTATAATGGACAATTTTAGGTAGTCATTGGCATAGAGGTACACAACTTCTACTTTGTGTGCTAAGTGAATCAAAATGCCTGCTGCAGTAAAGCCTGTAATCGTGCAAGTAGTCCTTCAGTGTGCTGGAGCAGCCCAGCAGCAGAAGGTTTTCCTAAACTTGTTGGGAATTGGCTCCAAAGTAATAAACTACAGTCAATACGTTTTAACAGTTTATATATCCTGACAGAAAAATAAACAAAGCTTTGTGCAGCTGTGGGCTCAGTTTCCTTGTTTACCACAAGGCTGTGTCTCAAACAGTCCCATTCCTGCTCTATTTTTAGGCAACGTTTATGAAGAGGAGCAGTGATGCCCAGAGCTGCAATGCACTGTGTGTTCCCGCGGAGATGATTGGGAGCGGCTGAGGTGGTGCTTGCTCCTCCAAGAGTGCAATGCCAAGCCCCGTGCCACGTCCTTCTATGCAGCAAGGAGGCAGAAGTGTCTCACTTGCATTCTCTGGGACATGCATGGGCGTCCTTGAAGCCCTGCAGTTCAGCCAACACTGGTGCCACAGTGCCCAGCCCCATCAGCAGCAACCAGGAGCTGCCGGGTGAAGCAGAAATTGCATTTTGCAAAGTGAGCCCAAAGTCTGATCATTCTTGAGGTAGTGTACATCAGAAGGAAGTGAAAGTCCTTTCCAAGCAAGTGATGTATTTGCTTGTAGTCTGAGGAACTAAGTCTTGTGAGAAGGAAACCAGAGTACATAGGACGTTGTATCAGCTTGTTATGCATCTCAGGGGTAACCTTGCCTCTTTCTGGCTATAAACACAGAGAAAGAAACCAACTTCTGTTGCAAGACTTGAAATTGAATTTAAAATGAAAGATTTGAAGCCATAAAATTCAGCAATCCTGAAAATGAAAGCAAAACCCAGCAGTGACATTCACATGAATCCTCCAAGTGACTAACTCCATGAAAAAACTGCTTTGCTGTTTGTCTGCAAGCATTTCTCAAGAACTGGAACTGAGTGCTGGGGAAGTACAGTTTGTGGACACTTGCCTTCCGCCAGCTGTCCGTGTGCTTGGAACTTCCCCACTTTTCCTCAGGGGCTCCCAGATTAACTCTGTGATTTGGGTTTAGTGCTGCAGGGAATGGAGGCTCTCACTGGGGCATTAAGAGTGGTAATCTGACTAAAAGCGCTTTCATATGGAATAGGTAACACAGATAAATCAATTTAATGAGCACCATTTTTCCCTTTTTTACTAAATGTGTTCATGAACGCCCATGGTAGCACTTACATGGGAGGTCAGACCGAGCAGCTGTTGCCATCGTAACTTCCTATTTAGTCACACTTGACAAAGCCATGGTTTTCTATCTTCTTGGAAAGATCAATGTTTGATCTCTGCTCACATGGACTAAGCAAATAAAACACCGGGTGATGTCCTTTTGGACACCTGGGAGTGTAAAATGTGGAGAAGTAAGTTCATTTGGTCTGCTGTAGGCTGAGAGGAATGACTCCCCTGACGCCTGTGTCTGGACTGCTTCAGCCAAAGGGCCCAGCTCTGCAACAGGATGGATGCTTCCACCTGCACATGGGCATGTGCCTCTCACTCCACCTTTTTCTATGTTCACTCCTTCTAAGCCAGAAAAAGGTATTATTAGTATACATTATACATTATACATTATAAATCACTTTAATAGTTCTAGCATTATCATACACTATTGGATGGTAGGTAGAAATTCTTTACTCAAAGAGCAGCAAGGCACTGGCACAGCTGCCCAGAGAAGCTGTGGTGCCCCATCCCTGGAGGCGCTCAAGGCCAGGCTGGATGGGGCCCTGAGCTGGTGGGGGACAGCCCTGCCCATGGCAGCGGTTGGGGCTGGGGTGGGCTTTGGTTCCAACCCAAACCATGACTCCATGATTCCGTGCTTCAGTCTACACCAGGTTATTTGTTTGTTCTTCTCTTTGAAACAGTAATAAATTTCTGCTTGTATATACCTATATGCTGAGTACACCTAATGCAGATGTCCATGAAATCTTAGGAATTATGTGATAGTCAGAATTCAGTGACTACGAAGTTGCACTTGTTAAATTCTTTTTGCATTGCGGTAAATCATTTAATGTGAACTCTTGACACTACAGACAGTAAAACTAAATAATTACTTTTCTACTAGAAAATTTCCATCAGCTACAACTAAATTTAGTACAGTGCACGTGGAGGTAATTTTTGCAAAAAAAAAAAAAATATATGGGCAGCTCGTGGCTATTTTTATGCCTACTTTGTTGTAACTATGTCTTATAACTTGTACAGTCACAGCCGCAGTTTCCTTTTCTTGGTGGCAGTGCAGATCAAACACTCTCTTTGTACCTGACAAGCGCAAAGGAGTGGATTCTAACCTGTCCAAAAAGAAGATTGTGACAATTTATTTCAATCTTTTCTAAATTGAAGTAGTTAAATTGATAACAGTGTGTGTGTGTGTGTGCACAGCTACTGGTGTTCATTTGCACTTCTCTTTCAATTAATCTTTTCTGGCAGTTGCAGCACATCCTGCCTACCAACCAATTCTTAAATTGAGCTCTGTATGCGCTTGTGGCAAGTTCAAAGACTAGAAAATGACTGGGCTGCAAGACAAAGCAGAACTGAAACTAAGGTCCCAATGTGTTTTGCTTATTACTTAGACCTCCTTTGCTGTATGACACCTCAGCCTGCCCCAAATTAGGAGGCTTGCCAACTGGGACAGTTTGAAGCTTGCAGATAGACCATATTCTCAAATGCTGTTTAAATACATTGCCCTTTCTAGAGCTACAGTGCAGAAATAATTAACATTTACCTTTTTTTTTTCTTTGTAGGAGACACACTTAATAACGACCTCTAAACTTTCGCTGGCAGTCATTCTCACCTTTCTTCTTAGGATGCAACTTGTTCAGCATTTAAGCAGACAAATGTGTCACTGCTATCACACAGGGGAAAGGAGGGAAGGTAAATAGGAATGGGAAGGGGAAGGAAGGGGAAGGAGAAAGGGAAGGGAAGGTTGCTTTCCACCAGGTCAGTCTCCTAATGCTGTTTTGCCATGTTAACCCAGAAGTGACTGTACTGGCAAAGACAACAAGGCTGGGTATGATGGCTGAAAACAACTGGGGAGCAGGACAACCTCTTTTAGTGTCTGTGCTGACTTGTAGTGTTTATCAAACGGTACCTCCTTCAGCTCAGTTGTTTATTTCAAGTAACACCTCCTCCTCAGGAATTCTTTGCATCGCTGTATATGTGTCACACGGACTGAGTGTGGCTGGTGACATCTCACCCTGGACCTGTGTGTGTCCAAGGCTGACTCACACCACCTGGGATGCCACGTAGGAGTCCTGGCCAATGGAGTTTGATCCACAGTTAAGATCAAATACTCAGTGATAACGAATGAAAACAAAGACTTTGCTGTGGCCCGTGTGAAAGGCAGGAGTAAAGCAAAAGCTTATTTATGGTTATATGTTCCTGTAATTAAACTGGTAGCACAATGAAGTCTGATCCAATTGAAAGTTCTTTGATTACAGTGTTTAAAAACGTGCCTTCATTAAAAACTCAGCAGGTCGACTTCATTTGTAATTGTAAACATTAATAAGTGGCACAGGAAGATCAGAGCAGCCTGGAGGATCTGGGGATGGCAGCTGCTTCTGGGATGAGGGGCAGGATCTACCTTATCCCATTTCCTTCCAGGGAGAAGGTAGCTTTGCAAGGCTCTGCCCTCTCCTGTGGGACTACCATCCTCTGCTCCGAACACAGACAGAGAAGGCCCCCACGAAGCAACATGGGGCTATGTGTTAGAATCATAGAATCACCAAAGTTGGAAAAGACCTACAAGATCATCCAACTATGCACCTCTCACCAATAGTTCTCGCTAAACCATGTTCCTTAACACAACGTCTAAATGTTTTTTGAATACCTCCGGGGTCAGTGACTCCACCACTTCCCTGGGTAGCCATTCTAGCACCAGTTCTTTTCCTCAGGGCTGCCAGAGAACCAAGTCTTGGCTAATGACTTCTACAGCAATTTTAGTTAGAAATTTCGGACTGATTTTGTTACAAAGGTACAAGAGAAATTGTGCTATACAAGTAATTTAATTAAAAAAAATCCCACTTGCTGGCTTTGTGCCAGTGCTCTTCTGACCAGAACAGAAAAGTTGTGTTGGTCATGAAAATGACCAGAAAAGCAGCAGTGACCTCCACAACTCAGCCTGGGCTTTGGTCCCATAGCTGCGCTTTTGTTGAAGCTTTATTTGAGGTCCTTGGGGTGGAATTCAGGCCTTATTCGGCTAGGCTCATGCTCTTACAATGGTGATGAGGCAACAGTCAATAAGAAGATGGTGGACTAACAGTGAATTAGTATTAAAGGCGCTCAGAAAACCACAACTCCATTTGGTAGAACTGCCTGGTGACCACTGCTGGTTGTGCTGTCATAAAAAACCTCTCCCTGGAGGTTCAGCCCCTTCCCTTCCCTCTGGTCTCAGCAGTGCCTTCCCACCCTCTCGTTCAGGGCACTTGTGGCACTGAGGTAAGCCAGACCAGGAAGCCAAGGTGCCAGAAAAGGCACTTCAGGATTCAATTCATCCCATCCTGATGTAGATACACACAAGTAAAGATTATAAATACCCTAAAATTTTGAAGGGGCTTTATTCCCCATAGGCATCTATTTTTAAATGAGAGAATGGTGCCTGTTTCTTTCCAGCTGACACTCTAGAGAGCCTTTGGAGGCTAATGGGAGCACACACTAGGCCAGATGAATCCCACCGTTTCTCTCCTGGGATGTGAGGGTTGAGGAAATGTGAGGAAATATTATTATTATTATTATTATTATTATATCTGCTTGTTTGCAAAATCATAAACACATTCTCCCCATAAAGCAGTAGCTCAAAATTGCATCAGTCTTGGAGGGAAAGGTAGTGATGAAAGAAGTAACTGCATTCCATTCTCCCAAGGACAAAGAACAAAAAGCTTTTGAAAGAAGAATCAAAACTGCCACAAATTCAGCTTTGTTCTGGACTGATGCGGATTTCTATATGCAGTGTGATGCTGATTGCACAGCTGCTTCATTGACACCTGTAATACAGTTTGTTTTGGTTTGTTTTGATGTTAGTCTTACAATCTTTTTTTTTTTTTTTAGTTATTGTTTAGAAAAGTATTATTTGGCTCACTTTAATGCTACAGACAAAGGTTAGTCAATTTTCATTCTGAAGACTAATCTACACTTATGGCTAAGTAAACACTCAAGGCAGTAATTGCAATAGACCCGCAATGTTCAGGTCTCTGACAGGGGTCTCTGACAGGGGCATCCTTCCCAGTGATGGGATACTGCCAACACACCTGTGTCTCCTGAGGGTATAAAGAATCAAAATAGTCACTGCTGCCAGAAGAAGCTCATTGTTCAAACACAGTGACCCTTGCATCACAGCACTTCCATGGACAGCACTTATTTCCTTCAAGAGGCGGTGGTTCTGCTACATCAGTAGTACAGGAAGGTTTATCAGTTTAGCCATATCACAGGAGGGGTGTTTTACCAACAGATAGCACCAGTTCCAATCTCTTGTATATCTGGCACAAGAAATGGCACCTACTGTACTTGATCTTGATGTCTGCATGTTTTCTTTCTTCCAGCAAAAGTGTGACACTTCATCTCAGCTTGCTAAATTTTCCTTGCATTATTTTATGAAATAGAACTCAATACACCCAAGATTCCTATATGTGTAGAACGTGCTTAAGAATGTTATTATTCTTCAACATTCCTCCTTAGCTTTAGGATTAAGCCGGAGTTTAGTTTAAATGAGAGGCACAACCAGCCATAGCATAATGATACTTAGCTAGTTTCATACAAAAACATGCACTGGAATATTTTTGAAAAATACACTCAGAGAGCCTGGTTCTCCTTGAGGAGAGTGCGTACTCCCTTGTCTCAGCTTCTACTTGGGAAGAAAAAGCATGCAAAACAATGCTGTCATTGAAACTGGGCTGCTAATATTTGATCCTCCAAGGGTTAAATAGTGTTACTGAATGGATTCATTTCCTCTCTGTCAGAGACAGAACTAAGCTGTATGAAATAATCTGTTTATATTCCTTTCCTATTCCACATGGACTTACAGAGCACATTAACATGACTGTGTCAAGCACTCTTGCATTCCTTTAGTAAAGAGCAATTGAAAATTAATTTTTTGAGAGGGTTGTGGGGTTTGTGGTAGGTTTTTTTTTTTTTTTTTACTTTAAATGGAAGTGATCCTCTGAAAATTTTTCATTAGAGAATTGGTCTGGAAACAAGCCTTTGTCCTCTAGAAACATTTGCAAGTGTTTGGAGTGATATTTCATGTCTCTGGAGGCCAGCGATTCAGCAGATTGCTCTGAGTCTATCTGGGACACACAAGATAGCTTGGGTGTACACTTAATGGGAGAAAAATTAGGCCACTATTAAATAATCAGGATAATGTAGAGGAAAATGCTTTTGTAGAAGTTTTTATAAAGTACATATGCCTGTTGGACAATTGCTGGGAGCGCAATTCTTACCATCAATGTGAAGATGAGGCACTGAGAGACATGGTCATTGGGAATGGTGGTGGTGGGCTGATGGCTGGACTAAAAGATCTTAGTGGTCTTTTCCAACCTTAATGATTCTGTGATCCTGCATGGGAGCATATCATGGAAATGTTTGATCTGTGCTGAACTGAAGCACCTGGCTGGTGGCAGAGTAAGGAGAAGAGGGGGAATCAGGACGTTGAAAGTCTCCAGACAGTCTTTGGCTGTGCTGCAAGATGCTCACTGTTCATGCCCAGTCTGTGCTTTCCACTCAGTTGCATGGGAAATGGTGACAAAGTTGGCAATGGGCTACAAAAGCTATTTTGAAGTCACAGGAGTGGAAGCAGGACACAGAAGTCAGGGGGGAAATATGGGAAGATAGGGAAGGGAAAACAGACACTGGGGAAAGGGAGCAGAAAGAATTTCTACTCGCCTAAGCACTCTCTCCTCTGCAGTCTTCTTTGTGCAGCCTTGCCTTGCTCTGGGGAGACCTGTACAAGCCATAATTTGAGGCAGATCCTTTCCCTGACCCCTTTGTATTCTCCACTACCTTATTTCCTCCAGCTGAAACAAACAGGAAACATGTCTATGTGTCTGTCTATACGTATTTATATGGTGCAGGTGATAAGCCGGTGGAGAGAACAGCCTCACTTAGTGACTCCACTGCTCTGCTTCTGTGCTGTAGTAGAGGACTTCCAAGATGTTATTTTCAATGCTGCTCCTCTCCCATGGTATAAGTTATCTTCCTCCTGCCAGCCCTGCAATGAAGGCAGGCACCTTCCCAGCCCAGAAGTGCAGGTTGCCACCTGGGTTTGGCAAGCAGAAATTTCAGAGGAAGGTTGGTATTTCACCGTGTGGCAGGACTACTGAAGGCTCCTTTGCTACAATGGAAGGATTGCAGTGAAAAGTTCCCAAAGGGAATATAGGCCATGATATTTGCTTAGCAGGAGAGCGCTAGCACATGCCAGTGCCTTCTTGCGTACATCCCTAGTATCTGGCCAAAGCAACATTCCCACACACTGTAGGAAGAAAGGTCCCTCAAGTTAACTTCTCTTAAAGGTGACGACTCAAGGCTTTCATCTGCAGCTTCCACTGATGCTGTTTGCTTATCCCTTTACTCACAGATGTTTCCTCAACCAGTTTTGCTACCATCTGCCTTCACATGCATGACCTCAGCTTCTGAGTGGTGCAGGTGGACACGGAGCCCCATCCCTGGGCAGAAGCAGGATTCCTAAAACTCATGAGCATTGCTCCAGCTCAGGTCTTGCTGTGCCAGCACAGAACCAAGCTGTTGAATGACAGGAAAGCTTGTCTAATGCTGAATGGGGAGTAAATAATAACATCTGTACCGCATGGTGATTCAAAGGAAAACAGAAGCATGAAGGAGCGATGATTGACACTCAGTGCTTGAAAGACATACAAACAAATCCTAGCTAAGTCCTCTTCCAGGTGAATAATTGCCACCAGTATTCAGATGTCAAAAGATACGTTCAAAATGATTGCTGAGTTGACAGTTCTCTTCTAAATCTGTATCTTACCTTTGGCAGTGATATTTCTCTGTTGGCCTTGACTTGGAAGTGAAAAACTGGGCTCTTCAGAGACTCCATTTTAAACAATGCTGCCCAGCACAAAATATGTTCTGCTGTTCTCCTGAAAAAATGTGTGCCTGCCTGACATTTTCTAGCAAAGTTGCTGGCGCTATAATTTCCAGTCTTACAATTCTGGCAAGTTGAGGAAAAGTATGGAAGGAAAAAATGCCATATAGATAATAGGACTGAAGAAAATTGCCTTGTATTTGGCAAAAATTTCATTTCAGGTTTTTTATTCAGAAAAAAAAAAATCACAAATTATTGATAACACAGATACTCACATATAGAGTTTTGAAATGACTACTTAAGTTACAAACAATGTTATTTTATGAAAAGGGTTATTTGGAAACATCATACAGGTCCTGTATAGGTATGATAATACAAATCTTCTACTCTATGTGAGCACTGTTTGGCTATGCCTACTGTGAAGCACAGAGTCCATCTCGCCTGCAAACTTGTTACCTGTGCTTGGGTTTGTAGCACTAAAGCTGGAGTAAAAGCAAACACTTGTGAGACTGCATGCAAAAAACTGGGGTGTGAGCAGAATAAATCACAGGAGCTATGGTGACCCGGGCTTCAAAGAGATGGCCAGAGAAAATTGGAAGTTAAAAAAATGAGGATTTTTAACATTAGTGAATGTTTGGATGGGAGCAGAAATGCTTCGCTTCTATGTTTCTGCAGTGGCAGTGACTGTTCTGGAAGGATGACACATAGGTCGAATTTTTTGCCTGGAAACATAGCTGTAGATCAGTCACTGAGTTGCTATTAACAGAAAGACTAAAATTTTCTTACAGAACAGGTACCCCATGGCTGAAGCTGGGGTCACAAGCCATCACTCCCTGTTGCACAGAATCCTGTTCAAGTATTCTCAATGAACAGCATGATCATAACGGGGCAGATACGAGGGCTGACAGCGGAATACTTATCTAAAGAGTTGAGGAATCACTGCTCTCACAGCAAGGTGCATCCTCTAATGAGGATTTAAATGAATCCCTTTTATAAACAGTTCCAGACACGCTGTTATATGGCAGTTCTCCACCTAGCCAGTAATCTCTCTCTGGCTTCATTTCAGCAAAGTACTTAAGTGCATGCTTAACGTTAACCACCTGAACTGTCCCACAGGATCCACTGCAATGACTCATGAACTAAAGTTAGGTCCCCGCTTGCGTATCTTGCTGACTGTGGCTTTCTGCAGCATCTACCGCCAGATGTTTCAGAGGGGAAATGAAAGAAACTCTGTAGTGAACAGTTAAGGGAATAATTTACCAACAGAGGAAACTTTGTATTGCTTCCAAATATCTGAAATGTGATCTAATGTAACCGTAGATATTTTGGTAGTCCAGACATAGGTTTAAACCATTTTTAGTCCAACTCAGGTGTCAGTCTTTTATGTTCATCCTCTGGTTTCTTTTGTAATGCTCCAGACTGTCCAGAGACTGGCTTTATCAACTTTGGGTTTTTGTCCTGATCTGTTTATGCCCCAGTATTCATCAAGCACGTACCATTAAATACAGTATTGCTGGGTAAGAATGTATGTCGGAAGAAATAAAAGCACTGCTCAGGGGATGTAACCCTGTACTGTGTAAAGACTAAAAGATGGTGTGCAATTGCTGCTGTACCTCCTCTTTTTGAAATTCATGCACAGGTTTTCTTTTCTGTTTTCATCTCCAGCATACTCATCTTTCATTTGGGTTGCCTTCCAACAGCTTCTTAACAGGACATAGCGCAATCTATGCACAAACAGCACAGTGCTAGGATAGTGCTAACAGGAGGTTTCAGCCTGCAGATCTCACAGTGATTTTCTATGCCATAAGAGGCCCACATTACAATAAGGCCTTTCATTGTGATTATACAACCCCACACAATACCCCACACTCATCTGCTACAGCCACTAGAGCATTGTCTTAAACACAACCCTTCCTCCAAGTCAACACACAAGCAGGACAACTCCAGTGTGTGCTCTATGAGCTGAACAAAGCACACCTCTCTTGCCAGGACCTCCTGCCTATTGTAGAAGTACTGTTTATTTGCCTGGCTCCTGGTTACATGGAGTTTTAGAGAGAAGCATTTTCTAGTCATGTAAAAGCCTCTGTCATAAGCACACATGTGGCAGGCTAACACAACCTTAGAGACAGAAAGTGAATGATTTATTATGGGAATCCCCTTCTTTCCAAACACAGCTTTCTCTGAAGGCTGTTGCTTTGTTTCTTCCTGGTGCCACCTCCAAGGGCTTTAATTCCCCAAGTGGTGGCAACAGGATAAAATGGGCTACCTCCCACCTTTGTCACAAGTGGGGATTTAGTAACTAGCCAAGAGTAAGGTACATGAATTCTGGCCTTCCTTAACATCCATAGGGACTCAGAAACTGCCCATGCACTACAGTTTCTCCCCTCATATTAGCATCAAGCAAAGCTTATCTCAACATTAACACATGACATAGTACAGCACTGATTTCAGATCTGAAAGGGCAAGTAGTTACTGTGAATGTGTACCTTACTCTTGACTAGTTAATCTCATCCCATATGACAGACCTCTCTTCCTTGCTAGCATTAGAAGGAAAACAAAGGCTTGCTGTTTCTGTGAAATACCATAGTTAGTGCTAGTTTTCATTTAGAAAAACCCTTCCTATCATTTATTCAGTCCAGAGAAAGATTGCAGATAGCAGTGGATGAAACACTGACTGACATTTTGGAAAATTCCTCCATGCTGTAAGAGCAGAGGAGACAGGAAATAAATAAATAGCCACAGTTCTTCAGTCCAACCAGATAGTCCTAATTGCCTAAAAAGTCCTTTAGAATGCGTATTATTTTTTATTTGTTACTCAGCTGGCAGTCTGTTTACATGTCTACATGACACACCAGGATATTAGAGAGCACGCCTGTGGGGAATTTACACCCCACTCTGGGCTGCTGCAGCTGGGACTGGCAGCTCTTGCACAACAGCTTGGTGACCTGAGCCAGAAGTGATTGAGCAATTGCCCTGCTGGAATCTTTATGACCTGGGCTCACTCTCCTGCACAGGTAAGTCAATAGCACCAAGAATTTTATCAAGAGATAGTCCTAGGTTCACCAATATAAAACTGAGTCAGGGCACAATTTAAAATGTGCCTTCTTGTGTTTGGGACTGCCCTAGCTTCCAGTGTGCTTAAGTGCCTGCATAAGGTGCATTGCCATCTTCAGTGTCACTTGTGCTGAACCAGCAACCTCTCACCCTACCGTGAACGAGGAAGAAAGAAAGGGAAGCTCTTGGCTTCCATGTGCAAAGAGCAGTTGCATCTTTCTCTTGGTACTAAGGACTGGGTCTATGGGTCTGCCCAGACTGGACTCCAATTTATTAGGGTTTTCTGCATATTACAGCAGACTACTTAGTCTGCTGAACTGTCTTACTGCTTTAGGCAAGAATGCTTTAGCACGGAAAAGGTGCAGCTTTCTAAATAATGATGCAGTTCCTACTTTGGACTGCATCTGAAACATTGCCTCTGCCCTATACCAGGTCCTGATGCCTGGGCATGGAAGTCTTCAGACACTTCCCTAGCTCCAGTAATTCCATGCACTGGGAGTAGATGGCATCATTTCAGAGACCTCCTCTTTAGCTCAACCCAACAAACATGAAAAATGCAAATGGCCCTGTACCTCCAGGGAGTTTAGCTAACATTTCCCTATTGAGGTTTGACTGACAAATCAAAATGTTTCAAATGGACCCTTACCTGTAGGGAGGGTTGGAAGAGTCTGAGCAACATTCAGCCCCTTAAGACCTACACAGTGAGCACAGGTGTTCCGCACTGTTTTTAAATTTAAAAGATGGTTCTGGGTTTGGATGCCAAATTCTTGACTTGCCTAATTATTGGTAGGCTTAATAGCCTCCAGTTTTTCCTATAGGTATTGGACATGCCTTTGCTACCGCCTTCAGGCTTACTCTGTTGTAGTTTTGTTTTGTTTTGTTTTTTTTTACAGTTACCATGTACAATTATGGGTGAATTTTTTCAAGTTTCTCTGAGAAATTTGTTATGTGCATGGATGCATATAGTAAATTAAACTGGTATACTAAAAATAGCGACATTAGGAGAGCTCTTATCCATAAAAAGAGACTACACTACAAAATGGTTTTATTGAAAATGTGTCCTGTAATGCTCAGTTCATTCTTGTAAACAATTCACTGCTTTAAAAGTAGGCAGCAAAAATTACACACGATTGTTCAGCTCAAAAATCTGCTAGCTCTTTTTCTGAATCACTGTTGTTAATATAGGGACTGTGGGCGTCTAAAAAGGGCTCTATATATAATTCTGAAGCACTATCTCATTCAGCTGCTGCAACTTTACCAGTTTCTCCTGATTCTCTCTCTCTTTTTTTTTTTTTTTAATGCAGAGCATTTTAAGAGTACAGACTGAGCAAAAATGTTCCATATAGACCATTACAGTTTGCAGCTCCTTAACTTCCCAAGTGATTATTATATCTCAGGCACTGAGAAACAACTCTCACTGAGCAAGAAGTTATTCCACTGTGCAGTATTATTCAAACAATTAGAAATCACACTGTGTACCAAATACCGGATCTCTAGGTAGCAGTTTCTGGGGTTATATTATGCCTACTTGAGTGTGTAGCTACAGCAAAAGAAGTACTACACTAACAATACAACCGTTTTTAAACCAATAGACCAGCATACTTATAAAAACAATATATTGTAACCGCAGAGTACCTTTCCATTGGCTTTAGTCACCTCAGTTCCCCTATTCAGAATGTTCTGCCTTAATTTCCCCATTATTCATAAACTCTCCAAGGTCAAGGACAGTGGGGTGTATTTCTTTGAAATCCATCACAGCAATATACATGGAGAAGTCCCCAAGAAGCAAGAGGCAACATGCACTTTGCTTTGCTTGTGCAGATACTCTAGCTGCTTCAAAATGCCCAAAACCTGGACCTGAATTTTTCTTGGCTAGTGCAACAGGCTGCCATAAAGCTAAGCACAGCATTTCTACGTATTTCATTCTGCAGACTGGCAGTCAACCTTTTTCTTTAGAAATTAACTACAATCAACATATTAATTTGGAGCATCATGTTAAACCCAGCTTTGCAAATTATATAGACAGGGATTAAGAAAGCCAAAACTTAACAATTATCCAGCTTTTAGGGTGGACTATGATTATAGGCATAATCATAGAATCATTAATGTTAGAAAAGACCTCTGAGATCATCTGACCACCATCCCATCACACCATGCCCACTGACCACGTCCTTCAGCACCACATCCACACCATTCTTGGTCGCCTCCAGGGACAGTGATTGCACTGCCTAGGCAGCCTGTGCCACTGTCTTACTGCTCTTCATGAGAAGAAATGTTTCCCAGTGTCCAAATTGAACCTCCCCTGGCACTACTCGAGGCCATTACCTCTCGTCCTGTTGCTGTTACCTGAGAGAAGAGGCCAACCCCCACCTCTCCACAAGCTCCTTTCAGGTGGTTGTAGAGAGCAATAAGGTCTCCCCTGAGCCTCCTCTTCTCCATACTCAATAATCCCAGTTCCCTCAGCTGCTCCCCATCAGACTTCACGAGCTCTGCTTTGTCCTAACAGAAGTAAACTGATTTCCTTGTAAAGTAACAGGGATACTTCCATTCATATTGGGTTCATTCAACAGTTTTGCAGGTACTTTACAGTAGTATCAATGGATGAGGTCTCACAACATGCCTATGAGGTCTGGAGGTAAAAAATCATGATTATTCCCTTCCTAAAATGTACACAGTGTCAGACACGAAGACATAAACTTGAATGATTCTGGGATGCACCCACTTAGTGTGAAAATGTTTTCTGTAAAGAAGCAGTAAATTCATGACAGTGCAGGTACATGCATGCCTCCCTTTACACCCTGAAATGACACAGAGTAGCGGTGTTGCAGCAGTGCTTCCTCAGAGGACAGGAGTGAGGACGTGGTTCCTAACTCATAACCACACGATACACCCGCCAGGTTGTCCATTATGGCCATTTGAGTGCTGCCTGCCCACAGCTGCTGTGGCCGCAGGGAGGTCAGGGACCTGCTGTGAGTCAGACCACAGTTGTCTTTCCTCTCAGCTCTGCCCTCTGGATACTGACAAGGGACAGCGAGATCCCTGGCCACACTCAGGGGTCTCAGGAAGCAACGGCTGAGGGAGTGGAAAACACAGCTGGGAATCCTGAAGTTTTGGAAGGCCCTGGGCCTCCTCACTGCACAAGCATCCACAGAAGCACCCATGGTGGGGAGGAAGGAGTGAGCGAGCACAAGAGAGGCAGAAAAGCACAAGCTTTCTGCATGGAATATCTACATTTCATAAGGCTTTCTGTTACCATAGCGATGAGCATGGTATAAATACCTTGACACATCTCCCCTGTGGCAGTGTGCTGCAGGGCCGGCCTGTGCGCAGACATTTTGATGGGCTTGCTCAACCCCCCCAATACAATGCCAGCGATTTTTTTTCAATAGCAAACCAATAGTGCAGTGGGCAATAGTCTTTTTTACACTTCATCCCACATGACTTACTTTCTTCACCACCAAATAATCGACTATTTTATTATATTTTTTAAATGTAAAGATGGAGGATGACATCCTTATTAATTTGTATTCCAGCTGAACAGTCACTAGGAAGAGCTGCATGCTAGTGGCTTTAGCTTTGTGTGAAGTCAGACTCAGCTCAAGCATTTCCAATAGCAATTCAGTGCAATCAGAACTGCTAATGCTGCTGAATTCTGAGTGGTAAAGGAGTTTTAACAGATTCAGGTTAACTAGTCATGGAGAAGAATAGCCTTAAGCTAAGTACAATCATTTTTTAAAAGTGTCTGTGTTGTATAACACAAAAACCCTTCCATTAATTTCTCCATGATGTATGCACTCTTGCACGATGCAGACAAAAATTGGTGAATATTTTTTTTAAACATCAAACATGATCCAACATACTGGAACTAAATACCTTATTTAGAAAGGCTCACTGCCTCCTTCTATTTTCTTGTGGGAGGTATAGTATCAGCAGTAATCAGACTTTATCAAGACATCTCATTTCCATTCTTTTCTTGGGTTTTGAGTGTAGAACTGAGAAGAGGAAAATGACACAACAGAAAAATATGTATGTTCCCTTTTATTACACTTGTGCAGGAAGACAAAGTACTTCAGATAAAGCAAAAAGTATGCTGAAATGAGGTTTGCTCTCACACTTGAGGTAGCTAATTGAAATTACAATCCAAGAGAGGACAACGGATTTGGTATTTTTTTTTTCCACATATTTAGGTGGGTAAATCACATATGGAGATCCCACATAAGTTGACCCAACCTGTTGTAGGAAAAAAATGATAAAAATCTCAAGCTGCCTGATTTTATCTTATGCTAGTTAACAGATCATGAAGACAAAATGGACATGTAAGAAATGTGTCTTGAAATAAATGTATACTAAGATAAATTTCTTCCTGGGCTATTCCAGACTCTGGTAACAAAAGTGTAATATGGAAGTAGATGGGGCTGTGAGCAGGAGTAGAGTCACAGAAAACCCATATGATACAATAAAAATCCAATCCTGGTACCAACACAGCATTGCATTTGACAAGTTTACATTTTCCCTTAACTTCTAAATGATACAGGAAGAAGTTGGCACAGCCCAAATGTTACCAGGGGGAAAAAAAGCAAATGCCCTCCCTGGCCTAATTGGGATGAGTTTGCAGCTGGTATCATGAAGAGTAATCTTTTATTAATTACAGTTTCTTGGCCCAATTAAAATGATTCTGAACTTCTTCGCTGGCAAAAAAATGAAAAAAAAAAAAAAGTTGTTTCCTCTCTCACTTTTCCTCATTTCTAATGCAAACAATTAAAAATAACAAGGCTGTGCAAGAGAGAGAACCATGTGAGCCTGTAAAAGATGAAAATCTGTGTGTGCAGTGAGAGCTAGTCAAGGTGTACATTCATCATACTGAAGACATTTGAAATACAGTTCTAACAGAACTGTACCATAGCCACATGCTAAAACTCAGCAGCAGCTTGTACAATTCTTCACACTAAGTAATGTTCTGATTCTGCAATACTTATTAACTGAAAACTCATCCGAGAACTAAGAAACTGAAGTGAGCTTTCCTTGGACAGAGTGCTATATTTGAAAGAAAGGTGATTCATGCAGTGACAGGAGAGGGAAGAGGACACTGCATTAGTCACCTCTGTTTGCTATATGACAAGTTCCATAATTGGTAGCTAAAACAACTTTCGTTTCCATCTGCTGTCCTTTAACCACAACAGAGCGCATAATCCACAGTATGTGGCTTGAATTCACTTTTTAACTGTGAAATAGATTATGGAAGGTATTCAGTGGGGTCAACAACTTGGAAAAAGAACAGAAAACGTTTGTGCTGATGAAAGATTTCTCAGCTGCCAGTTTGATGTGGATCTGAGATGGACCATCTCAGCTGAAGCCGACGAAGATGCAAAAATACATTTTAAAAAATGGCTTCCTGATCCGCTGGTTCCTTCAGGCATTAACTTCTGGATATCTAATGACAGGTATCTCACTGAGTTAGATCTATATTCCATCCAGCCCAGCACCTCTTTTGCCAATAATGGTCATAACTGGGTGCCTAGAAAAGTTTATGAAAAGTAGGCAAGTATGTTCCCAACATTTCCCAGTTTCTAACAGTTCACAACCCACCAGAACAAAACATAGACTGTTTGTAAATTGGGAAACCAAAGATGTGGAAAAAAAAATCTAAAGTCATAGAACTGTAGAATCTTTAAGGTTGGAAAAGACCTCTGAGATCATTTAGTTCAGTTATCCACATACCACCAATACTGCCCACTAGACCACATCCCTAAGTATAACATCTACTCTTTTCCATAAACATCTACAGAGACGGTGACTCCACCACCTCCCCAGGCAGCCTGTTCCAATAACTCAGCACTCTTTCTGAGAAGAAATGTTTCCCAAGTACCCAATCTGAACTTCCCCTGATGCAACTTGGGATCATTCCCTCTTGTCCTGTCACTGTTACTGGGAGAAGAGGCCAACCCCCACCTCACCAGAACCTCCTTTCATGTGATTGTAGAGGATGATAAGGTCTCCCCTGAGCCTCCTCTCAACATGCTGAATAATCCCAGTTTCCTCAGTTGCTCCCCATAAGACCTATACACCAGACCCCTCACAGTTTCATTGCCCTTCTCTGAACATGCTCCAGGGACTCGATGTCTTTCTTGCAGTGAGGGGCCCTACACTGAACACAGTACAGTTTAAAAATCAAACACTTGTTGAATGACAAAAATACTGTGAGTGAGTTGAAGGTTTTTTTAGCATCTGTGTACAGACAGGATGTACTCCAGAGCCACATGCTCTGATATGCCAATATCATGGACCTACCAACACAGGATGTCCCAGATGAGCTGTTGCATTAGCACAGGAGCTGGACAAATGAAGGCTTTCCGGACATGTGCGTGTTTATCAGAAATGCAGTATGGAGCACTGGGTTGTGTTAAAGAGGGTTTATGAAGAGCAAAGAAAGAAGTGCAAGCCCTTCCTCTTCGCTTGATGTCAAGATTGTGGGTGAATTGGGCATACGATACCACAGTCTACACAGTGAGCAAAAGCATTTTTTCTTTCGCTATTATTAGTTTACGCATCCAACTAAGTGATATCCATTTGTCTGCTTCGCATTCACCATGCACCTTTGACAATCTTGCCTGCACTCTGTCCACTAGCACTTGAGAGTGGCCTGTAGCCTCAGTTTAGACAGATGACAGCTAGCTGCTACACTGAGTCTTGCCCACGGGAAGATTATGGTAGCTTAGGGCCATTCTGCAAGGTAGATAGGCACAGTCCAAATAAGCATTTGTGATGATCTAGAGAAAAGCTGGGACACCCAGCAGCAAACCTACTGCAAACTGCAACTATACCCAGAGGGATTAATACAGGAAACTTAATGCCAGAGGAGATTTTAAAATGGACAGGGAAAGAAGAATAAATATTTATGCAAGATATTGAAACCTAAAGAATATACAAAAGAACCCCTGCAGCAGGATCCGTGAAAATATACCCATAATCCAGGTAAATTTGGTATGGTTCTTTGCTTACTGTGCTGCTGTATCCCAGGGAATTCATTATAAAGGCAGCTCTGTGTGTGTGAGTATACAAGGAAGTGTGACAGACTTCAAGGGCTTGCGGATGGAGATTCTTTCATTCCAATTGGCCTCCAATGAATGAAAAATGAAACTTCGAAGACCTATTGTATGGTACTGATCTCAGTGCTTGGCACTTGGGATTGACTGTCCAGGCCTGAGTGCAAATTGCCCTTGACTGCTTTGCACAACCTGCATGCAGAGGGATTCCAGTACCCAGTCCCAGGTGCTGCTGTGCTCTTGCTTCTTGGAGATATTACCTCTAGATACCCGGAGAGAGAAAGAGAACAAAAATCCAAATGGGAGGCTGAAAAACTAGTTTATCAAATTAAAATTCTAAATAGGTCATATCAATTTCCAACTACCAAACTCTTGTATTTTCTAAATATTTATGCAGATACTGCATATAATTGCAGCTAAAAACAATTCTTTCAGAGAAATGACTGGAATGGAGCAGCGGTACAGTACACTGTTTGGCCTACATTGAGCGTATTAACTGAATCTTAGCTGGTGATAATAAGTCTTTCAATTCACAAAAGGAGAAAAAAATTGCTTTAAAGGAAATAAACATAGCAGGAAAAAGAAAATCTGTACTCAGGATGTTATTCTGGGTAACGGATTGCAATGCTGATGGAAAGAGTGGAGCGAACAAGGAAGCGCATACTATTCTGTGTTGCTGTTCTGATTATCAGGCAAGGTGGATGAGGGAGTGTGAATTATTTAAAGTCAAATAAGTGTGTAAGTGAATGTTATCTCTGCTTTTTAATTTTTGTTTGGTTTGTTTTTATTTTTTGAGATTCAGGAGTTGAGAAATGTGCAAGGACGCTAACAATGATGTATCTGGAAAAGAATGCTGAGCAGTGACTCTGTTATTTCCCATTGTTACTGTATTCAGCACAATGAAATAAAGATAATCCTTACCCAAAGGAGAAGAGGGCGCTGACGGGGTGGGTTGATAATTTGTTTCGTTCTTGGTGGAAAAGGTGGCATTTTTAAAGTATCCAAGTGCAGTCATCTAAGCGCAGTTCTGGTTGAGGAATCGTGTATCTGAGTTGTGCCACAGGTTGCTGACAGGCCATGCCACATTAGCACAACTGTACAGGCTTCTAGACTGGAGCTGGATAGCAAGCCTTATTTTCAGACTAAGTGCCATACTAGACAGAGACATCTACACATACAAAGGGATACTTGATAGGTTTATAAAAGTGCATATGTGCTTAGGCACCTACTCTTAAACCACTGTGAACCTTAAGTAATTACAAGTACATCCTTTTAGAAATTCTGATCCGTATGGTGCTTGGTCTTCCACCTAAATATTCTGTAAGATCTGGCCCACTGTCAACAAGGCCTTGAGTACTTGCATGGCCCAGTTCTTTCTGAAACGCAACGTGGGGTTCTGTGTCACGTGGATATTTTATTGGTTCTACTGCTAGCCACCTGAAAAAGAGTTCAAATAGAAGATAACACCCACAGTCCGTATGAGGGCAGCATTTTTACTGCTGTCTATTTCAGCCTATGGCTGAGGCTCAAATCCTCTTCCATTGTTTCCAGACATTATTCTGTGAAGACAAACAGAAAATGTCCAAGACAAGGAAGGATATACTGCAGTCTGTAAGTGGTGCTGTGCAACTGGTCAACTGATACCATAAAGTAATATTTTCTGCAGGAGTGGGGGGTGATGGCCTCTCACCTGGCTGTGATGTTCATTCATTATTCTGGGGAGACACAAATTCACATTCCTGGTTCCTGGTGCCGCTGCCAAAATTTTAATTGTCTCCTTCTTTTTTCTGAAGTAATACAGGGGATACAAAAAGATCTGCAACAAACTTGAGACTCAGTCACTGGACTGCTGTCAACAGCAGAGAGATGAGAGCCAGGCCTACTTGGTATTTTAACAGTATCTTGCAGCTGAATGAAGGATTGATTAAGAACAATCACAGTAGAGCAATCTGTAAAGACTGTGCTACCTATGACTGAAAGGCAGACCGTGCTCCCCTTCTTACCACTGGAGGGATTTTGATTTCACCAGAGTTATAAGCATACTTACGAACTCCACGCTTTATTATTCTAATTCTCTCCTTCTACACATGGGATTGTGAAGTTTCAAGTGAAAATGGATTCAGAACATTGCACCTTCTCAAAAGCTCAGCCTGCAACAAATAGATCCTCATCCTTTACATCCTATTCTCTTCTCTGCTGCTACTCTGATTAGTTCAAGAAATTGAGAAAGCCTGTTTTCCTTTCTGGTGCTTTCCATGGGATTGGATAATCTACCCAAGGGTTGGCTGCACAGTCTATCATTGGGCTCCCCCACAGCAGTTTCTTCACACGTGGCCAGCATGTGTTGTTCCACGGCACAGCAAAATGGGCACATTTCATCCATGGGCCAAGCTGTGGCACATCTCAAGGGAGAAATACATCCCTTTGCACTGTAGAGTTCACCTTGCGACTGTACATGTCCTAGTGGTGGTTGGTGTGGCAAGTGGCCTGTGGCTTAGCCATCTGATGAACGTAATGACTTACGTCTTACACAGAGAAGAGATCATGCCTGAGAGGGTACAACTGATATCAAATGATACCATCTCTGAAATGACACTTCCAGTCTTGCTCTTGCAAGAAAGTTTTTCCTGAGTTGCTTAGTTGTTTTGTCTGAAAGGCAACAAATCAGTTGCACAGGCTTCTGAGGGTCCACTGATTATTTTAAGAGGCTTCATGAAAAGTAATTATAAGAAGTGAGCCTATGTCAGTCAGTTGAGATTTATTACAGGAAGAAAATCCTTAGGGGTTTGAAAAAAAAAAAAAAAAAAGGCTAAAAACCAGAGGTTTAGGTTGATGCCCTCTTCTTCCTACTTTGAAGCCTCTACTGACAAGGTAGGAAAAGCTTTAAATTACTACTAGAAATGACAGAAGTTGAAGGCACACAGCACCTTGCATGATCAGGAACTTAATGACCTTACTCTTCCCAGGCTCTGCTGCTGACAGTAAATGAACGGATAGCTCCTGCTGCTCCCATCATCCCGGTTCTCAGTGTCATCCACCTACACACACACATTCATTCTCTCCCTCATAACTTATTCATTCAATTTATTTATTTATGTAGGTCATTTTTGATAGTGATTATTACAAATAATGGCGGAAGTAGAAAAAGCAAGACAGAAACAGAGTTAGAGTTGGTGGTGTGAAGGGAATGGCAGGGGAAGCTGATGAAAACAAGCTGCACACCGGAAGATTGTTCTCAATTTTCTCCTGCCAGAAACTAAGCAAATTCCAAGTAACATCAGCTTGACAAACTTCCTTGCCTGAGACAAGAAGGTTGGCTGATTTAACTGGTGTTTCTGTAGTGCCTCATGCTCCACTGTCTGGATTTACATGGTCTTCCTAATTGTAGTTGTAAGGGCATGAAGGACTGCCTTTCAGAGATCTCAGAAGACTGCTTCTTCATCTATAGACCATTATTTTGGTTTTCTAGGCATAGAGTCATTTAGTCACTAATTGCATTCTAAATCTTTTATCCACGGTGATCTTTGCAGTAAAGAACAGGCACATTTACATTGCCTAACCGGTGTGTATAAATTAGGCTACTCCACTTACTTTTTAATCACTCCCTAAAGGAGTTCCCTTCTCTATATTGACACCACAGGAAATCTAGGGAAATTAGCTTCCTAAAGATGCAATTAGACAAGGTGAGTTTAGCTGATCTTAAGGCTTTCTGTCACAGAATGAAGCAACCATGCTCTTTCATCTCCTTTCCTTTTCCTTTTCTTTTCCCTTTTTCCCATTGTTCCCCTAATTCCACTCCTTTGTTCCTTGTGCATGGTTCCTTGTAGCACATTTGACACCCACGTAACTCGTCACTGAGCTAATTCAGCTCACTGAACTGGCAGAAAATAAATACAGATAAGTGTAAAAGAGACAGTTTTCAGCCGGGTTAATAATCAGCCCAGTGAATAAGAAGATCAATACAAGGGTAAGTCAGAATCACGTAGGAATCTGTGCGAAGAGCAAGGAAGATAGACTCTTTTCACAATAGGAAGTAGTCCTAATAGCTCAGTTTGTCACCACTAATGGTGTCCTTAGTTGAGAATAAAATCTAGACACCTAGGAGTGGACAAAAATTATCCTCACTGTTTTATCTACACAGTAATGCATTTAGATCTCGTTTTCTTTCTCTTCTATACTCAGCTGGTATGTTCTACCACAGTTCAGGGCAAGATAGTGTCATAAGGATTGCCTTCAGAGCACACCACTACTAGACCTCTATGATCATCTGTCTCTAGGAGTGTTAGGGCAATTATGTGAAGCACTGAAAAGCAGTAATTATCCAATATGACCTGCCCTCTTATGGTGTCTATTGGAAGAGTGCAAAAGCAGAGCTAGGAGCCGCACAGTATTTAAAATGTAAACGTAATCGCCTTCTGAAACAAAACTGTAGGTAAAATCTTGGCTGCTCCATCTTTTGATATCTTGAGACCAAGGGGGGGGCACTTTCTTCAAGATACATCACATCAAAGATGAGGTATACTCCATTAAATACTTTATGCTCAGTAAGAGGTTTGGTTCAATGAATTAAGGGGCTGTGATACACAGGAGTTCAGAACAGACATACTTTCTAAATATGTAAAGAATAGAGTACACAAAGAGATAAAAAGAAAATAAAGCAAGATCTTTTTAGTAATGAGCACAATTTCCACTGTTCTTTCAAAACAAAAGAAGACTTCTCGCTACTGCATCTCAGATAAGTAGTTTGCCCCTACTGAGTGTACCATCCCCTCTTACCTAAAACAAGGATATCCTCCTTTCTTTTGATCAATGGATATAAGCATAGAACCAGCAATCACAGAAAGTACAGGCTCTCCCTTTGTTCAGAATAATTTCTGAATGTACATGCATTCTCCTAGCAATGTACTGGAAACACTTTTGTCATTTCTGCTTCTCACATTATTATGTGGAGATACTGTGTGCTCTGCCCCAGCCTCTCATGCTCAGGCTGTGATGGAAGCACACATGGCATGCATGCATCCAGAGGATGTGCATCTCTTCGTGGGCTAAGCAGAATTTCATTTATTTCCCTTTTTCACTATAGCTCTTTACACTCAGAATGTATGAAGATACACTGTCTGAACTGCAAAGTGGCATTTGTCCTAACAGTAGGTTCAATACAAAGCACCTTTTTGTGAGAGTTCATAAACCATAGTTCTCCAGTGCCCTCATTATTACCCTAGTTAGCCCTCATTCCCATCAATCATGATGAGTTAAAGAACACATTTCTGCCACCTCAATTTAAAATCAGTCCACCTTCATCTGGCTTCCTACCATTTCTCAGTTTCTCCGACTTTCTCCCTGTTTCCTACGGCAAATTGTTTTGGTTTTTTTTTTCTGAGCCAAAAATTCTATGTCATGAGTTTCTACCCATGGTTCACTGCTATCATAAATAGAGCCCAGTTCTTTGGAAAGTTGGTTTCCTGTAGCAGCATCACACATGCAGCATTGTGTCAATGTGCCTTTTTGTGCATAGCAAATTATAAGTCTTCAACAGAAAGGGCTCAGATGACTCCTCAAAATATGAGGAGTGCAGGGAGAGTCTTCTGACACACTGAGTCTTTGGAGTCAGCTGTGACAAAGTCCAAGTGGCAGCTGCTCTGCTTCAGAAAGTCAGTTGCTTCAAGATAGCCTGTGAGCTCTGTGTTTGAAAAAGAAACGGCACCTTGAAAAGAGGGACTAACAGTCTATCAAATCAGAGTGTTCTGGACTAGAAGACAGGCCTTTCTCCTTTTCATGGAAAGAAGGGACACAACAACTCCCTCCACGTTGCTCTTCGCTGCTTCTGAACTTTCTGGATGCTGTGATTTATAACTCTTATCACTTGAGAGAATAACTGCCCCGGTCAAGTTCAGCACTTCTAGCAGCTACATACTCTGTACATACCATCTTTATCTGTGCAGGTGAACACATCAGCTCATTTGGGCATCAAAATCAGACAGAATTCCGAGCATGTGAAGAACCTAAGTTCTCCCATACTCAAGGAGCCATGTCAAATGCTTCCAATTGAAAATAATAATTATTATCATTTTCCTATAGAAACCATTCAGTGGGAAATTACTGTACCTTGTTCTAAATACCTACCTCTTGTATAGTGGTCTTTTACGTACTGCATCTCTGTTACATAGGTAATATTAGAGAGGGAGGTTTTTTTAATACATATTTTTAAGTACAGATTCAGAAAGAAAAGTCACCAGAAAGGATCCCTGTAGGTTTCTTTCTGCTACTGAGCAGCCTTTAAATAAACTGTCTGATAAGCCTAGCGCAGAGAATAAGTTTCCAAAGGCCTGCTCCAGAGAACCCTGATTAGATAATATGTAACAAGGAGAAACAGTGGCTTAGAGGACTTCGTTTTCCCTTACTGCTCACTAGAGGCAGCCCAAAGCTAGAAAAGTCTACTGGCTGGGAGATAGTGAATCAAGATAACTATGTGCAGACAAAATAGGACTGTTAACACTCGATATGAGTATGTCCCAAGTTTTCATGTGGTCAAAAATGATAAGCTACACTGTATCAAAGGAAGAAGCACTATCTTCAAAAGACTCAAAGCTGATCTTTTCAAATTACTGTGATTGGGTACTCGCACTGCCAATCTGATGGAGGGGGCTAACCCTATGGCAATGAGCCATGAATCTGTGAAGGTGACTTCAGCCTCCTATAGTTTCAGATTGCAAGAGGTTCAAGTAGACAAAACTCTCATCATGCTGCAGAGGATCGGCCATGGGCAAATGGGGAAGGTAGGCCTTGATCACTTCAGCCTAGATTGCAACGAAGACATTCAGCCAACTTTAAAATGCCACATTAAGGGGAGAGGAAGGAAAAGTAGGCATTTTCAATACCATTTCTAAATTAATTTATTTAAATCAATTGTCAAAGCCAAATCTAAATTAAAACGAGAAATAGAGAGGTGACATCCATTGCAAAGAAGATATGGGCTGAAAGTACTGCTGAATTGCATGATGGCTTCTAAAAATACCAGAATGCAATGGATTAAGTACAAGTGAGTTAATAAGGTGTTACACTGCATTCTGAAGGCTGCTTAAAATTAGCTGAGAGTGTTCCTTTGCTTGTCCTAAATACACTGCACAAAGACACCATTTCTGTCACCTCTTTTAGTCTTACTTTGAGCTGTCAAACTGAGAAGTCTGGCTCTGGAAGCACTAGAGAGAGAAATAGCTTTACTATTGCTCATCTTTCCAGTCATGTTCTCAAGCCTGAAGGAAACAATTCTAATATGTGATGTGTAGAGGTACAGGTTGGTCATTTCCCCAAATTTTGTATTCAGTGTGTGGTACAGCACCATTGTACAAGTGCTTCTATTTTCTTTTGGGAATCTCTAAACAATTACCAAGCTATGTGCTGCACAATGTCACACAATATGATGCATATCCCTCCAGCAGAACAAGCAACCATTAGTTTGATATAACATGTCTGCGTATCCTGGAGATCTGGGATTCTTACACAGAGGTGATTGTACCCTCTACCTACATTATCTTTCCAAACTGACACTGGTTGAAATTTCTGTCTGTGTGCTCTTACAGCAGCAGAGAGCAACCTGCTCCTCTCACCTGGAAATAAAATGTACTATCATCTTCTACCGGACCAGTATTTCTGCAGTGCTCCAAATGTAATATTCTGCATTTTCACTGCACTTTTCTTTCAATTTTAACACATCTCTCATTGAAGAATATCTAGAGTTCACTGGCAGGCCACCCAGATTGCAACCAAACATGTAATCAGCTCTTCGGTTTCTGGAGTCAAACTCATTCTCACATTCCTTTTGTCAAAGCTGACATCTTGGACAGAGATAGAGTTCAGAAGTTCAGATAACTTTCTTCTAACTTCTATAAAAGTGTTAATTTATGCTTTCAGGAAGAAGAAGGGGAAAAAGAAAGAGCCAATTCTATGAACTATAGAACTTATTGTGCACCATCCTACCCTAGAAATCACAGAACCACAGATCTGTAGGGGTTGGGAGAGACCTCTAGAGATAATCGAGTCCAACCCTGCTGCCAAAGCAGCTCCCTAGCCCAGGTTGCACAGGTAGGCATCCAGGCGGGTCTTGAACATCTCCAGAGAAGGAGACTCCACCACCTCTCTGGGCAGCCTGTCCCTCCACATCCCAAAGCCTGAGTGGAGAATGGCTTGGACATAATTCTCTATGTATGTTTTTGCTTCTGAGTGTAAGGGCCAGCATTTAAGCACTATCTGACCACAGCTGTAGATCTACATGGCAATTAAGCATGTTCACCCTTGTCTTAGAAGAGCATGTTTGCACTGTCTGAATGCAGTAGCCAGCAGCAGTGAAATACAGTCAAGCGATTTCTAAGTTTAGGACAGCTCACACCTCACAGCTGCAGCCCTTCTCCCGCTGGGTATGACTAATCAGATCGACTTCCCTGCTAGTGCCTCCATGTCCTTAGGTGTCTGCGCAAATACATTTTTTTTTTTTTCAACAAAGTACTTTCATGTTGATATAAGCACTCACTTTGCATTTTTCCTTCATATGTGTATTTTTTTCAAAATCTGTGAATAACACTCAGGAAGTGTTACACAGGCAGAAATCACAGGTTATGGATGACATCGTCAACTTTTTCAAGGCAATGATTGAACAGTGCAATTCGTCACCTCACTGCCACGAGCTAGATCAGGGGTTCTTTCTCCTTTGTTAGCTTTTCAGAGACGTGGGGTCTAGAAAGGATGTTACAGTTTTGCTCCTATTCCAGAGTTACTTGTGAACAAAGCATTCTTTACCCACAGAAAAGTGCAGCTTGTGAGGCTGAAACAGTGAATCGTGTTGTAATTAACTGAATAACGATAATAATGAAAATACACTCTTCTGGGGATAATGAGACCTTTAGCTAGATTTAGTTCCAATCTGACAGAGACAAACCAATTTAAAATTTACAGTGAACATCAATATTATTAATAAAGAAGCTCAGAAATCTCAGACTAATACAGCTGTGTTCAGCATTTAAAAAATAACTCATGTTTGGGTTATTATAAGAAAGGGGACTTTTGTAAATTCAAATAAAATCAATGATTCTATTTTATGACTTGGAGAATGTTTCTTTTCTTAGGCTGTTCACAACATATAATTAGAGCTGGAGGGTACTTTACTACACCCTGTACAAGAGATGCTCTATCCCACAGTGGCATCCTGTTTCACAAAACATGAGCGACTGCCAGAGAACTTTCAATCTGCTACTATATATTTTCTACCATTCCAAAAAACAATTGAAAAACTGACTTATGTGAGCAAAATACATCAAAAAAGAGAGACAACTTATCTAAAAAAAATATTTTCCCCAAAATTTGTTCCCTGTACCTGTTTTAATAAAGTGAAAAAAGCACTTGTGCAGTAACCAGACATGAGACCCTTCTTGTAACACACACAAATACACTTTTTCAAAGCTTTACTGTACATCCAATAGTCACAAAGCAGTGATTTGTGTCATGGAGTACTGAATTATCAAAGAATAATGCAATCACTGATAAAAATATAAGCCATAAAATCATTCACCTGTTCTTCCCTATTTTGTGATTACAAGACCATCAATATTTTTCAGCTGGATTTTTATCATAACCAAAAAAATCATACATTCATGCAAGTGCTGTAACAGAAAAGACTAAATGTTTTTGGCTACTGGAAGGTGCTTAATGTACAGTGATGCATGTTATCTTATTAGAATTTAAATACATACCTCAACTTTTATTGAACACAAGGCAGAAGCATTATAAGTTCACAATATGCAGCGCTACAACAATCAGCGTTATATTTGGGAACTCATCTACACCGCATCTGATTCATTGATGTCTTCTGAAAAGAATGTTTTCTGAAAAGTCTTCTGAAAAGGATGAAAATTTTATTATTCATAGAATGGTTTGGGTTGGAAGGGACCTTTAAGATCATCTAGCTCCAAACCCCCCTGCTGTAGGCACGGACACCTCCCTATAGACCAGGTTACTCGAAGCCCCATCCAGCCTTCATAATTTATATGGGCATTTTTTAATAACATTGTGAAATGATACAATAGTTTATAAATTAACAAGAAAATTTTGCACTACATTCTATTTGTGTGTAATTATTTATTTATTTATTTATTTATTACTATTAACAGAATGCTTAAATGTCAAGTCCCTGAAGACATTCAAGGAGAGGCTGGATCAGGCCCTGGGCAACCTGATGTAGCTGTGGTGTGCCTGTTCATTGCAGAGGAGATGGACTAGATGGCCTTCAGTGGTCCCTTCTAACTGTAAGGATTCTATAATTCTATGAAGTCCAGGAGGTGCCTGTGTGATTAGATAATTCTCTGATTAAAAAGATTGACAGAGAAACAGAAGCTCCAACTCCAAAACATACAAACACAGAACAGTTGGGAGACTGTCTTGTAGAGTGCAATACGGTCTGTCTACCTCCCCTTCAGCATATATTATACAGCTACAAAGAACAGTAAATACTAACTCCTCTGGAAATCAGAAGTGACCAGCAGTCCTTCCCACCAGTTCTATCACAGTTAGCTCCATGACTAAATAGCAACAAGCCTTGTGTGACCAACAGATCCCCATCTGAAGCTGGGCTTCTAGGCTCACCATGATGGTAACAGTGAAGAGCCAATACAGAATATTTACCTACATGCTTGAATAAATATTATTTGCAGTCATTACTGTCATCGTTCCACAAATGAGGAAGTTGAGGCACAGAGAGGAAATTGTTTGCCTGGAGTCACAAAGAATATTAATAATAATCTTGGAAGGAGAATGCGACATTCTGATTCCTTGGTGTTGTCTGCACTGAAAAAAATCGGCAGTACTTCAGGGAGGATTGGGTATTTCAGTCCCAGAAGCACAAATGTCCTTGAAGTCAGACTAATCAGTGAGTTACAACAGCTATGCTGGGGGCAGGAGGAGGACAAACGTGCCTAACCAAGCAGAACTAAACTTTCCATCCACTGGGAAATGCTTCCTCATGTCTTTCAGGTACTTTCTCTTTGGGGTATGAGATCACAGGGGTTGTTTCTGGCCTGTTCTGCTGCATGAGGGGTCAGACTGCAACACCCTGCAAGAGTATAGCTTCACTTTCCCCATGTGCCAAGCAGGCTTTCCAGCCAGGCATTCCCCTTGGCTCCCCTGCACTGCTAAGACCTCGCTGTGCACCACAGCCAGGCTGAGCAACAAGCTAAGTGCAGCAGCAGGCTGTGCCCTACATGTCAGGTGGCAGTGCTGGACAAAGTCCCAGTGGCACTCAGCTGAGGGTGTGAGGTGTGTTCGGTCTGCAAGAAAGCCCAAGGTGGGAGACAACTGAGTACATAAAACCTACCGGGTCTGGTTTTGTACCATTATGACTAGAAAATGCGTTGTTGGCTTTACATGGAGAAAGACTGAAAAGAGAATTAATACAAATGGCAATGCAGAAATCTGTCTGCAATTGAAAAATCCACCTGTACACAGCTAACCTTTTCCTCCCCATAAATGGGCAATGACACTTCCTTAGCAAAGAGCCAGCAGGAAAGTGCAATAGTAATCTAGGATTGTTAAAATGTCACTGATTTTAAAAAGTGTTCAACAGCAGATTCAGAAGTTTCAGTAAATGACTGTAATAACAGTAACAAGGCACTACAGAAAGAGATCAATTACACTTGATCAACTATAAACAGAAAAATAAGTTACACCTGACAAATAAAATCAGGTTATATTTTATGCTGAATTATCCTCCTACCCTAGTGAACTGCATCCATCCTGTAATTCCCAAGCAGTGTCTCCCAAAACAAACACAACTGTACCAAAGAATACGATTTGGATTACTTTTTAGCTTTTTCATTGCTTCTGCTTTACTCTTCTTCTTAAACGCAGCATTATCTTGTATCAGGAGTGCATTTTGTTATTTGGAAAATTGTTATCTAGAGTGCTAATTATCTTTAACACTAATTTAAAACATTTTCTTACCTACAGGAAACAAACTCATGTATATAATGACTGCAGATCTGACTCGGAGTTCACGGCTGCAGCACACAACTCAATATACCACTTTTCACTCATGCATTTAAAGGTTAAGAAACTGAGTACCTGTAAGATTAAAGGAACCAATAGTTCCAGCCCGAACTGAAACTTTGCTGTCCTTTTTTTTCAACTTGATAAATTCAAACTGAATCCATCAAGCTTAGGGAGAACTCTAGATTATAATACAGAGGTTAACTATAATCTCCCATGGTACTCTTCCCAGTAATCTCACTTTCTTCCTTTGCCACCACAGTAAGCTTCTGAAACCTGTTTCCAATTTCTTTAAGTCAGGCTTTTGAATTTAGATACAATGCTTATCCATCTTTGAAGTGCAACAAGAAGCAAACCCATGTATACATGTATTTCTTTTTTTCATTAGTAATATTTAGCCCAGTCCCTTGATTATCAAACTCCTTATACTCATCTACAGCTTACTCTTGAAAAAACAAATCTTGCAGTCGTACGGTATCAAAATTGTCTGCATACAATGTGTAAGCCTTGAGCTTCTGAACATTCCCTGTGGTTGCTCTTCTTTTCCTTAAAAGCGGTATGAAGAGCTTCCTTGTTTCTTAAGCAGCCATGTGAGGACAGCTCAGCATGATCCCTGCAGTGGTTCTGATTAACTTCTCCAAGCAAAACAGGGAAAGGCAGCTGCCTTCATCCCTCCCCCAGGCTGAAGAGTTCACCAGGACTAGAGCAGTGTATTGCAGGAACTGCTCTCAAAGGGGCAAAGTCAAATTACATCACAACAAAATTGCATTCCAGCAATTTCCGCTTGCCTTTTCAAAAGCAAAGTCTCAAAATCAACGGGAATTTTATTCTGGACTAAACTGCCAGAGAAAAGATGGGAAGAGGCTAAATAAATAAATAAATAAATAAGCAAGCCTGCATTTCTAAGATACCATTTTCATAATAGGCATTCCAGTCCATGCACATTGGAAATTATCGTCAGCAGTGCAACTAGTTGGCCATAAAATGAGTACGCATTTATCCATGTATACAGAAGCAAAAAATAAAAGGCTTACATACGTTTAGAAAAATGCGTATTTCCAAGACCTTACATCAAGCAAGCAACAATGGTTTGCATCACAGGACTGTATGGGTTCGAAGGGAACCCTGGAGACCATCTACTCCAACCCCCTCCTAAAGCAGATTCCCTACAGTAGGTTCACAATACAATCCAGACGGTATTAATTATTCCATCCTTCATAATTTGTTTTTTAACAGCACATTCTCTCACACATACAGGGGGAGGAGGGAGAGAGTACAACTTAGTTCTAAACACATTTTCCTCATTTTATTAGTAAAAAATTCCACTACAAACAGCAGCGTCTACTCGCTGCCACTCAAGCAGCGGGCAAATCTCTCTTTGGCAGGGCGCAGCACCAAGCTAGCGGGGCTAGTATGACTCCCCACCGGAGCGATGCAGTCACCTCGCAAACAGCCTTCTGCAGCAGCGGTGTCACAGTCCGTGCAGGCTCCAGCAGCAGCAGCCCGGACGCTGCTCTGAGCTCGACAGAGGTGACAGGGAGCGAAGCTGCTCCATCAGGTGGCTCACAACCCGGCGTGATAAACACTCCCTGTAGGAATAGAATCGACTCTTCCTGCCACCAGCATAGACGCCTGTTATTTTTTGATGGTTGAGTACACATTTCCCGCATTGACAAAGCGTTTCCTTCTATTGCTTTCTTTCCTCCTGGATCGAGACCACTAAGAGATTTTTAAGTTTTACAACACCATCGCAACTTATTTTTTTAAGCTTTGTGAACTCGTACTGTATCTGCGCCAAGCACCCCCAGACACAACGGACGAACAGCCCCAGGAGGGGGCACCCCGGCCCAGCCCTCCTCCCCCCGCACCGCCCCTCAAACCCCGGCAGCGACACTCCCCCGCCGCCCGGCCCCGCCCTCCGCGCCGCTCTGCCCCCGGCCCTGCCGGAAAGGTTCTCTTTCCGGTCCGTCGCAGCTGTTCGCTTCCGGTCCCGTGCCCCCAACATGGCGGCAGACGCTGCGCCCAGTGGGTTCTGAGCGCTGCTCGGCCCGCTCCCTGCCGCCGTCCTCCGCTTCTCGCCGTTCTCCCCGCGGGCCGAGCCGGGCCGTGTCCCGGCGCCGCCGGCGGAGCGCCGGCAGCCCCGGGCCGCTGAGCCGCTCCCGCCTGGGGTTGAGGCGCCGCCGCCATGGCGCCAGTGCAGCTGGAGAGCAACCAGCTGGTGCCGGCCGGCGGGGGCCCCGCGTCAGCCCCAGCCCCGCCGGCCCCCGGCGCAGTGACAGCCGCCGCCAGCCCCGGCTACCGGCTCAGCACCTTGATCGACTTTCTGCTGCACCGGACCTACGCCGAGTTGACTGTACTGGCAGACCTGTGAGTGCCCTCGGCCCCCCTGCCCGCCCCGGCCTGCTCCCGCGCCCCTCCTCCTCGCATGTGCCGCAGCCCTGTAGTGAGGAGACCTCACTGGGGCTTGACCCAGAGCGGATTTGAAGCGTGGGGGCACTAGTTGCGCCTTCCTTGGCTCCTGCCCTCACAAAAGGTCTTTTTTGTGCGGCTTTGCCACTCCTCGGGTTGTGTTCCAGGGCCTGGTGAATGCTAGTGAGCAAGCCCCTTGTCATAAAGAGGAGAAAGAGTGGGTAATGGAAACTGGATGGATGTGCGTTGTCGTGGCCAGTGCTCAAGTTCAACACCTGTCAGGAAGCCCACCTGTAGTGCTTGTGCTGGTGTCAAAACACCTGTCAATGAAAAGTGGAAAACTGAGTTGTTTTCAGGGGCTGCTATTCCTAAAGCTACCTATATGGGCCTATGTGTTTTTGAGGGATAAATAAAAGATCATTATATTCACAATCTGTTCTGCTAATGTTGGGCTTGAAATTGCAAGGAAAAAAAGAAAAAGAAAAAAGGCCAAGAAAAGTTTTCCTGAAAGCTTTCTGACTCTGAGGAAGTGTGCACCTTTTTGTCTGTTTAGACGTAAAGAATCTGGAGGGGATTGTGTATTTTTTTTTTTATGAAAGTCGCATACAGGGCAAATGAGAGGGGGAAAGGCATGCATAGTTTCTTGTAAATCACTATATCTGGTAAGTATGCAAACAGAGTTTTGCTTCACTTGAGGTTAAGAGCACTCAAACTCCACAAAGGACAAGGAGTTTTACTTTGTCTTGAGAAAGCTTCCAAAATGTGAACCAGTCTTTGCTGTGTTTTTATATCTGTAGACAGTAATTGATTTTGTACGTGTTCTTTTAGGAATATTTGCCTGCGATGTCTTCTTTTGTTTTGTGGTGTAGAACTGGTTCTTTAGACTCAAGTGTGTAGCTGAGGTACAAACTAAGACAAGCGGTGTGAAGAAGAATTGGAGAATGCATTAGGTACTCTGATTCACCAAGTAAGATTTTAAGCTCTGTGGTGTCTCCTCTAAAAGTGGCGTGAGCTAGATTTTTCCACTGTATCTCCCCATAAGGGATGGATTTGGATATTAAGAAGTCTAACTGGAGAGTATTCTCCTCCTTCCCGTCAACGAAGAGCTCTTACTCCTTTACCAACATCAACCTAGTCCTGGAATGAAAAATAACTTTGAAATCAGGTGCCAGTAATAACTCTAGGATGTTAGAATTGACAGGGCAGCATGACTGGTTTAGGAGAAATCTCGAGATTTGAACGTTCTTCATGGAATGATAAAATGCCTTATGTCTGAAGGGCTTTTAAAGCCCATCCAGTTCCAGCTCCTGCTGTGGACAAGGATGTTTCCCGCTGGATCAGGCTCCCCACGGTCTCATCTAATCTTGGCAGGATACTGCTGGCATTCTGGGCTGCAAGCACATGCTGCTGGCTCATGCCCAGTCTTTTGTCCACCAAGCTTTTAAATGGACTTGACCAGTTTCAGCTTAACTGTCAGGATCTGGCTGTTGTCCTGAGATGCTGTTATGTACCTGATTCTTCCCACTTTCCATATGGTACTTCGCTACCCCTGCTGCTTTCAGTGGACTGCTCTGTAAAGCTGTCAAGCTACTTCCTTTATCAAACATACAACTTCATTGTATTTAGGAGGCATTTACTATCAGGATGTTTGAAATGCTCTTCAGAATTATGTAGAAATTCCTGTACTGAGCTTCAGCTCAGTTACTAACAAGACTTTTTTTTTTATAGTAGTATGAAGCATAATGGAACAATGGCTAATATACTGTCTTTTTTCTTTTTATTATAGATTACCAAGAAAGACCGATATGGAAAGGTGAGTTAAAATAAGACAGTCTGTAATGCATGATAACATGCAAAACTTTGTTTAGGATGTTGATATTTAACTGTCTCAAAGGGATATTTTTCTCCTAATTTTAGATTTTATGCAAGAAAATAAGCCTTATTTGTCTTGCTGTCACTACATAGTTCCAAGATTTTTCTCAGCATAGACAGCAATATGATTTTGTTGTTGTTTATTTAGTTGTTTAGCCTTTTTTGTTGCACAGCTCAGTAAGATGATGTTGCTGTTGTAACAGGTGAAATCTGTTAAGGGCCTTTTTCTCTTAATTACAGTGGAACTTGAAGCAATGAAGTGACATGACAGTGCATCTAATAGGAAAGGGACCTAGAGAACCTAGATTCTAGACAGTGTGATTGGACAGTGTGGAGACTTATAACAGCTCTGCTATTCCTAAAGATGCAAAGAATGTTAATAAATAATTCTGTGTAACAGGAGGATCATCAATTCAGTCATCTAAAATCTTCTAAAATTCTCATGAACTGCTATGAAATTAATCAGAACGTCAGGGGTTCATAACCTGAAATGGTTCCTTAGGTGTCCTTTTTCTTATGTATAATATTTTATAAAGAAGAGCAGTCTATTTGCATTTTAAATTATCACTGTATTTGCTGAAGGAATGACATTCAGCTTGGGTCCAGAGCTCCCTCTTATTGGTGTGGGAGCTTCTCCCATTTAGACATCTGAGCATTTTGTGGTTGAGATGAAACCTGCTTTGTGGGGCACACCTGTTTGAAGCAACATGTTAAATCCTAACGGAATATATGTAAAGGAAAATAACACAGTCGTGAATGCTTACCTTGAATGTCCTGTAACTGAAAGTCTTGAAGTTAAATGCTCACATCCATGTTAAATTTGACTTAGTTATTCTTAATGAAGTGGCTTTATAGGTCTGAAGGACATCTGTTAAGGAGGGTAGTTGATCTATCCAGATTATTCTGTTGTGTTGGGTTTTTATGTTTTGTTTTGGTTTTTTACTAACTTCAAGAGCTGCAGTGTCAGCAGTAGCTGTGCTTTAAGTGCCGTTTCTTGAAGCTAGTCTGGCTACATGGTGTACGTATTTGGGGTGAAGATGTGATGGTGTTATCCTCTAATAAAGTTCATATAACATCTGTATTTTTTATGGTGACAAGCTAAAAGGCGCTGCGGGGAAAAAAATTAAGGAAATGATGAATCTTAATATGATATTAATTTTCTTTGCAAAGCATCATTTATTTGTGTCATTATTACTGATAGGAATAAATCACTTCCAATATATTTTTGCAACAAGAATGATAAGCTGTTGGGTTAAAAAGTGTAGTGTTAATGCTGTAGTGTAAAAATAAAGTCGAATGTTTAGGGAAGTCCAGGGGCTTTCTCACTTGGTATTTATTATCATCTTTTCCTTTATCCTCCTATAAAGTGTAATGTGTGTGAATTATTTTTCTAAATACAGTAGTGGCTGTATATGATTTTAACTGGTATTTGGATTACAATGACTTTGCATGGCTGTATCTTCTGCTGTGGCGAAATGGAAGGTTAAACTTCATACCTGTGTTCCTGAACAAACAGTCCTTGTTCTTACTCTTCCAATAACTACATTAATATGCTGTTTTCCTAAAAGCAAGCAGTTTCTCCTCTGCTTTTGCTGTGTTTGTGAAGCAGTCTGTTACTTCTTGAATCTGCAGTGAAGACTACCATCTAAACAAATTCAGAACTGCTGTAAAAACAGGTTATTCATACAGCAGTGCAGTTACTATGTGGTTTTTTTTGTTTTTTTTGTGCAATACTGATTTCCATTTCTTGTTAATGACAAAATGGCTGCTAGTTCATGAATTTCATAGATACATATAATTTTAGTTTGCAGGGCACTTTGGAGGTACCTGGTCCAAACATCTACCTGAAACAGAAGACATAGACTAAAATAAAAGTTGTTGGTTATGCAAGGTCATATACAGTTGAGTTTTAAACATAACTTCAAGACAGAACTCCTGCAATCTTTCTGGGCAACCTACTTCAGTCTTTGAACAACTCATGTATTTCTTTTGTTTGTTTTTCTAATGTCTAATTAGTGTGTTTCACTGGTTTAGTCTGTGGCTGTTGTCCTTCATCCTTTTGCACTTCTGAGAAGAGTCTGTTTCTGTCTTCTCTTTAACAGCCCTTTAGATGTTTCAAGACAGCAGCAGTATCTCACCCATAGCTTTCTCTTCATAGGTGTAAGCAAACAACTTCTTCAGATTTTCTTTATATCTCATATGTTCCAACCCCTAACTTGTGTGTGGCAAATATCGTTCTTGGCTAGAGAGTTAAAAACAGGACATAGTGCTTCAGAAGCATTCAGGTAGATGCTGACTCTGGGTGAAGAAGTGCTTTCCTTAACTTAGGCAGTGCTCATGCTAATACGGCTTGCTGTAATGGCACATTGCTGATATCTGTTCCCTTGTCCACAAGGACCCTCTAGTCCATTTATGCATACCTGCTTGGCTGCTACTTAATCCTCAGGCTGTGCTTTTACATAAGGCTTTTTGGTTCCAGGTGCAGGACTTTGCATGTGATTTTGCTTCATCAGCTTACTGTCAACTAGTCTGTCCAGCCAGCTGAGGTCCCTTTTTTTTTTTTTTTGTCCAGTTTGACATCACCTGCAAGCTTCCAAAGTCTGCATTTCTTCACCTCGTGTTGGTTATTTATGGAGGTGTTTAATTGTATTGGCCCCAGTATTGACTGGTAGGGAATGTGAGTAGTAATCATCTTTAAGGAAGTTCAGCTGGTAGCCATTCAGCCTTTCATATTTGGTACTGCAGCCAGTTTTTCTGTGGGCTAGTTTGTAGTCCATTGATTCCTTCCATACGTTATTAACTTGGCTGCAAAGTTACAATGGGAGATCTTGTCAAAAGATGCTCAAAAGCTGGTGTGAATGGATCTTCTGTTCTCCCCTTCTGTCCTGCCTATAGAAGGCAGTCAGGGATGATTTGTTCTTGACAGATCTGTGCAGGCTGTTCCCAGACCACTTTCATAGTTTGTTGTTTTTTTTTGTTGTTGTTGTTTACTTGGATGTTGCTTCTGGAAAGATTTTCTGCCTTCTTCTTCCTATCTGTTTTGGCTCTCTGTCAGGTAGGACCTTCTTGATGATGGCCATGTTGTTTGCCTTTTTTTTTCCAGTCATTATGTCCTCTTATTGTATTGGCCTTTTGGAAACGATAGAGTTACTTTGCAGTTTCAGAGGTCAACTCCCTCAGCACCCTTGGATGCATCCCTCTGCTCGGATGGCTTTTTGTATGTCAGGATAACTTAAGTAGTCCTTAACTTGATACTCTTCTACTGTAGCTGATGCTTCACTCCCCTAGGCTCTATCACTAGGCAAAGGATCTGAAACACCTGAGATCAGAACTTAACAGTAAAGAATGTGTTCAGTCCCATGGCTTTGTCTGTGCCTGTTTACTCTTTCTCTGCTGAGCACTGGACTCGTGTTTCCTTAGTCTTTTGCTGTTATTGTCCTATAGTATAGAAGTTCTTGTCGATCTTCATCCTTTGCTAGTTCTGCTCCTGAGTCCTCATTTTCCATGCTTGTCTCTGAATGCTTGAGCAGTTTCTGTGTATTGCTCTCTCCCACCTTCTTTGTACTTCCTATTTGCATTCAGTTTGTTGAGGAATTTCCTGCTCAGTCAAGCTTTCTGCTTACTGGAATGGACTTTGTTAGAAACAAAGCTTTAATGATTCTTATTTATATTAAGAAACAACCCGTCAAAATAATTCAGATTTAAATGTGGTCATTCAAAAGCTTTTCAGTGTGCTCTGTTTTGCTTTTATAGGCCTCGTAAATGTACTGTTTCTGTAAGTTTCACCTTCATCGAAGATATTTTTTTGTGCAGCCCAACATTAAGTTCAGTATTGCAATGAAGAACAAAGGAACACAGCAATACTGAAAGACTCTTGGGTTCTTCAGGGAGGGGTAGATGGATGTGAATTCCCAGCGTGGCTATGATTTGAAGGTGACAGCCATGGTTGTGGAAGCAGGATTTTGTTAATTAGAACTGACAGGCCGCCTGTAACTTTGTAAAGTAGTATTAATGAAGCAATTCCTGGAATACTCCTGTCAATACTTTTCATTATTAAATTGCTGTGGGTTTTTTTTATTGTTTTTTTTTTTTTTTGTCTATCTTTGATTTCCAGCTACGGAACAGCACTCTGAATTTTTCTTGCAGTTGTGCTTTTTTTCCACCACAAAATTTTGGTTGCCATAACTACTTCTGTATTTTGGCAACCTCTATAGGGAATTTGTTAGAAAGATTAGTGACATTATCATGTCTCACTATAAATGTCTTCCAAACTCCATTATGCTTTTGTGAACCTTTAAAAATTTTTTTCCACGTCTTACTTTGATAGTGTGGTAACTATCCTAGTAGAGCATTATGTAGCTGTAACAGCTTGTCTACCACTTGAAGTTCTAACAACAGGCTCTAGGTTATTCTAGAATATATGCTGTGGAATGCAGTGAAATATTTGGCTTGATGCCCAAGCTCTTGGATGAGGTTTGTAGTATTTAACGCAGGAGACTGAGCCAGATGTTGTTAGTGGTGCTTCTGGCCCAAATACTCACCTGGTACAATCAGATTGTGCTTTATGTATTGCACAGAAGGGTTTACCTCATTACACCAGCACTTTCAGCAGAAACAGACTCTGTCTGTATTGTGAGTATGCATGTTACAGATTAGGATCAGGAGGAGGTGTAAATGCTATTTGGTAGAGGCTGTGTATGGGAACTGTTGAATCAGGGCCTGAACCAGTGTTTGATCACCTGAGGTGAGCACTGAGTCAGCTGCAGGAGCACAGGTGAAGGCAATGCACTGTGTGACCGGAAGGGGTGCAGTCTGGCTCCACCTCTCCCAGACCCCATTTGAGGGCTGACCACCACTGGGGAAGGATCTCTTGTTGGAGATCCCTCCCTTGTGGAGTTCTTGGTGAGCATCAACCTTCAGTGACAGGTGAACCTTTCCTTATTTACTGGTGTCTTTATACCATCTGCATGAGCCGTACAAAATATACCATCCATCTCCGTTATTCTGTGTGAGTACTATTCTTTTGGGCTATTCACACTACAGGCTAGTAACTGTTGTGGTGATGTCTGTGTTTTGTTCAACTATGCTTATTGCTTTCAACTTAAACATGAACTTGAGGGATAACTCAGTTGTGTTGACTAGTGAATTGTTTCTCTTAAAATCAGTAGCTCATTTGTTGGTTTGGTTTTTTGTTTCCCCAGACATTCTTGGTTGGTTAGAATCCCTGTATGTTGTTAGTGTTTAGGTGCTTAAAATAGTGAGCTCAATCTTTTTTTCCCTGTATCCTGTTTATGCAAGCAATCTATTTGTGATTGGCTATGTGATTGCAGATTCAAAGTTATGATAACTACTTTTTTTTTCTTTAATGGCACAGAGTTGGATTGCGGGTTTATTATGTATCTGAGCACCAGCTTAATGTGTATGTGTTTTTTTGTTTATACAGGAAAATAGAAATAGTGCAGTTTGCAAGCCGTACTCGTCAACTGTTTGTGCGTTTATTAGCCTTAGTCAAATGGGCTAATAATGCTGGAAAGGTGGAAAAATGCGCGGTAAGTTGGCAACAGAGTTGGGTAAGAAACAATCTTTTAGTAGTATGGGATTTTGGCACAAGCTAATTTTTTAGTACTGTAGAAGTTTAAAACAATATCAGACCTGTATTTCACAGCAACTGAACGTTATATGATAACCCGTTTCTTCCTGCTGAGAAATTAAACAGCTCTTCACAGCTGCCAAAAGCTCCTCTGTGGTAAAAATAAATAAATAAAATTTAAAAGAAGTCTTGTCTGTTTATTGTTTCAAGAGTTCTTGAACAGGACAGAGAAGATGATGATCTCAGTGTTAGTTCTTGCTATAATTTTAGTTATGTTGCAAACATGGAGCTTTGAGTGATTGCAAACAAGTTAGGTTGGATTCCAGTAGCAATCATCAGATAAAGAGCTGTGAGGCTTCATAGATCCTCCACAGCACCAGAAGTGCATGGATTTGAAATGTCCTTGTATGTGAAGGTAAAGCCAGAGCATTCATTCTTTGTTTTATACACGTGATTCCTAGAACTGGAAGGAAGTGACAGAATCATCTCTGTCCCGTATTTGATCAGCTGAATATAACGAATCACTGATTTGTGCATTTTGTGATACATCTTTATTTTATTTTATTTTATTTCCTCTCCCTGCCTCCCATTGTCCTCTACAGATGATATCAAGTTTTTTAGACCAGCAAGCCATTCTGTTCGTGGACACTGCTGATCGTCTGGCATCTCTAGCTAGAGATGCTTTGGTTCATGCTCGTCTACCTAGTTTTGCTATCCCGTATGCAATTGATGTTCTGACAACTGGATCATACCCCCGCTTACCTACCTGCATTAGGGTAAATAACACTACAGTATGACTTCATGGGGGGGGAAAAGGAAGGATCCCTTTCAAATGCATGTTAAAGAAATTAATTGTCTGATACAGATGAATAGAAGCGTAGTGCTGAGTCTGCAGTGTCATTTTCTGAGAAGAGGCGCTTCCTATTTGCACAAGTTATCCTTTTCTAGTGAAACATTCTCTCAGTTTGAACTAGTTCTTCTCAAAAGTGAATATGATTTATGCGTCTGTACATGCTAAGCTACCATACTAGAAAAATGTAGTGAAAACATGAGATACAAATATATTCTCACATAGATTTTGTATATAGCATACTGAATTTGGAAGTGCAGCCAACTACTTACAGCTCTTTTTAGTGCTGTTGTCTTTTCTTACTGGTGAAATGGAGAGTAACAGATCTGTGGAGTAATACAAACAATAATATCTGTGACTAAGATCTACAGCTACAGCTAAGGATTGGGTTTCATGTTAGTATTTAAAAGCAAGTTTAGCCTGGTATAAGGGCCAGGGTTGTTTTAATTTGTCCAAGTTGATGAGTTTTATTCAGTGATGAGTCTCAGGGAAATTGTAAATAACTAGGAAAAAAAACAAACAATGCCAGATTAAAACAATCAAAGAAGACTGTAATGGCCTGTGTAATTGTATTTGAGGCTTTCTGGTCTGACTCTTTTTCCTCATTGCTACTGGTAATGTATTAGACATGTTTGAGATGTATAGATTTTTAATTTTTTTTCATTTTAACAGGATAAAATAATCCCTCCTGACCCAATTACAAAGAGTGAAAAGCAAACCACCCTTCATCAGCTAAACCAGATTCTTCGACATCGTCTGGTGACTACAGATCTCCCTCCCCAGCTGGCAAATCTTACAGTTGGTAAGAACTTCAGATACTTTTGAAGAACGGTTCATTGAAGACTAACTTAAAGTTGATACTTTAGAGCTTTAAAAAAAAAAAAGCCAGAAGATAGCTTAAGTGAGATCATTAGAATACACTTTATGTACTAAGACTGGAATTCTGTCTCTCTAAGGCATTGAATTATCTTCTCCCTTTTTGAAAAGAAGTGAAGACACTAATAATCTTGCTGGAATAATATAGAATAGCTGTGCAGGTAGTGGTAAAACTTTGTAGAAGCTGTCTTGCTCTTTCAGCAGGTGTATTGTGAAAGGTTCTCCCCTTCTTTCAAGATAGAAGTACTCATTGCCTGGTCCATGGACCACATTACTAGACCATGCAATTCAACTGCTTTTTCTGAAGTTAATTTAAAAATGCAGTTTAATTGAGCTATTGTGTGTTCCTTCTAGAAACATTTTGTATTTTAACTTACGCACATTAATGTTTCCTGGTTTTTTTTTTGTCTGTTTTGGTGTTCATCTTCATTAAATTAAATCTGTTGATGTTTCTGCACACATTTTATTCCGTGGCTCGTTGCAGTACCGGGTCTCTAAATTATAGAGGTCTGTTTTCATTTAGTCAGGTTGATGTTATGATGATGTTTTTTCTGTTGTTTCTACAGAAAGCGTGGTTATAAACTAGATTATGGCAGAATTGCAGAAAATGGGCCTGAGATGGACCTAGGCCATGTTTTTGACTAAGACAAAGTTAGCCTTGTATAAATTATATCCCCTGGATCTAGAGTGAAGATATTTCAGAAAATTGGTAGTAGTAATTTTCCCTGATCCCTTTGCAAACACTTCAGTATCAATATTAGAGCAATTTCTGATCTTAATGAGATATAAATGGATTTATATCTGAACCATCAGATTTTTCAGTTAACTAAACATTTCAATATTAGTTTCTGGTTTGAATTTGGTTTCTTTTAAGAGCATATCTGGGATGCTTTTTAATATGCAAGTTTGAGTTAAAATCATTAGAATTTCTATAGGAATATTTCTAAATGTCAAGAGCTGTGAAGGTGTGGTGTACTTGGAAGTTGATCGAGAAGAACATTGACTCGTGGTTTATAGTAAGAACATGTTCTAAATTGTCTGCTTTGCTACTCAATTCATTTATGGCCTTTCTTATGTAGTTCTGTCCATCTTTGTTCCCAGTTCTTGCATCTGATAGATATGTTCACACAAGTGCAAGGATGTGTATGTCAATTACATAGATAACATACGTAATCTTTATATGCATATATATGAAGTATGCAGAAGTGCACCTTCTGTACATGAAAATGGAGTTAAAGTATTTTAATGTTAAATGGTTTGCTGTGAAATGTGTTTCCAGTGCTAGATTTTAGCCTAGGCTTTCTGTCTGTGAACCTCTTGGATGTTCCTTGAATATAGGAAAGAACTGGAAAATGTAAGGCACGCGTATCATTTGTGTAATGTCAAATATTAGTAGTCAGCTCAAACTATTGTGACAAAATTACCACTGTGGGAGTCAGTTGGAGACTTCTGTCCATGCTGCTCATCGGCACTGATACTGTTACATAAGCAGCTCTCAAGTTGTTAGAGTTGAACATAAAGATATGCAGCAGAACAGAGACTATAGGGAAGTAATCCTTTGGGAGTGGCAGGAACTTCTGCAGTGGTAATATGTGGCACCTTATGAGGCTGAGTGAAATAAAATATTATTTTTTCCTTAGCCAATGGTCGTGTGAAGTTCCGAGTTGAGGGAGAGTTTGAGGCCACCTTGACAGTGATGGGTGATGACCCTGACATCCCCTGGCGCCTTCTCAAATTGGAAATTTTGGTTGAAGACAAGGAAACTGGAGGTAATAAATACAGAAATCAAGTTTACACGTTCAGTTTAACTTTGTTTTTCTGTGGTGTTGTTTAAGTCTTATTTATGCAGAGTCTTTTGCATATCACAGTTTGAGATAGCAAAGCTGTATATACACGTCTGATTTTCACCTTGCTCTGAATACTTTGGATACCTTATCAGTGGTAGTCTCTGACAGTATAGTAGACTTACTGAAATTTCCACATTAAATTAGGGATTGTGTTACATTGTTAGAAATTCAGATATGGAAATTTCTTGGTACAATTATCTTTTAATATTTCTTTATTTTATTATTTAAATGCTCGTTTTTGTGATACCTAATGTGAATGATTTCTAATTCATGGAAGATGGTCGAGCCTTGGTTCACAGCATGCAGATCAACTTCATCCATCAGTTAGTCCAGTCACGGCTGTTTGCTGATGAAAAGCCACTTCAGGACATGTACAACTGTCTGCGTATCCTTCTGAAAGTTCCTTCTGAGGCCAAAAAAAATGTGGCTTCCCTATTAAACTAAGGGAAAATGCCTGGAAGAAGAGTAGAAGTGGTGGCCTTGGAGATGGTTAAGCTTATTCACTAGCATGTAAATTTGATTTTACACACTTAATGAATAAGGGTAAAGATGAGGTACTTGAGGCAGAAGGCTGTGTGGTAAGTCAGCAATGCAGCAGCTGTTTGCAGGTACTGATTCTGGAGATAGAATAGGATGCTAACTTGATAGGTGTGGGGGCTTACAGTTCTTACTGTAGAACCATGTGATGATGTTAGCTGTAATACATGTTAATTGTACTGCACCTGTATCAATAATAAAATGGGATATAACTTGTACAGAAAACCAGTGCAGTGACTTTCTACGTGCAAAGCACATATTACTTGACAATGTGAAATTGCTTCTGCAGAAGCAAACTATTTCATTGAAAACACACTTATGTTACTAAAGGATGACCATGAAAGATAGGCTTAATGATAATCGTAGGGTGAACTGAATGTCTTTTAATAATCTTCATTCCCAAAAAAAAACGTGATCAGAATAGAAATCTCTAAAGCAAAGCTCCTGTGGTGCTCTTGCCTAACAACCTGTCCTAGATGTAAAAAAGAAAAGAAACTTAAAGAAATATCTGATGCTGATTACATATATTTATCTCTAGGTTAGCATGTTTTCAAACAGCACCGTGTCTTAGTTTTAGGACAGTAGACTTGCACAGTGAACAGAGTCTTTGGGTGTCCTCTCTTTCCTTAACTCTACTCCTTAGACTCCTTCTGCCTAGCACTTCAGTTGGAAGTCCTGCATTCACAAACACTAATGCTGATTCGAGAGCGCTGGGGTGACCTGGTCCAAGTGGAGCGATATCATGCAGGGAAGTGCCTTTCACTCTCTGTTTGGAAGTAAGTTCATTTTAAAAGAGCTGTTAACAAACATAATAAATAAAACAATAAGAGCATTTCAATTTGCTAATTTTGAGCCAGAATTTTCAGAACTGTATTCTCTTTCTGATGCGAAATTCTAAGACTCCTAAACATACCTCTTTACTTGCAGAAAAATGAGCAATGTACATTTGTGTCCATAAAAACAGTGGATGCAGTCATAAAATCAGCTCACTTTTATGGATATCTCTCTTCTGATTCCCATGTTGAGTTTGCAGCCATCTAAAACTCCTAGTGTGGATATAGTTTACTAATGTTTCTTCATTAAAAGGTTAAACTAAGTATTTTGTAAGATGAACTGAAAAAAGACAGTATTTTTATGCCGAACTCTCATAATTAAGGATTAGCTACTAAAAAGAATTTTTTCTGCTATTTATTTCAATTACATGTTTTAATTTTTCCCTTTATTTTAAGCCAACAGGTGCTTGGCAGGAAAACAGGGACTGCTTCTGTTCATAAGGTCACTATTAAGATTGATGAAACTGATGTCTCAAAACCCTTGCAAATATCTCATGAACCTCCACTGCCAGCCTGTGATTCCAAACTGATGGAAAGAGCCATGAAGGTAAAAGTTTGCTTTTCAAGAAGCATCTATTTTTATGAGTCAGCAACAAAATATGTTCTGCTTTAATTCTGTTCAGAGAGCAGTACTATGACTTCTACTGACCTGTCCCTGTAGATCTCAGGGTGTTAATGTGAGACTGTAAATTGTTACAAATTAGTGGTCTTGACTTTTGTCTTTAATGATGACAGAATGTTGGGGCTCTGGGGAGCAGCAGTGGAGCATCAGTTATGCTTAGCGCTTGGCTTGAAATATTTTGTGAAGAGCTCTTATAATCCCTTTTCTGTCTTGGTGATGCCATGTAACCTTCTTATGAAAATCAACTTCTATATGTGACTTGAGCTGACTATCCAGCAGTGATATTCAGCTTGAAAATATTACATAATGATTGGGAATTATTTTATAAAAGAGCCAATATTGTTTGCTTGTTACAAGGGTTATGCAAAACTTGACTTTACATTATGACCAATGAAGCCATTGTAAATTTGAGATTCATCCAAGTTAATGCTGCCCCCCTTTAATTCCTTGCTTGGAGCTTAAAGATTTTACTGGGTTTGGTATATATGCTGCTGTGCTACTGTTACATAACAACAATTGAGATCATTATTCTAGATGTCTTTCTTTGTATTTAAGATACTATGCAAAACTGGCATAAACAAATAGGTTTGTCTAGGTGGATTTTTATATGTTAATGTACTGAAAAATTGATGTAGCTGTAGAAGTTCTAGCCAATTGTGAAGACTGCGTAACTGATAGAATTGAAATACTCCTGTGAGGTGCTTGATTTTAAGGCCTTGTCTTGGAAAGCTAATCTTATGGGAGAAAGTTGATGTGGTATATGTGAAGGTAGGTACTGAAATTCTGTATGCTTCTGTGCTGGCATGAACCTATTCTGCATTTATCTCCTGTACAAGAATAGAATTTGGGTTCAGTTTACCTTGAACAATTTTCCAAGCAATGTAACGTTAAAAAAAAATGTTTTGTAGTAAGCTGTGACTTTTCTTAGGCAAAATATGTAGGTAATATAACTGTAAAGTAGATACAAATGTAAATGCTTTAATTTAGCTTGCTTAGGTCAGTTACAGTAAATATAAGCTGAAGATGTAAACTTCAGCACTGTAAGTACAACAAGCCTATAGATACTCTTGGGTTCAGTAGGGTTGCTCATGTTCACAGTCTGCCTCTTCATCTCACTATATTGTTACCCCTTTCAGCAAGACTAAAATGAGTATCTTATACTTCATTCTACAGCTACATGCGTATTTGGGCCCTGAAATATGGTCAGAGCGGTGGAGCACCTCTCCTGTAAAGAGGGAGGTCTGGGATTGTTCAGCCTGGAGAAGAGAAGGCTTCAGGGAGACCTTAGAGCAGCCTTCCAGAACCTAAAGAGGACCTAAAGGAAAGATGGAGTGGGACTTTTTGTCAGGAAGTATAGTAATAGGACAAGGGCTAATGATTTTAGAAGTGAAAAGAGTAGATTCAGATGAAGTATTAGGAAGAAATTATTCACAACGAGGATGGTGAAACACAGGAACAGGCTTCCTGGGGAAGCTATGGATTACCCATCCCTGGAGGCATTCAAGGCCAGGTTGGATGGGGCCCTGGGCAGCCTGATCTAGAGAAAATTGTCCCTGCCTATGGCAAAATGGTTGTAACTAGGTGGTCTTAAGGTCCTTTCAACCCAAACCATTCTATGATTTGTGTAGAGGTATTCATATTCTAATAGTTTTGGTTATTGTTCTGTAGCTTAAGCTTATTATGAACAGGTGTATGCTAAGCTAGAGAACATTTCAACCTTGATATAGAGCAAGTAATTCTGCATAGGAACTGATGGCAACAGTTTGTGAAACTTTTATTTTAAGTTTTTAAAGGCTCTTTAACTGTTTGTTCTACAGGCAGCATTGTATGTTTGTTGTATTTTGTAGTGAACTGGATACTCAGGTTAATAGCACTTCTGGTTCACCAAAGTTCTCAGCAAATTAATTTCCAAGTAATTATTTTATTAAGCTTTGTTTTTGTGTGCTAGTGCCATAAAGCCCATGTATCAAATTTGAACTTGCTTGGGACCTCTTTTTTCCAGATTGACCATCTATCAATAGAAAAACTCCTAATAGACAGTGTCCATGCAAGATCTCATCAAAAACTCCAGGAGCTAAAAGCCATCCTTAAGAGCTACAATGTTAATGACAATTGTACGTGTTTTCTACCAAATTGTTTCAAATCTATCTCCTTTTAACCCTAGGAATGTTTTCTATTTTTATTGTTATTTCTCGTTCTCATTAATTTGAACAAGAAATATGAATGATAATGTAGGACAGCGTGTTCAGTATTAAAAAGATCCAGCTTTAAATTATTCTGCTTTGCTAATTAAAATATTAAGTGATAGCTACCTGTAAATGTAGTGTAATAGCTGAAGCTGATAGAGCATTGTATCTGCTGCAGAAGAGTTAAAAGTTGTCTACTGTAAAACTAGCTTGTAGTTGAAAGCAAATCTTTCACTGTATTGAACTGACCTTGGGTGAAGCTTCATCTGCTGTTGAAACTATTGAGATTCAAATTGAGCTTACAGTCTTGAAGCAGTGATTTAGAAGATATTCAAGGGCTTGGGGTTTTTTATTTAGTCTGCCTTTTCTAATTGCTTTACTATTAGCATTGTTTTCACCAAGAAATTATTGTATTCAGTTCCCTCTTTTTCTTGAATGTAATAATGTGCAAATGCTTATACTGAATTCAAAACTACTGGAAGTAAATTTTTTTCTATTAAAAACAAACATGTTTGGAGGTTGTAATGGGCTAAATTTTAATGTGATGAACTTGAATTCTGTGTCTAACTATTAACTTCTTTTTTTTTTTTTTTATGTAGCATTCATTGAGACAGCTCTTCCAACTCTTGTAATTCCAATTTTGGAACCGTGTGGTCGATCAGAGTGTCTGCATGTTTTTGTTGATCTCCATTCTGGAATGTTTCAATTGATGCTCTATGGTGTTGGTAAGTGGATGATATGTTGCAATATCCCTATTTTTTCGAATACAACCTATATTATGAGGTTATTTTGTGTGACCAATTCTGTCAAATCTTTGAAATTCTGTAAGTGAGGGTTAAGCTAATGAAGACTCTGTGTTGGGTGATCTAGATATTTTAGTTGAATGTGAATGGATAAGTGGATCTTTGTAAGTGTATCTTATGAGAAGAAATGACTAAATATTGTTAGACATCATTTGCTGTTCATGTTCTTTAGGGCTTGTGTTCCCTGGGCAGTGCTGGTAATGGCTGCAGTCATTTTGTGTGGACATGATTGACCTTAAATATTTAGAGAGATTTTTCAAGCCTAACTTAACATTTCAGATTTCTCTCTTTGTGTTTGTTTTGTTGTTGTTGTTTTAATTCTTTTGGCTTTTTTTGCCTGAGAACACACTGCTTCGGTTCTACAAGCATTAAGGATCATTAGTTTTGTATGGTAATAGTAGTTAAATAAAATGCTTTCATTAAAAGGTCAAAGGTTGTCTGCTCTTAGAGCTAATGTTAAGAGTATTTATTCACTCCATATTCCTACAGATCAAGCGACGCTGGATGACATAGAGAAGTCTGTTAATGATGATATGAAGAGGATCATTCCTTGGCTCCAGCAGCTTAAGTGAGCGACTTGAATAATTCATTTAGTTTGCATAGAATTAGTTACCCTGTTTGCATTTTGGATAATTATACTTGCGTGGCTTTGTGTAGGAAACATACTTTTCTGTGTCCTAAGCAACTTTGAGTGTTTGCTCCCTCCTTTAAATGGGTGGAGGAAAATTTTGCTGAGTGATGATTGCATAGTCCTCCTTTAGTTTGTTGCCTTCTTGCACATAGCCTTGGGTGTTGTTGCATGCACACTCTGCATGAAGTCTTCTCATTTTTTCGGTAGCAGACCACTTGCTTCCTGAGGATCTCATTTTGTGTCCATGCTCATTTTCCATCTCCTTTATTGCACTCTGTTTCTGCAGCTGAATTCTGCTTGTTTCTCAGGAAGACCAATTTCCCTTTTCACAATAAAAAGGGAAAGCCAGGAAGTGGCCTAGGGTGCTTTAAATGATATGTTTATCTTCTAATATTTTGGCCCTGGCTCTATTAAACTTCATATCTTTGTTCTATAAAGCCCTGAGATTTAAGCACAAGATACATTTGGCTCCCCCATGAGAGGTCGTAGCAAATAATACAAATACAATGTACATGTGCAGGGAAACTGAGTTCCAGCTGCTCTTTCTTTTTGGAAATTCCTAGTACTCTGAGCTAATTGCAGAGTGAAGCCTCTATTTGAGGAATTTTGTTTCTAAAAGAGGCATGATGACGCATGATGCACTGGCACCCTGGAGAAACTAATCAACCTCCCTTTGTCATAAATAATTTGCTCAAGATAATGGCTTGGGTAGTGCTGCTGTTTCTGAGGAAGCTAGACAGTTCTATGAAGTGTCTTTTTGGACAATTAATCTCAGATGCATCTGTGAGAATACACATGGTGCATCCTGATGGAGAGGCGTTGAACAGCTACGCTTTTCACTGCTGTTCTCAGTAGAAGTTTGACTGAGAAACCATGCTATGCATCGCTTCTCCTCTTGAAGCCTACCTAGGCGTTCTGGTCTTGCCACTGTAGCTGAAATCAATTTGGGAAGAATCAAGTCTAATTCCAAACATCAGAATAAATTTGTATGTCTTGCTGTGGTTCTTTACTTCCAAACTTATTCAAGTGAATGAATTTGTTTATAGTGTAATCAAGAGTGATATCAATCCATCTTAGGTGTCTTCTTTTACTGTCTCATTCATTGGCACACAGGAACAGAGATTTTTTTTTTCTGTACCTGAAATAATGGGAGATTCTAAATCATAATATGACTGTAATGTGCTTGTTTTATATCTTGTTCCTTCTTTTTATATTGTAATTTAATATTGGAATATAAAAAATAATATATATTCATATAACAAATAATTTCAAGGCTTTTCTTCATAAACTAGCAGTTATCTGTTACCCAAGCTGAAAGCAATATGTAAATATTACAATAAGAAAATACAGACTCAGTTAAAAAAAAAAAAAAATCTGTTGAACTGTGTGTAGCTTGTGCAGCAATATGAAATGTTTTAGATTGTCTGTCTCCTAATTTGACACTCATTACCTAAACAGCAATATACTGGAATAATTTAAAACAGTCTCAAAGTACTAATGCCTTTATTTCAATGCAAGGTTCTGGCTTGGACAGCAACGTTGCAAACAGTCAATAAAACATCTGCCTACAGTGAGCAGTGAAACACTTCAGCTAGCTAATCATGGTAGCCATCCAGTGGGAAACCTTTCCAAACACAAACTGTTTATCAAACTCACTCGTCTTCCACAGTACTACATTGTAAGTAATTAAAAAATACTTCTTGTCTTCTCTTCTCAGGCACTTTGTAATGGTAACTCCAAGACTAGGAAGAAAGCTAATTGCTGTAATCCTTGCCTCATGTCTCTACCTTCTCTCATTCTGTGGGTTTTTTAGGCAGTCAGGTTCATAAAGAGGAGGGGGGCATGATGATTTACTACTCAGCAGCCCTCACATTCTCAAAATTTCCTGAAATTTTAGTCTTTCTCCTCTTCTTGGATCCTTCTTATAGCTGTGGAATTAATATCTTAAAGAAGGATGTGTTTTCCTGCAGGAACTGGGGAAGGAATAGAAACTGATGTAGGCATAACATTAATTTGAAAGTCCTGTTTATTTATTATTTTGTTTAAATGCAGGTTGTAGAGATGTTTGATGTTCCTGGCAACCCCACGGAACTAGAGTACAAATACTACTTTCTCTCAGTGAGCTATGCGGAAGGAGATGACAACCCTGCTACTGCGCTTCTATTACAACAGTTCAAACCAAACATTGAAGAGTTGGTACTGGACACAAAAAGTGGCAAACAAATGAAAAGCGGTGTCAAGCGCAAGGTGTGTGTTTCGAAAGCCTTCAGGCTTATTTGGCTTCCACACTTTGAAACACGTGTTCATAACATCATTAGCAGCTCTAGTAGAGTTGTTTCAAAGTTTGTGTGGCTGACTGCTTACACTGAGGCTTAGTACTCTGGGCTGCTTCCTCAGGGAGGTATTGGGAAATTATTTTCCAACGGTTATTGTCTTTTAATGCTGGGCCTTCTCAGTTGGTCTAAAATAAAGCCAAGGAAGAGGATTGTGCTGAGGTAGTTAGTGTAGCTTGTATTAGCAAAGCACTGGTGCCATCGTGATATGCTTTGTGTCATAGAAGTGTAGTCTTTGAAAGACTCACAGGGACTGATAAGAGTCCTTCTTGGGGTCAGGCTGAGCTGGTGTAAAGGTGTGAAAATACTGTTTTGAGAAAGAAGTTGATTATAAAATTACTTCCAGTTAATTGCTGTAGTCTTGAAGTTGACCTTTCAGGAATTTTTCTCAGTGTGATTCATTTAAAATTTGGATGAATTAGGTTGTTCTCTGACGTGCTCAAAATGTTTACTCCAAAGTATGCAAGAATATTTACTTGTCTTCATTTTAATTCTAGTTGTCTGGTGATCCATGTTCCATAGAACCTAAGAAACCAAAACGGACGGGAGAAATGTGTGCCTTCAATAAAGTCCTAGCTCATATTGTAGCCATGTGCGATACAAATATGCCATTTATAGGGCTTCGTTTGGAGGTATGTATTGTATATTTTGTTTCCTGCCACTCATGATTCTCTTGTCCACATGTTCTCTGAACAATTACACCTAGGCACGTTCACTTTGTAGTCCCCTTTCTAGCTGATCCCAGGTAGCTAATGTTCTACACGGGGTTGTTTAGACTTGTTGTAGCTGGCTCTCTATTACCAAGCACTAACTGCAGAAAACTTCAGAAGCTGAGGGAAGAGGAAGACTGAGAGGATGAAAGAGAGACTTTTGAGAGAGCATGTGACAACTTTTTAACACATTTTCATAGCCTGTTTTTTGGCTTTCCAGTGCCAGAGAATATGTCACCCTTAGCAAAAGAAAAAAAAAAAAAAAGAATTAATAAAAATCCTTGAAAAAGCTACACTTACTTTGCTTGACTTATTTGCATGGAATAACCTTTTTTTTGTTAATTTGTAGTTATCTAATATGGACATTCCTCACCAAGGAGTACAAGTAGAAGGAGATGGCTTCAGCCATGCCATACGTTTATTAAAGTAAGGAGTTCATACTTTTGTTTGATTTTTATTACTTTTTTTTCTCAAGCATATGTACAGTATTGTTCAGAGAGTAACACTAAAATGGGGCTGGGGGTTGGAAGGAGTTGATTTGTTTCACTATTGCATGTCTTGCACTCCTGTGTGAAGCAGTGCTGTAGAAAGAGGAAAATAAGAGTAAGCTCAGAGCCTGCTATAATTTTTCTCTCCTTAGCCTAAACTGGGCTACTCTGAAAACAGACTCTGACTGTCCTCAATCCTAACAACCAGGCACCACTAAGGAATCTACAGTGTTGTGGTGATTGATGAACTTGTAATTGCAATTTTAAATCAGGTTGGAGACCTTCTTACTCCATGTGTTATTTAACAGTGACCAGTATGTGATACTGCAGAGGAAAATGCAAGGAAACTGAGAAAAGGCAATTGCTTGGTTAAGAATTTGTGAAGGAAACATCTGAGGCTCTTACAGTAATTTAGAGTAAAGGGGTCCTGTGAAGGTCATCTAGTCCAGCTGTCTGCTCAAAGCTGAATTTTCTAGTCTCCGAGAGTTTATGGCACAGAGATCTCAAATGCTGTCAGAGGGAAGTAGTCATTCGATTTGCTGGTCTCTGCTGGTGCTAATAAAGTCCAGGATGCAGTGGTCTGGTGCTGCTGCAAGGACACGCTGCTGACTTCTGTTCAGCTTCTCACTTGGACCCCCAAGTTGTATTTTTGCAGAGCTGCTACGCAGGCAGTCAGCCCTCATCCTGTGCTGTTGCACAAGGTTATCTTCTCCCCAGTGCAGTACTGCATTTCTTTTTGTTGAAGTTTGTGAGGTTTCTGTTAACTCATTTCTTCAGCTAGCCGAGGTCACTCTAAATGGCAGCCCTATCCTCCAGCATGCTGGTGCTACTCCCTTCTGTTTGACATCTCTTGCACATTCCTTTGCACCATGTAGATTGTTGAAGTTAAGTAGTGTTGGCCTCTGTATTAACCCAAGGAATGCCAACCATACGCAGCCACCGATTTGACCTGGAACTTTTGGCTGTGGTGCTTTCAACCTGTCAGTCCAGCTAGTTTTTGATGTTCTTTGGAGCTTACTTCAAGCCTCACTAGTTAAACTTCAGATTGCGTTATGAAATAAAACAAATGATATCAGTTTTACAAAACAAAAAACAAAAATAAAAACACCCAAAAAAGAGCAGCGGCAACAAAAAATGCCACCAAACCCACGGTCTTCTGAGGAATAAAATGAACTGCTTAACATTTTCTACTCTACTGAGAAACAAAATAGTATAAAGACATCGGTGTTTAAATGCATCAGGCTCTACCTTTTTAACTTTGCTTACGAGCAGATGAGTGAGCTGGATTTAAGGGTGATACATCATGTTTCTGGAATAAACTCAATTTCTAGAGGAGTGTGGCAAATTTTTATTTTAGCTTTATTTACTCTGCCCTCTAAATTCTATTCTCATGTTGGGGTATAAGTAAATTAACAATTATCTTAATGCCCACTAGTTTACTCATTGCATTTACGGTGAACTTATTTAGTAAGGAGAACCTGATTCTCAAATTCATTTTAGCACGGAACTTTGATTTTCATCTTTTTTAGCTTGTTTCTCTGTACAAGAACCTTTATGTCAGTGTGCTCCTATTTTTATCTGGAGGTTGGGGCAGTTCAGACGTTCCATTTAAAAAAAAATTTGTAATTTGCTGGTGTTAAATTCATATAACAATTGGTCTTAACTCATGTGCTTCTATAACGTGCTTATAGTCTTTGAAGAGGAATAAGGTATCTTGACTGTGCAGTCCAGCTGTCTGTCTTGCCATTGGTTAGTTCATTTTTTTCACATCCAAACATTTAACATTTCCTGAAGGATTTATAAGGTGGTATTTTTCAGTTTGAGGACTATACTATGTGCAACTGAGGTCCTCTTTTCTTCACAAATAGAATTCCTCCCTGTAAAGGTGTAAATGAGGAAACCCAGAAGGCTCTGGACCGGTCTCTTCTTGATTGCACTTTCCGATTACAAGGTAGAAATAACCGCACGTGGGTCGCTGAGCTGGTGTTTGCAAATTGTCCCCTTAATAGCACTTCATCCAGGGAGCAAGGTAAGAGAGGTCAGCTAAATGTTGTCTCTTTGTCTTATACGATATCTGCTCCAGTATCATTCTAATCTTTCTGTGTTAAGCGATAACCATCTGCTCTTAAAGTTTCTAATGATCCACAGTGGACCTTAATCAAAGTCTTTTGACCGTTGAGTTGGCGCGCTTTTATTATTGAAGTATGCTTCCTGGACTCTCTCCACGGTTTAATCATGGTCTGTAAACCCCATTTTAGGAACTGTTTAATTAGTATTGATTGTTCTCCTAACACTGTAGGACCAACCCGTCACGTTTACCTGACGTATGAAAACCAGTTATCTGAACCGGTTGGAGGTCGCAAAGTTGTTGAGATGTTCCTCAATGACTGGAACAGCATTGCTCGGCTGTATGAATGTGTCCTGGAGTTTGCACGGTCCTTACCAGGTACAGAAATGAGTCTCCTTTCATTTAAAAACTATATTTACAAATTGCTATGATTTTCTCATGCTCTTTTCTCTGCTCTCTTCGAAGACATACCCACCCATTTAAACATCTTTTCAGAGGTTCGTATCTACAATTACCGAAAACTTATCCTTTGTTACGGAACTACCAAGGGGAGCTCAGTAAGTAATTCCCAAGTACACTTAAAATAAGTGTAAATATAATAAAATAAAAATAATAATAAATTAATAATAAAATAAAAGGTATTTGAAAACACGTTGGGTGAGCCTAGACTTCTTAGAATTGTGCAACAAAATACGTCCTGGTATTATATTATTGTGCAATTAATATTATTTAATGTAAAAGAGACAGAAATAATAGGTGCTGGATTAGTAGTCTGCTAGATTCCTACTTGTCTACTACTGTTCTCTTGTTCAGAAGTCCAGCTTACTCTATAATATTTGAATTCACAGTATATTAATGACTTTGTCTGTGTGCTTGCTTACTTCTTTGCATTAAATGCAGGGCAAGGGAGGAAGTAACCGTGTGTTTATTACAGGCTAAGAATATATCTGTGTGTGCAACTGATGCAAAGTAGTTGATGCACTCAAAACTTGCATCCTGAAAAGTATGTGTTAATGTTTTTTGGGGTTTTTTTTCCACAAGTATTTCTACACTCATTTTATTGTGGCTGTTAGTCTTAGTAAGCAATGGAAGTAGCATTGTGGATTTTTATGTCACTTCCTTATGTATTAGCATGTCCAGTTCTCTTTTTTTTGTGATGTGGTGGAGATAATCAGTCCACTTCCAGCAAGTCTTGATCAGTTCTTTGTGGTGTGAGTCTCTCATGGTTAATTTCCTCAGTCTCACCTTTGTCAGGAAAGGCACTCATTCAGGTTGATTGTCTTGCTGAAGTCCAGTTTTATGGTTGCTAACAATCCAGCTACCAAAATAATAAGTTATGGAAAAGCTAACAGAAGTCTTTTCAGAACCTCAGCAGTGAGTTGGGAATCTGTGGTTTCATGAAAACAGATGAAAATGAGAGCAGATTAGCTCTTTCTTGTAATGATCTTGGAAACCAGAACCAAGAGGTTGTTTTGTTCTTGATGTTGCAGATCAGCATTCAGTGGAACTCCATACTCCAGAAGTTCCACATTTCACTGGGAACTGTTGGTCCAAACTCAGGTTGCAGTAACTGTCACAACACGATTCTACACCAGCTCCAGGAGATGTTTAATAAAACACCAAACGTGGTGCTGCTGTTACAGGTAATGTTTTAAACTCAAGACAAGTGCAAGGTGACTAAGAGCTGATTTCCAATTAAACTGTTCTCTTCAAAGTTTCATATTTGTGTTGATTATGAATCTCCTCGGCAGAAGGTGAATTGGGAAAGATAGTACCTTTCCTGCCTCTGTTCTCTCTGCCCCACCCAGCCCAGATTTTTGCAGACTTTGACTTAATGGTAAGCTGTCTGGTCTCTCAGTGTCTGTTCTTTTTCAGGTTCTGTTTGACACTCAGGCTCCATTAAACGCCATCAACAAACTTCCAACTGTGCCCATGCTGGGTCTGACTCAACGTACTAACACTGCCTATCAGTGTTTCTCAATTTTGCCACAGTCACCTACGCACATCAGGCTGGCTTTTAGGAACATGTACTGCATTGACATCTACTGCCGGAGCCGCGGTGTCGTAGCCATACGTGATGGAGCATACAGTCTCTTTGACAACAGCAAAATAGTTGAAGGCTTTTACCCTGCACCTGGATTAAAGGTGACTGTCTCTAAGTTGTTCTTGAGTTGGTATTTCAGGTAACTAGAGATATTTCCTGTTAACGAGCAAGGCTTTTTGTTTGGTGAGGGAAGACTGCTTTTTGAAAGAAAGGAGGATGGGTGTGAGCTGAGCTTTAAAATTCATTGAAAAATTCTGTTTATGAGTTCGTGTATGTTGTAAACACATTTACTATGTGTAATGAATGCTTACTAGTAATTAGTTCTACTGCTGCTAATGACCTCAGCAAATGCACAATGCAAATGGAAAAAGCTGTTTACTAACAAAACTGATTTATCCGCAGACATTCCTGAACATGTTTGTTGACAGCAACCAGGATGCACGAAGACGATCTGTAAATGAGGACGATAACCCACCTTCTCCTATTGGAGGTGATATGATGGATTCTTTGATATCACAGCTTCAGCCTCAGCAACCACCACAGCAACCACAGCAGGTAGCCTACAGACAAAAGTAGAAACGTTTATTGTCTTCCGCAAATGCAGGTTTTAAAGATCTTACCTTCTGAATCAGTTGGCAGTGAAAAATTGAATGGGAGACTATGATAGCGTTACGCGATGGAATTTCCCTCGGGGCAAAACATATTAATTTATTTTGTCTTTTTTTTTTTTATTCCACTGTAAACAGCCCATAGCAGATGACCAGCAGCTTTGGAGTGTCATATGAGACCTGTCATTTTGGGAGCAAAGGACAGGGTGGGAAAATGATTAAGATGAAAGATGTGGGGCAGGGAGGGAGGAAGGAAGAATCAGGATGCTTCTCTGTATACAGAGATGGAAAAAAAGGGATGAGGTGCAGAGGCATTTTGTCTTGAAAAGCTACAAAAAGATGATGAAAAAATAGTGTGTTGTGAACAAGGTGATGTAGTGAACTGAATGAACCATAGACGAAGATCAAACTCTCACTAGTTTTCTCTTGTGTTTACTAGAGTTTTTGTTCATAGTGATGAAAGACTTCTGTTGTCTTGTGTTAACACTTTCAGCCATTCGCAAAACAGGCAGGAGCATCAGGAGCATATCCTCTGACTTCCCCACCCACCTCCTATCATAACACAGTGACACCTTCTCCATCTATGATGCACACACAGTCACCAGGTGAGATGGCTGAGAATCTGTGTGCTGGTTGTACTGAAAATGTACATGCTGCTTTTTGAATGTGCAGAGTTTTCTGTTATTTGAGCTGTGTTTAGCTCCAAGTTAGGCAAGAATAATATACTTGACAATTTGAAAAGATAATAAAGCAAAGTCTTGCCATGCACGTTTTGGGAAATGTATTTTGAATCTTAAAAAAAAAAAAAAAAAAAAAAAGGCAAAATAGGTCTATATGATCTTTGAGGCTCTTTTTTTTTTTTTTTTGAAGGTTCATAGCTTGCTCAGTCAAAACCTGTTCGTTTTAAATACCTGCTTCTTCAGAAAAGTATTTCATCACCAAAGCTTAGTTTTCTCCTTCTGTTATAGTGCAACAGCTGAAAGCGTTTGAATTTAAGGGAGGGGAAAATGCCATTCTTCAAGTTGGGTATCTTGGAAAGCCTGTTGTGTGTGTTGAATTACTCTGGAAAACACAATCTTAATGCACGTAGAAAATACTGACTTTTAGTACAAGAAAAAATCTGTGTGAATTTTGTTTGCTCGCTCCCTAAAACAAGAGAGCTGTAGCGGTTGATAGAAAAAACTATGATAGAAAAGTGGAAAATATTTGTTATGATTTGATATCTTTGATCAGGAAACTTACATGCTGCAAGCTCACCTAGTGGAGCTTTAAGAGCACCATCACCAGCATCCTTTGGTCCAACTCCTTCACCTTCCTCCCTTGGAATCACAATGGGTCAAACAGCAAACTTTGCCAGCCCACACGGTGAGTTCCTTACTGGCATGTCTATACACAGGGACAGGGAGAATGCATTTGCTGCTCAAAATTAACTCTTCCTGGGCATACTTAATTGGGGGGAAAAATGGAGTTTTGTCATTGACTTAATTTGTATAGCTATTTTTATACGTGCGTGTAACTGTTCACTGCAGTCAAAAGTTGCTGTGTGGCACAGATTACAATCAGTGAAGGTTCAGGTGGTATTTTTAGAGGTACAATAAAATTGTGCTGATAAACAAAGTGAAATAGATATACTGTAGACAGTTTAAGAAGCTTCCTCTGATCAGTCTTTATGTTAGAGTACCACACCGAAGGTACTTTTGCACAGATAATTCCAAGATAGAATTTAGATGAAGAACGTCCAGATGATGATTTCATTTGCTAAGGAGCAATAGGAATGTCCATATCCAAGAACTCTATTTTCATGCCAGTGTGTTAAACATATTGATTTGTTGAAGGTTCTATTTTATTTTATTGAAAAACACATGTAGAAAACCTTTAAATTTCTATAAGTGTTTTTTCAGATTAGTAAACCTTGAAAATTTTTTTTTAAAGTTGATGGTGGTCTTGTAATATCTGCAGGTACCTTAGATCCAAGCTCACCATACACCATGATGTCCCCCAGTCAGCGTGCAGGGAACTGGCCAGGATCTCCCCAAGTTTCTGGTCCATCACCAGCAGCACGGATGCCTGGAATGTCACCAGCCAACCCTTCCCTTCATTCACCTATCCCAGATGTCTCTCATTCCCCACGAGCTGGAACGAGTAGGTTACAATATTAGTGTTATGACTGTGAAATGTTTTAGCATTTCTAGTTCTGTCATTTTCAGTAGGTTCATGTCTCAGCCTATCAGTGCTTTGTTTCTCAGTGTAGTAAAATAGGTAAAGAAATGAAGCCTTTATTCTGGACCGGTTCAAGTATTTTATAGCGAAGTGGAAAATGAGTTGAATCATACAGCACAAGTGTCAATAGGAATGATGCCTCTTGAAATACAAAAATTAGTCTTAAACATTGAGCTTCGTGGCTGAGAGAAAGATCTTTGGAATGAAAGCAGCGGTAGGCATATTTGCCTAACAAAAATATCAACTCCTCATATTATAGAGCTATAATGCTCCTCTTGCAAGTTTTGATCTAGCTGTCTTCAGATCTCATTTGGTTTGTTGTACAAAGGTGATACCTGCTAGCACAATGAAGAAAGGGGGAAAGGGAATGTGAGTGAATAGCACCGAGACTTTGTACCAGTCAAGGGTCAAAGCTCTGATGCTTTGACTTTGCTCTGTTGCCTATTATTAGGCAGCCAGATTCTTAAATAAGAAAGATTAAGCTTTGGCCCAGGCAAATAAAGTGAACGCATGCCTTAGGTTTCAGCTTAAATTCTTTACTGCAAGTGCTTTTTTCTTACTAATAGGTTCCCAAGCAATGCCGACAAGCATGCCTCCACCTCGGAAACTACCTCAGCGTTCTTGGGCTGCATCCATACCTACAATCCTCACCCACAGTGCCTTGAATGTTCTGCTGTTGCCCTCTCCTACCCCTGGGCTCGTGCCAGGACTAGCTGGCAGCTACCTTTGCTCCCCTCTTGAGCGATTCCTTGGATCAGTTATTATGAGGAGACATCTTCAGAGGATCATACAACAGGAAACGGTATTGTTTAGGATGTTTTAATATTGATCTGCAGATATGGCTTCGGAGGTGTTCTTTTTAGTGCTTCTAAACTCACATCCCAATTAGATGGAAATGGATGCGCTTTAAGCATCACGAGTATTTGCTGTTGGACTTGTTCTGTTATACTTTGGAGTATTCCCATCTCAAATATCAAATTTAGAGAAGGTATATAGTTGAGTTTCCTTTCCACGCATGCAAGAACTGGAGTGTCTGTTCGGTCAGGTGAAATACAATAACTGATGCAATTACAAGGCTATGATTTTCTGATGCTTTGAGTTTAGTATGTCAACTAGGAGTTAAGTAGAACAGACAGGGGTTTTCTATGGATGTCTCTCTCCCTGTGGCAGGAGTATCTGATGGAGTAGTTACCAATTGACAGTAACCAAAATACTCAGTCATGAATGCTGCTCAGAGTCAACCTCTACAGTCTTAGGAGTGAATGCTTATTTTTCATGCTGTTTAATGAACAAGTCATTGAGTGTGATGCTTCTTCTTGTGCAGCTGCAGTTAATAAACTCCAATGAACCAGGTGTAATTATGTTTAAGACGGAGGCACTGAAATGCAGGGTTGCACTCAATCCCAAAACCAACCAGACCTTGCAGCTCAAAGTGACGCCTGAGAATACGGGACAGTGGAAATCGGAGGAGTTGCAAGTTCTGGAGAAGTTCTTTGAAACAAGAGTATGTACTCAGATCACTCACGTTTACATTTTTGTGTGCTGCTTTTGGTCTCTCAGCATTGGTTCTGCTCAGTTTCATTGGGTTACGTAAGGACTGCAAAATACAAACATACAACAGTTGTGCATGCTGATTACCAATATTAAATGATACATCAGTTATCTAAGTAGGCACTAATTCGTGTCTATCTTTAGGTTGCAGGACCACCTTTTAAAGCAAACACCCTAATAGCCTTCACAAAATTATTAGGGGCTCCAACGCATATCCTCAGGGACTGTGTTCACATCATGAAACTTGAGCTGGTAAGTTACCCTCTATTTAGTTGTCAACTTTGATTACTATATTTGGAAAGAAAAAAAAAGCTTTATCTAGATTACTTTCTGTATATGTTACTTAATAAAGAAGGTCTTGTTTTACTAATAGCTCTTGTGGAAACTCCTGAAGTTTCTCCCTTAAACTGATGATCTCAAGAAGCTGCGGGCTTATTAGGCATATTAGACACATCTGTAGCCTGGCTGGAGTCTTTATGATCTTGTCGTTTGTCATATTCTCAGTTCTTTCAGAATTATTTTGACCTGTGTTAAACTTGTAAACATCTGCAAGTTTAGCTGGAGGAACAGTCTACTTTCTAACTCTTCCCTGGTTTGTAGATGTGTGTCACTAATGTGAGACTTTGCTGTTTTTTTTTTTTTTTTCTCTGTGATGCTCTTTCTAAACAGTTCCCTGATCAGGCAAGTCAGCTGAAATGGAACGTGCAGTTTTGTTTAACAATTCCTCCCAGTGCACCACCAATTGCACCTCCAGGAACACCTGCTGTTGTGCTGAAATCCAAAATGTTGTTTTTTGTAAGTAGGGCTGTTTTAAAGTTTTGAGGGCTGCGTGTCTTTGAAACCACCACTGGTTAGGGACAAAACACGTATATACTGTGTCTGATGATGGTAGTAGCTAAAAGTGTTCTGCTGTCTGGAAGCATAGGTTTGCACGCATCTCTTTATTAATGCCTTGCTCCTGTGAAAGCACAGCACTTTGTGTTTTGTGCTCTTGAAGAAATGCTGGCAGTATATCCTAAAGCTCAGTTTCCTGTGAGCTGTGGATATCTTCGTGTGTTCAACTTTTGGTTTTTTGCTCTTTGAGACACTTACTGCATAGATAGAGCGATATATCGTGGTGGCTCTGGGAAAGGAGAGCATGAATGAGGTTATTAGAACAAATATGTCGGTGTCATCTCTGAAACAGTGCTCAGTGTAGGGTGACTTTGAGAATGGGACAACAGTGTACCATTCCACCCTCTCATTTTTCAGACGTTTCTGTAACAGAGAAGTTACCATTCAGATGCAAACTATCTGTAGGCCTAGATTGTTTAACTAAACGGGAAGTTGTGATGAAGCACGTTGTTAATTTAACACTTTCTTTTTTTTTCCCCACAGCTCCAGCTAACACAGAAAACAACAGTCTCACAGGAAGCTGTTAGTATTATCGTCCCAATTATTTATGACATGGCTTCGGGTACAACTCAACAGGCTGACATTCCCAGGCAACAGAATTCTTCTGTTGCTGCTCCCATGATGGTTAGCAATATTCTAAAGAGGTTTGCTGAACTGAATTCACCACGACCAGGTACTGTACATGTCCAGTAGATATATTCTCTCCACCCAGACATCTGTGACAAATCTCCAGTGTAAAACTAAATCTCTCTAAGTCTGAATTCTTCCTGGTTCCTGTCATACTTCTTTAGTGATCACAAACTCCTGATATGACAGGCAGTACGTAACTTATTAGCAAGCACTGGCAATTCAGCAGACATCTATGCCAGAAGGCTACACTGGTGATTCAGGCTGAATATCACTCCAAAGTAATAGAGTGCACCTCTCGTTGGCCCAGATCTTCCTGCATAGTAGGAGTTCTTAACAAACGTGCCCAGAATGAATCACGATAAGCATTCTGTGGTCAAGTGTCAGTTTTCACGCTTAACTATAAGTTTACTAAGCTTAACAGTTAGAATATAAGGGAATGTTAAAATAGTTATCATAACTTGTCCATGTGCTGTGAGTGGTTAAGAAGTAATTGGTGTGACTGTGTACATCTTTGTCAGTGTGTCCACTAACAGAGGTGTACACGGTTCTGTCCACCAAATGTACTGTGAAGTGTTTGAGCTAAATAGCTTGCTCTGATTGTCCATTGGCCCCTAGGTAGGTAGTGCACTGGGAGCAACGTTGTACTTTGCTTTCCCTTGTCATACTTTTTATTATTTTTTCTTAATATCTGACAACACTGAACAGCAGTAGCAGGTCCTTTGGGCAGTATGTTGTCCGTAAGCACTGTTTGAAAACCCAAAGGTTCCCAAGAACAGAAACTTTCAGTTCTGCTTAGTTGCACACTGAAGAACAAAGCATTTTTCCAATAACCCACTGCTAGTTGTGAATCCAGAAGTTGAATTATTCTCTGTGTAATTATTCATCTCATTATGTGGTAATTTTAACTATGCCTGATGGTTTGTTTTGATTGCTAGAACGAGAGTAATGTTTATCTTAAATTGGTGTGGATATGCATATGTTTTGGAGAACTGTGATGAAATTTTGATTAACACGCATTTCCTGTTTAACACGTAGCAGTAGTGTAGGTGAATAGGGAGAGTAGCTTCAAGCTTGCCTGTAAGAGTTCTGTATAGGATAGGATAGAACTGTTGGTTGAATAGCTCTTTTATTTCAAGATATTTTGTCTAAACTGCAGGTGTTCCTTTTGGAAGGTGCTTCCCCACTGAGCCCCCCTAGACGGGGGGGAAGAGTAGATGCTTGTTTTGCTGTTTATTATTGCAGTCGTTTGTGTGTGTGTTAAGGTAAACCCTCCACAGAACCCAATAGCACAGGGAAAGTGGCTCTTGAGTATCCCAGGTGAGGTGTCTCCTGGTGACTGTTAAGTAGATGAGGATAGGCAATTTTTGTTTGTTACACCAGTCTGGAAGTAAATAGGGAGTGCAGTACAGGGAGCAGAGTGCAGACAGGGAAAAAATGCAGATAGAAGGAGCTTGTGGCCCCAAGCAGGACCTTATCCAGGCAAGGAAAGATTGTAGCAAGCTAAGCAGAGGAAGCAGAGGACGACTCTGATGGGCTTCCCTCTGACTTCTGAAAGGATGAGTACTGATTTCTCCCACCCAAAGTGGGATCTTTCCTGAGGACACTTAAATTCCAGTTTCATACGTTCTTACTGTCAAAACTTCACATTACTGTATCTGACAGAGGGGAACAGGACACTGTCTGTCCTTTAACACTGAAGGAGATGGGAGAGCCAACAGATGAAAGCAGATAGCTGGGAGACTTCTTTTACAACAGCAGCACGAGAGATTCCCAAATGCACAGTATCCTTTCTGGAGGGCAGTAGGATGCTCCTGTGCTGTACTCGGGATTTTCCTAGCTGTGTTAGGTCTTCTGCTGCACTACTTGCAATTTTGCATGGCTAAGTGAATTTTTCACATTCAGTCAGAAAGGAGTAGGGCTTCCCACCGAGCACGTATGGTATCACTGACACTGTCATTGTAACCTGGAATCAGTGTTGCCTCATTTTGGCTGTATCTTTTTTTTTTTTTTTTTAACCTTTCTCTCTTTGTGAGAAAGCATTTTGTATTCAGCATAATTTTCCTCCTAATAAAATGGCAGTAAATGAAAAGTAAGTTCTTTTGGAAGAGTTTTATTTTCAGGTCTGTGGGCAAGCACGTGATGCTGCATGTAACAGTAAAACCCTGACTCGTGCGCTGTCTTTCTGACATCACTTTGCCAGTGCCTCCACGGAGAGGGGGAAGAAAGCTGTTTTATTTTTGGGCTGTAGTTGTACAGTGAACTGAGATGGAGTCCGTGTCCTGGAAGAATAGAGTTAAGCTTGAGCTGTGAGCCTCCAGCCCGCGTTCCACAGCGGACTTCTGTGTGGTTGACAGTGATGCAGTGGATGGTACTGAGCCCCGATTTGTGTCTTTGCTGTGATAATGGCCTGCCCAAAGCAGTCGTGGGAATCTCTAGTTTGGCAGTTAGGATTAATGCATCCTCACAGGCTCTGCTCCTTGCTCACGCTGCTGCTTCTTCAGCAGCAAAATTCACACTCTTTTAATGAATGTTTCTCCAAATATACAGAAAAAAAACTTGTGACAGGGTACTGTAGCATCTGTTAATCGTATTCTCTTAGCAGGATACCCCTCGTGCTGGGCTGAGAGGGCAGTAATGGCCACGCTTGAAGCACGCCAGCAGGCAGAGCGCGTGGCCCAGCCCTGAGGGGGCACGAGTAGCGTGCTTCCCTCACCTGCCCGTTAGAGTTAAGCCCTGCCTGTTGCTCTGCTGTTGCGTGTGATGCTAACATGTCTCTTTTCCCTGTTCCAGGTGAATGCACAATATTTGCAGCCGTTCGGGATTTGATGCTTAATCTTACGCTGCCCCCTGGTGGGCGTCCATAGACACTTTTAAAAGAAGGCTGAAAATGAGACAAAACAGCAAAAAATAAAAAAAAAAATAAAAAATAAAAAAAATCTCTCTGAAATTAAGCCTTCAATTAAAAGAGGACGTTTAATTTTACCTTTTTTCTAAGAGCTAACTATAATAAACTGGCAAACTTTCAGGGATGCACTTTCATCAAATGAGTATCACCACGACTTTTGTATAGTGCTGTTGTATAGTGTGTTTTGATGGGAGACACTTCAGACTAGGTAATAGATCGAAGTATCAGCTTGCTGGTAATAGATTTAATATTCTGTTTTATACTATACAGAGTATGAAGATGCCAAACTTGTTTGTTTTTTGTTTTTTCTTATGTTTTGGTGTAATAGTCTTTTTTTAAGGCAGGTCTGTCATTTTTGAATACTGTAAAACTGTGACAAACTTTATATTGAAGCTGTATTTTAATATGACTGCTTTGAATCCTTAAACAATTTATTTGGGCTTGTTGTAAACATGTCCCCAAAAAGCAATATTTAATAAACTGGATTAAAAAAAACAAAACATATGGATGTTGTATAATCTTAAACACTATTCTTCTCTGCTGTAGTCACTGGCCATGTCTCCCGTACTCACATTTTCTTGGTTAACTATACGTTATCTGTGTGTGCTGCTAACTTACAACTCAGATCATTACTTTTTGTTTGCTTTTGATTAATTCTGAGATTAAGGGGCACCTTTTTTCACCTACCCTGGATCTTTTAGATGCCTCAAAAACAGTATAAGTTATCTTTCTTGCTGTGAAGGCAGGTAAGAAAGGCAGAAGCTGGATGCGTATGCCCTGAAATTGGAGAGGATGATCCAAAAACGCTGAAGATGACCAGAAAAAAATAATCATAGGAGCTACCTCACTTTTAACTCTTTGAATTGGATTTGGATAAGGTTGTCAGCGATGAGAGAAAGCCCTTTGAAAGACAGAATTTTTCTTCCATTATGAATTAGTCTGTCACTTAATATTTGTCTGCATGGATTGGTATTCTCCAGTTTGTACTGAGCTCAGCTTGGTTTCCTGCCTTGAAAGCATAGCATTCTGCAGCCCTGCCTCACCACACTCACACACTGTGGCTGGGCTTGGAGTGGCAGTGTCAGAAGGGCCAAAGGGGAGCACAGAATGATCCAGCTATCCAAAAAGTAAACCCAGATGACAGCGGTAACTCCGTGCTTTTTCCATATTGTAAATGTCGGTCACGTTGTGTTAAAGTTTTCCTTTTTAAAAAAAAAAAAAAAAAAAGGCAGATGGAGACTTTCCTGAGCCCTGTGAGCAATTGGATGGAGCCAAATTGAGGTGAGATTTTTGTTTGAAGCAAAGCTTAAAGCATGTTGGTCTTGCACGCTTGAGTGTCCCGCAGATTACGTCTGAGATTGCAAATGTTTCAACAGTTTTCAAAGGCTGGAAGTTACTCCAGTTAGGAGTAACCTGAAATACTCCAAAGATGTCTTTCCTCCCTATTAGCACAGCTCAGTCGTGGCTCTGTGCAGGACTGCTCCAGCTGTCTCCTGTGAGCTGAGCATGTCCTGGAGGGGTTGGACTGGATGGATGTGGGTCAGCTGTGGATGCTTGGGAGAGGTGGGGTCCTGCCCCTCCCATGTAGCAGTGTGGATACAGCCCCTCAGCTCCATGCTGAGCTCAGGAGAGCAGGGTGTGCTCAGTAACATCAAGCTCCCTTTGACTTCTGTGGGCTGGTGTTGTTGGAAGGGCAAGCTTTGGAGATCATTTCCGAGCTCCATGTGTCCAAGTCTATACAGAGCTGGTGATAATCAGTCAGAATTCATCTGAGATTTGACCTGGGACTTTTTACTTTGGCCTGGAAGTAAATTTGTGACATCGTTTTATTCCTCTAGTTTTGTATTTATCTCCTGGTGCAGATGAGTGCTAATACAAAAGCTGTGCTGCTACCGTGGCCTCCATGCTGGCTATAGGTTGGTCACACTGGCTGGAGAAATCAGCTGGTCAAACAGGGAAAGATGTAAGCCTGAAGGAAACAACCTTTTATCCAAATGTGGAGTTGGTGAGCAAACACAGCGCGTGGGATTCTGGGCATCCTGAAAGAGGATTATTAGGTTTATTTCATTTGCTTTAGCTGATATGACCTTGAAGCGTTAGTAGTGTTGGTGGCCAGGTAGTGATGTTAGCAAGCGTATTTGAGGCCCAAGGTGACTCAGGAGGAGCATGTACTTGGTTGGGATGATTCCTGCAGCTGGCGAGCAGACTGGGGTGGATTTCAGATGGAGCAGCAGTGACTGAGTCTAGGCAGGACACCAAGGGCTGCCAGGGCAGTTTGGTGGGCCCTGTGGTGGCACTGCTGTCTGAGAAAGTACTTCAGCCCTCCCCAGTGAGATCATTTTGGAGAGACTAGTTTTGAGAAGGTGCCACAACCACACGGTTCCTGAATGCCTCCAGGGACAGTGACTGTCCCACCTCTCTGGGCAGCCTGTGCCGCTGCCTCTCTGCTCTTGCTGAGGGGAAATGGTTCCTAATATCCAACACTGTGTCCAGCTCATGGTGCAGCTCATGCTGCAAGCACCTCAGCCCCTACCTGCTGGTGCCAGCTGCACTGCTGCTGCTCAGTCAGCCTGAAAGGAGTTGATTTTGCTCAGCGTTTCTTATTTTAGCTCTCCTGCCCCACGGTTTCTTGGAGCCTTTTTGCCCTCATGCATCACACGGTCCCCCTGGAGAGCGAGTTATCAAAGCTCATCCAGGTAAATGGTTTAAACAGTACTAAAGCCAATCAGTCATTTTCAGATTTTGAAGGAAATTTAATGACCTGAATGCCAATTTTTGTCTGTGTGATTTGATTTAGCACTATGAGGACATTTTAAGACATTTATTTACAGTTGAGTTATTACATAATTATTCTTCCGTGCAAATTCTAACACCCAGTTCCCACAGAGGTGGCTGAGATGGAGAGCACTGGGGTTTGGATTGCTGCCATTGTTGTTTAAGGCCTTTTTTCGTGTGTGTGTGAGACGAATACTGCTGCGATGTAGCAAATCTGAATAATGCATTCTGCTAACCAGCTTAACCAACCAACCAGAAGGGGCGGCCGAGTAATCTGCGTCACTGCTTCACTTCAGTGCTGTTTGCACCTCCTTCCTGAAGGAAGGGCACACAAATGTTACTCTGATTCTCTTTGATTTTTCCAGTTTTCTGTCCCCTTTGAGTTGCACAGGCACCAAAGTGAAGGTGAGCACGCACACGGCCCCTGTTCCCATCCTGCGGACCTGTGCAGGATTTGCTTGGCACACAGGGACTGCACACAGCCTGCCTGACCTCCAGCATCGCTTCCGCTGCAGCTACGACTTCTTTACTCTCTTATTCTCTACTACAAATGCAGCTCAGAACCCACTTTGAAGGGAAAATGTATTTTCTGTCATCGTTTATTTCCCAGCCACAGGAGGATGCTTAAGATACACACGGGTGCGCGCTGTTCTTATTTCAGGTGAGCCCATCCCCAGCTCTCAGGGAGCCACGTTTGGCTGCGTTTGTCCGCTTCCACTATATTTTGCACAACAAAATTAGGTGATGATTTTTTTGGCCTCCCGGAACTCCTCTGTGCGCTGACTGGAGGCACCTTGGAGCTGTGCATGGAGTACGATGCAGAAGCCTTAGGAACGAGGAGCAAACAATAGCCACGGTTCGGTAGCAAAGCAGCGCTCCCTTTTGTGATTTCTGACCTTCCATTTTGGACACGTGCTTAGAAAACGAAGCTGTCAGAATCCCATTTTCCTGCTCTTAGTGAAAGGCTGCTTCTGACGCTCTGCTGTTGTCTGGATCGCAGCCTCCTCCAGCCCTCCTCCATGCATGGCTCCGTGTTGTTTTCCTCCGCAGCTCAGGAGTTATAAAAGCCTTTAGCAAACGTGGCATTTCCTCCTCCTCCGCTCTGCTGCTGTCACAGTAGACTTTATAGCACAAACCTAATTTCTGCCTTCAGCGAGCTTTGCTGGTGTTTGTTTTTAACAGCGATTCTTCTAATGATAGTGAAAATATTCTTTTGCTTCAAGTGTTGATTTTTCTGGAGAAAAACATCCTTTAGCCTGGCTTTCTCTGTAAGTTTTCCTAAAGCTTGGAGTAGGTCTTCAATTTATGTGAATACTTTTGACCTTACCCTGACTTAGGACATTAGGTATATCACCCTGTCATTGCTCCGTTCCCACAGCCTGGCCCTACGTAGCGTGTGACATAATTCCATTTAGCAGTTGATGGGAGATGCCCAGAACCAAAGAGTTTATTTCTGGCTGCAGAACGCCAAGTTTCAGATTAGGCATCAGATACCAAGACAGCGAGGCAACCTGATGTGGGAATCCTTCATTCTGTCAGAATGTTTTTGTCTATTTCTATTGCTCTGGTTCTAACAAGAGAGGCAGATTATAAAGAACTTCTTAAAGGAAAGAAAGGCAGAGCCACCAAGCAGAGCTTCTTTGCTCCCAAGGCCACGCTCAACGAGCCAGAGAGCTGCTGGGAAGCGAGAGCTATCAGGCAAAGCTGCATGTTGCCTCTCATGGCTTGGATTATAACCCTGCACCAGTTCAAAACATCCAATGGCCTTCTCAGGATTAGCTGCGAAACTTAGAGAAGTGCTCCCTTTAGGCAGTCATCTCCATTTTACATACATTTTTTTCCCTTTTTTTTTTTTTTAGGCTTCCTGATGCTGCTGCACTTAGTAACAGAAACAGATCCTTGAGAGTTGAGAGCTGTCTGATGACTTAAATGGATTTTTATTTCCAAGCTGCTGCTGCACATTAGTCAAGAGTGTGATTGATGAGCTGCTGTAGGATGTAGTCAGAGCTCCCTCGTAGCACTGCTGTGCTCAAATGCTGTGATCGATCACGTGAGGATTGCTACAGACCGCATCAGTTCCTTGGGCACTGTGACCACAGCCTGTGGAACTGTGTTAGAGGGGGTGACGAGGGCAGGATCTGCAGCATGGAAGTCCTCCAGCAGCCAGGGAGCTCGCAGCACTGTGGTGCCAGTTAAATGACTGCACGTTTAGCTTGGCCGTACTGCTTCCATCCCCGTGGCCTAATGCAAAGCATGTGCTCACCAAATTAAAGGCATGTAAATTTGTCATCATAAATTCATGCACTGGAGCATAATGAAAGCAGAGTTTGACTGCCTTTGTAAAAACATTTGCTGCAACCATTAATTTTGTTTCCCCTATGAAACATTCTAAGGTATTTTGTGATGTATATTCGTGCCAAGGAGTTAGCTGTGTCTTTCTGACAGTGTTGGATGACAGCAATAGCAGCATGAAATCTGTGTGCCAGAGGCCTTTAAGAGGCCTTTACTGTGAAACTTCTCTTCAGGAACTGTGAGTATAGCTGCTGCCTGGCATTCCTCACAGACCTGTTTGGGAGTAGAATTCCTAATAATTTTGTTATAGGTGCTTACCTGAACTGCTGCGCTTGCAGAGCACTGCCTGTGTGTCCCTGCTCTCAGCTCGCTCAGGTGCTTTCTCCTGCCCAAACTGCTGAAAACCCACTGGTACAGATGGCGACACTCCGATACGGAGGGACTGGGTCTGCCAGAAGGTTGCTGGGGTATGTGACACCATCACCTGCACTGCTTTAAGTGTGGTCACCTGGGTGGGCTTTTGGCAGCAGTAGCTGTTCCTGCAGCGTCTGGCTGTCATCCACTGCTCCTCTGTCCTCCAGCCATGAGCAGCAGAAGTTAAGTTTAGTTCCTCCGTGGAAGCACCCTGCGTTACTGGCAGAACAGGACAGGCAACACACGCTGGCTTCCTGATTTCTTCCAGCGTCTTCCCTTCTGTGAAATGTGAAGGCCTCCACTTCCCTTCAGTCACCCTTATCCGCCTCCCCTTCTGCCCTGCAATACCCATGCTGCTGCCCCAGCCCTCCCTCCACACAATTCACAAGTGCCAGTCACCACCTCTTGCTGACTCAAGAAATCGTTTCCATTCTTTCAAGGGAACACCCATGAGTTTCAGCTCCAACCATCCACTGAAAGCCATAAAACAGCCAGATACAATTGCTGTTACTGCGTGTGTTGAGGTGTTTGCTCAGACAGAAGCTCACCTCCCCACGCACCAGCGGTGTCCTTGTTGCCTCCACTCAACTCAGACTGACCTCTACAGCCCAGCAGGCAGCAGCAGAGCTGCTCAAGGTTTGCGTTTCGATGTGGTTTCTTCACTTGTACTTCTTTTTTTTTTTATTAATCTAACATTTGCATATTTCAGATCCGGTTTGGGCTTCCTCTGCCCCTGTGCTGCAACAGCAGCACCCGGGCTGGAAGAACACTGAAGGCTGCCACGCTGCCACAAAGAAGTCTGGAGTGTGGAGGCGTACACAGAGTCTAAATTAACTCCTTTCTACACAGTGCAGGCTTTAAAGGATTATCTAGAAAAAAACAACAGCTGATTCCTTAAAGAACCCTTTACTTTACGGTTCGTTTTCTCTAACTATCAAAAGCAATGCTCAGGTTTCAGCTGCCTCAGACTTTTCTCCTTTGTCATGAATGCTGGCACACTATGAGGACAGATGCCCAAACTCTCATCCTCTCCTCCCACCCCAAGACTGGGCAAGGTATAAAGCAAGCCTGAACCCAGACACCTGACCCAAGCTCCCCTCAGACCAGCCACCTGGCGATGCAGTGCTCTCTGGCAGCCTGCTCTCCAGCAGCAGAAGGTTTGTCCCGAATCCTTCAGTTCCTCACCCTCTCTTGGCTTTGTGGGAGTGCTTGGAAGAAACCATGCTAATTTCTCCTAATGGTGTCAACTGTGCTTTCACAGAATTGTATCGCAGAACTGTAGGGGTTGGAGGGGACCTCTGGAGATCACTGAGTCCAACCCCCTGCCAAAGCAGCTCCCTAGCCCAGGTTGCACAGGTAGGCGTCCAGGCGGGTCTGGAATGTCTCCAGAGAAGGAGACTCCACCACCTCTCTGTGCAGCCTGTGCCAGTGCTCCGTCACTGCACCGTGAAGAAGTTCCCACACACATTTGCGCAGAACTTCCTATGCAGCAGTTTGTGGCTATTTCATTCCAATTAACTGAGTTCTAAATGCAAAAAGCCTATTCCTACCTCAGGAATCAGTACTGTAATTACTTATTTAACCAGTGAAGGATCAGTATCATCATATAACGCAACATCTTGCTCCAGCTGAAGCGAGATGGCTTTACAGTGGTTCTACAAGCAGTCTGTCCTGTACAAAGCAACCGTTATTTAAGGAGCTGTGCACATCGGAGCACTCAGAAACACCTCTGGTGCAGCTGGGGGCCCGCAGCCACAGTATGAACAAATGCTCTGCTAACACAGGAAGTGGGAATTTGAAAGTGCCCTTCAAACAGATGGTGAAAAGCAGCACTGAAAAGTAAAGTCAGAGCCCACAGCGGCAGCAACAAGGCGGAAAGGAGCTCTAAGGGATCACCAATACAACGGCAAGTCCTTCATTCAAACAAAGTCAGCACTGCAACCTTCCAACTAAACGCACTGTAGCTATGCAGGTGTATCTGGAGTGCAGATGTTAAAACAATCAATCTGCGCTCCCCTTGAACAAACGGCTCCTGTACAACTCTTGGCCAGTATCTGAAGTGCGCTATTAATCTGATGAGGGCCCCTGAATCAAGTGAACTAGGAATGCGTTCACTGGCTGGAGAACAGCACAAAGCTTGAGTAAATTCTCTCCACAGCTCATCTTCAGGCAACCAACACTCCACCTTGCTTAAAATAAGGCACCGTCAGGGCTGCTAACCTCAGCTTGCAAAACTATTGCAAGTCTTGGTATCAGACAGCAGCAGTACAGCCTGTTTCCACCTAAACAAAACGTGCAATGCTACCAGAATCACAATAGAATATCCTGTTCAAGGACATAAGAACAATCCATCGGTAACGGGAAAGTTCAAAGGAGCTTACTCCATCTCAAACAGGCCACTGTCAGCCACAGGAGGCTGATGCACCTGCCCCACTCAGCTGAGCAGCAGCGCTGAAGAGCAGCAGCCACACCCATGAACCAACAAACACATTCCGGAACTATTCTTTGTTTTATTGAAGCAGGACTACAATCCAGGTACATGTAAATCAGGTGTTGGTCCATTCTTATCAGCAAAATGTCTGCGTTGTTTTTTTTGTTTGCTCATTAATAATATCAACACAAACAGAAGGAATACGAGGCATCCTAATAGAAACTTTTAGCTGTATGCAGTGTTATACCATGACCAGACGTCAGCATTTCCAGCCTCTCCACCACACAGACCAGCCACACTAACTCCAAATCACAGAAGCTCCAGGTGAAGCACCGTTGTGGCTGCGGTTCAGATTGAAGCCATCACCGTGTGACCCAAATGCCATTTCTGCCACTGGTTTCCTAATCTTGTAGGAATAATCTTGCATTTAATAGATTACTAAAGAATAATATCTATCTTCTCCAAAGTGACGTTATCAATATTTACATCAAACATTTACAACTGGTTCATAATATACAACACAACGATTTAGCTACAATTCATCACCTTCCTGGGAAGAAGTTTCAAGCAATGCTGCTCTCATCATCTCAGTTCATCTGCTTTGCACACGGCCACAGGCAGTACAGGGCGTTTCCAAAACATGGGAAGAAAATGGAATGATGTCACTCTCGTAACAGTTAAGTTTGGGGGATTTTTACTTTTTTTAAACGAGTAGATTTCCATTTCTGAACCCAATCTAGCGCTACTACTAACTACTAAAATAGGCTTAAGAGGAGGAAAAACAAGATACTTGGAAATAAATACACCTTTTAAAACTCCACAATTAACCACGTATTTGTTTTCACTCAACTGAAAGATCTTACTCATCACTTCCCTGTGCTGGAATACAGTTTGGTTCAATCCATTCTTATCTTCTGATTGGTCATCCTATAAATAATGCTGTCATACCCAGGATCCATGTTCCAGAGGTTGTAGGAGATTACTATCACAGCTAAAGCAAGGCCTAACATCATCCACAGAATAATGTTGAAGATTACAGAGTAGTTGTAGTTATATGGATAGGCAAGGTTATATGGATTATCTGTTTCACTCTGTAACAAAGAAAATAAGTGCATTACTTTAAAGTTTGCCTGCATGCATAACACGTGCTGATTACATCAAAAATCCAAACAGTCTAAATAAAAGAGATGCTCTTTTGTCCAATGATTCCGGTGCCAGGGCACAAAAAGCAGCAGTTACTCTGTGACTGACATTAATGGAATCCAAAGGAACGAGCTGACAGGAGCCTCATGAAAGTCAATGGAGACAAATGCGAAGCCCTGCACCTGGGACAGAACGACCCAGCTGACAGCACGGGCAGCATTTCTAGTCCTTAAAAACAAAGCTCTGCTCAAGTAAGGAAGCGCTTCAGCTGGGTGCATTTATGCTTTCAATAGGCAAGGTTCAGAACCACGTACAGATACTACCTGTGAGGACTGCAGAATGGAGCGAGACTTTCTCGTGAGGGGAGAATTGAATGCCTTTACAGCCACCATTTCTACTACTGCGTTCCCACCGTACAAGTTATACATCTCATCCGCAAACTGGAAGAGCAAAAGAGATTTAATTTAAAAAACTGTAGCCAGGAACTAAGTTTAGAAAAGCAAAAACAGAGGGAAGGGGGGGGGAAACAAAACCAGAACCCAAGCATGGGTAAGGCTGTCACCAATGCAGTGACAGCTGACGACAGAACACGCACCAGTAAGCTGACTCCCTTGTACTTAACACAAAAAGTGACTGCCACGGTATGGGTGTGAGTTCTAGAGTAATACCTTTTGCAAAGCGTCCACAAGAATCTGAGAAGCATCCTTGAATTGCTGAGAGTCTTCTCCATAATGTTTTCCAATTTCTTCCAAACCAGACAGTTCCAGGGAATACAGGTCTGGAGAGTGATCTTTGGCCAAGTGCTTGTGTCGGGACAGCTTGGGCACACCATTGAGGGCAGAAAGAATTTAATTCATAAATAAGTTACTTTTGAAACACATCCTCACCAAATCAGTTTGCTGGGACTGATCCCAGCTGCAGCACTGGCATTTGGCTGCAGGTGGGAACAGCCTCTGAAAACAAGTGATGCAATCTGTTCCCATCTTCCCGTCTACTCCAATTTCTGATCTGCAAGACCAAAACAAATTATTTTACCTCATTTTCTCAAGAGCCCCATTGCTTTCAACCGGTCCTTCACCTAACATGAGCTTGAATTTTCAGAACAAATGAAAAGAGAACAGAAACCAGCAACAGGATAGGAGCTTCATAGCGCAAAGATAAGAAGCTGCTTGCTTAAAAAGACCACAATTCATCCCCCTGTTCTAACATTTCTGGCACCACCATGCTACACGAGTCACTCCATCCTTTTCAAGCAAATACCTCAAGAATGCATTATTTAAACCGATGCAACCCAATAATGACACGCTTGAATGTATATCACTGGTTGCCAAGTGCCCTGGCCACGGATTCTCTACCTTCAAATAGCACCTGTGACCTCGTGTAAAGAAAGCGTTTAAAAACGAATGAGTCTTACCAGGGTTACGATATCACGTAGAACTTGCAGCTCTGAGAGAAAAAGTAAGTCAACCTGGGGAGAAAGACAAAGTCAATTAGGAAAAGGAGGGGGAGCTCCCCTTGGCAAAGGAAGGAAAAGAAAATGGAAGAGCAAATCAGGAAAAAAAAAAAAACAAGCTAGATGTAATCACGATGACTCTTTTACCTCGTTGTTCCTGCTGAGAGAGTTGAGAGGAAGGGAGCTGAGAACAGAGTTGTCCTGGAATAAGCGGCTCCGCAGCTGGCGCAGCGTGACAGAAAGGTCCTCAAACACAGAGTTGGCTTTGCCCACCATGTACACCCGCTGCAGCAGCAGCCATCGTGCAACAAGAACAGAAGTCAGCTCTTCACTTTCTCCAACCATACATGAATCGTCAATCATAATTGCAAACCACCCTCCAATGCAAAATATCTTTATATGATAACTGGTTTTGCTCCAGCCGTCCAAGTGCTTTACCACTCAGAGCATCTGCTATCAGAACCAAAGCAATACTCACTTCCTCACTGGGGGCCAGCTGCAAGACCACGGGAGTTTCCTCAGAGAACAAATTATGAATAGCATTCGCAACACTGTCCAGACTGAAGGGAACAGCCTGAAACACAAAGCCCAGTCACATTTTTGGGTGAAACAGTAACTAGTGACCCAGTGATGATCGCCTGAAATTATTCACAAATACTGGAGATCCAGCAGTTTGCCACGGTCACTTTGGGGCAGCTCATCTGAAGCCACAGCAGATATTTCTGAAACCACTAAAGACTAAAAATCTTAGAGCTTCTCTCATTAAGTTAATGGGATATTCAGAAAACGTGGATCAAGGACACTTAGGAATTCCACGAAATTACATGCGTGAATACGACTGAAGGTTTCTTTATATTTAAGGGTTCTGCAAGGTAGGTGTGCAGGATGGTCTGGCTCAGGCAAACTTCAGCCAGTTTTATCGAAGCCAAAGGAAAGCTCAGGTCAGGAGTCAGACTGGGTGACTTATCGCCACAGCCTGACCCACCACTCAAGGGGGGACGTGAACTTCAAAGCAAAGTAAGAACTGTGAGGACGTCACGTGCTACGGCAGGAAGCCTTGCACTCCTCATCAGAATGCGAAAGTCACAGAAGCTGCACAATTGTTCCAGATGTGCATACTCACATTCTCAATAGGGTAAGAAATTCCTTTCGCAGGCAACGTCAGCTTGTCCACCCCCTTCACTGTTACTAATACAGCAGCTCGGGGCCTGTGGAACAGATCGCCCGCTGCAAGCCCCGGCCAGGGAAGGTCCTGTTAGAAAATAGAAAAAGAAAAAACTACCACCACCACCTGCTGTATTTCAGGGGATGAAGGACAAAGGAACCCATCCTGACCACTACAGCAAAATAAATTATTGTCTCGTAGGTATCTCCGTACACGACAGCCTACGTGAAATCCTGGGGCAAGTAAGTACCACAAGAACACTTCCCCCTTAAGAAACACTTCTCAAGTTAACCATGAAGAAACAGTTAGCTTAAGGGCTATCAGTAAGAAAGCATGCACTGAGAGAGCACTGTACAAGTTAGATATTTCAAGAGATATTTCCTGAAACTAAAGCAGAAGCATACACTCTGTTTAGAAAGTGAAGCTTCAGCTTTAGCACAAACAAACAAAAAACACTAACACTTTCATAAGATACCACCAAAACGTGGTTGGGCACATTAAAACACTGACCTCTTGATACTCAATGTGGTAAGAAACACAGGGAGGAACAAGAGTTAGACCAAAGATTACCAATCCAACACTGCATTTTCAGATGCTAAATTCAAGCAAGTCTCTCTATTTGTGTAAAAGATATCAACATGGACAAAGACATGGTTCGGTCTGACCTTCCCTTAACAAGAGGAGAACATCTCATGACTGTGAGAATCTCCCGTGTGATGCAGTGTATTCTGAAATACAGTGCAATCTGCTGCTCTGAGAGATTCTCTCCCTGGACTACAGCCTTGATGTCAACTGCAAAATGAGTGTTATGGACTCTCAGTACTCTCTATAATACCAGTGAGGGAATCTGCATACGTGGCAACCTCTGCCTTAGTGAGGCTGCTGATAGCAGCTTTCAACTTCAGGGTTTCACTACATAAAGCAATGTGAAGAGCTTCCTTCCTTCTCTGCCTTCTTCTAGGATAGAAAGCATATGAATAAATTATATTCCTAAATAGTTCTGTGGACCCATAACAGAAAATCAATTCCATGTTTTGCTAAAGGAACAGAGTGAGTACCGAACATCCTTTTTCCTTTATAACCACGTTCTACATCAGGATGACCAGTATGCTGAAAGTCAAGTTCTCAAAATGAGCCAAAACCCACTGCTCTGGTGAGCTTCTTTACGCAACGCATGCAGAACAACACTGCTAAAGCCTCTGCAGGCTTGCTTCCTCCTGTAGCTGATGATTCAAACTAGCCAGCAAGTACAGCCCTTTTTTCTGCTCATATGACCGATCCAGCTCCGTGCTTGGAAACCACACTAAGTCATACATGCCTGACAATAAACAGGGCAGTATTTTATATATTCCAGCACATGACAGGAAGCACGCAAACCGAGCAGCTCTGTAGTTCTAGAGTCATTTTGCAGCCAAGACCTCAAACGTACCTCTTCAATAGAGAAGCCCATGAATAATGCAGCTACATCTGGGATCCGATCGCCAGGGATTGGCCAGCCTCCATCCCGAAAAACAACCGACTGAGGGGATCGTAAGATACTGAACTCATCGCCGCACACACCTAAAACCAAGCACAAAGTGCAGTCAGTCCCTTACTCTCTTTCCCTCCCACCAGAGAAGCAAAGCACACTGGAATTTTCATTCTCATCCTTCTCATACCTACCTATCTAGGCAGCATTGAGTAATGAGCAACATTTGTTTCAGTGCTCTGGAGCACGGGATAAGGTTCTACACAGCTAAGACTAAGAACGACACAGCTGAACAGCAGTTACACATCAGCACAGCTGATTTCTTTCTGAAGTGCTTGGTGTAAAAGCTCTCTGCACAGACAACAGCCTGAGCCACTGAACCCAGAGCAGACAGGAGCAGCTGAGTCTGTGCGTGCTGGTTGAAGCAGAGCGCTGCCAGGAGCAATCCAGATCCTGCAGAACAGTTCTGGCCCCTGCGCTGCCCTCTCAGGCACAGGAGGCCACAAGACATTTCTTTTCCATGATGCAGCACTGGGCCAAGGCTGGCAGTACACAGCCATATCTACATGACCTCTCACTCCGGGATCCCCCTTCACTCTTTTCCACATTATCCTGCATAAGAAAGCTGACAAAGTCAATACAGCAGGATGGCACTTATTCTGTAATAAACTTGGAGTGGACTCCATAGAGATCAGAAATGGGACAGTCCAATCTAGCTCATATGACGTGGTGTGCATGCAAGCACCCAACTGTCTACTGAACTCATGTTAAACCATACTTGGTGCAAATCTGTCTATCAACAGTCATGCATTAAGAGAAATGATAACCAATTTGACCTTGAGGATGTTGCTTTAAAAACAGGTTGTGATCCTGCACACAGTGTTGACAGTAAACCCCAGTTGTAATACGACAAACACCACAGGACCAAAGTACTGAGTGCAGGTAAAAGGAAAGCAGGAAGAAATCAGGCTGGACTGACAGTAGCACACAGAGCAGATCCAAAAATGATTTTATGTTGGGATCTGTTCACTGGATGGCCTGCTGTCCACGTTCTGCAGGGCGGCGACGTTTCCACGCCGATTCGCTTGAGAAGGAACTCGCAAAATTGCTCCACACGTTTTCATTGAATCGTTAATGCTGGAAAAGACCTCTGAGAGCACCGAGTCCAACCAGCAGCCCATCACACCATGCCCACTGACCACGTCCCTCAGTGCCACATCCACACGGCTCTTGAACACCTCCAGGGACGGTGACTGCATCACAACCCTGGGCAGCCTGTGCCACTGCCTCGCTGCTTTTTCTGCGAAGAAATGGTTCCTAATACCCAACCTGAACCTCCCCCGGTGCAACTGGAGCCCCCCCCCTCTCGTGCTCGCACTGTTCCACGGGAGAAGAGGCCTACTCCCAGCCCACCCCTCGCCCAAAGCCACCGAGGCCCCGTGACAGCCGTGCGAGACACAGCGTGACGGCCCCCAGCTCCGAGTAATGGCCCTGAGGGCTGCGGCCCCGGCCCCGCCGCCGCGGCCCGGCTCCGTCACGCCCCGACCCCGCAGGCTCACCGGTGAGACAGGCCGAGGCCAGCAGCACGCACACGTGCAGGCCGCGCACCGCCATACCGCCCGCCGCTCCCCCACAGCCCGCGGGGAAAACGCCGCGCCGCAGCGCCGCACCGACAACCCCCAGCGCCCGCCTGCTGAGGGGCGTAGAAGGACACGCGCCGCGGCCAATCCGTAGGCGAGGCTCGGGCGGAGGGGCGGGACTCTGCCGGAGTGACAGCGGAGCTGACCATTCGGCAGAGAAGCCACCCCCGCGCCGTCACGGGACTGAGCCGGGCGGCTGGGTGATGCCGCGGTGTGGGAGGGGCCTCGGCTTGAGTGGCGTTTCCGCTCGGCCAATCAGATCGAGGGAGAGCTCTGCGCCATTTCCCCCCCACACACACCCGTATATTCGGAGGGAGCGGTGAGGAGGCGGAACCTCACCGGGACGAATGGACGACCGACTTGGCCAATTGGAGCCTTTCCCCGCCCACTTGCGTTGGGCTCGGCGCGGGGGTTGGGAAGGAGCTCTGATTGACAGCTGAACCAACCAATCAGTGGGCGAGCTCAGTCTGCGTGTCAGGGCTCTAGAGCGTAGGGTGGGTGGGAGTAGTCATGTAGGGTCGGCTGGGTGCGGGTGTGCGGGGTGACGGCGGCGGGCGGGGGGAATTAGGCTGCTTCAGTGAAGTTATTTCTCTTGTATCCGTCGTTAGCTCCGCGTCTCAAATCCTTGTTTGGGATTTGAGCGCGTTGCAGGCTGCCGCAGCTCTCGCTGGCTTCATCTAGATCCCCTAGGATCCTAGGCTTCATTTAGATCCCAGCTGCGCCTCGCAGAGGGCGGCTTTTGTAGCCCTGTGAGCAATATCTGTGACAAGATCTACCTGCGGTGAAATGGTTTGATTAAACTGACGTCAAGCTTTGGCTCAGGGCGAGTAAAAAAAAAAAAAAAAAGAGATAAAATGAGACAACATGCACATTAGGTCAGAAATAATATTTATTAAGCCATAGAGTGGTCATAGCAGTCACAAAATCAAAGTGCCAGCTGTAGGCAAAATACCAGAATTCACTGCCTCTGTTAGCGATGTGCTGTGCAGAAATGTCTGCGCTGGCAGTCGTTCATGTGGTGCTTAGACGCTGCCTTTGCCTCGAGCTCTGTCTATACTAACAGCACTGAAGATGAAATGATGGTAGAATAGGGAGCGCAAGAAAAGGACTTAGTCGAAGAGCCAGCCATTTGTTTGCACTGGGCTATTGCCTTGCCATTTGGGTTCATTGTATCGCTGCTAAATCTGCGGTGGTTGCTAGTGGAAGTAATCTTCTCAACCATAATTTCCAAAATCCCACTGCAACTGAGGAATATTTACATAACTATTGCAGACACCAGACCAGTCATACTCTGCAGGAGAGAATGAATTCCCAGTGCCAGGTCCGGAAGCATTCCCTTTGGTATCAGGCTTTATATTGTCGCAGAAAATTTATGTGCAAAAACTAAGCGTAAGCTTTTAAAATAAAATTGAGAACATAAAACACTGTCTTCTGTGGCACTTTGTCATCTTGGCGTGCTGATGGAGCATGTGCTTAACACGGGATGGTTAGCCATCCCTTGGTCTGTGTGTTGAGGGAATGGAACAGATCCGTGTGCCTGATGGACTGCTGTCGTGCTGGGAGGCCAGGAGATGAGATGACTGATTAGAAGCACATGTCCTGTCTTGGCTGTCCATTTACACTGCTTGCAAGCAACGAGTCTCAAGTGAGGAGTTGTTAGCCCCTGCCATTGAATTACTTTGTGGTTTCAGCTCTTCTGTCCCTCTTTGCAGATTCTATCTACATGAGCGGAAACTGCGTTCCTGCCACAGTGGACACCAAGACTGATTTAATCAAAGGCATCTCAATTTCTAAAGGGCTCAGGGGAAAAACAAAACACCCTGTGTTAATGAGCTAAGGCTTAGGCTGCATCAGAGCTGATTTCATGATGACAGAAATCATAAGAAAAGTGTAAATGCTGCCCTCTCTAAAAAGTGGAAGCGTTTCCTGTACCTGTCTGTAAAAGGAAAGTGCCTTTTTCTTCTGTCAGTCAATAGCTGCCTTTGTTGCTTTAAAAATGATTACTAGCTTTCTCGCATGTGGGACTGAGCCACAAAATATACACAAGAAACCTGTTTTAGTGTTCTTTTTGCTAGGTCCTATAACGTTCTTCATATAATGGCAGCTGTACTTCTTCGTGTTTTCATAGCAGTTCTCACCACAACTTTGTTTATTGCTTCGCCAAGACCTCAGGGCTCACTGGAGGTCAGCGTGCCACAGAGGGCAGTCCCTGTCGTGTGGTGTTTGCAGCCCAGAGTGTTAATGGCTGGAATAAGGTATCAGTGAGGCAGCTGACATGGAAGAGGGCCTCATCTCTCTACCCTGTTCTTCAGCCTATGCAGCCTTCTCAGCCCCTGAGTAATCTGTCTGCCTTCAGTGACAATGGCTAATTTTAAATGTACTTTACAAGTATGTTCCTGTACATAGCGCTGCAGTCTAGTGAGATCTTTTGCACTTAACAGGTCTGAGGAAGGTGGTCATCTGTAATGCCCACCAAAGAGATACTTCATTTCAGTAGTTTCAGAGTCACATTACTCACTATATTTTAACGAAGTCAGTGTAATCAAAACTCACTATGCTATAATGGCATTGAAGGTATGCAGAGAGTACTGTATTAAAGATGTATGATTAAATTAAATGTATGCAGCTCCAATATGTTGAGGCTATAGCCTTAAAGAGGAAGGAAGCCTGAGAGGAAAAAAGAAAAAAACAAATGAGATTCTCCTGAAGCTGTGGAGAGAAATTAAGATGTGTTCTTGATGCATGTGAATTGTAGCTGATTTGGTCATTGAATTTTCATTCATATTTTCTTCTAGCAGTGAGGATTTAAGCAAAGCAGATTTGCCACAGGCCTCCAGTGGAGGGTTTCAATAAGCATCACTTCATAGTGAACACTTTTGGCACCATCTTGTGGTCGAAAGTACAGCTGCACTCTATGGATTTGTGCTTGAACCGAAAGTTAAGTGAAATACAGCCTCTCAAGGGCACTTAATTTGGTGGTCCCCCTCTGTAGGGTCCAGTTCTGCCCCACTGCTGAGCCTTCCTAGTAAAGTGGCTAAAAGCATCACTGATATGGATGGTAGTCACTGTGTTGTTACTTTAACTCAGCTCTTAGCTGAGCAGAAAGCTATTCATTTTTTCAGAGTTTTCTTTTTTCATTGTTTTCTTAAACTTCAGAAAGCTGAGCTGACTTGTTGAGAGGTGAGATGAGCATCAGAGCTAGGGCAAGGGAAGAGGCAAGTGTGTGTAGGTGGGCATGAGGCAACAGAAGTTCTCCCATTTCAGTGACCTGATAGCATTCTGTGAGCTCCAGATGCACTGTGTCTCTTTGACTTACGTCATTTTAATCCAGTTGCTGCTGTTGCCAGAACAGTTCTGCATTCCCTGGCCTTCATTGTGCTGCCTTCATTCTGCTGGAGCTCAAATCAAGGGAACTTTTCTTCCTCCAGGAAGAGAAAAAGCTTATCAGAACATGAAATGAACAAACTGGTCAAAGAGGATCTCAGATGTAGAAAAGGAAGCAGTCTTAAAAATGGAAAATGGAGGGCTTTGCTTGACCAGTCATGTGAGGAAGTGTTCCTAGCCAGTGTGGACTTGGGATGAGATAGGTAATGTCAACTGGTTTAAATGAAGTGGCTTGAAATGAAATATAAAGAAGAGCCTCTGTGAAATGCCAAATAAGAACATCTTCCATATCACTCCCTAACATAAGCAAGGTATCATGCAGTAATGAACATTGTTGTAAACAATTCTGTTACTAGAACTGGTGGAACAATTCTCACAATCTGGCTAATAATCTGAGTAATCTGGAATAGGGGGAAACATCGAGTTCAGAAAAAAAAATACTATTTTAGAGATATGTAAAAAATAACTTTAGATTGATTAACATAATTCTACTTCTTTCTTAAAAAAAAGTTCTTTCTGATAGACATTTACTTTCTGAACACCCTATATAGGCTGCATGTACTACTTTTTTGTATATTAGTCATGTAACCATGCCTACGTGCTGTAGGGTGAATAACCCAAAAGAATAGTACCCGCACAAAATAATGAATATGGTATATTTTGTACGGCTCATCCAGATGGTATAAAGACAACCAGTAAATAAGGAAAGGTTCACCTATCACTGATGATTGATGCTCACTCAGGACTCCACAGGGGAGGGATCTCCAACAAGAGATCCTTCCCCAGTGGTGGTCAGCCCTCAAATGGGGTCTGGGAGAGGTGGAGCCAGACTGCACCCCTTCCGGTCACACAGTGCATTGCCTTCACCTGTGCTCCTGCGGCTGACTCAGGTGATCAATCACTGGTTCAGGTCCTGATTCAACAGTTCCAATACATGTGCATTTGCAGAATTCAGTGTTGGTTGGTTTGTTTTTTTCTCTCAATAAACCATTCAAAATCTAAATGAAGCCCAAAGGGCATTAGGAACAACGTAGGAGCAGCAGCAGCAGTGTTAAATCTGAGCTGGGACTGTGATGCCATAGATATCTGCCTGAAAGGAATTCATGGATTTGCAGCGCATCACAGCAGTTCTGGTGCCAAAGAGGTTTTGTAATTACCTGCTATAATTGGGGGATTACTCAAGGAAGAGGAAATTTCTAGTTGAAGTAAGCAGATAAGTGAGGGTGCTCTGAGAGATGGTTTGGGAGCTACAGTACATCAAGTGCAGTACCTCTGGTATGCTTCAACGTCACCATGCCAGAATTCTGGGTGTTTAACTTACTCCCATTCTTTCTCTGACCTCCAGTAAGAAATACAGGGCTATATTCATTGGTGATTCTGGTTGGGAAAGTGTTGCTAAGAGCTCAGGGTGGTCCCACTGGTGCTCCACCAGCATGTCACTTGCCGTTGTAAGAAAGCATTGCAGTATTTCCCTGGAGCAGTTCGGCTTGCCTCTGTTCCAGCCCATGTTTTTACAATCAAGAGTCCTGTAAGAATCAGAAATGTCACTTTCTCTTGACACTGAACAAGGAGCTTTGTTCCAGTAAGGGTTACCCCAAAAACTACGCTGCCTCTTTCACTGGAAAAATTCTGCCTAGAACATTCTTGAGTAAATAAATTCAGCATTCCAGTGTGCTGATGCTGCGGCGACACTGTGTTGTACTGTACTCTGTTTGGCTGTTGAAGAGAGTCATTGTAGTGTGGATAAATCACAGTACTTGTCCCAAGCAAGAGAGCTTGTAAAATTCTTGCTGCGATGTCTTGGGCCAGTGCTCTGGAACAATGCAGAGATGTTTAGAAGCTGTTGTGGTATTAGTTAATCTATAAATTACTTGTTCTGAGACAGCATTTTTTTGAAACTTATGTAATAAAAATTAAATAAAGACAGTGCATTTTGAAAGAGAGGTATTAAAAGTGCTTTATTCTGGAGACCAGGGCAATTATATGTTAGGCAGCATCAAAGCATTAAACAAGACAGTTTGCATCATTAACACTAAATGAGATGGCGTAAGAAACCAATAAAAGATGGGACTAAAACGAAGTTATCACACAATACAGTTTTGAAAGCGCCAGGCATAATATTTCTGAAGCAAACAATTTCCCAGTAAAACTAGTAGGAATTTAAAGGAATGTGTTTTTCCAATTACTGAATACGATAACAGATATCACAGTCGGATACTGCTTTGCATACTCAGTGTACTGTATTATGGTGCATAGCAGCCTACTGAAGTAGAAGGGAAGAGTGATCATTATTCTTCCAATTTTGTATCTAGGGCAAGAAAAGGAATTACATGAGAAGAATGGAAGAATTCTTGCCTGTCATTCTGAAATCTGCATGTTAGTTAAATCGTGATTGTTGTTTTTTTTTTTAACTCTGCCAAAAGTCTTTGCACAATGCATTCCATAAACAAGGCTATGAACAGTACTGTACTTATAAAACTGTGGGCCATTTCAGAATCTGTAGCGTTCCACTATGGAAGTTAGTTTTCACAGTGAGAGGTATATGTGCTTTAGGTTTTACACAGTTACAGTTCAGTCTTTGAAGGGGAGTGGTAAGAAAAAAAGGGACAGACTCGTCAGCAGGGTCTGTTGTGATAGAATATGGGGAAATGGTTTCAAGCTTAATGAGGGGAGATTTAGACTGGATGTAAGGAAGAAGTTTCTTGTGATAAGGGTGGTGAGGCACTGGCACAGGTTGCCCAGAGAGGTGGTGGATGCCCCATCCCTGAAGACACTCAATGTCAGGCTGGATGGGGCTCTGAGCAACCTGATGGAGCTATAGGTGTCCCTGTTCATTGCAAGGGAATTGGACCAGGTGGCCTTTAATGGTCCCTTCCAGCTCAAGTGATTCTATGATTCAATGAGAAGATTCATGTGCCACCAAGTTTAGTTTAGGGCAGGGAAGGGTTTTTGGCTGGCTGTAACCTGTGTCATAATTTCATGCTGTGAATTTTTTTTGTTTTACTTCTAGGTGGGTGCTACTGGGCTAGAAGGGTGTCTGACACTCAGCAAAGAAAAGATTTCCCACCTTTGGGTGCACTTGAGGATGATTGGGTTAGCATTCATCTCAGTTCTACTTCATATCTGCATGCATAGCTGCTCTCCTGGGATCTAAAATTTTTTGGATACAAAATTTATTATTCTTGCTTTGGAACATAATTTTTTCCCTGTGCCTCTAAAGAATACAGCGTGGCATAGATGAATCTGAGAGATTGTATCACACTTATTACTGCAGAACCTGAGTGCAGTGTTCTGAGACGAGAATATATCGAAGTATACTAATTTTGTCCTTTTGATGCTCTGTACTCTTGTGCTTTTAAAACAAACGCTCAACATGTGCTCATGCCACATCAAATTCAGCCATGGTAGTGCCAGGCCAACTTCAGTGACTTTAGTAGGCTATAGTTAGTGTTCTGCTGCTTGTTCCAGTTTCTCTTCCAAATTCTGATTCAGAAAAACACTTATGTAATTATGAGTATCTGTTAAGTCCGTGGTATAACCCCTTGTATGTAATCCTTTCTATGTCTTGTACCTAAGCAGGGGGGTGGGGAAGATTTCTTTTTTGCTATAGCAGTTTTTCTGGGGGAGGGGGATAGATTCTGCCCCATTACTGGAAGGGAAAAAATGGGGCTGGATTCAGTATGGTGTTTTTTGTGTCACGTAAGCGATAAATCCATGCAAAGAAATAGGCAAAAGGACTCGTGGGAATTTTGTGGATTATATTGGTCTCAATTAATTTTAATGTTATATTTAACTTTACATTAAGTACCCACTCAATGTTTTGCTGAATTGGTATTTCTACCAGATACTGTTTCTCTCTCAACACATTGCATCGAAAGACATTTTGAAACAAACCTCTCATAATTCCCCAACTCCTCCAAATGCTGCTCTTAAGTGATTTGGCTGATTCTGATTGCTCATCACTTCTTTTTCACAGAAACCCCACCCTCCTTTACTGACAGCCTCGAGAATGCTCCCAAGTTCTTTCCACTGACAGAAACAGAACATAGAAAATGATGAGCGGAAAATCCATCTCAGTCTAGCTGGCATTGAGTGGGGCAATGGGCTGCTGCATTCCTCCAGTGGGGAATGACTTAAATGGAGGGGCAGTCTCAGTGGGGACAGTTTGGCGCTCATTTCTGTTGCTGCAGGGGAAAATCCCTTTGGTTTGGTCTTTCCTTGCAGAGAAGGCCCTGTACAGACTGCCTGTTTCCCATGTTTAAGTGCAGGCAACTTTTTTTTTTCTTTTTTGGAGTCTTGGTCTTTGTGATAAGCAAACACTTTTTACTTATGAGAGTGAGGCTGTGGTCTTTCCCTGGGGGTCCAAAGAAACTTAGAGTGAGATTTAGGCAAAGCTGTGGGAGTCTATGTGATGAATATTTCTCACAGCTGAGCATAGTAGTGCTCTGTTCTATAAGATCTTGGTTATGGACCTAGGCAGCAAAATTTGAAACAAACAGAAAGGGCTACAAGCAAACATAAAACTGGAATAAACTGGTATGAAAAATAGAAAACACACTTTTCCAAATGAAATTTGACAATATATTGAGTTTTATTATCACCTTGTATGTGATGCTTTGTCCAAGCCGCTTGCATCACAGGTATACACCAGCACCATCTATAGCAGTGATATTTTCTTTATGATAGCAGAGGGCTTTGAGTCAGGCCCTAACTACTTTGAACTTACTCTTGTCTTTCTTTAAAATCAAATGATGGCTCTTGGACTGAAGAACAAAACAAGTGGGACCAATGGAAGTCCCTTTCCACTCTAAGCTAGCTGTCCAGAGGTTCTCAGCTCCTGCTGACGCCTGCCCATTGTGGTCATTGCTTTCATAGTGATGTCCTCACTCTCATCATATTTCACTGTGATTTCTCTGCTGATGAGTGCAGTTGAGCTTGATTTTGTAAATGCTTTTAGGATCTTGGAGCATTGCTGGATAGCCTTCAAAAGTATGTGTGTGACAGCACGAGCATCTGGAGGGTTTGTGTGCAGATAAAGCATCTGTGATGTTGGGAAATCACTGTAATGTTTTTGCCAGACTGAAGTCGAAATGTCCGTATCTAATTGAATGGCAGCTTTTGAATCACAAACTGGAACTTTCCACACTACAAGCACACACATGGATCTTATAGCAGAAAGAGTAGCTTCCAGATCAACACAGGGAAATTATGCAGCTAACTCCCTAGCACAATTAAAGAGTACTAAAGGCATGTGAAAACAAAAGTCATTTTTAAATCTAAAAAAAATAATCACAGGTTGAGGTTTTCCACAGCTTTATAAAATGAAGCCAAGGATCATTTCAGTGCCAGGTAAAAGTTTCTGTCCATAAAGAACAGCTGTGCTGTGCTACTTTGCAGAAAACAAATAAGCCAGTAAAGTTAAAGAGGACATGGGTATACCAGACTCAGCTTGCCTAACAAAGAGACCATATTAAAAAAGGGAAGATTTTATTATATTAACAAGCTTGTGTGTTTCCATGCTTTGCAGAAGGTGAGTTAAAGTCTTATGTCTTCTTGATTACATTCTAAGACCAGTGATCTTAAGAGGCAATCCACCTGGAGACTGCATGTCAGCTGGTACATGCAGCTGATGTAAGTGTATTTGGATCATTGTGTCGTAAAAAGGGAGTTATTGGGATAAATGGGATCTGTGTACCTCAGCCTTGCTGATTTTTAATTACACACACCTAGCGTGTGCCCCAGTCTTTGTTCTGTATGGAGCTGTATGGATCTACTGGCAAAGCAATCAGAGATAAATATTGGGCACCCTTTGGGAATTAGCTATAGTTTGCCTGTAAACCAACCACAGGAGTTTTCTGCCATTGGCACCTGCAGTACTCTGGTGTTTAGAATGGAAAAAAAAGAAGGCTTCAAGGCCTGTCCAACTGTTCGGAGTGTTTGACAATGAATAGGGCTGTTCTCCGACCTCTCATCACCTTTGGGCTGCTCAGTCCTTGGGGAGCTCCCAATGTGCTAAGGGAAGTGAAGCTGGAGAGGTAGAGAAGCTCTGTGCTCTCCATGCTTGTCTAACTTTGACCCTGCAAGTACCTTGTCCAGGCCTTGCAAAGACAAGATGCATGGATGAGAGACTGGGGGAGGGCCTGCAGCATCTGAGAATCAGCACAGCCCCCCTCACAACCCCACCCGTTCTTCCATTTCTTGTCATGAGAAGCAGTGTGGCCCCCTCCTCGTAAAGTGCCATCATCCCTTATCCCTGTCCCCATCTGGCCAAGCCCTGAGCAAGCAGCAGGCAGGCCAGCCTTCTTTGCTATGAGCCATTTTTGCTGAGTTTCTCAGAAAGACGTGCATTTCAGCTGAATTCAAAGCAGCTGGAGAGTCGGGAAAAAACATTTCATGTCCCTTGTGTCTGGCTCTGGCAGCCCATGTTTTAGTACATTATTATCTTTTAATTCCTGTAGTTGTTGGGCATTGTCCAATCCATAAAATGCAGGCCTACTTGGATCTGGGGTGAGTATGGTGAAAGCATGAAGATAGCAGAAGGGAAAGTTTCTTTACTGAGCTGGAGATAGTTTCAGTTTGGAGGAAAAATCTCAGCTGATTCTTTAGCTATCCAAGTGTTGAGGGTGAAAAATGTCTTGGGCTAGAGAATTTAACAGGTTTTATTTCATAATAATTAATGTGAACCTTTAGTTCTTTGTTCAGGTATTTATAAATACAAACCCCAACCCGGCAGAAAAAGTGCCATGTGCCTCTGTGAACTCTCTCCTCCCCTTTCCCAGTCTCCAGTCACTACGTTTTCTATCCCATCCCTTTATTGAGACAACAGACGGTGCAGGGGACAGGGTCAGTGTGTGGTTATTGCTTTTCCTTCACTCTTGATACACAGCTGCTCTTATGAAAATCCTCCATGGGTCGCTGTCCCCTCAGAAGCAACCTACTCCAGAGCCTCCTCTCATACCTGCTTGAACGTCTCCTCGCTGGCCTTGACTGTGCTTCTCTTGGGACTCATCTTCTCAGCTCTGGTATCACTCTTGCCCTCTACATCTCTTCTTGCTCTGCCCCTGCTATGACATCCCTCCTTCTCTGGTATTCCTCCTTGTTTGGTGATAGGAATTCCTCTTGTTAGCTCTCTTTTGAAACATGGTCGATCAGGGCTGTCTGTTGCACAGCCATTGAAGACTAGCCCAAGGCAGCCCTGCATCTCCACCCAAACAGACCACGAAGGAGGGAAAAGACCACTAAGATCAATTGAGTACAGCCCATCCCCACCGCACTCACTGACCACGTTCCTCAGTGCCACATGCACGTGGCTTTTGAACACCTCCAGGGACAGTGACTGCACCACCTCCCTGAGCAGCCTGTTGCAACACCTCACTACACTTTTGCAGAAGTCACCTCTGCAGTCCCCCACTACCAAAACCCTGCACTTTATGCCTAGAACAATGAACCATCCGAACCATGTCTGATTTGAATCTATATTGCATTGGCATGTGTGAGCATATTCATTCTCTTCAAGTGTGTGTTTCAGTGTTGTGTTATACCAGGCTGTGTTGCTCAGCATCTGTTGGAGTTGAGCCCTGGATGAAAATCATGGTGACTGTAATAATTCAGTCTAATAATTCACCTTTCATGTACATATATGTTGTATTTACTGGTGTGGAAGTATAGGAAATATCGATAAATAAGAGCAAATAATTTGAAAGATATAAAGCAGTTTAATACATATTAGTGTTTTTGATATTTTGAAAAGTATAGTTAATCAGTCAGCATCCTCTAATTTCTGCATCTGTTCATGGATTTAGGGGGCAGTGAACATCACTGTGACATTTGTAATTCAAACGACAACAAGAAATGCTGCATAGGTGTACAGGTGTATGTGTTTGAATACATGAATATTGCTGGATATCAAAGACCAGTTTATATGGTGAAGCTCTGGGTTGCTTGATCAAATCAGATTTGAATCCCTATTGTCAGAACACAAGCCCAATTGCCAGGTCTGTGTCTCAGTAAATATCTGATCTACTCCTAGGCAATGAGTGCTGGACAGGTACATCTAGCAACCTTTGTGCCCTGCTCTCGTCTTCAATTGAAAGCCTGTTTGCAAGTTCAAGCGGTCCTGTCTGGTGGCTTCTTTCTCTCTAGTGCTTGGATTATGGAACAGGCTGGGGCATGGATATATGTTATACGGGGAAAATGAGATTGTGCAGACCTTAATTATGGCACACAGCCAAAAGCTATTTATGTGCCCCAAATGCTCTTTATTTCACAGCTATGTATTGCAAACCTTTTATCATTCATAGGTAGGTATAAAAGGTTAGATCTGCAGAAGGGCATAAGCCAATGAAAGATCCGTGTGGTAGTGAAGTCCAGCATTCAGAGCTACAGCCAGAAGCTGACTGAAATGACACAGTGTTGTCACCATTGCTGGCTCTTCACCATGCCACTCTGATCCTGTGTCTGGCACTGATGTTCTCCCCACTCCCCCTGACTGTGTGAACAGCAAGAGTACGCCAGGCACCCCAGGCAGTCGTCAAAGTGATGTCCCAATCTCTGTATCTCACCCTGAAGACTACCAGCCTATAATACTATAACTGTTGATCTACCCTACACTGTCACAGCACTATCTGTGCCCTTTAAAAGTACAGCTCAGTAGCAGCCAGGATTTCTGAATGTTATCACCTCAGTGATCTAAAATAAACCAAAATCATCTGCCTGAGAAGCATAACATACAGATGAGTATGCATGTTTGTACATATTTTTTAAGTTTATAGATTTCTTCTGGGATGGAGGCAGTTGCATGCAAAGCTGGCACAGCTCTGTTGTCCCAGAATAGCCCTACTCCAAGCTGTCACTTATTTTAGTAACACATATGGACTCCCTTCCTCTAGCATGGGAATATCTCACGGTCCCTGTGACACTGTGCTATTGTCTCCCATTTTACACATCAGGGGCTGAGATGCAGAGATGGGGTGACTCAATGCCATGCGAGCTGCTTTGTGCTTCTATGGGTCATTCTATGGAAATGCAACAGCTATGTCTCTGGTAGGGATAAGGAATGGACTTGGGGCTTCCCAAGTCTACTTGACCACCATTTTTCCATGAGAAAGCCTTCTTTCATTTTTCTGAAACTTGTGGCTAGCCAAAAACTGCCTCCTGATTAATTTTCACCATAATGTGAAGACAACGTTAACAAACGCATTGCAGGATAATAGCATCCTAGTTGCCCTGGTTACTTTCAGCTTAGTGGGTAATAGACCCTTCCTGAGTAAGAAGTGATAGTTCTCATTCATTCCCTACTCCACGCACACATACAGCTGAAAATAGCAGAGACACTGACCTAGCTGAAAAGCCTTGGTCCCAGTATTGGGCTTTCCATCTTTGGCCTTGTTGTGAAGTGTCAGCTCCAAAAACTGTGTTCTCCCTGCAGCAATCTGATTTGCAGAGCTATAGCCCTGGGGAAGTGCAAGACTGGCCAGAGCTGTTGACCTCCGCTTCCCCTTCCTCCAAGATACAAGGGGCCCCTGAGCTCTTGTACAGCTCTCTGCCCTGTGTTGTGTTCATTTCCTAGCAGGACAGCTGCAGAGCTCTCAGCTGAGCAAAACCCCTTGGCTTGCGCATGCATTTTCCCATTCACTTTCTATGAGAAAGCTTTGGTTGGCAAGCGCTGGCCAGAGGCTTGATGCTTCAACTCCCTCCCCTTGTGCAGCAGAGGGTTGGCCTGCAGCCACGCTCTCACATTTCCCAGGCAAGAGAGAACTACTGACCTGGGAGAAAATGCTGGCCATGGACGTGCCTCCCAGTGCCTTTTCCATGAGGGAAGATCACTTGAAGCCAGGTCATTCCAATTCTGTATTAAACATAAGAGCTAGAAGGTACAGTTTTATTTACTTACAGATGTTCTGAAACTGTGTCTTTGGGATATGTGTAGCGCTTTCATCTCTGGATCAGAAAGCACTTTGTAAGCATTGAATTAATTAAGCGTAAGGAGCACTCGAGGGATGCAGAAGATGCAGAAGTATTATTACCCATATTTTAAAGATGAGGAAATGGAGACAGAAAGAGGATAAGGGACTGGTGTGAGAGCACAGACTGAGTCACTAGTAGACTCAGAAATTAAACCTAAATTTGAGATTTTTGTATCTGTAGTGGTGTGCATGGTAAGAGAAAGGACAGTTCTCACCTGTGGAAATGCGTGTCCCCTTCTGTTGTAAATGAACAACAACATTTGTAATCAGAACATTTTCTAGGCTGGATTCTATCTAAAAATGTATATAATGGTCCTCAAAAATGTTACTAAGTTGTTTGGCTTCTATAAATCTGAAGTGCGTGTTCTTGGCTGGGTACAGAGAAGAGAGCTGCAGGTTTAGCTTCCCCCATCCTAACTAGTAGGACCACATTCCTGCTAATAGACCAAACCAGATCAAAGTTTATGTAGGTCCAGAAAATTCAGTTAACACCTGTCAGTGATCAATATGAGAACAGTTGATGCTTGTTTTCTCTTATACCTTTGAATTCTTACTTGCATACTTCCCAAGAGATATACTCTGCTAATGACTTTCCTTCTTCGCTCATGCTGGTTTCAAGAATTAAACTAAGCTCTTTTTGGCTTGCTTATCACTGTTTGTAATAAAAATCTCCAGGGCTGTATAAATTAAAGCTACAAAATAGGAACAGATTCAGAAGTGTCCCAGGAAGAGTGGTGGCAACAAACAATTTAGCTTATTATAAGTCCATGCCTGATAATTCTATGAAAGAGATTTTGTGATGTTTCCGTGATAAAGGAACTCAAATTCAATGACCCATGAGATCTTTTCTATTCCAATGTTATTAACAGAAAATGTTATTAATAAAGCGATACCCAGAATAGAATTTTGATCATTTTCTCAGATCGGAGTTTTCTCTATGGGCTCAGAGCGAGCAGCTGTTCTTGTCTATAAAGAGGAGAAAGGCAGGCTGCATCTAAACCACGGGATCCAAGAACGAGTCCTACATTCTGTCTCTGGATGAGCAGCCTGGCAATGTCTTGACTATGTGAGGAAGGGATATATGGAAGCTCACCTCCCTCCCCAAGTCCTACGTGAGCCTTGGGTTTCATGGTTGATGGGGCAGGGGCCATTCATGGTGTGCTCTACAACGTGCTTTTGGAGCATTTGGGAAATCACAGTGAATGCTTCAGCTCTGAAGCTCGCTTACCCTGCTGTTTTGATGCATAAGGAATAAGAAGGTACCTTTTTACACAGCACCTTTTCTGTACTGGTCTAATACCTTCCCATTTTGGTGAAACCCCTACAGAATAGCAGTCAGATTAGTATCACAAGGTTTTGAGCAATGTTTGTTGGAGACATTAGGTTTGGTTTCCAACAACAAAACTTTAGATTAAAGAAAACAACGTAACAAACAATTGTTTTTTTTAATTTTAAAAGATTAATTACATCTTTAGAGGTCTCTCTTTTCATATTACTAATTGATTGATGTCCTGGAACTAGTGTGGATATGGATAGATAACATATACCAAAGTAAATATTAGGAGAATATTGCTTGTTTTAACATACAATGCTAGAAGTATTAATTTCAGCTAAGAACACTGCTACTCTTCTCTTCTTCATTAGCTTCGTTCATCTAATGCTAGAATGAAGTCAGTCCAAACAATGACATCGTCCTCTAATCAGACTTCTACTACTATAAAATGATTTGAGACATCTGTTGGAAAAAAGCAAAGCCTTTTTAGTGTCCTCTTTAACTACAGAATTATTTCATTCATGCTGGATTATATATCTCAATTAGAAAAATAAGCGTTGCCAAATGAGTTGGATTGTGGGTTAGACCTAACCTGTACAATAGGACTTGGAATCCAGCTGGAAAGCATCACGTTCTTGTCTCTTTTCATTCATTACTTTGGAGCTCTTCATGGGAGAAAAATGCTACTTGTTCTGAAAGGTGTCAGACTCTGGCCTGAGTGGTCAGGCTTCAGAACGTGATCTAACATGTTAGAAGAACAGCTATCATGCAAAGTGCCAGAACAGGCTTAAATATGCTGAAGTTTTGAGAGTTTTTCAGTTAATGGTTTCCCTTTCCAGTTTCCTGACCATGTGTGCTGTGATGAAGGGTAAGTGAAGGTAAAACAATGCCTTGTGTTAATCTGAAGTTCAAAGCCAGAACTCCACAAGTAGGGGAGGGCGAAGATGTGCTTTTCTCCATGGTAACATGAATGTGTACTCAACTTTTCATCTGTGAAATAAAGAATTGACTTAAGTGCTTTGGAGAATCCTTCCTACTTTGGGAACATTTTGGCTTGTTTTTTTGGAGCAGTGGGCACAGATCAGCTTGTTGAACGATCTCCCACCATTTCTCACTGTTGACCCTTCAGTTTGTGTTGGGGCTATAAAAGCTTTTCCATCTGAGTCACTCAGTGCTTTTTTCCCAGCTGGCAGATGATGTAGCTGAATGCTCCAAAAGTAAATATAACATCTCTAGCTAGCTGACCTTTCCCTGAGTGAGATCACAGGAGGAACCATGCTGTTACTCTGCATCCTGAGGCTCAGTGAAATACCCTTTTATCATATGCTGAGGACATGACATGACGTGACATGACACTTCATCTGACTTTGCAAATAATTCCATCTCTTATACACAGTTTTCTCTGACAAAGTTGATGTGCAACTCTGGTAATTTGCAATAAAGACTTACTGCTAGATTTGGATGCAGAGTTTGTGTAATGTATACTCTGTAGTGAAAAAAACAGAAAATTCTTCTAGTGTTCTGTTTCTTTTTGTTCTGTAAGGTTTATGATCACAGGACTGCTTGCTAGAGAAGCCCAACAATCTGTGTGCACAGTGTGCTGGTTAGAAGTTTGTTTTACTAGACTAGTATGGTGGTGCCTTTGCAGTTACTCAGTTATTTCATTTTTCCATGGGCCACGGCATTTGTAAATACAGCAGCTCACCTACCAGACTGGCAACAGAACAATGATCTTTCGTTCAGCGTATCTGATGTCTTTGTTGCTCTGATACCCCTGCAGTCTACTGGAATGCAAACTTGGCTGGTGCTTGTGCTCATTCCCAGCAGAGGAGATGCTATCACAAGAGCTTTGTTTCATGCAACACTGGTTGGCAGTGCTGCCTCCCTTTCACTGTACCCCATCAAGTACTTTTTTGAAAATCCTGGTTATGCTTCTGCTGATTCCTTGTTCTGAATGAGACAGAGTGAAGCTGCTGGCTCAGGGACAACTGGGTTTCTCAGTTCAAGGGTCCTGAGATTGAGCATCCCAGCAACACGGCCGACCGATGACAAGAGGCCTGGCATAGACACTGCTACTCATTGCTGCTCATTTATGCCAACTCTGTTCCAAGAGATGGCTGGCTCCTCCACCACACTCTGGGAGCCTGCCACTTCTTGAAGAGCCATTTCAATAAAGCCACCGTCATCTCTTTTGAGGGTAATATTCCAGATCATTGGCTTTTTGATTTGAGAATTCAGCTGTTACTTCTGGATTCTCTGCCTGCAAAGAGCTTTAGTAGAGGGGCTGCTGCATCATGTGTAGGGACAGAAAAGTTCCATTCATATTCTTCAGCTGCAAGTCTTTTAATAAGCCACTGTCACATGTTTTTATACTACTTTGCTGGTTTTGTCCTATTTTCTGCTACTTATGTATGTAGCTAAGTGCCAAAGCACCAGAAAAATTAGTTCACTTATGTAAAATCTGATCCTCCCATGAGCTGAGCACTTAATAGCTTTCACCAAAAGACATTAATATAAGGATATTAACCTGAGGTGTTTAGTAGCAGCCATCACTACAATACAAAGCACCAATAATGAAGATATTATGGGGAAAGAGGGTAGTAACTTTCACTTGAATTCACCTGACACTTCCCTCTATAATTGTTTTTTCAGCCTCTTTGCCAAACCTTAACTGTTAGGGTCTATGTACCCTACCCTACACTGATTATATTTTTGTGCGTGTGTGTCAGAGATGAGGGTGGTGAAAACTCTATGAAATGGTTTAGCCATTTTTCAAAATAAGACTGGCTATAAAATGTTTTTTTTTTTTAATGTCATACAGCTCACGTTCAGCTTAAATAGTAAATTCTGTGCATTGTACATCTGTAGCATTGACATAGTATTTAGTGGGGAGATGGTTCCTGTGGCAAGGGTGCACTTTTTGTTTTTTCTCTAACAAGCAGTAATATTTAGACAACTTCTACTTCCCTGAATATATTCACAGAATCACAGAATCATCAGAGTTGGAAGGGCCACCCTGCAATGAACAGGGACACCTACAGCTACATCAGGTTGCTCAGAGCCCCTCCAGCCTGACCTTGAGTGTCTCCAGGGGTGGGGCATCTGTTGCCTCTCTGGGATATTTCTCATCCAGGATGTTTTGGAGCCATAAAGCTAATGTTTTCTCACAAAATATTCCATGAAATTACTTTGCTTTTTCTATGGGAGAAGTCAAATATTTTTTCTTTCCCAATGGAAACTCTAGATCTCTGATGCACAGAAGATAAGCTTGATTAGAACTAGAGGAGAATGTAGGATATAGAGTTGGGAAATATTTAACTTACAACAGGACCAGTATTTTGAATCACTGTTTGAATATGCCGGTGATTTAATACTTGAAAATAGGTTGTCATTTGATGTTTATAGATTTAAAACTTGAAGGATTTTACTGTTTTTCAAGGATGGAATGCACCTTAGTGTATTAGCAGTTAATCTGAAAAAGTAAAACCAGCCACAGTATTGTGGTGAATTAGAGTTTAGCAAATACCAAGGGAGACAGAGTTCAGATAGCCAGCATTGACTGATCAATAAAGAAAGATGACTGCAGTTGAGTGTCTTTAGGTCTGTCTGGGGAGAAAAGGAAAAGGAATAGCAGCGGTACTTACAAGTCTTCTTATGCAATAATTTTCTCATTTGCAAATATGAATGAAAACGTAGATTGAGTCAGGCTTCCCTTTGTCCCATCTGTCCGCTCACCAGAGAATTCAGTGCACTGCATGGAGACACTCCTCCTGGGCATTTTAGCCAAAAGGGATTCTGTCTGAATATATTCTCTCTCACCACTTCTTCTACTGCCTTTCCAGCTCCATTGGCAATCCCATTTCCAACAGAAAGCTCCATGCCTTGTAGTTTCCATTTCCAGGGCTACATCTTCTTTGGGAGAAGAAGGCCAGAAACCACTTCTTCGCTTACTGCCTACCCATCTTTTGTGTGCTGGAAGCCAGAACTCAGCCATGGACATCTAGCTGAAATCTGCCTAATGACTCAATCTGTGCATGCAACGTTCTTGGCGTATAGTCTGCCTTTGTAGATGCACTGGTGGGTTTGTTTGCTCAGTGCAACACAACGCCCCACAGAGCCCCGGCGTGGGTTCAGCAGGGCTGCTAGGGCCAGGCTACCTTCGACATGGCTTCCTCCTCCTTGGCTTTGCACCCTGTTGCTTGCTGGTTGTTTGTTGGACTCTGGGTGGCCTTCTTCTGCTGCACGCTCTTGCATGATGTCTGAGTTCTGAGATGACCAGAAAATGGAAAGATCCTCCTTCCACCAAGAGATTGCTCTCTTTATTATGGGAAACAGTCCGTTTTCTGGCAATTGGATGCAGCCTGACATTTTCACTTCCTCTTTTACTGCTTTATTTGCATTGGGGAACTTGGCAAGGTAAAAGTAATGCTTCTCCTGGACTCTATACTCACAAACAGTAGCTTCAGGACATTGTAGCTTTTTTGTTTCAATATTTTTAGAACGGATTTTTTCATAATATTGTGTGCATCTTAAACTATTACACTTCCCTTCAATTCCACATAGATTGCTCCCCTGAAAATAAGAAAATATAAAAGTCAATGCTGTGCTATATAGAGAAGTGTTAACTGAGTGTTAATGAGCTGCCACATCGGCTCCAAGCCATCTCTGTAAGCCAGCGTCATAAAACAGCATTTAAAGGCTATCAAGTCCATTGCGTGGCTGTGAGTCTCGGCTGTTGTGCGGTGAAGTAGATGTCCTTATTATCTACGTGCCAGTTAAATGTTGCTAGCCCAATGTGTGCATGGGAGAGCTGCTTTTCTGTGTCTTTGGTGCTTATTTTACTGCTCACACCTCAGCTAGGCAGTAGCCCTCATCCAGACCACATCTGCAAAGTGAAGAATAGCAAAGGCTCTTGGTTCCAGAGGCATGTGATGGTGGCTAACAGCCTTCATACCTATCTGAAAAGCTCTGTTAGCACCTAGTGGCAGGATCTTAACTTCTTCAACTAGAAATGTGCTATGGAATTTCTGGAAACGATGATAGTGATGTGTCCTTTCCAACCTAATGAATCTATGAATCTATAAAAGGAAGACCCATTTACAACCAGTGCTCTTTCCACATTGTGCCACTGGCTGCTATGTTCACAGCACAGCCATCCTGCAAAGTACAGTTGAAGGTAACTGTGCTTCTCTTGTGAATCTCTTTTCTCTTTGCCTTTTTTATCAAAGTGGGAAAGGTGGCAGAAATAACTTCACCAGACAGTAAAATTAATGTAAGGAAAAGCAGTAAAAGAACAGAGGGCCAAAGCAGTTGCTCTTTCTGGCAAGGAAATGGTAAGTTGTGGTCATGTGGTGGTGCAGACATTTTTAACCTACTTCCACTCATGTCCATTCTTGCAGAGGGATATCAGGTAAAAATGCATGAGCCAGCTGTACCTGTGCCTGCCTGTGTCCAGAAGCCTCACTGCCTTGCTGAAAGGTGAGTATTTTCTTGGGCTTGGTGCCATGAATATACAATTGTACTGTTTCTCTGTGTCAGCATACAGCACACCATGTAGGCATCTCAGGTCTGGCATCCTGCAGATCGCTGTGCTCTGCTCTGTTGTGCCACATGAAAACAACTATTCAAGTACCAGGTGGAGCTGAAGGAATTTGTGTTAGGACAGTCAGTTGGATGGATCAGGAGCTTTATCATGTGTCAGCTGATTTTTCCAGACTACTCTGACTAAGCAGACATTGGGCATCTGTGTGGGCTCTGTGACTTTGTAAATGACCTTTCTGTCTCTACGTCTAGGTTAGGTGGCAAATTTTATTCTGGAAGGATCATTTTTTTCTGAGTTCACTTTTAGTAGTCCACAGACAACTTGCCATTTTATGTGCTTTTGATGTTACACGTTAGTGATAATACTACTGTATTATTCTATAAAGCAGGTTTGCCTCTCTTCAGTGAGACAGTTAAACATGCATGTAGCTGGCATCAAATATTTAAACTTAAATATGAATTAGAGTGCTTATTGAGACCTTGCTGTAAAACTTGTGCTTTTTTTCTCACTTGGTGCATGCCTAGCGAGATTCAAACACTTTGAGTAAGCTTCCATGAATGGTAGTTTTGAAAGAGGAGATACAAAATACAGGATATAAAATCCTGGAAAACAACAATTGTGGAAATCATTTTTTTCCTTTAGGAATGGGTAGAATGATTTACCAGTTTGTGTTGAGTGAACACCAGCTCATTATGAAGCCTTCCCAGAAAATGAATGGCTAATCTTCTTTCTCCTTTTCTAAGGAGAATAATTCCAGCCTGAAGAACCAGTTGTTACTTCTGTGACAGACAGAGATTTCCTACAGAAAACAATGATTGAAAATTTCTTGCACACACGCTGGAGAAATTGGTTATCATCTGGAGGACAGAACATGAGATACATTGATCTGTTTTTCAGCCCTTTGGGCTATGATTTTTCCTTAGCAACAAACTGTAATTCTCAAATGATTGAAGAATATAAAATAGTTAAGAGACTGGTTCCAGAAAATACTTAAGTACCTGTGTACCTTTCCTTGAAAACAGCTGACTCCAAGGAAGTGATGTTCCAAATAGGGATAGATATCTATCCGTGCTTGGTCACATTTCTGAATCAGGGCCTTGGGCTTATTTACACAGAATATTCAACTTCATTAATCCAAATTAACTTAAAGTATGAATTGAAAGTGGATTAAGCTATGTACAAAGTGGAATTAAGACTACTTTAATTTTAAAAAGTCTTCACAGAGTTAAATGCACTTTAAAGCAGTAATCTGCTTTAAATTAAGTCTTTAGTTAATTTGGATTAATTTTCCCGAGTGTCTTTGTGAAAACCAGCTCAGAGTTAGGATCCAGCCTGGGAAATAGTCACAGAAATGCTTTGTATTAGAGGAATTACTGCCATGCTTAAAGTTAAGGATGTGCATAATGTTAGGTATGCAGTAAGGTCAACCTGCTTTAGAGCCATGCCCATTTCTGCAGCATGCAGTGACTTGAAAGCAATTATGAATGTCTCATTATGAACAAGTTTTCACCATGATTGATCAGTTTATATAATATCAGCAAAGAATGTGTCATCCAACTGTGTTCTACCTTTACTGTTTGAATACATGAACACTTGGTGACACAGGCTATTGGTATCATCTCCAAGCTCATTCAAACCAAGCCTGGAAGCTATACTACAGTATTTGCTGTGTATTAATTTTATGTTTCTTGTGACTGGGACATACTGTTTCCATGTGTTTGCTAGTGACGTGTTTATTTAAAAACTAATTATTATAATTTTGCATCCATGTTCTTGGCACAATTGATATATATTTGACCTGTTCACTTAGTTGGGCAGAGTAAGCTCTGCTTCTGTTCAAGACAAATACAGAAAGTGTTTCTACTGAAACTTTTGAGAACCAGCATTGTCAGCACCTCCTTCTGTAGCTACTCCCATCTCCAGAGGCAAACGACCCCAAGTGTTACTTCACATACCCAAGAGACCACAGATCTATCCAAGTCTTCACAAAGTTCACGGTAATTATATAGGCAAATATTGACAGGAAAGATATTAAGATGTTTCCATTTATACTTACTTTAAAAAGATATACATACATACATACACATACATTTGGTGCTTAGACTAATGAACAACAAGCATTATTTCAAAGGGAAGTTCTTTTTCAGGGCGTCAGAAAATCTGAAGCTATTCTTTGAGACTGTATTGATAAGCCACTTAGTGCTGAAAAAACACGGAGTGATATCCCACTTACAGGTGACAGTAAGGAGATTATGATGTTTCTGAATTCCTAGAGCCTACTAAATTCCCACCCCACAACCTTGTAGGACATAGGTATTTAACTTGGCTTACTTAAAAGGAATTACACAAGGCTACAATTTGCCACATTACTTCCTTTAAAAAGCCTGAAATGCTCACAGACGTCATAGTACTTTCTTTTTTCCTCTCTAAGTGAAAAACAGTTTTACTCTCGTGGATTTTGAAGGCCTTTTATGAAATTGATGGTATAGAGGAAAGATTATTTTTATAAAGCCAGGGTCCCTTGCATTGGTGCAGTTTTGATTACTCTCTGTGTTTTGAGACAGGCTTCATGGTGAGTGACTCGTTTAAATGCTACCTTGTATTTTAGTATTTCATTTGTTGCCTTTAAAGGAAGGGAGATGTCCATAGGAACTACTGTTAACATCCTTTACTGTGCTCCTGAAGGTTGCCTTCCATAAGAGAGATTATTAATAGTGACTCTTCGAAGGAGAATTGGCCAAAAAATAATCCTTCTTGACAGGCTTTCTGCGTGGGATAGGAGCTGAGAGGGAGCAGTTTAACAAAAATAGCGAACACAGTTATAAGTGAATCAGAATTTATTTCAATCTCACGAAGGAGTTTCGGGGATTACACAGTTCTCATAATACATCACCTTGCTGTTGCAAAGGCTCCTTCCTGCTGCAGGGTGGTGTAGGAAAAGCTGCTTTTATTCATACAAGGAGACTTTTGCATCAGCAAATGAACAATATTACAGCTCTTGTGCATTAGCATTTCAGTGGCTTGACATGGGAAAGAGGGAATTAGAGCAGTGTGTTAAAGGACGAGGTCTGCTTTCTTGAATCTCAAACTGTGGATTTGCAGAATTGGCCTGTGAAGCAATGTGCAGAGCACAATGTTCATTTTCATATGTCAGTATGTGTCTGCACTGGAGATTGTCTTTCAGGATCATTTAGATGAAAAAAATTACAGTCAGAGCTCTTCCTTCAAAAACACACGCTAAAAATAGTGGCAGGTACAGGAGAGTTTTTCTTCAAAGGACACGGTTAGAGATTGCCAGAGCGGTGAACAAAGCCGGTCCTCTTGAGAGGAGGAGATACTGCATCGTTATTTCTCTACATAGTGCATGTTTATGGAACAGCAAAATTGGAAGGCGCTGTGGAATTGAAACTCTCACCTCTGGCTTCAGGACAAAGCTGGTCCTGCAGTAAGCAAGCATGGTGCTGATGGTTTCCACACACTTATAAACACTGCTTCACATCTTAACCTTCTTCCCTCTGTCCCTTGCAAATGTATGCCATGGGTATATATATGACACATCACAAGCTATTTTAAGTCTTTCGTGACACTAGCAGAGAGGAGGGGGAAGAAATTCAGGCAAATGTAGAGGTGTATTTTACTCAAATGCAGTTTATATATCTCCTGTGAGAATTGCGTGCTGCTGTGAGGAGAAGAATGGACAACTCAGAACACTGCTCTGAAGCCCTGGGGAAGGTTCATTTCTACGTTTGACTCCGTGGTCTTGAACAGATGAACGTGGCACTGCTGGAGAGGTACTGCAGGAGCCATTGCTTTCCCAGAGCAGATCACAAAATGGTCTGCAGTGATAAGCCATTGACTGTAGGCTCTGAGGCACTTGGTCTTCAGAATTTGGGAGTGCAGAAAAGGGAGAATGTGGGCTCCATCCATTGTCCTTCCCACGTGAGTATGGGTTTCCAGGAGTTCCCTGAGAGATACTAAGAGATTCATAACTCAGAGAGCTTGAGAGATAAGATGGGTGGCATCTTTGTAAGCAAGCATTTGTTAGCAGGATTGTAAACCATTAATTTTGTTTATCACAGGTCCTTCTGAAGCAGTTCTTTGATGAAGAAGCTTTTGTCTGGACACCTGTGTTTCAGATAAGGAACTATGTGGTGAACATCACTGGGTAGTTAGCACAAAAATGATTAATTCCCACAGCACTGTTAAGTGCAGAGATTTCCAAGCCCAGGCCCAAGCACAGAGGTTTTTTAAGGTAAATGTTTGCCTCTCACTTGCGCTGAGCTTGGTTAATGTTTATCCTCCCTCTGCACTGGAGCACAATGGGGGGAAGCAGATGCTGTGCATGTATCCAAGCACTTCTTATTCTGGGCATACCAAAGAAAAAAAGCCATTAATGTTAGTAATGACAGCTCACTTCCAGCAAAGCTTCATTGTGCTATTGTGTGTCTGTTCTTGCTCGGGAAGTGCCTGCTTCACCTGCCCTAACACAATTAATTTTGAAGTTATGATTTGTGAAGTCTGTAATCTTATTTCTTTCTTATTCTTTGCTGTTCCCCACTTATTCCTTCAGTAACTCACAGTGTTTTTCTGTAAAGGCCATTTTTTTTTGATACATAGCCCGAATGCCCTGTCCTATTTAACCTTTTTTCCTTTCTATGATGAGTTTCCTTCTCTTCAGACTTACTGAAGAGTGTGGGAAGTCTGTTACAAAGAGAAAAGGAAAGGGTTCATTCACCAAATCTGGGTTGAGACAGTCAGTTTCTGACTGTAGTAGCAGGGACTTCCTTCCAGCCTCATGGTAGGAAGTAAGAATAGCAAATATTGTTGTATCTTGGTTAGGGAGCTAGGTCTTCAAGAGGGAATAAGCAAACATGGCAGAAATTACTGACTGTAATTTTGCCTTCTGGTCTAAGTACAGGTCACTTGTGGTTTTCTCCTCATTCCCATTTCTAGAAATGCATAATTCATACAGTAATTCTTCTTAGACTCTTCTCCGCAGCTGTTAGTTCCTTTTGTGCTGGCTTTTCTCTCCAATACCTTGTTAAGCATTCAGTGTTTGTGGCCTAGTGACTTTATCTACGTTGTCACATGGATTTATTATTAGAAGTCATAGACTTGTAGAATCATAAAGATTGGAAAAAACCACTAGGATCACCAAGTCAAAACAGCAACCCACCCCACCATGCCCACTGACTGTGTCTCTCTGTGCCACATCCACACATTTGTCAAACACCTCCAGGGATGGTGACTGCACAGACTGTGCCACTGCCTCGCCACTCTTTCCTTGCATAGTGTGAGTCCTTGTATAGCACGAGTACTTCCAATACAAAACACCTATACCTGTGATCAAGACAATGACAAGATATGTTACAGAAAGAAGAAAGACTTTCTTTCCAGGAAGATTTCTTTGTGATTTTTTTCCCTCTAAGATATTTCAGACTTTCAATCACTGGCAATGAAATTATAATCTACTTGTCTGTTAAAAAAAAAAATAGAACAACCCTCTTTTTTACCTTCCTCTAACAGATCTAGTCTCTTTGCATATTCTTTTCCTGAAAAGAAGTTATTGCTTCAACATTTCTGATATTCAGGAGTGTTCCCCTAGAGCTACTTCAGAGTGTTTATGATAGAACTAATACTAGAATTATACTGACACATCAGGGGAGCAAGTGGTAAATATTAGGTGTGCAGCTATGAAGTTTTAGAATTGCTGCATGTACATCGTATGACAATATTGTGTGACAATATGATAACATTATATTGTACAGCAGTCGTTATATATATTTTGCTGTGTCATTTTACTACACTTACACAAAATTTGTGTAGTGATGATAATACCTACTTTATCCTTGGACTTTCATCGTCTTTGTGTATCACATACTGTGCAAACCCTTCTTCTGCCTGTTGTCATTTATATTTGGTATTAAATATAATCCTGACTTCACTGAAAATAAGATTTTTTTGGTCAACTTTATTCATGTTTAAAATCTGTTTCCATTTAGACTCAGGATGAAAGCTGAACTTAAATTAGTTTCTTAATTTTGGGACTGATCCAGGCTGCCCAGAGAAGCTGTGGTCCCCCATCTCTGGAGGCACTCAAGGCCAGGTTGGATGGGGCCCTGGGCAGCCTGAGCTGCTGGGGGGCAGCCCTGCCCACAGCAGGGGTTGGGTGGGTGGGCTTTGAGGTCCCTTCCAACCCAAACCACTCTGTGATTCTATGCAAATATTTCAAAGTGAAGTGTTCCATTTCAAAAAGTGTTTTTAGAGTTTTGATACTGTGGTTCTGAAGGCTTGGTTTGTACTTGGTGAATGAAAAGGAGCCATTGACACTTGTGTCACTGTGACATTGACATCACTCTGCTCATCAGGTTCCCCATGGGATATGTGGATCAGGTATCAGACACACAGAGCTTTTATTCCACACCAGGCTCTCAGCTGCGCATACAGACTGAGTCTAAAGGAAACGGTGATGACATAAATCAGCTCTGGGCCATCGCCATTGCTGGAGGGAGGTGTTTCTCTTGTCTTGCTTTCTTTCTGCTTCCCTGTGTCAGCTGGCAGCTGTGGAGCTGAGATGGGCGTTCCACAGAAGCAGAGGGAATTGAAGATGCAGGCTGTGCTCCTCGTCTGGGCCTATGTTCTCCCTAAAGGGTGGGAAACAGAGAAAGGGAAAATCCTCCTAGAGAAGCAGCAGTAAGGAGTTGCCTTAGAAAAGCCAACTCTTTGAAGTTTGGAAGTTTAGCAAATATTTGTTTTTGTACCTTGAGGCCAACGATGTCTAAAATGCTTTTATTATCCTGAGGCCAAAGATGTTTGTGCTTTGATTTAAGCATTCATTCTAGTCTGTATTTAAGCCACCACAGAGTAAACTATCACACAAGTAGGGCTCTTGGAAATGCTCATGTGTATCCACCCTCTGGGTTCTATTTTATCACAGGCGACAAAGGATTGAAATTTAATATCAGATAAGCTGCAGAGCTGGCCCAGGGGGTTAGTGCTGTCACCTGGGTTTTGAGTGCTGGTTTAAGGATTTCATGGGGCTGCTAAAGGAGTCAGTCCAGCATGTTGCTCAAAGGCTCAGAAAGCCTATCCCACCACCGTGCTGCAGCCAAAGAGCAGCACAGATAGGCTCCATAGGGAGCCTTCTCCTGACCATCACAGCCTGGGCAGATTGCTGTAAAGTGAAGCCTTTGGGAAAAACAAGTCTTTTCCAGCCAGATGGAACCTCTCAAAGAGCAACAAGTTTGGCCCTTCTGTGTCCTGCCGGAAACCTGAAAGCCAAGAAGATCTGTTTCCCATGCACAGCCCATCTGCCTTTCTGAGGAGCTCTTACAGCAAGAATGTACAGCCTTTGAGATGCTTTGGGATTTATTGACCTTAAAGAAATCCCACTGACTTCAGCTGTGATGCCAAGTGTACTCTCAAACCTTTTGCAGATCTACCTCTGCATTCCTGAGATGGTAGCCTGGTCTAAAGGTTGCAATGCGTGTGTCAAAAGTGAAGTGTTTTGTAGGGCATCTAGCACCACTAACAGTGTGATTGAGTGTCTTCCTCCATCACGGCGTGCTTATTTGTGAAACAGACTATATTTAGCCACATCAGAGAGTGGTTTTGTAAAAATGATCTTATCATATAGAATCATTAAGGTTGGAAAAGACCAGTAAGGTCATCTAGTACAACCATTACATCAGAATGTGGTTTGGTGAATCTGATAAAATATCCACAAGCACTGCAGAATCTTTATAAAGAAAGCTTGCTCTTTTCCAGAATAAGCTGCATATTCACAATTTTGTAATCCAAAAAAGCTATCAATTCAGTACTGCAGTTGTCAGAGCTTCAGTACAAGGTAAAGCTGAGTTTCTCTTCTGTGGTTGTTTGTTTGTAGATTCATAGATTCATAAGGTCGGAAAGGACCTACAGGATCATCTAGTCCAACCATCCTCCTACCACCATGCCTACCCACTGAGCTACTAAATCGAATCTCTTAGCACCTCATCAAAACGCTTCTTGAATAGCTCTAGGGATGGTGCCTCAACCACCTCCCTAGGCAGGCCATTCCAGTGCCTGACCACTCTTTCAGAGAAAAAATGTTTCCTCAAATCTAATCTAAATCTGTAGGTGATCAGGAGACTTTGGATGGAGTTGAGGGTGGGAAGATCTTTGTTCAAAAGCTCTTAAATCTGTCTCCCCGCTTCCCCTGAAATTACTGATTTAATTTTTTTGAGTTAAATTTAATATGTTAGAGTAGATGTAGTCATTCTTTGCCCTCATCAGCACTGAAAAGTTGCACAAGTTACTATGCCAGTTGTGAGGTTCACCACTGTCATTCTATCTGTAGTAGTATGGTTGTAGGTGTAATTGTATCTGAACGTGGCATCACACTCTTAAGGGAACATCTATATCAGGACAAGCTACAATTGTATATCCACATAAGTCTCCAGCAAGTGGAACTGACTGCTTTTTGGGTCTCTTGCACGAATGTAGGAAGGCTGGAAGCAAAAGGAAGCATTGTGCTTTGGTCCAGCCCTTTTCCATCGCAGAACTGGCATTAGGAGCTACATCAGTGACACTGTATGTCTTTTAAACTCATGCTGTAAATCTCAACTGGTCTTGTACTACTTGTAGTTACTATAGATTAACCCTTAAATGGTTTTCCAAAGTTTAATACCAATAAATGTTTAAACAATTGCTGACTTAAATTAAATGGATACCAGCCATTCATGAACTGGATCAGGAAGTACCTGTACTGACTAGAAAAGGCAACGTGTGGTTCTTTTAGACCACTGATCAAGACTCGTTTGTGAGCCACAATCAGACATGAAGCCTTTAAAAGGCAGACAAATGCAAATGTAGCACCAACTGTCCCAAGCATTCAGGCTGAGCACTTAAGCAGCTGGATGAATTGAGCAGCTATTTTTGAGCACATGCACCAGCTGTAGGCTTGCTGCTGCCTGTATGGATTTGGAGACTTGCTGGCATAACCAGCAGAGGAGAAAATAATGGGCTGTGGAGCCAGCTCACTAGGAGCTGAAGAAAATGGGAAAGCATGCGTTACATAGCTTTACTTTACCAGTGCCAGCTTTCAGTCTCTGTACGCTCAGTCTATCCAGATATGCTCTATGAACTGTCATTTTAAAGATTTCTGTTGCTATCTGTGCCTGTAGCCATATTTTTCTTTTATGGTGCTATGGTTCTGCTTCTCTTCTTTTCTCCTGGCTATCCCACAATGTTCTCATGTGTCCCAGTCCCATGGTTTGGAAGTTGCATCTGTTACCTGTGAAAATTAGGGATCACAGGATCTGTAGTGTGCTGAAAGATGAATTTGAACAGTATATGGCTGACAGAACAGTTGTTGAACAGTGTTCAGAAGCCATGCACACCATTTTAAGCCAACATTACAATGTTCAAATACCAATTACTGTGGTTTTACTTAGCCTTAGTCACATTGGTACAACTCAGAGACATTACTTGGTACTTGGTCTTCCAATGCCTACAGTCCACAGGTTCTGAATGTAAGGAGGTCACTGCAGTCTCAGCTACCAGCAAATATTACGTTTGTAGCATATGTCTCAGCAGAGTTTCCTTTCCTGCCTACAATTATTCGAAGGCTGTAAGCCAACTCCAACACCGACAGTGAACTGATTTAAATCAAGATTTAAACCAGTAAGCAGAAAATCTTGGTTCAAATAATTGTTTTAATCTTTTTGCAAGTGCAGGTTATGTTAGCTATATTTTTAATGAAAAGTTAGCTTTCATGGTTTGGTAACCATAAAACCACCTTGATTTATAACAAGAGACAGTACTCAGTGAGGTCTACCTCTTGTTAAACAAAGGTGCTTATCGCTTATCTGTGTGCATTTATTATGATGATAAATTAAGAATCACGTTAGCAGAATCTTAACTTTGTCATATATTTAAGTGGGAAAATGGAGGATGGTTCATTTGTTTATAAACTCTGATGTGGTGGGCTCTGTGGTCCTTGCCCATCTCTTAGAACACTGCCCATTGCACTTCTTGTGGCTATAAGCTAATCTTTCGCATCAGAAGAACTTACTCCATTTCTGTCCAAGCACTTTGAATAGACAAGCGCTTCTTCAGTAAAGATCTCTAGGAATGTTTCTTGATTCACCTGGGTCTGGAAAGAAACTCACAAGGATGAGAGCCATCTCCAGCAGGAATGTTGTCCCTCCTCAACATTTTTTTTCCCTCTGTGTAACAGTGTAAAGAAGTGGATGGAGGTCACAGTGACATGTAACAGTTGAGGCACAGGGCATTTCCCAGGGAATTAATGGCTGACTGGGGTTAATGGCCCTCTGCTTTGCTTTGGGCCATCAACTCTTCCAGCTACTCATTAATCCCTAGGAAATGCCCTGTGACTCAACTGTTATTGCCTAAGTGGTTAGCATGAATCAACAATATTCCGCATCTGCTCTAGGTATTTAAGACAAGAATGGAAGGTAATAAATGTGCTTTTATTATGAAAATCTGCTGTATTTGCATCCAGAAATCTTTACTTCTCCCTCTTAACATTGATCAAATGTACTGAGAAAGGATTCCTCATCAGCAAAGCGATGTCAGAGGCTGGCAGGATACAGACAAATTGACTCACCTGCTCACTCCAAGGTCTTTTCTCTTCAGTTTTCTGTCCCTGCAGCCCATTTGCAGGTTGTTTTACGCCTCCACCTGAGTGGGTTTTAGAACATGGACAGTTCTTCACATTAACTAGTAGGAAGTCACTTAGCCGGCAGCTGAGTGTTATGTTCTAGACAGGGGTTGTTGAGCAAGATCCCCCTAACACCATCTGTCTGCTTTTTTGTTGGACAGGCCTGGAAGTATGAGAGCATTACCAGAAAACTCTTGTGAGACAAGTCGAAGAGAAGATGAAGAGTGATGTGCCACTCTGCCCAAGTGTCTTTGCTGCAAGCAGGAAAACAATCTGAATAGGTGTGATCAAGGCTCTGAGTTGTTTGTAGAGCAGGTAATATATAGGCAGAAGAAAAGACATGATACATCTTCATTGGGAAAACTTTACATGTTGGCTCTTCACCTGTCATTTATTCATCACAGTTTTGAGTAGTGCATTGCATCTGATGGACGTAACACACCCTGAGCTCCACTGTAAAATGCAGTTCCTTCTGCCTGTGTTGAATTGAGAACCTTATGTATGCATATACTAATTTTGGTATCCACAGATTCTTCATATAACTTATCATGACATTACATTCTGTAATGTTAATATGGAAGAGCTCAAAACCTTTTGGTTTTGATTAAATGAGAATAGCAGTGTGTGAGCAGGCTAAAGAGGAAAGCAGTGTTTCAGTCTGAAGAAACACATGGCCAAAATGTCTGTCCACCCAGGTCTGATAGGATACTCTTGACCCCCATGTGGAGGACCTGCAAGGCCAATCTAGGCTGCCACGTGGCACACATTCTCTTTACCCAACATGCAGTACTCCTTTCCATGAGCTCTGTACCGCACAACAGGACCTCCAGATCTTCCATGTCATGAGCAGACCCCATTGTCCCATCGACTAACAGGCTGTAGAACCAGAAAGAGATCCCACAGATTCCCTTTGGCAGGAAACTGCAGCTGCCTCCTATGAAGTAGGGATTGCCTCAGGCCCATTATGTTCCTTGTGGTGGGAATAGAGCTAACCATAGCACTTGCACCATTCTTTGGCTCTCTGAAGTTCAGAGTCAGTGAGTCTTCCATTCCCCTGCAAGTCTTGCTCTACTGTTTGCTGGGACTGCTGGGCAGGAAAATGTGCTCAGCAACCAGCCACCTCTGAGCCCAGGACCAACCATAATGCACATAGAAGTGGTGTTTCCAGGCAAACCGTCATCCCTGAGCTGACTGGCAGCGCGTTTCAAAGGAGCAAAGCAGACAGAGCTGACTCACTTCCAGACCAGAGACAGACTAGCTGAATCTGAATGACTAGCTTGATCTGAATGTACATCAGAAAGTTCAGGGGAGGCTAGTTATGCACTGATGGGTGCCAGAAAAAGTGTTCACAGATGTGCTCTGATCAACCTCCAGAGATCCATTCTGGGGCAAAAGACTGAGCAATGCAGATACCTGCTAAATAGGAGTGAAAAGCAGACACCAGGTCTATATATTTTTAACAAGGATTTGGACATTTTGTTCTTTCTTGTTCCCGACTCACTGGGAAGGGTTGCCCAATGCTTTTCTCTCCAGATCAATTGGTTGCCTGTCTGAACACCCACAGATCAAATAATATATATATTTTTTTTCAGCTTGAAGGTTGATCTAGGAGAACAGCAAGGCTCTCTATCTTTCTGGGAAATTCCAAGCCTACCTTTCAGACAGATCCTGTGACAAAGTGCTCTCTGTTAAATGCCTTGTGCTACTTCTGTGGAGGTCTACATGGCCACCAGACCCCAGGAAATGCTCTTCTTTGGAAGACAGCCACACATTATGAATTGCGTCGTGATCCAAACTCCTACCTTTGCTAGCCCAATGCATCTAAAACCTCTTGAGGGTTTCAGGTGACACCTATGAATTCTCTGATTCTGCTACCACCTAGAACAGAAGAGGGAGTTGGGAAAGCATGAGAGCGAAGCCAGAGGACTTACATATGCAGGAAGGATGCTAGATTCTCACAGAAGGAATATTGGACAAGTATCAAATCTGTCTCAGACACAGCTTTGACATCAGACAGTGGTTTCTAAAACTAAAAGATTATTGCTGTTATGAAACATGCAGCACCACATCCTTGCTACTATGTTTTTCCATGTATTCACAAAAAGCAGGCTTGGTGAACTCTGTGAAAATCAGAAATTCAATACTATTCTGTAGTCCAAAATTTTCAGCAGTCACTGGGATGGTCTATCCATCACCCTGTTGGGCATTTGGTGGTACTTTCTTCATTTATTTTGTATCTTCAGCCTCTTTGCCAGCACAGTGGCCTCTTCCAGTCCACCTTCTCTATTTCTCTTCAGTAATAGAATCGTAGAATCACAGAATCATTACGGTGGGAAAAGACCACTAAGATCAACCTATCCAACCCATGCCCATTGACCATGTCCCTGAGTGCCACATCCACACGGCTTTTGAGCACCTTCAGGGACAGTGGCTGCACCACCACCCTGGGCAGCCTGTGCCACTGCCTCGCTGCTCTTTCATTTCCTAATATCCAATCAGAACATCCTCTGGTGCAATTTGAGGCCTTTTCATCTCATCCTATCACTGTCATCTGGTAAAATTTCAATATTGAGCTTCAGAAGTTAAAAGCGTGGGTGTATATGTTTTGAGAAGGCAATTCCAGGACAAATCATAGAAGGAACTGGCTGTTATTAGTTCACTGAGCTTACCACTTTTCCTCTCTGCTCCCTTATATAAACAGCAATGCTTTATCTTCTCTTTCATATTGGAACATCAGTCCTTTCATTTCTTAACAATAAATTATTTAAAGTTTCTGTACAGTCAGCATTTTCACTAACTTAACAAAATACAGTTTTCTCTCAAAGTTGTTCCTTTGCCCCGTGCTCCTGAGCTCCAGGTCTTAAATGAAAATCAATGTATGGAATTAAATGGATTGTGGAGCTGAATTTTACTACAAGACTTAGACCAACACATACATGATTTTTACATCTGGAAAAGCATGGGTTTTTGCTTTTCTTCTATCAGTTGCATAACAATATGTGATGAACTATTCCACTTCTGTGCTGGCCTGAGATTCATTTTCGAACTTGTTTAAGGTGAAAAAAATAGTTGAACTAGATTATCTTTGTGTTTATTTCCAACCTTAAAGATTCTATGATCCTATGAAAATATAGGGGATTAAAATGTAACAACTGGTGACATATACAGACAAATCAGTACACACATCTGAATATGAGGGTTAAAAAAATCATGCTATTTAGAGATGCACTGAGTGAATATTGATGCTGTACTACAGACACATTGCCCAATCTTTGCTGACGGGCTCAGAGTCCTCTAATGCAAATTCTCAGGTTGCAGTGGTAACAACTTCTTCAACAGATAGACTTCCATGTAAAAGGAAGAAAAGTCAAGGAGACAGATTTGGGTTTCTGTTTATTTTTAAAAAGCTAGGAAAACGTTTCCACGGGAGCCGTGTGAGATTTGTTGTTATGCAGGCTTCCCCATCTATTGCTACTTGGCCACCCTGCCAGCGCTGATCAACACTGTGTGGGTGTTCAATATTTAAAGAAAAAAACCCACTTTACTCTGAAATTTGAAATGACGTCTTTCCTTCTCTTCTCTTTTGTAAAACTAAAGTACTGCTGTTTGCTTTTTCCAGCTAACACTGCTGGCTAAAACACACTGTTTCTACTGGGCAGGCCAAACAAGCCTTGTGTAACTGACTGAATCAGAAGTTCTATCAGCAGTTAAGTTTTGCAGCCCACTGTGTCTTCCACCAGCAGTGTTCTGTAGTTTCTGTTTCCTTTAGATACTCTATCCCCACGTTTTCCACCTTCCCAAGTTACTCAGTGCCGTGGAGATATTCTGGTCTTTCTGTTTATATTGCATAGCCATGAGATCCAGCACTTGCCTGCCCATCAGTCTTGCCACACAAATACCATCACAGAACAAGAGATACACACAGATCCAGGCCTACCAGGAGAAGATACACCTGCCATCATACTCAATCATGCAGGTGATGTTGGGAGCTGGTGTGAAAAAAGGGGCACAGAATGGAAAAGAAGTCAGTGGGCACTACCCCCACGCTAAGCACTATTGAAAAACAGAACTCACACAACTCACACACAGGCTTAGTGCTCCAAGTCTGTGTCCTGCTTGCTTTCTTTGAATTCTGTCCACAAAGTGTGGTGTTCGGCAAGGCCGGGTTCCTGTTTGTGAACACAGAGCACATCTCAGGCCCACGCTTCCCCTGGAAGGTCACGCAGGGGGAAAGTTCTGTCAAGTGGATTTTTCTCTGTCTGCAGACTCATGTAGGATTGTTCTTAAGAAAAGCATTAATTCCACCTGGCCACTTCCTCAGCTGGAGCCAGTCGATACATCCATTGCTTTCATCAGCTGCACTGCCTGTGACAGCCAGGAATGATCTGTTCTCTACAGCTAAAAACTTTCTTTCTTACAAGTCCTGAAATCTGGAAGCTTCCTATGTTAGATTGGATTAGCCGCCATTCTAAAGAAAATCAGCTTTCAACCTCTATAGATTGGTCCTCCTTTTGATTTCACTCATTTTACACCAGCTCTGCCCTTGTGAATCTCCGCTAGGATTACTCTGTACTTATACTGACAGAAAAAAAAAGAGAAGATGCAGGATCCCTACGTGCGTTTAGAGCCAAAATGTTTGGAGCATTTTAGGTGCAAATGTACCTACGCCTGGTAGGTACAAATAAAGGGAAGGAGAGAGGGAGACAGGGCAGACATGATTCAGCTGAGCAGTAGCAATGGAAAGGTGGTGCAGCTCTGCCCTTTCAGCTCTTCTGGAAGGGCTGTGCTGCAGGAACCCCATTAGTGCTGACCTTGTGACAGAACAACTATCATAGAAAGTTTCAGAATGGCACTTCTATGGGTAACTAGTTTCATTGGGTTTGTCCCACTCAGTTTACCTAAGTGGTAGATTGGGACAGTCATTGCTTTTCCTTTATCTCCTCCCTTTTATTTTGCCAGTAGGTAGTGCTGCTGCTCACACCATCACTTGAGCAGGTTCTCATCCCCCTTCTATGACAGCAGCTCCTCTGGGGTCCTAGGCATTTACTTTTGAATTCTTCTAATTTAATATAATGCCACTGAAAGCAGGAGGAATAGCTGTGTGATCCTGCCTTTAATCCCAAAGGTTAAATCAAGCCTGGGTAGTGAAAGTTTGAATTTCCTTGTCTTTCCTCAGCGTTTTTCAGAAGCAAACGTGAGGCAGCTATGTCCTTGTCTGTCCTGCTGAGTCCCCCAGGGACAGCATGTATTACAGCATGGCCCATGCTAGGTCTGCTGCCAGATTTAGAGCCACCAGAAAGCTCCAGTGTCTGGCTGCTGGCTAACTGTGTTTGTTTGGAGCCAGGAACCAAGGAAAGGATCCCATTTGCCCACTATGTGTTGCTCAGTCTCACTTAACCTGGTTCCGAAGGGCTGGGAGGTAGCATGTTTGGAAACCTTGTCGTTGTATGGCAGTCTCCCTTCTTCAGCATTCCCACATCCTGCTGGTTTGAGTTAGCCAGTATTCTTAGCTTTGTTTTATTTTGTTTTTAGCTTCTAAAATCATTTCTATAGAGTGGAGGAGCTTTTTCCTCACAAGAAAACAACAGTACTTAACATGTGTAAGATGCTTTTCACCTTTCAATCAAACCCAGTTAACTAATTAATCCTTGCAACATTCCTGAGAGGAAAGCAAACATTATCTCATTCTTGCACATGGGGAAACTAAGGCAGAAAGGTGAAGCAAATTGCTTAAGGCCAGTGAGAGATTTAGGATCACAAACACAGGCGTTTTCCAGCTCCTGGTGCTGCATTCAGGCAAGCAGAGCAAGTCCCCAAGGGGTAAAACAGGCTGCAGGCGTGACCTCCCCTACAAGCAAGCGCTGCTGTGAGGTATGCAAAGAGGCTGACGCTCAGAGCTGGGGAGATGTGGGGAGGAGGGATGAGTACACAAACCCTGTCTCTTTCCTGGTTCGAGCCCTGTTCCCATTCTAACTGTGCTCCACTGCTAAACGTGAGCTAACTGCATAGAATGTACAGCAAGGGGAGCTGCAGGATGCAGTTAAAGGAGTTCTGCAGCAGCTGTGGCAAGGTAGGGCCTGTAGTTGGGAAGCAAAATGAAGATAGAGTCCTGCATCTCCTGCAAAGATATATCGGAGACATAATGTGCTATGCCTGTCATCCAGGGGAATAAATAAGAACATTCCTATGCCTGTCCTAGGGTTCTTCCACCTCAGGAGAGGATGTGAGCAACTTTTCTGGTAAATATGTTTTACCGGTACTGTGCTCATTCTGCTTAAAATATTCCACTTGTTCCAGAATGACAATGAGCAGCCTTATCACACCACCAGACATGGAGCCAAGTTCTCCTAGCACTGACAGCCGTGCACTGAGAGACACTGCTGTGGCTTCAGAGGAGCTGCTCAAGCTTTCTGCTGCTGCAGCTCTGCACTGAACCAGCCCCAAGTATCTGTCTATGGACCAGCTGAGAAGGAAATGAGAGCATCTGTGCAGCAAGCAGCAAGGAAACTTCGCACTACCATCAGCCAGCACCATCAAAGGCATTCTTATGGGAAGCACCAGTACTTTGGTCTTTTTATTAATAACAAGCATTCCTGCTTTTACTGAACAGGAGGATTGGTGACTGAGGAATTAACGTCATCCCTCCAAACTCATCAAATCTTTCTTCTAGTTATGGGGTCCCTGTTTTAATACAAAGCAAAAAGAGCACCAGAAATATGGCACATGAGTGCCAATAATTTTTAACTCTGCGCTCTTGGCAAATTGTGCCAAGCATTTTGTGAGAGAAGGACAACAGAGGACAATCCATCAGTGCAGCATACATCAACGTATTAAAAAAATGCAAGTAGTGGGGAAAGCTTTTAATTTGAATGATATCGGTGCCCACAAGCACGACAATAATTAAAGGTCTGCCAGCACAGCTATTATACATTCTGGTTTAGTGCATTTAATATCTCAGCTGCTTCAAATCAGATCAGTCTGATGGCTGGCAAGCGTTTCTACTCTGGATGCAAATCAAAGTCACGCACACCGTTCTGAAGCCTCGCTTCAAGAGTGGGACTTTTTTGCATAGGACAGGACAGACTGTCCTTCGTCCTTGTGCAGCTCTGTGCTGCTGGTATACTTCCACCACCCAGGAAAGAGGAGAATGAATGATTCTCCTTATGGTTAGACTGAAGAACATTGTGCATTACTTGAGAGTAATTTTTCTGCTTTTCAGAACTTCCCTTCTGCCCTTTCCTGGGCAGGTATGTACTCTGCAGCATGGCTGGGATGCACCTTCCCCTTCGAGTCATCATGAGGGCAAGCAAAGAGATGCAGTTCTTCCTTCCCCTCCAGTCCTGTGCTGGTAGCTGGCAGAACACCTGGGGCTGCATTCTGATCATACTTGGCGAGCCTGTTGTGAAGCTGCAGCCATCTGTAACAGGGGTGGGTGGGCAACCAGGGGTTTCCCTTCCATCGTCTGGTACTTCTATTCCTGCAGAACCATAGGAACTCCTTGGGAAACTAGCCTGGAGCAGCACTGGCACAGAACCAAGGTGGATGGAAATAAATGATCACTTCTGCAAATAGTAATTTACAACACTATGAAAATCAAGCCAACAACTTGTTTTATTTTGATAGCAAACTATCAAAGACTAGCAAGCTATGTGACTAGCATTACTATGAATATTCAGCTTTCATGTCTCCCACTTCCTTCACACTGTGCCTCCCCTTTCAGTCCGTAACCCTATGAGGGCAGGAGCTGTCTCTCTATCTGTTTACATCGATGTGAGCACAATAACCCTCTTTGGATCCTCCCAACCCTACTGCAGTACAGTCGGTGGCGATGTTCTAGACCAAGGTTTCAACTCATAAGACACTGAAAGTCCCCCTGAGATCAGAGGGAGGCGGCACATGCTGAGACCCAGGGGATATTAAGGAGCAGAGCAAGTTAGATGGTTGGGGGTCAGCAGTTAGATTGTTGGGTCTGACACCACCCAGCAAGAGTGTGAGCTTGTCAGGATTAAAAAATGAAGGGTTTGAGGGAGTCTGACAGGCAAGAGGAGAGAGGGAGGGAGGTCAAATGAGGGTATCGATAGACAAACAAATACAAGGGTTAAAAAAATCTGATGGCGGTTTTCTTTACCAGTTTAGCATCTGCTCTTGTACCAATTCAGTCTCTTGGATATTACATTTGAATAATTTTTTCTCCCCTAAGACATGGTAAATGACTGTGCATGCAATTCTAGACTATTGTGAAGGCGACATAAATTATCAAAGCATTTTAAGAAAATGTTTCTTCATACATTTGCAGTGGACTAGGGAAGGGATGCATCACAGGTTCATATGAGGCAGAAATCCCCTCTTCAGAGGTGAAATGTCTTCTGTGCTGTCCTAATTTGGTCACACAGCACACCCTTGTTTTGAGGTACTCTCATGTCTTCACTGCATCTCAGGGAGGTGTGATTTCATAAAGCAGCCTTTCTTTCAGCAAAGACACGTTTGTTTGCCCCTTTTCATTAACACTGTGGGGGCTGAGTAACTTTAAACTCTTTCACACTCTGACAAATGATTCAAAAGTTACTAGGAGCAGCTTTTCACCTTAGCAATTTAGTGTGCTGGAGAGATGTTTTTTTTTGTGTGTGTGTGTGTAAATACTCCTTGTCTCATTCAAGCATCAGTCTGGTCACAGCAGTGACCATCTCCAAGACTTTTCCCTCCTAGCACCACTGCAAAAGGTTACACCAATGTGTCCACACAGCATCTGAAATCATACCAGCCTTGTCTCCAGAACACACAGGACTAACAGCAACGCCAGCCCTGGTCAAGTGCTGTCGGCTTCGTTTTGTTGTTAGCTAATGAACAGCACGAAACAGCATCAGTTTTAGTCACTACGTTGTTAATTTTAATAAGAGTTTTGTTTTATGCTGATCTCTGTAATGATTAGTTTAAATATTGCTGCCTGCTATTAATTGGTGGCTGTGCCGTCTGCCTGGCTGCGCACTGCCAACGCACCGTGCTGGGGCTGCTCCCAGCAGTGAGCTCTGCCAAGCAGAGCCCACGTGCAGGCAGGCTCATGCAAAGAGCTGCAGTCTGAGAGGAAATCAGAGCGAACGTGCTTCCATTTCTGTTGTGCCCTCACCCTCAAGGCATTGTTACCTAAACCTGGGCAGTGGGTCAGGTTATACCTGTTCTCCAGTGCTGTACTGCACTGGCCCGTACTTCCTTCTCTTTCTCATTCCTTCCTTGCTTACCTGCTGGATTTGGAATGCTGGAGATGTCCTGAGCCTTCTTTCCTGGAGGCCTGCTCCCTTTCCAGAACATCCAGCTCTGATCATTCCAGCTCTGATGGAAACTGCTCCTCTGTCGCACTGCTCTTTGGCTGCAAGAGTGCACCAGATTGCTAGTTAATGTATGGGGAGAGTTGAGCACACAGCTTGATTTAGAGAAAAGCATCCAAAACCAGTGCCTGGATCAGAGCACCTGGAAGAGGCTGTGTAGTAAAAAACTTCAAATGCAGGGAGTAAACTGGACACCAAGTTGGCCCACCACCAGGACGATGATGCTAGATGGAAAAATGTCACATCCTCCTCCAGCAAGGGTTTTGTCAGGATGATACCCTGTCAGCTTGGTGGCTTTCATTGTCATATACATGCCAATGGCTTTGGAGGCTACCATTTCCCTTCATTCTACCTAGCGTGCCAATACTCTACATCCATTCCCACAAGAATCACAGAATCATAGCATTATTAATGTTGGAAAAGACCGCCTAGTCCAACCAGCAGCCCATCACACCATGCCCACTGACCATGTCCCTCAGTGTCACATCCACACGGCTCTTGAACACCTCCAGGGACTCCACCACCTCCCTGGGCAGCCTGTGCCACTGCCTTGCTGATCTTCCCAAAGAGAAATGGTTTCTAATGTCCAACCTCAACATCTTCTTTTGCAGCTCGAGGCCATTCCCTCTTGTCCTATCACTGCTACCTGGAAGAAGATGCCAATCACCACCTCACCACAACCTCCTTTCAGGTGGTTGTAGGGTGACAAGGTCTCCCCTGAGCCTCCTCTTCTCCAGATTGAACAATCCCAGTTCCCCCAGCAGCACCCCCATCAGACTTGTTCTCCAGACCCTTTACAGCTTATTTGCCCTTCTCTGGACACACACACACTCCAGGGCCTCAATGACTCTTCTGTAGTGAGGGGCCCAAAACTGAATGCAGCACTTGAGTGTAGCCTCACCAGGGCTGATTACAGAGGGACGATCACATCTGCTCCTGCTGGCTGCATCATTTCTGATACAAGCCAGGTTGCCTTTGTCCTTCTTGGCCACCTGGGCACACTGCTGGCTCATGTTTAGCCAAGTGTTGACCAACAGCCCCAGATCCTTTTCCTCCACACAGTCTTCCAGCCACTCTGCCCCAAGCCTGCAGTGTTGATCTCTCGAATTAAACCTTTTTTGTCAGCCCTCTTAGGTCAACACGGTTTCACTAGCTCTCAGGTGGGCAGCACCCTCAAAAGGAGCAGAGAAGAGATACAGGATATGATGTGAAGTTAACACCAGGTCCCATCATCTCCTGCCCTGGCCAGGAAGGCCTGTGCTTAGGAATGGAACCACATGATCTATTCAGTGTTTGGCAATATCTGAACCCACAGAGATGACTTCGGAGTTCCTCATGGTCTCAGAAACATCACTCAGGGCAGACAGAAGTATGAGGGAGCTTCAATACCTCCACCAGCACAGTGCTTGTAGCTGTGGGCTCGGGCAGGATGACGAGGGCCCTTGGCTCAGGATATGTATAGAGATGGTAGAAGAGAAGCTGGAGTGTAAGGCAGATGGTACAGGAGGGGATTTGCCCCAGAAGGAGGGAACTGGAGAGGCATGTTTCAGAGCAGCCTGAGAGGGGATCACAGCAGCAAGAGCAATAATGCAGTTTTTTTGCTTCAGAATAAAAAGTGGGAGTTAGATTGACATGCAGATATCGCTGCTGGCAGATATGGTTTCCAGGGAGTTTCCAACAGCACTATTAATAAATAACAGTTTTTATTACATACTTTCCACTTCAGAACTATTCCTGTTCTCACTGCTTTTTTTTCCTCCTTTTTTCTTTTTCTTTTATCATTATTATTATTATTTTTTTTTAATTTAAATGAGCACTACCACAAGAGTCTTTTGGGGCACCTGTCTTTCTAAAGCATAATTTTACCCAACTCTTCTGCCAGTCACCAGCATAATTTGGGGGTAATTTCCACATCTTTCAGCATGTGGACATTGCATTTGTTTGCACCCAGCATCACAGAAAGGCCACGAGAGGAAATGCCAGGGATGGGAAGAAAGCATATTCTGCTGGTTGCTGGGTGGTCTGGGGATTTCTATATGCCCCTTAGGCATAAAATAGAACAGCCCCCAGGCCAGGCCAGGCCCATCCCTGCTTGGTCTGTGTTTCCCCACAGAACATCAAAGTTCCCGAACAGCTTCCAGCTCTCTGGGATAAAAGAGGTAGCAGATGCACGTGAGTATCTTTGAAATGGTGTACCTTTGTCCTTCCAGTTAGCTTTCTCTCCTGGGGTTGCTGAAAGCCAAATTTGCTCTCTGGAAACAGCAGGATGGGAATGGAGTGAGGTAGCCAGAGACTCTGCTCTCAGGAAGTGTCTGGGGAGCTGCAAAATAGCAAAGCTAAACACAATAAATCTTACCTGAATGCCTGCATTAAAATCACATTGGGGCAGCCCATTTGTGAATTACATGCTTGTGATCAGAGAGTAACTTCCATTATTTTTAATGTAATGGCAAAGCCAATAGGCAGCACAGGAGATGAATGGGAAATTGATCATCCCTTCTGGACAGATCCCACTATGTTATGAAATCTATGTACATGACCTAGATACTACAGTGATGAATGCTTTGGAGATGTTTATACGTTAGATTAGACTCACGTTGTTTAGGACACAGCAGCTGAGTTCTGGAGCTGAGCCTTTGGAGTTTATGACTTGCACTGAGTTTTCTGACTAGCACAGTTCATTCTGTTTTTTAATGGATTTTACTCCAGCAAATATCTACAGATGCAAGCAGCCTTAAAAGTTCAGATTTTTTTGTTTGTTTGTTTTTGAGTGGATGATTTTTTTCTTAAATCCTTTTAATTTTTTTGAAGATCACTGTACATAAAAAGAGTCCAATAAGTAAGATCTCCTTCCTATCAGAGTCATATTCAAACATTTGATAAACAAGTTGAAGTACTACAAGTACTGCCTCTTCATGCGTAAACCTATGCAATCTACTCTTCTCTCTCATTGTTCAAAAAAACACTCCTGATTTGTTTTTTCACAGATAAGGAGCAACCTTATACTGAAGCCCAGACTGTGCTCTCAAGTGTACCCAAGGTTAGAACAGTGTTTGCTACCTCCCTGGGGACATCTTGCAACTTTTCTCCCAGTAGACCAGCATACGTAGCCCTTCCTGCCTGTCTCATTGAATGTTTCCACCCCACAAGGATGTCTGTTTTCCTGGACGAAGCTGGGAAGATGATGCAGGTGAGCAGTCATCCTCTGAGGACTTAACACGGCTGTATGTTGCCATGCGAGTGAAACGCACACCCCAAGCTGGCTTTGCTCTCTCGTAGAGCCAGGCAGATCTGCTAATACATCTTGGCCCTAGATTTTAATACCTTGTTCATCTCCCATCCCAACTGTGGCTTAATCTTTAGTGGGAAATGAGTGTCTTTCTTTTGCATCCAACTCTCCTCCTAGGAATGCAGCTCTCCTGTTTTTATGGCGTCTTCCCACCAGCAAAGATGAATGGGCTGAGAATTTCTGCTCTTTGGATGCAGCAGGATGCAGAGGCTGCCATGCTCAAGGCTCAGAGCTGTGCATCACACCCTGCCAAAGGCCAGCAGTGTGCTTGGCATCAGCTGTTCTCTGCTTTCCAAGGAGCCGCATGTACTCTGGGCAGTGGTAAGGGAGTAACCGAAGCACAAGGCTTCAACTACAAAAAAGAGAGGAATAGATAGATATTCATCCACCTGGATGAGGAAGCAGAATCATACTGGCGAATTCATCCAGCCTTGAAAGAAATGTGCTTCAGTGCACCAGAGTGGCTGCCTTAAATGGTTCATGAGATGCTTGCATCATTTTAGGACTCACCTCCCAGGTTTAGATGAACTGCCAAGACCCTTGGGGGAATACTTGTGTTAAAGCAGTATAGAAGTCTAATCCTCAAATTCCTGACATTTTTGATAGATCATGGCACCATTACAATGCAGATTAAAAAGCATTTGTTACCTTTATTGTTTGTTTTATGGGCTAGATTAATGTCTCTATGTCAGTTATTTCACCAAACTGAATCACGGGTTCAAAATCCTAAAATGTGCGTGTGAAAAAATGTTCAGTAGAGGATTTGCTACCTAAGATTAAGCTCTATGCTCTCAGCTGGGGTTAATTTAGGACCATTAATAATGCGTGGGTTGGACATAAGTTTTCAGGCATATATTATTTTATTACCTGATCACATAATTAAAATGTCACTTATCAAGGGACAAATTTTAATGAAGTTAAAAGCACCTTGATGACATATTATTATTTGACCTGTTATATAAGAGGATTATTTCTTGCCTGTTACTGATTGAGTTTCTTTAATGGCATGAAAATAACTGGTTTTCAATTAGCTTTCTCTTTGGAGAAGGGGCAAAACCTTCTTCATCCTTCTCATTACCTCCAGGACCCCTGCGAGCCGAGTTACACTGAGAAGACCCTCTGCTTTTACACTCAGCTCATCAGCTTGCTCAGCTGCTAAGGAAAGGGTAAACGTCGTTAGTCTGTGATACAATGTGAGAAAAGAGGGTCGGGAGGAAAAGGCTATAATTACAACGATATCCACTGTAGGTCTCTCAAATGGAACCCTGCTCAGCTGAGGCTGGGGGAAGTGACCCAAGAGACAAAAGAAAAACATAGATTTTGAGTGCCAACAAGGATGGTGACAAGTTTATCAAGTATGTAAATGATGCTGGAAAGAGAGTGATCTGGCGTGGGGCAAGATGCTCCTGTAGAAGTAGTGGGGAGGCAGTAGCAAAGCACCATTTTCCTAGGAGGGGCTTCCTGCTTCCTCAAGATGGTAATAAGAAGTCATAGATTTCTGTCAAAGGAGGAAAGATAAAAAGAAATAATAATTTTAAGGTGATATAGGAGCAGCAGAGTTAATTCTGAAGAGACAAAATGTAAGACTAACTAGCAAGAAGGACAAAATTCTGGCTGAAGAGCCATGCTGAGTTTCAAGACAGTCTCTGAAGAGTTGATAATCTGTCATTTTAAAGACTTAAAACTTACACAACGAAGCTCTTGTGGGAATTAAGAGGGAGAGATCCTGCAAGGGAGAAAAGATAGCGCTCCAGACACTTACTACACACTATAGGATTCTTCCCATTGTGAAAAAATTCTCCTTCCTTCAGAAGTCCCTTCTACCCACTCCCTCCCTCCCAGCTGTTGATTCCATGGACCAAAATGATGACGAGCACCTTGCTGCAACAAAATTAGGAGTGTCTAATCTTGAACTGGAAAATGTCACACCCCTCCACTCACAGGCAGGACTTTAAGCTGAAATGTGTATCTTGTCTATTCGTCCATGGTTTCCTGCTGGGGTACATTTACTCCCTCAAAAATTCACTACTAATTTACGCATTGTTAATGATACCCAGCCTCTTGCTGGCTGAGAGAGGAGGATGCAACTGTCCATTTGGATTCCCAGGAGGTCCTTGAATGGCTGTGACAAGCACCAGCAATAGGACTTACGTAAAAAGAGAAGTTGCTAACTTTGTCCCAGTGAATTACAGTTACAATTTCCTTGAAAGATGAAAGGATTATTCCACTGATGATGGGGAATACAAAGCGACTCTTGTCAGACTGAACTGAATCATCTTGGCCCATTTCAACTCCATTGTTCCGTTTCTTAACAGCATGTGATGGAGTCCTAATGTTTCTTGCATTAAGTTCCTCTGAAACCCATGACACAAGTGACACAGATGCTCGTTTGTATGAGTTTTATGTGCATTGAGAGCCTATTCCCTGGAAGAGTGTAGATGCATAAAGATGCAGAGATACACCCAGATATATTTTTCTTAACTGCCCAAGGTTACAAATCCTCGTGGACTATCATTACCAATACATTAAAATCAAACAGACAGTAAGATTCTGACCACAGTTGCTCTCACAATGGACTGTACCATTTTATAGGAAAGTTTCTGTAATATTTTATTCTTCATATGCTTTATTGAATACATCTGGATTTTGACCCACGTCAAATCACAAGATTCCTATAGAATAGGAATAAAAAGAGTATAAAGTCCCCCAGTTCGTTAGAATACAAGTGCTATGTTTCTCCTAGAAGATTACCATAGAGGCTGATTCCTTAGGATATAAAGAAGCTGTGTTTATGGATAGGAACTAATTTACCTTTAATAACTTGAACATTTTTTACTTTGTAATGACCAGGTTCTTTTAACAGTAGTTAAAAGCTAGTCTAACCACCAAATGACCACGTCCCTCAGTGCCACATCCAAATGGTTCTTGAACACCTCCAGGGACAGTGACCCCACCACCTCCCTGGGCAGCCTGTGCCACTGCCTCACTGCTCTCCCTGGGAAGATACTGTCCCTAACACGTAACCTGAACCTCCCCTGCCACAGCTCGAGGCCATTCCCTCTCGTCCTATCACCATTACCTGGGAGAAGAGACCAACCCCCATCTTGCCACAACCTGCTTTCAGGTGGTTGTAGAGAGTGACAAGGTCTCCCCTGAGCCTCCTCTTCTCCAGGTTGAACAATCCCAGTTCTCTCAGCCACTCCCCATCAGACTTGTGCTCCAGACCCCTCACAGCGTCACTGCCCTTCTCTGGCCACGCTCCAGGGCCTCAATGTCTTTCTTGCAGTGAGGGGCCCAAAACTGAACTTGGAGTTTGGAGATCTTGGAGAAGGGTGGAGAAACTCATTGCTCCTGCCATTTCACACACAAGTTTAGCGAGTGCAAACCCCTCTGGTGCCTTATCTCCTGCAGGCAGAAGAGAAGCATCCTGCTGGATGCGGCACTGACTTCCAGGAATGAAAGCTTTGTGCTGCCAGGGCTGACCCTGCTGGTTCCAGCAGCCTGCAGAAGTCAGTATGACACGTGGCATGCTGCCCAGTGTGGGTGGCACCGTGTCGCACACCCACAGCACAGGAGCACAGAGCTGCAGGCATGCGGCACGTGGAGTCATCAGGTCCTCTGCATGTCTGAACAGACAGCAAAAGGGAGAGCCCAACTGCAGTGAGAGCCACAACAAATTGCAGGTATTAGCAAGGACACATTCTGCAAGCCAAAGTACCCCGAACGACATGTGACATCCTTTTAAATCCTATTTGGATTTAAAATATCCTCCTCCTTTTTTTTTTTTTATTATTTTATTTTATTTTTAATTCCTCCCAATGGAAAGCATGCTCTATTGTTGCTTAAATAGCATATATTTCTATAATGGCCTTTTAATGCAGAGCTGTTTTTCTTCAGGGCCTTGAATGTATGCAAATGAAAACGGAGAGGAGAGCTGAAGTATAAAGGGAGCACGTTAGTCTGGAGAAAGGAGGGGGTGAACAACTGTGAAGATCAGCTGCGAGGCTGAAGCTTGGGCTTCTGTGGGGGGGGAGCGGGGGTTATTAGTGCCTGTGTCTCGTCCTGTGTGACTCTAACCGCCTTACTGCAGCAGCCCTACAGAGGTCAGAGCACGCAAAGGAAACAACCTCTGCTGAGATAAGTGATACAAATCAGAACATTTCCATCCCCTCAACTGTGATGCCACCAGGCGCAGAAAGTGCTGTTTAAATATGAATGGCATCCTGTTTATGTGCGTATTACCAACATGTATACCAGGAAAGGCCAGCCAACATGCAAATATTGCTCTGCACACAAGCCTTTCCCACTGAGGCTGGCTAGAAAAACAGCGTCGGGCCGCAAATCGGTAACAATAAGTACAGCTGATGCCAATAATGAGATAAAATACATATGCATGTGTGAGGGATGTAAAACTTGGGCTCTGAAACAGGTGTCTCGCAGTGCCTGGTGGCAGCAGCTCCTGTGTCCCCATTGTGACAGGTTCCCCGCTGCTCCCACTCCTCAGCCATGTGCCCTCTGTGAGTGGCAGTCTTGCTGCACACACTCAGCTTTAAGCAAACGCTGCGATTGTGCTGACATTCCCTTAAAATTAAAAAATGCCGTGGAAATGTAGAAAAGGGAAAGGGCTATGTGCTGCCTGACCAATGGAGGCATTAGGGCTGTGCAGTTAGTGGCAGCACACACAGTTTAAGGAAGAGCTCTAGGAGAGAGAAATCCCAGTACAGACGTTTACAGGTTTATGTGTTTTGTGATTTCCACTAGGTTATCACGGGAAGGGTCCTGGAGGATCACCATCACGTCTCTGTATGCAGGGTATGGTTTTCCCCATTTAGCTGCTGTTCCTAGCCATGCTGGAAATTCTGACTAGGTCGACTTCACTCGAGCCACCAGCTGTCCAAAACGTTACTTGTGTACATTCATTCAGAGAAAGCCCTGAGGTTTGCCTACAGAGGGTTTTCACCAGCATCTGCACAAAGGATGTCTCTGCATTTGCCAGACTGGTGATGGAAAACACAGCCCTGCAAGCGCTCACGTGGAGGTGTCTGCAGCAAAGCGCGCAGAGGAACTTTTCCTTCCCTTAATTGCTTTCGCTGTTTTTGCCATAGAATGACTAGAATGTGATCTCCAGTGAACGTGTTCAGCAGGGGATTTCTTCCTGTCACGTATCTTCTAATTCTCACCTCCTCCCCAACTACTGAGTATGACTGGTCCTACATGTTCATGTCACGCGTCTGCTGAAGTTCATCCAGCCTTCAGAAAACATCTTTGAAAAAGGTCACTGGACCACTCCTGTAAAAGTGAGACAGGCGTCACGCTTTTCAGTTTAACCTGAAAATCGTTACCCAGCAGAAAATACTTTGGGTGGAATTTCTCTGAAGAACTGCCTGAAGTCACTCATCTTTGGAGCATGAGTAATCTCAAGCAGCGGCAAGCCAAACAGGTTACAAAGGATCCAAACACCTGCAATGCCTTTAATTTATCTTTGTCTGAGTATTTGATTTCTGTACAAAGGGCCATGTCCCACCTGCAGTAAGGAATCTTCTGGGTTTTGCACTTATCTTTTTTGCTGTAACTTACTGTTTCTTTCTGGAACTTTAAGGTACTGGTATTTATTATTATTTCTTATTCTCTCGGAGTGTTGTCTCACTGCCTTGCATTGAGAAAACTTCCAAACTGTGCATATCTTCTGAGAACAGAATTAATAATGATTTGATCTAATGTTGACAGAAAAAGCATCAGGCTCTGCCAAGCGGTAGAATGTGGGGTGCCTGATGTGTTAGCAGCCTTGCTTTCCTCCACCACTATTTCTCAATCTGATCTCTGAATGGACTGAGCTGCTGTGAATCAAGCAGAATGCCCATATAGTGGAATGAAAGCTTTGCTCAAGCAAGAGCTGCAGGATCAAGTGCCTGAAGTTCTTCAGGTCAAAGTTACCCATGAGGTACAGCCATGCCCAAGTCTAGCAGGTACCAGAGAAGTAATGGCCTCTGGGCAGAGGAGGTGCAGGTTGGTCATTAGGAACAATTTATTCTCAGAAAGATCAGCAAGGCAGTGGCACAGGCTGCCCAGGGTGGTGGTGCAGTTACTGTACCTGGAGGTGTTCAAGAGCCGTGTGGATGTGGCACTGAGGGACGTGGTCAGTGGGCATGGTGTGATGGGCTGCTGGTTGGACCATGTGACCTTAGTGGCCTTTTCCAACCTTAATGATTCTGTGATTCTATCAGATCCTGACATGTAAAGAGGGATAGCAAGGCATGTGTAGGGTTGACATAAAGGAGATGCGCGGGGTGGGTTGGGAGGGCACAGTTCAAACTGGTTACCAGATCCTGGTTAGCATCAAGCAAGGCAAAGTGTGCTCAGTCAACTCCTTCTGACTGCTGTCAGTATACTAAGAAATAGCTTCTATAATCTAAAGTGATTAACATACAACATACGCTGGCATAATTTCACTCTTCATGGAACAGCTACGTGAAATACTGCATCTAATTGGCCCCTTGAAAATCGTCATTATGAATTCATGTCTAGGCTGTAATCAAGCCATATCTTCAGGTAGCATGTTATGACTTCAAAGGCTCAATCCAGTTGTCAAATACATGTTGAAAATGCTGTGATTAGGAAACAAAAAGTATTTATTTACTTTCATCTAAGCATCTCCTCTACCTCTAATGCCTGCGCTGCGTGCTAAAGAAGCTCAAATTGAAATGCAAATGTAAGCCCTCGAATTTTGGGTTAAAAAAACATGACAAAATGTTTTCAGGTGTCTACAATCTTCTGTACAGTGATCTGTATTCAGCCTTTGGCTTTCTGGTGTGACAAGAGTTAGGGAGGTGGCAACAGGCACACCTGTGTCGTACTGCCCCTCAAGTATCAGCCTGGGATGTACACGTGGTCCTGGTGCCTCGCCACCCGGCTCTGCCCTGTCTGGCTGCTGAGCTCTCCCCCAAAGCAATTCCTTCATTATCCAAACATGGGATGCTATTATTGGGAAGGGAACATGGCATTGCTAGATTTATTTTTTCATTAAATTCAAGAGACAAGGCTCAGAACGTACATTCAGAGCCAACAAGGGCATTACCATTTTTTAAACTATTTTCTTATCATTACCTTAAAAGTAGGAGGAGATCCATTATAGGGCTGTAGTTTAAAGCTGTGCCAGCAGAAGAATGCAGACATTATCCAAAATTAACAAATCTCACCCCTATTTCTCCCACAGGTTAGATGGTATAATTTTCTTCTCCAGCATGCCTTGGCAACACCTTTTATCAAGTCTGCTGCTGAGGAAACTCTTGAAACATTTTGTTGTTATTGAACTGGATTTTAGAGGCAATTATCGCAGCACAATCAGCACAGTTAGCATGTCTGGGGAATATGGTTCATTTTTATTGGACTGCTGGGTGCCACTGCTTGTTTTTCCCACTTTTGAGGACCCAGGAATTCTGTACACCAGTCATGCATCCACGAGCACTGTAACTCACAGCTTCAGCCTGCTCACCTCAGTGGGGTCCCTGTGTGCCTTGGCATTTGCAGGATTGGGGCAGTGGTACAAAATGGATGGGCGGAGGGAGGGCATTACCAGGTTGAGTGTTACACTCTCCCTGTAAAACAAAATAAGGCTGCTCTCAAACTCTATTTCGTGGAATCATTAAGGTTAGAGAAGATTGCTAAGATCATCTAGTCCAACCATGAATCCATCATCACTCTGCCCACTAACCATGGCTCTCAGTGCCACATCTCCAGCCTCAAAGCGTTACCTTTTGCCAGCATGCAATTGGCCAAAGCGTCGCTTCTTGTCACTGAAAGAGTAGGCACATGGCAAACTGAAATTCAGTTTCTAATTGACAAAATATTTTTTCCTCTCTTTATCTGTTTTGAGAAGGGATGGTTTAGATGAGCTAAAAGGAGTCTCAGTGTACGTCAGCGTCTTACTTTTTTTCTCTACAACTGTGTTGGCAAGTCAATTTATGAAGGGTAAATTACAAGCAATAGACCAGAGATAGCAAAGTCTTTATTAGATAAGTAGGCAATGCCAGGTATAGCACTGTCTGGGAAGTTATCTGATGCCAGCCTGACAGTATTCCAGCCCAGCGGAAATTATTAATCTGTGAAAGGGGGATGGTAGGAAACACATTAAAAATGGCAGCACCAAAGCTGTCAGTCTGCTTTGTCACAGTGTGACTCCCGTGGGGTGTGGGGATTTGCCAGCGTGCAGGACAGAGTACAGAACACATTCGTGACACAGCCACCAACTCATGCAGGTGGCTGTGACTATTCGCAGAAATAGACATGCAGGGTGACACTGGATTATTTGTTCGCAGATCTCTGCAAAGTCACCAAGTGCACATGAGTTAATTACCCAATTAACTCAAATGATGCTGTGTGGCACATGATGCTTGTGGGGATCTGTAGGTAAAGGAAGGAGCAACCCCTCCAGTCAGCAGCCAAAGCCCTGATTCAGCAAGGTGCTTCGACACATGCATACGTTGAAGCGTTTGAGAAGTCCTGTTGTTGACACTGGGACTACTTAGGTGCCTCCAGCTGAATAGCTGCTTAAATGTTTTGCTGAATATGACAATGTCTAATAAATGCAGTACAGGTCTCGGGCTTTTAAATGTCATGTCAGGCAGAGCAAACAGCACTAACGAACACCGCGCTGCTGTCAGAAGAGTGCGTGCTTCTGGGGGTGAAGGAGAGCTAGAAATGGTGCAAGCCGAGTCAGAGCAGGCTGCAGTGCACAGCATGCTCCTGTCTGCTGCACAGACCCACTCTCATCTCTCCTTTGGTAGCAGTTTTGTATTATTTCTCCTTATTAGGAATAATAAAAAAAAAAAAAAGTGGCCCGCAATTTAAGCTCAAATTCTTGTGATTCTTGAGCAGTTCTGTTCAAATTAGGGTCCATCAACATGTCCGAGACATAATGATCTGCTGAGGAACCTCAAAGGCTGCAAAGTCCAATGACAATTCTTTTTTTTTTTTTTTGTTTTGTTTCACCAGATTGAGTCAGAAGGCAGGGAGGGGCCAGGGAGGGACATTTTCCTCTCTGATATTGCATTAATGAATCCAGCCCTTTGTTCGGCCGGGGGCTGCGTGCTGACAAATGTGCTGTTTCCTGAGAGCCGTAACATTTCTGTGCTGTGTCCAGGTGCAGGAAGTAGGCTGCATACTGGGGCAGCCCGTGTGTTAAAAAAAAAAAAAAAGGAATTTTAAAAATCATTTTAAGATTAAGAAAGCAGCCCAAAATCTCAAGACATGCTTAAGATCAAAACGACTCCAGCTCCAGAAAATATCAGAGCCTCTTTTCATCCCAGGGCTAGCCATCCTTCTCCACTAATGAAGCCCGGTTGAATCGACTATTATCTATCCCTTTCCATAGATGCTGCCTTGTTTTTTTTTCCTTTCTGAAATCTTCTTTATGGTCATTAAGTCTGCTGCAAGCTACAGATTAGGTAGTTGTGTGTGCGTTGCTGCACCGTGTCAGCCTGCTCCGTGGCTATGATTGACAGAAGGCCAGTTTCCTGGCACTGGCAATTAGTCAGGAATTGTAATACTCTGGATGCTGAGTTCTCAGATACTGTCGCATCGGATCATTTTACCCTTGAATTGCCTCAAGACCCAAGCTAACACCCAGTCAGCCTATCAGTTTCATACAGCAGCTCCCAGCTTCAAAATCAATAGGAGGTAAGTGGAGGGTGACAGGGTCCCATGGAATCTGACAACTTAGTATTGAAGCATAGTCTGCACCACATAGCAGGAAAATGTGGGACTTGGCTAGCAACAAAAATCATTTTTTCAGCGAAGTGTTACAGCTTGGAGGAAAAATGCTCTAAATTGATGTATTCTTTTTAGTAAATATATATAGATATGAGTATTTCAAATAAGATTTGAGGAGGCTAGAGACAAAAGAGTAGATCACAAGTCTTAGACATTAGCTTAGACACTGCTCACAAAACTACAGAGGAAAAGATATCCTTCCCTCTTCTCCTGAGTTTGCTCATCCGTGCTTCAGAAAGCTGTTTGTCAACTGCCCCCCAGCACTATCCACAGCAGCACATGGACAACCGGTGCCTGAGCAACCAGCACACAGACCAACAAGTGAGTATCTTAATTACTGACCTACAACGTCCCCTTTCTCCAGTTCTGTGGGTGTTCAAGTCTCTGTGCAGAGTGCAAGTGCTCTGCCAGGACCAATTTCTCACATTCAACTTAAAATGGAAAATCACAGAAACACAGAAGCATTAAGGTTGGAAAGGACCTCTAAGATCACCTTAGTCTGACCAGCAGCCCATCACACCATGCCCACTGACCACGTCCCTCAGTGCCACATCCACACGGCTCTTGAACACCTCCAGGGATGATGACTCCACCACCACCCTGGGCAGCCTGTGCCACTGCCTTGCCAACATTTGCTCAATTTGAACTGAAGCATCATTATTCTGCAAATACGTTATTTTTTGTAGAGAAAAAAGAACAAACAAACAGACTTACGGAGAAGAATGTAATATGTTTTACAGATGTACCCTTACAGGACCAGCTCACAGCCTAAGCAGGACCCAGAACATGGCTGAAAGTCTGTTACATGGATCTTCTATAAGACATAAAAATTCCCTCTACATAAGAGGATATCAGAAATTAAAAAAATAGCCAAAGCCATTGTAAACTATCTCAAGCCAAATATGTTCTGCCCAGAGCCCCATCCAACCTGGACTTGAACACCTCCAGGTATCCACAGCTTCTCTGGGCAGCTTGTGCAAGGGCCTCTGAGTGATGTTTCATCCCATTATTGCTTTGCCAATTAAGGAAGGCACTCAGATTTAAGTGCCTGGAGGAGCCTAGTGCTAACTACATAGCTAATCCACATGTGCTGGGCATTGTAAAACTAGTTATTTAGTTCATGGCTAGCTCTAAGCATTACAGCTCTGTTCAATGGAATTGTTTCAAGGAAATCATACACTCAGTCCTGATGCTCTCAGCAGGCCAGGACACGATCACTGAGCACACAGAGCAACAGGACAGTGCTCCAGCAGCCAGTGGAGCAGGGTGAGGCTCAAAGCACTGTTGATGGGGGCTACTGAGTGGGGAATCACTCTTCTGATCCTACAAATGGGAACAGTGCAGGCGAAGGGGCCAGCATCACGATCAGGACCAGAATCTGCAGTGCTGCTCCAGCTCCTGCTCCACCTCTACTTGTGAGGGACCATTCCCAGAGAATAGCTGAACACCCGAAGTGTGCTCCAGGCAATTCATACCTTGACTTCAGGGCTATACAAAAAAAAAAAAAAAAAAAAAGGATTTCTTTATGAAAGATGGAGGCCTCCAAGACTTCAGAATCGCATCCTTAGTTGATCTTTGCATATTTGACTAGCCCATTCTGGATTTTTTTTTTTTATTATTATTCACAAGAAAAAGAGACTTGTATTTTGAACATTGTGCTAGTACATAAATCACTGCCTTTGCTAAGCAAAGTCTCTTCTCTAAATCTGGTGCTGAATTTCTCATTCTGTCCGAATCATCATCTCTGTCATTCCTGAGGGATACTCCCATAGAATCACAGAATCATAGAGTGACCCAAGCTCGAACGGACCCGTAAGATCATCAAGTCCAGCTCCTGGATCCTCACAGGAGCACCCAAAAACTAAATCCTTTGTCTGAGAGCACTGTTAAATGCTCCAGCACATGGGGCCATCCGTGCACCCTGCCCTGGGCAGTCTGTTACACGCCCACAGCCCTGTGGTGCAGAACCTTTTCCTCATCCCCACCTCACTCCTAGACAAGGCTGTAAAAAAGACCAAATAACCAGCTGATCACCTTCTTGAAGGTGTGCTTATTACTGTTGATTTTGCCTGAATTGCACAACAGCCCCTACTTTTCTCCACCTCAGTAGGCTGCATGTAATGTTACACACGAGTATATGCTCAGGTATTGGCTGCTTTCACGTCATGAGCCCCTTTCACTCTGTGCATGGGAAGCCCTGAAGGCAGAACAAGGGGTATTTGGCCATTTCATTAAGTCTATTTCCCTTTCCCTAGTCTCCAGGGCTTTGTAATTTTATTCCCCTTCTTTTCCATGGAAGACCATGGTGTTTCTTCTGGTGTGAGTATGCCATCATGAATACTGTGGTAACTCGTGGACACCCCTTTCCTGTCTCAAATCCTTCTTATACCCTTCAAGGACAAAAAGAATCGAGCCAAGATAGACACCCGCAACAGACAGGCACTGAATTACTAGTGAACAGTCGTGGTCATTTCAGTGGTTCTGTACACACACGCTACTGAGGTACTGAAGGAGTTAAACGCTGGAGTATCTTACAGAGCAGCCTGCTGCAGTGGGAGAAGATGCTCTGCTATGCATGCAGTTAACCATTAGATGTCCCTAGTCCCTTGGTCTTGGAAAAAAAAGGCAGTGAAGCGTGACAAGTCGGTGGTTAGCAGCATTAGATGGAACCGGAAAGTGGTCATTAATCCTCTTAATTAGCAAGTAAGGGCTGATACAAAGTGTCCATCTGCTTAGAAAGGAGTTCTTGTACTGCAAACCCAACCTTCTGTAAATCGAGGTCCTCTACGACCTTTGGTGGACCCGGATTCTCTGAAGGAAGTGGTCTACTGGGCTGGTGGAAATTGAGACACTACCTCAAAGCACACTGAGCTCAGGATGCTCTGCATGCTCTCACAGGCCTATAGAATTTGCTTCTCAGCTGTTGAGGAGGCTGCAGTTGTTTTCCTCAGTTTGGTTTGCTTATTTAAACAACACAATGGATTTTCTCTCCACATGGTATGATTAACAGGGATTTTTCAAAACAGAAAGACGTTTTCAAAAAGACTTACCAAGCAAGGCTAAGCTAAGCAAAGCCTAGCTCCTAAAAAATTGTTTGGGACTGGATTAGATCTTAAATATGGTTTGCTTTGCTATTTCCATTTTCTATATGAATAAGGCAGCCCAGAGCAAAGTTAAATAACTTGCCGTGGCCACCAAGCAAGTTAATGGAGAGCTGGAATTTGTCTCTTTCCAATATTTTACAGATGATCACAGAAGAGAATGACATATCTGTTCTTTGCTGTGGGCTCACTGAGAGTAATTAAGAATGGAAGGAGGCGTTAAGACAAATGAAAGTCTCAAAGGTAAAGAGACATGGGTAGAAAACCCTGCAAAGTAGTAATTACGTTAATTGTGATCAATTAGAGTAAACTCTCCCTGTCCCTTCTTTTTTTGAGCAAAAGATCCAGAGCAGCAAAATTAAGAATGGCCCTGTCCCCTCAAACCCAGAAGTCCATTGTCCCAGGAGCGCCCAGAACTGTGTGTGAGAACGCGACAGCAAGGAAACACTCACACACGGCCACTGCATGCGTCAGCAGCCCTGGTGAGGGCAGAGCCCTCATAACCATGGCACTGGATGCAGCTGTGGTTGGCCGCATCTGTCGTTAGCCATGAAAAGCTGCAGGAATAAATAGTCGTTTCAAAATTTTCCGATAGTTGCTGAACTCCTTGTGAAAAAAAAAAAAAAAAGGCTTAACGAAGATGAATGAAACAAATTCTAAGTGTTTGAGATTTATGGTCTACACAATGACCTTCCTTTGAAACAGTGTCAGTGTCATTCCCCTTGCTGGCTGAGCGTACGCATGCACATGCACACACGCTGTCTATGCAGCAATCTCGGCCCATTTCTTTCTTCCTTTCTTTTTTCTCCACCCTGATTTATAAGGACATGTCCTATCTTCACGTCTGAGGATCACACGGGTCTTTCAGTAAACACACACAATGCGATTCCTTTTCTTCCTAGAGTCAAAAGGGAAAAGCTCCTCCCCATAAAATAAACAACCCACCCACCCTTTCCCTCAAGCCAAAACATCAGGAAAGAGACAGCAGGCTTTGCATTGTACCCCACAGGCCTACAGGCTGCCTTCTGCAGTGAGAGCTCCACTGGGGATGGCCATCTCTGGAGAGTGCCGAGCCATGGATCACCTCAAGTGAGGTGTGGGGCTTTCAAGTCCCGCACTGCCTAGCAGCTGGCTTCTCCCTCACCCCCACGCCAGAGGCATATAATTCCAAGATGAAATAATGTCCAAGGAGCCAGACATTACAGCTTGTGGGAGTTGATCCAGTTCCTGTTCGACTGGTACCAAGTGATTTCTATGGTTGTTGGCCGAAATGTCTTTTAAACTAATAATACGTCATGGTTGTGATATTAAACAAAAAAAATCCATTGACCTAGGGACCTTGAAATGTATCCAATCTGCCTTACAACCTGACCCCAAGACCATTAAAGTCAGTTTAAAGTCCTCCTTTGATTTCATCAAACTTTAGATTGGCCCTTGGCAAATGTTTCAATTAATCTTTGCCAGGTTTGATGTTTGTAATGAAATCTAAATTCATGTTAGTTTTGTGTGGTTCCCATTTTTATAACAAATGTTCTTCATGGCCCTTGTTTCCAATAAGGAAACATGTTTGGGCCATACAGAATGAGTAGACAGAAGGTGAATCAGTGGCCACGTGAGACGTATATTTTTAAAGGATACTGCAGTAATGTCAAAACCATGATGGTTGTTAATCAGAAGGTCCCCAAATCACTTATCACTACAGAATACAACACTTAACGCTTTTGACTTTTGTACAGGAACAAAATGTTGGGGAGCAGTACTGAGCTCAGAGACCGGGTTACTTGAGGAGGGAGGAAAAACAGAAAAAGAACTGTGTTGCAGTAAGAAAAGCACATGCGGCCAAAATACAGTCAGCGGCACATTCATCCAGGCTCAGCCACAGAAACAAGAACCAACAGAACCACTCAACTGGTAGCACACAGCTGCCCACACATCTACATGTCCTAAGCTGCAGTAGACATGAGATCCCTCGAACCAGGAGACATTCTCCCTCTTCCACTGAGGATTCAGAGAGCTTGAATTATCCTACATCTGCCCTGGCAAGCGTCTGTAGGGACATGTTGCCATGGATTGACAGACACCCGGTTATTTGTTACCCAGCAGTAAGTTCTTCATATGTTCAAACTCGGGAAAGGATCAATTTGAGGATAAAACTTGACTTTTTAGTTCACATTTGCCTGCCTCTTCAAGAAACAGAGCTATTGTGGCAGGTGCTCAGCCTAGTACTTAGATGCTGTTTACCTCTTTATAATGCCTTTTTAGTGCTATTTATTTTTAAGAATACAGTGAGCATTGCAGTTCCTCCTATTCTATTATAAAGTGGCATTTTGTGTTCTTCACCTTTGGACTGGAGTGATTATTTCAGACTATCTTCAGTGCTATTCCTGTTCTTCACTCCAGTTTAAGGGCTGTTGGTTTGAAGGCTGCTCGGTCTGGAATGGGTCTGTGGTGGTATCAAATAAATCACTCCCAGATGGGCTGCAAAAACTCTTCCTTCGAAACACAGATATCAATCAGGCTCCATCCCTTATCTTTTGTATTGCAGCTGCTCTGTTCGTCTCCCTCATCCCACCAGAAATGTTTAAAACTTAACCAGAGCCAAGAGAGGATAAATTAGCTTTCAAGGACACAAGCTCTGCATCATATTCACTCCCGTTCCATTTGATTACATTCTCCAATAACGATAGCCCTGTGTTCTCATCCAGTGCTTGCTCAGGATCAATAAGCACACCTTCTGATGACAGCATGGGTTTCCCCTCTGTAGCCCCCACAGGGTCGTGATGGGAAAGTGATAACTGGTTTTCGTGCCTTCTAGAATGAAGCCTTGCACAGGTAGAGGCCAGAGCACACATCAGCCTCTCAGCATATCTCAGTGGGAAAGAAGGCTGGGTGGCATACAGCATGTGGGAGACTCGGAAAAGTTGATTTAGTGCAGCTAATGCAGCTCCCACGGTAACCAGCAGCAGTGTCAGGTCCTTGGGGTGTGTGTGCTCTGCAAAGGAAAACTCTCCTGTTGACGTGATGCTCAAACCTGGTTACTGCAAGGGAGTCCTCCAGAGGATTGTGTAGTGTGAAACTCCAGTTGACATCATCTTCCTTCTGCTTTTGTCATTTAGATCCTGTGTGGTTTTACACAGAATTAGCAGTATGTGCTAATAATTAAAGGATGGCAGTCTGCACGTTGTGCAGAAAGATGACTGAATGTATCAGAGTCCCTTCCTGAGCTGCAGTTTGGGTGCATTTCTTTATCTGAAAGTCAACTGCACATCCTGAATTAACAGAGATAAGCTCCGCTGAATGAAAGGTTTAAGGCCCCATTTCTTGAGGAGATAGACAAACGTGCATTAAAAAGCCAAGTCTTATCCCGAAGTACATGTTATCCTGGCTGCCACCACATCGTAAAAAATAGATTTAGCAGACATCTGCTTTTCACGAGCATCAAAATGTTGTGTTGCGTAGTGTTGTTTTGTGTTGCGTTTGTTGCAATTGTTGTGTTATGTTGTATGTGTTGTGTTGTGATGTGTTCTCTACAAGTTCTTTTGAGAATATAACAGTCTTAAAATAAGGCGGATCCTTCTGTCTGACTCAGGGTGGTTAAACAACAAAGCAGCCCTATGAAGCAATAGTTAGCAGGACAAGCAGGGGCGGGTAGTAAAAACAAATGCAAAATATACAGAGCCTTGAAAAACACAAGAAAGCAGGAAGCCTATAAATACTTAGGTAAATAAAACAAGCCACTGCCCTCGTTTAATTAGCAGTTTTTTATAAGAGCGGTTTGTTGACTACAGTACTGTTTACATAGGGCCTGCATTAAAAAAAAATAAAAATAAAAATACAATCAGGAGATAGAGTCATTTTAATCCCCCTATTCCCAGGATGGAAATGAAAGCGCTAAGCTTGTCCTTTGTGCCCGTTCATAGCCCAGAGGTGCAGAGATCACCAGGCTCGGCGCTCGGCTTGCAGGGGCAGGGAGGCAGAGGGACAGAGGCCGCAGGAGGATGTTTGTCACCTGTTGCACGCGCATGGATTCGTAAGAACTCGGCCAGCAAAGGTACCACCACCTCCCCGATGCATCTCTTGCTGCTGGCAGCATAGATGGATGCAAGCCCGAGGTCACAAATGTAATTTTCAGTATTTAAACTCAAAAGCCACTAATTGGAAAGCTAAAATGTAGATTTCCATCAGGGCACGGCAAATCTGCCTGCGACTTTGCCTGGGTTGGAAGTAGGGACTGGGACCAACCTCACAAGTTCCAAAATTCCTTCTCAGGAAGAGCAGTGGCACAGGCTGCCCAGGGAGGTGGTGCAGTCACCGTCCCTGGAGGTGTTCAAGAGCCGTGTGGATGTGGCACTGAGGGACGTGGGCAGTGGGCATGGTGTGATGGGTTAGTGGTTGAGCTGGATGATCCTATAGGTCTTTTCCAACATTAATCATTCTGTTTTTCTACAGTGATTCTGCAGTTATTCTCTTCGTGCTCTCTATTGGCAAAACAGGAAACAAGATGATCCATTTTTTTGTTTGTATGTATGCATGTATTTTCGCATTTTGAGGTCCTCTCTGGAGCTCAGGAAGCTTGGAAATATTGCTCTGCGCCCCATTCATGCTTCCCTTACCCTGTGGCTGAACCAGACCCAGTGATTACTTAAATGGTCACAACGCAGCATTAGAGCAGTTAAAGTGGTGCTGGGGAGTGAGGTGAGGGGGATCATTCCCAAGTGGCTTTAATAGGTGAACATAAATATCCCGGGAGAGCCACAATCCTGTGGTTATCTGTCCCATCTGCCCATCTGCCATACACGTGTTATTCGCACACACACAACTTATATCTGCAATATGTAGATGTATTTGCAAAACACTTAACAAACCATTCGGAGACCGGAGGATTTACCCTGCTTTCCAGGACTGCTCATACTGCCACTTCCATTACCACTGTTCCTCTCCAGCACTCCTAACCTCCTTCAGCGCTGCACCTTCATGCCGGCTGTGTGCTCAGCACAAGCTTGGAAGGGAAGAGAGATCTCCCACCTCTAGCTTCAGTCAAAACTAACAGTCACTTATTTCGTCTGTTAATAATAAGCAGCCCCTGATGAGGAGACAATTTACCTGGGAGCCATTGCGGCTCTCGGCAAAACAAAGCACCGAACTCCCGCAGCTCTCCCCGGTCCTCCCCGCCCCAGGGGAAGAGAAAGGGGGGAAAAAAAAGCGAAGAAGACTGCTTCATTCGAGTGGGGTGTTCCTAAAGGACGACCGACACCGCGGGGTGCTGCTCTCCGTCCCCGCCTTACGCCGGGTGCTCAGACAGACGGACAGAGGGCTGTCTGCTCCGGGGATCGTCGGCTTAGAAAGGTGCGAATGGGAAAGTGCCGCATATGTGCCCGGGGCAGAGATAACATTGTCCTGCGAGCCCTCCCTCTGCATTTCCTGGCGTGAGGTTTGCAAGTGCATTGTGTGGGGCTAATGGCTCTGTTAAGGTGCTGTTCTGCGGGAGGGGAAGGCGGGGGAATGCGGGGGAAGGCAAGGCAAGGCAAGAGAAGGGCAAGTTCATTGCTTATCAATTACCGAATAAATCTTAGAGGGCTCTAATGAACGATGAGAGGAACCAGGCTTTACGACGAAAGGTTATGAAAGCCTTCTTCGGCGCGCCGAGACAAGGAGTTGAGCGCTTCTGAAGCCAGTCTTGGATGAAATGGCCCCAAACACAAAATCCCTTCCCTCCTGGTGCAGCTCAGACCTGCCCCTACCATCTGGATTCCCTGTGCAGCTGTGGCCAGCTGCTGTTGGAGATCAGATGAATTACATGAGCCTCTGACCTGACCCTTAGCTGACGTCCCATCTGTAAAACCTAGTCCCTCTCTATTTATGATGGTCCAAGAGGGGCCTGCCAAGTTCTACATAATTGCGTTTTAAAGCTGTGGAACATCCTGGGCTCCTACTTATGCACAGTCACAGTAAGCACCTGCTAAGGGTGTCCTTGCTTGAGTAGGGGTTGGATCGGATGGACCAGAGGTGCCTTCCCACCCAATCATGCTGTGGTTCTGTGGGATGGTCCCCCTGCACCCAGGAGCTGTCTGCATGGCCGTGCCAGTGGATAGCAGAGTGACCAGGAGTGGGGATTCACGCTGGGCTGCAGATGCCAAAAGCTAGATGGGGGCTGCTGCTCGGAACGGGGGCCTGGGGGGGGAGGGGGGGGGGTTGAAGGCAGCATGATACTGATGTAGGAAAGTACATGAGAGCTGAAGCCGGATCGATAGTGAATTCGGGCTTTGCTGGTGATTACTGGATTTTGAAGGATTGCTCTGATAAGAAAGGTGTTCCTGCAAGCAGGAACAGATTGGATTTTTTTCTTCTTTTAAATTATTGGTCTTTCCTGGCTTGAATATATATGTCAGTCTCTCTGTGGTATAAATTAGTCTCAGCTGATGATTTAGACCAGAGATGGTCCCTCCACACATCCTTTTGTTCCTCACTAACTTGTTTATGGTTGGAGTTATGCTTCCCCCAGGGCCAGGGAGATTGGCTTTCCTATCAGCTTAGCCCTTTTCTGCCCCTCCTGAGGATCCCTTCCCGAGGAGAAGGCTGCAGAGGAAGTGGTTAGCCAGCTGTGTGCCCATATGGCCACGTTGTTGTGAACACCATCCCCCAGGAACAGTTGTAATAAGCTCTCTTTGGATTTTATACTCCTGGGGTTTAAAAAAAATCACTGTAAAATTAATAGCTTATCAGTTCTGCATTTGATTACTGCATGAAGAAAGCAGACAGTGCCTGACAGGTGTTTTTATTCACCTCCAAACACGAGACATCACACACAAGTGTGACTTCTCAATGGAAACACTCCGAAGTGTGTACCTGCCTCAGCAACAAACCACAGTGAGCACCCTGCTGCACACACCTTGGGCTGACTCGGGAGAAGGTGGGGAAGGGCTGAGGTGCATGAAGACGGGGCCACACTTCTCTGGTACATCCTATTGGTGAACTACAAATGGCTTGGCAAACAGTGAAATCTCACAGCATGGTCCTCCTGCTACCAAAATCCCGCCAGAGGCTGTGTCCATTTTACTGGTAGGAGTGCTGAGGCACGGAGAGGTCGTATGGTTCAGGCAAGGAGAAAGCAGCTTACACTGGGAAGTTAAAGTTGGACGCAGAGGTGATGTGCCATACACAGAAGCCGGAAAGGGCACAGCTGGTGATCTGCATCCTTGTGATGGCAAGGAGTGTGAAAAACTGGCTGAAACAGAAATGAAGTCTGCCACTGCCCTATTACTCCTGGTCCACTGAGGTCTGAATGCTCTAAGCAAAGCTTTCAGGTGTTCTTAAACCCGTGCTTCCCCAAAGCTGTAGCAGCCCACACAACATTATGCCGCAGGCAAAACCAGCTGTCAGCAGCCTGGGAGGCCCAGCAGAAACCAGCTGTCCTCTGTCACATGCGTGCCACCGTTGCTCGGCCCCACAAGGCTGCTTCTGGCAGCTGGGAGCAGCAGGGCACAGCGATGCCGGGGCTGTGGGATGGAGTGCTGCCGGGTGCACAGTGAGCCCAGAATGCAGCCACTGCCTCTCCTCCCACCACACACGGGATTCCTATCTCTGGGAGGGAGCAGCGACGGAATCAGCATCCTCTTTCTTTCTGACACATAGGGAACCGAGGAGTGGCAAGAGCCACGAACGTTAATAGAAACTGTCATCAAAATGTCAAGGGGACGAGGTGGAGGACGAAAGCGCTGTGAGGAAGGGCTTTGCCTTGAGAATAGGGACAACAAACCTCTGCCTGCAGCCCAGACCTGTAATCCACCAGCCCCTGCGAACCCAAGGTGATTTGTCCCACAGTCCCTGCCTCAGCCTGCAGTATCAAACATGTGCTTTAAGTGCACGGAATGTATCATTCAGTAGCAAACCAGGTCATTTTAACTAGGCTTTCACAAGATGCAGTTTTCCTTCTATATAATAAAGTAGAAGCTAAAGATACAGAATCTATGGCTATGGGGTTTTCATGTTCCCTCTCATCAGCTTGGTTAATTGCTCGTTTCATTTACTAGCTGGGTTTTAACTTTCCTGTGGATCGCTTGGCTCTCGAAATTCCATAAGCTCTGAAAGTCAGCAAATTTTGGGAAGTGTTCTCTGGAGGGAAGTCCTGGAACTCTTACAACAGGCATAATTTTCATTTGCTCAGGCTTAGTGCTCTTGCAGAATAAATAAGCATTCACTGTCCTCCAGCCGTGCCAGCATGCTGTGGGTGTGCAGCCTGCCCTGAGCTGTATAGACTCCTAAGCATTTTACCTTGCAGGCTAATGCCTCTGTGCACAGGAACTGCAGTTGTTACTCAGCAGATGCCTCCCAGATGAAACCTTGCTCCAGATCAGCTCTGTCTGGCTTGAATACACGTACTAGCAAGACAGTGGTATTTGCATCCAAACGGTAACTTTTGTGTGAGGGGAATCGTGGGAGACAAAAGAAGCTCTTTGATCAGACCCTCTGGATGCCATACTGGCTTTTTGGGCTAACGGGATTGCAGCAGTCTTGCAACTTTCTGAGAGCAATGCACACATAAACCATTCCAATGTACTGTTTGCACATAGGGAGCTCACCTCCATCCTGCTCAATGTGTTTATAAAGCACCCGTCTTGTATGTCTCTCATTTCTCCCACTCCTCACTCAGTTACTGTGTCTCAGTGTCCGGGCATTGTTTAAGTGCTGATGCAAGGGCTGCGCACCCAGCTTTTGCAAAGACTGGTGAAGCAGAGCACTCAGCTTTACGCTTACCTTTAAGGCAGCTGAGCAATCCCTTTGCAACCAGTGAAACTGCTCACGTGCCAAGTATGTATTTGCTTTGCTTCCTTAACTGTATAGTGCCTGGAACTGACGACCAGATCAGCAGCAAAGCCCTCTGAGCTGTCGTCTTTCCTGCTGGCTTCCTCCTCATAGTCTTCCTTTGCAGTGCAGACCTAGTTCTGTATCCACATACAAGATGCATGTAGCTACGGCTGTTAGTTCCTAGAGCTTCTGCCATGCTGTAGATCCCTTTCACATGAAAAAAAAAAAAAAAAAAAAGGGTCACAAGAAATCACCATTTAATTAAATAAATGTATCTTGGGCAGATGACCCTTCCCCCAGCTTGCTGCCACCGTGAAAGCCCCACACACACTGCAGCAGCGAGCGGTGTGCCTCGGCACTGCGGCGTGCCCAGCAGGAGAAATTGCTCCTGAGATCATTTAACCTCCCCGGGGAGATGACAGGAAGGAATTAATCTTCCGCTGCTAATCCGCCCTGTGCTGCCGGATCAAGAATTGGCAGCGCTGGGGGTGCCGGCGCAGGGGGGACCTGCTGTGGCATTTACCATCCGTGCGTGCTCCCTCCCGCTGCCTCCGAGCGCGGCTGAGGGAGTGTGGGGCAGTGATTTTGGGAAGCACCCCACGAAAAGTGTGCTGGTAAACGGCCTGTGCTGCCGCAGGGATGTGGGGTTCCCAGCACTGCTCCAGGATCCTGTCTATGCCAGCAAGGTGAATGCTGTGAAAATGCCTTCACCTCAGTCCCATGAGTCAGCCTTGACACTGAGTTTTGCTGCTGTTGGCCATCTCTTTTATTTATTTTGTCCTTGGGAAGGGAAAACTTCAGCAGGGGACAGGATCTTTAGCAAGGTCTCTTGTGATAGGACAAGGGGAAATGGTTTCAAAATAAAAGAGGGGAGATTTAGATTGGATATAAGAAAGATGTTTTTTATGAGGCACTGGCACAGGTTGCCCAAAGAGGCGGTGCATGCCCTGTCCCTGAAGACACTCGAGGTCAGGTGGAATAGGGCTCTGAGCAACCTTTTGTAGCTGCAGGTCCCTGTTCATTGCAGGGGAGTTGGACTAGATAACCCTTAAGGGCCCCTTCCAACTCAGTTCTAGGTTCTAAGAAAATGTACTAGCATGACCCCGCGTAATACTTTATATCAGGAGTGGCCCTGCAGATGTTTTGGAGATGTTTTACTTCTCCTGGTGAGCACAATGGCTTCAATGAACAGTTCAGTGCTTGCAGACAGCCCTCTGGAGAAGGGCATCCAGTTTGTAGGAGTGAGGTGGGGCCCATCCTGAGCAGGGGCAGCACCCTGGGGAAGCAGGCAGTGCTCGGGGGCCTGAGGTTTGTGCAGGTGCTCCTGCAGCTCTGACTGGAGAACTGGAGACAGCTCACATCCCAGAGAGCTGCTATTCTTTATTTCTAGGCTGGGACAAAGGGCTTCTGTGTTCCAAACCAAGCAAAGGCTCGTTCATATGATACAGACAGGAGGTTCAGCTCAGGTGAGGAGTGTATTTCTAGCTCATCTCTTTTATTAAGTTCTTCTGCACCGCAGTGTTTCTTTCTTGTACGCTGAGCATTTCCACTCGGAAATAATGCTCAAGTGTGCGCAGGGTGACCTGGTTCCACTCTGCGCTTCCAGGCAGCACATCCTGGTGGTCTGTGGGAAGGCAGAGGAACCGGCTAGTGCATGGACCAGGTTCACCAACCAAGCACACCCTAAGCTTGCCTTGGGTGCCTGTGCCAGTCTGTGCTGGCTTGGAGTACCCTGCTCTGCAAGCAGCATTGAGCCAGCACCGTGGCCTGGCACTGTGTGTCAGTAGGCCCCAGTGCCCCCAGCACTGAGGCCTGGCCCAGTGCAACATGCACCCACTGCATGAACCATGCCAACGCCACCTGCCCAGTGTGATTTCACCTATGGAATCAATCAGGCTGGTGGTTGTAAAGGCTGCATATACAGCAATGCCATTTGACAGTCAAGTCAAGCTCCCCACTGAACACAGTATGTTTATAAACAAGAAACCTGGTGCAAAACAGGAGTAGTATCAGCAGAATGTGTATTTCACTGTTGCATTAGAACCTGCTCGCAGCGATAGATGAGAGCTCTGTGAAATCCAGAAACAAGCTGCTTTTACTATGCCTGATATTTATTTTAGTTTTGAAGAACTGCAATGTGGGGACTTTTACCAAAATGCAATGTAAGTGGTACCCTGATGAATGACGTTTTGCCCAGAAGTAACTTCTCTTGCACACTTCTGAGTCCTGTTTGTCACTTCTCTGAGGTTTCCAGCAGGCTCAAAAACAGAAATGATAGAGTAAAACAGAGCTGGCTGTGTATCCGTGGTGAGAAGCATCTCCTCTGGCAACAAAGTGTGATCTGTCCCCAGCCCTAATTACTGCCTTTCTACCCTTTAACAGCATGTCTGCACCCGTGTTCCAGGGATATGGGGCTTTCCCTTACAGGGCCTTTGCTGCGTGACTCCTATGCTGAGGACTCACACTTTTCTCTCCCCCCCCCCTTAAATCCCTCATAATGCAGGTAGCACGCTGCCCAAGCCTACCCCCTGCACGCAAAGCACAGCACATGGCCAAGCACTGAGCCCAGGCTGAGGCTCTGCCAGCCCTGCTGGGAGAAGCCGGAGGCAGCGCCGTGCTGAGCACAGGCAGCAGCCAGAGCCCTGCGTGTGCTGGAGCTGGTGCTCACCGCGCTCACTCTGCTTGGCAACACAGAGCAGCTCTGTGTTCACAGCCTGGCCCCTGGGCATTTTGCTGCATCTTTTTTTTTTTTTTTTTTTTTTTTAACATTTCTAAAAACCCAGAGTTGAAAAGATTTTAGGAGGATCATTCTCACCTCAGAAGCATCCGTTCAGTATCATCGTTAAACTGCAGCCAAATTGTACCAGGATGCGCTCAGTGGTGATGAGGCTTTTTCTGCACTTGCATTATGTAAAGGTTAACGGCAGAAGGGCACATTATCTGAGATACAGGGCAGTATGTATATGTAAGGTTAATGATTCTTCAAATAGAGAGCCCCGAAAAGGCCTGTGCAGGTGTAGCCTAAGGAGACACATAAGCACCGACCAATTATTTTCACATTTCTTCTTTCCCAGTGTAAGCAGCTGGGTCCCGTACGAGTGTGTCATGACAGATGACAGTGACATGAGCAGACGAACCCCAAGGCGAGCTGCTGTCCTGTCAAGGAAAGGGCAAAGCCGGGTCCCCTAAATACGCCCAAGCTGTGTCACTGACAGCAATTTACGGCCGCGGTCAGGCGCCTGGCGTCTGCGTTCTCCCCCAAGAAGCAGGTTCTGAGGTATTTTTAGACACAATTGCCACCAGTGTTTGTCTTCAGTACGAAATCTTCGACAAAGGAGAGCCCGGTCACCCACGACCCGCTGGAGCTTAACGTTGTTTTGAACCTGGCATTTAAAATGACGCTGAGCTAAGCCGTGCCTACCTGTTCGTCAAGGCTGAGGTCTGCAGCAGCATGAAGCTGTCGAGAGAGAGGGAAAAAGGCTACTCCAATGATTTGTCATAACTGTTTACATTCATTGTGATTTGGCTCGGACCTGTGTTTTATCTGGCTCTGGTTGTGCGGTTCAAAACACTGACGATGGAGGCAAACACACGGTTTCCTCCTTAAGGTGAGGCCAGAAACGTTTTAGCGTAAGTACGGAGCAAAAAAGATTGCCCAATCCATCACCTCCATCGGGAGCTGTATAAACAGGCCGGCCCCGTACGGCGCAGCGAGCATGCAGCCTGCTGCTCACGGGGAGGGCTGGTTTCTGTTCTGGCTCACACCACAAACCTGCACTGCAGCACATCGCTCCTGTGCCTCGCAACCACAGCACCCAGAGCCTGGCTGGCTGCAGTTATAAACGCTCATTGCTCGCGTCCCCTTCTCCCTCTGAACACCTCATCTCTCAGGTGGTGCCCGAACACTTTGTGCTGCTGTGCAATGTCAGCAAATGGAAGGAAAGAGGCGGTAGGGGCTCTAGGACCAACAGGATGTAGCGTTAGCCCAGGGGCACAGTCTGGGTATGGAGAGGGAAAGAGTCAGGTGAAGAGGTCATACGGAAAGAGAGGTGATATGTGAAGATCTCGGGCTTTGCAAGACACCATGAAAGGAACAGAGAGTGCCCCCAGAATGAAGGCTTTCATAACCAGTGGCTATTCCTGAAAACATCCCATCGGATGCGAAGACTCTCTATCTCCAGAGTGCTTACAACGCAGGGAGCGTGAGCACCTGCTTTTCTCTTTTTGTCGATATTTGCGATGGGCAGCGGTACCCTGTGCTACCCCAGTGCCACGTGTGCACGACCCCAGCGATCAGCTGGAGCCAGGTATCAGCTGCACCCGTCCTGTACGCAGCGGGAGCTGCCCCGCTGCCGTGCCCCGCTCTGCCGCGCCCACGTTAGGAGCTACCCCGCATAAGGGCAGGTTTGAATCCCCCGAGAGCCCGCATGGATCATCCCAGCGGGCGGCCTACAATAAAACAGCGCAGTGTAACACAAAGTGAAGCAACGCGGCACGAAATGCAACAACAACGCGAAATCGCACGCGTGCTCGGGGGTTCCCATCCGCCGGGAAAGCCTTCCTCCAACAGGAGGAGCTCTTCGCTTTGCTGAGGCGATGCCAAAGGAGTGGCCGCGCTTTCGCTGCGTGCCCCCCTTCCTCCCCCTCCCTCCCCTGTTCTAGAGCGGCAGCTTAATTGATTTGATAACAAAACAAACAGCAGCCGAGGGCTGCCCGCGGCACGGCACGGCACGGCACGGCACGGCACGGCACGGCACGGCTCTCCCCGCGGCCGATGACGCTTCGGGTGGCACCGCGGTGCCGTACCGTGCCGTGCCCCCGGGGTAGGCGGCTGCTCGGGGGGGGGGCAGCTCCGGCTGGGGACGCGCTGCCGGGAGTGGGGGGGGGGGGGGAACCTTTCTTGCCCCCGGCTCTCGTCGCTGAAGCGCGGCACCGGAGAGATGGGAGACCCGCGGCGGGGCTGCCGGGAGCGGAACGGAGCGCAGCGGCCTGGGGGTGGTGGGGAGGGGGTGGGGGGACACACACTCGGCGTGTGGGCGACAGCTGCGATCGGCGGGCAGCGGCCGGGGATTAGCACACACGCGCCTTTGCGTGGCAGGAAGGAGCGGCCCGGCGCGCTCCCCGGGGACCGGGGGAAGCCGGGGGGGGGGGAGGCCGGGGGATGCAGTGCCGGCTACGGCCGAGAGGGGACGGCAGAGCAGCGGCAGGGAAGCGAAGGAGCGCTGCCTCCGTCGACCGCGACCCTTCGCAGCCCGATCCCGACCCCCGTCCCGAGGGCGGCGTCGGGAGGGGAGGGAGGGAGGCTGAAGCGTGGCGGAGCCGTGCCCGTGGGCTCTTGAGCGGAGCGGAGGGTCGGCCCCGGGCTTCTCCCGGTCGGAGTTTGCCGCTCGGCTCCGCTCGCGGAAACTTTGGGCGCCCGCAGTGCCGCTCCGAGCCGCGGAAGCCCGGGGGTTGCGGCCGGAGTCCCCGCGGCGGCCCACGCGTGTTCGCGGCGTCGGTCGGCCCGGGGGTGGGAGGCCACCCCCGGCACGGCGTGGGGCCGGGAGCCCGTTGGCTCTCGGCGCGGGTTTCCCATCCCAGCTTCAGCTTGTTTTATCTTCCTAATTTAAAGACTCGATGAGTGTGGTTTGCTTTTTTTTTTTATTATTATTTTTGCTTTCTATTTTTGTCTTCTCGGCTTCGCGATGGGGATTTTGAGCTGTAAATCCGAAACCGGGAACCGTGACTAATGTCGGGGAGTATTTATTCGGTGCATTCATTCTGAGACCGTAACGCAGGATGGGCCGGCGGTGTGTGCCGTGGGGGGGGGGGGGGGGGGGGAGGGGGGAGCGCTGCAGGGCTGTGCTGAGCGCGCCCCGAGGGCCGGGAAGCCCTGTGAATTAGGATGACGATGGGGCTCGTCATGTGAGCGCTGATGAATTCAGGGAACGCGAGAGCTGCGATTGACATTCCTAAAAACAATTAAATCGGCGGGGATCACTGCTCGGGAATCGATACGGCTCTGCGTAACGACGCTGTGTGTGTCTGCAGGCAGATTCTTCCCGTAGTAACGAAACGCGAAGCGGCTGCGAAGCGGCGCGATTCCCAATCGCATCCCCCGGCCCCGAACGGCGCGCGTCCCGCTGCGCTGGGGCGGAGGCACCGAGTGGAAACATTAATAACCCGAGCGCTCGGCCGGGGCAGGCGTCTAAATAGCTGCCCGAATAGGCAGCGAGCGCCTTCGGTCTGGGACGAAAATAAACCGGGAGTTAAGCTTTAAATATCCCCTCTTAAGAGCGAGACGCGCTCGGCTGCATCGCCGAGTCGGAGGGGATGGGGAAGGAACAGGGACGGGGTTGGGCAAGGGACGTGGGGCCGCGTCAACCGCAGCTGCTCGCGGATCGGACCGGACACGTTTCCTGCGCTCGCGGCAGACGGCAGCGCGGCCCCGCACCGCGCGGAGCTTTCCAACAGGGGGCGAGGGAAGGCCGCCGGCGGCCGCGCCGGGCGCGGGAAGCCCCCGCGGGAGCGGGGTCGGCGAAAGGAGGAGGGGGTGGGGGGGGGGGGGGGATGGCGGGCGAGGACGGTCGCAACTCGGCGCCCGGGCAGCCGCGCGATGTGCGGAGCGTGCTTTTATTCCAGCGTTGGCCCTCTGCCGGGGCCGCCGAGCCCCGCGGAGCAGCGCGGTTTGCCGTAGTCACGGGCGCGCCGCGAGCGCCGTGCCGCCCCGCGGGGGCCGCGGCCGTGCGGTTTGCGGAGCGGTCCGCTCCCCGCCGGGTCCCCCTCCGGTCGCCGGGAACCGGGACGGCGCTGCCGTGGGCCGCGCGGGGGGTTGTTCTGGCGGCCGGACGGCTCCTCGGTGCCGGCGCGGAAGAGGACGCGAGTTGAATATCGTTTGCGCGGCCGGGACAAAATACCCGGGGCCGGCGGAGGGGGAGGGGGAAGGATTGCGTTCGCCCGCCCGTGACGAATAATCCGGGCCGGCCTCCCGGCTGCGGCGGCCAAACCGCTCGCGGCTCTGCCAAGAGATCAGCCGCGGCCTCTGCCCGCGCCCCGGGCGCCGCTGGCCTTTCCCCGGCTGCGTCCGGCACGTCGCAGCTGCCGGGCGCACGGCGCGGCCCCGCCGCGACCACCCGCCGCGGGGTGCGGGGCTGGGGCTGGGGTGCGGCGAGGGGAACGGGACGGGGTGTCCCAGGGCGGGGCGGCCCGACGGCAGGTGCGGCCCCGACGCGGCCCCGCGTGCGGGTGCGGATCGGTGTCGGTGCGGGCTGCGCCGTGTGAGCCCTCGGGTGCGCGCCGCCGCGAGGCGGGCGGTGCGTGTGCGTGGGTTTCGGCGCGCGCGACATCGACTGTGTGCGCGGCGCCGGCGAGAAGAGGCGGCGTGTGACACGCGACACGCGGGAGAGGCGGCGCGCCCGCGTGACTTTCAGCGAGTTCACGCGTGGGCGAGAGCCGCGGCGCGGGGCCGGGCAGGAACCGTGCCCCGCAGCCCTTCCCGAGCCCGGCCCGCGGCCGCCTTTCGAGATCCGCTTCCCGTCGGCACCTCCGTCCCCGCGGGGGGCCGAACCCACGCAGGGGAGGGACCTCCCGGGGCGCTGCGGGCGGGCCACGAGGGAAGGATCCCACGGCGTTTCCCTCCCGCGCGGTGCCTAGGCCCCGCTCTGGCCGTCCCCATCGTGTTTCTGTGCGGGAGGAGCGGGGATTTTCCATGTGCCGGCCGCCCCGCTGTGACCTCGGCGCGAGTTCGGTGGCACCGCTCCGTCCGGGGCAGGGTCGCGCCGCGGGGGCTTCAGCTGCTCCTCGGGGTGCGGGAAGGGGACGGTGGCAGCTGCGGGTGGAAGGGCTGCGGCTGGCGGTGGGAGGCCCTGGAGCCCTTCCCGGGGAGCGCTGCCAGCGCTGTGCTGCCTCGGCACGTCCAACCGCTCCGGCACGAGTTGGCTCTCTCCCTGCCCAGACCCGATCTGCGCTGCGGAGACGGCGAATGCGCTCGAGGGAGGATCGGTTGAAGGGGCATCGGGGGAGGGGGTTTCCAGCGGACACGCGTGGGCCGGCGCCGTCCCACCGGGGGGGTGGGGGGGGTGGGGCGCACGGGAGAGCTCTGAGCGGCGTGGAAACTGCGCTGCGAGGGCAGTGGGAGGAGGAATGGCTCCGATCCTCCCGCTGTGCGTGCATCGGAGCTGCCGCTGCCCGAGCGCGCTGCTAAGCGCTGATTTACAGGTAGGGGAAACGTGCTCCGCAAACCCCGTGCCGCTTTCCCTCCGGTGGATTCAACTCATATATAAAGAGCGTGAGGTGGCGGTCTCCCGGGCAGCTCGTAGGATGCGCGGCGTTGTTGTTAAACACATGTTTCAATTTGGGATCGAGACCGTCAATTACCCGCTGAGGCGCCCGAGCCCCGAGCGGGCAGCGCAGGGACGGCTGCGCTCAGCCGTTTGCCCTCCCGCACCGCCGAAGCAGCGCTCTCTGCTCTCGGCTCTCTGCTCTCTGCTCCCGCACCGCCCGCGCTCTGTCCCCGCCCGGCGGCTCTGGGCCCCCGCTGCGGGGTGGGGGGGGGGTGGGGGGGAGGAAGGGGGGGGACGAGCGGAGCGGGAAATGCACGGGCAGCGCTTTCCTGCTTCCGTAACGCTCTCTGTTTCTCGGTCGGAAAAGCAGGCCGGCTCAGCGGCAAGCCCATTGGTTTGCTTTGCTTTTTTTTCTTTTTTTCTTTTTTTTTTCTTTCCGAGCGGAAGAGACCCCCGTCTCCCCCCCGAGCAGAAGCCAACAGCTCGGAAAGGCCGCTCCGGGGGCAGCGGCGGAAAGGCCGCCAATTAGCATCACATCTGCGGGCGGATGGTCGTGAGGTGCCGCCCCCCATCCCGCAGCCCCCCACGGGGGGGGATCTCACTCCGGAGGGACCCGCCCGGCCTCGAGGACTCTGCGCCGGGGGTGGGGGCCACGCGGTCTTAACGCGAGGCCGCTCTGCTTCCTCTCCGCTCAGCCGAAAAGCCCGAACCCGCGGACGGCGGCTCCTCCGCTGCCCCACTGCCCGCAGCCGGCCGGGCCGGGCCGGGCCGGGCCCCGCACGCCTCTCGCTGCCGGGAGCCGCCAGCGCTCCGCTCCGCACCGCGCCTCCGTGACGAGCCCGGCATCGCAGGCAGCCTATAAATAATTTCCATTATGTTCAGCTGACAGCGCGAGGCGATTAATTTTAATAGCTGTATATTTGCCTGTTTCTCCTAATGCTCTGTAATGAGATGAGAAGCCATCCAACCCCAGATGGCTCCAGCCGCCTCCTTATTTATTTATTTGGTGTGTGCGTGTGCAAAAGAGGGGAGAACCGGCAACGGGCAGCATCCCCCCCCCCCCCCCACGGCCCCGATCCCCGTGATGGTGCTTCCCGGGGCCGAGGGGGCTCGGGGTACCGGTGCGTTATCTCTGGGGGTCGATGGGCGCAGATCGATGGCGTTCGGGGTGAAGGGGAGCTCGGCTCCGTGCCCACCCCATTAACCTGAATTCCGTATCGGGGCGGTGTGGGGGAGGGAGAGAGTCGGGCTGCGCTTTGTGGAACCGCGAAGAGAATCCAGCGGAGGCTGCGAACAGCGAAGCTCTGCGTGCGGCCGTGTGACGAAGCCGCGGTGTCCTCAGCCGGGGGGGGGGGGGGGGGATCAACCTGCATTTGGGAACTGCAGAGACGTGCGTTTCGGGCTGGGGGGGTGGGGGGAGAGAAGGAGACGGGCTGCTTATCCAGGTGAAACAGCAGCGAGGCGAGCACCTGTGTCTTTTTTTTTATTTTATTTTTTTATTTTTATTTTTCCTACAAGGCGTGCACCGATAATTGCGGCAGTTAATTGCGTTTCTTTGAAGGTCATTGGAAGTTACGGGGCTGTGTTTTCTTTCCCGGCTGGCAGACAATGGCTGAGCGCTGTTTTAAATGTAAATCAGAGGGTATCCGCAGAAACCTGTGCTGTCGGATCGCGGCGTAATGGATTCACTCCGGCTGCGCCTCGCTCGCCACAATACAGCGCAGCGCCGGGCCGGGAGCGCGCCGGGGTTCCTCTGCGGAAGCGCAGTTGCCGACGAACATGGAAAGCATTAAATCGTGACGAAGAAGAGGGGGGGGGGGGAGCGGCGCGGCATCGTGCTGCTGCTGCTCGGGACCGTAGCGCAGCCACACGGCGCCCCAACGGGGACGTTGAGCACCGCGAGTCAGGGCCGCTGGGGGGGGGGGGGGGGGGGGGGGGGGGGGGGAAACGGGGGAACGGGGGAACACCCCTCCGCGGGTCGTCCCTTGTGCCCTGAGATCGCGTCCTCGCCCCCGGGGGAGGCGGAGAGGGGCCGTGGACGAAAGGTACCGTCCGGCTGCGGGCCCCCTCTCCGGGGGAGGAGTTCCGCAGGAATGCGGCGGGCGAGCCCGGCCCCGCTGCCCCTAAGCCCTCGTTAACCCCGCGGCCCCCGCTCGGCACCTGCACTCGGCTCCGCCGGAGGCGAGGACGTGCAGCGGCGCGGAGCCCGCAGCGAGCGCGCAGCCCTCCCCCCTTCGCCTCTCCCCGCTAATAACAGGGCAGCGCTCGGGAGGCGGTGGTTGCGCCGCACGGAACAAACGCTCCGTGATTAGCACAGCGAGCCCCCGGGCTGCGGAGGGACACGGGGAGCCGAGCCGAGCCGTGCCGCGGCCGCCCAGACGGGAGGCTTCGCGGTCGCCCCCGGGGGCCCGCCCCGGGCCGTCGTAGGGGCCGGGGCCGCCCGCGGGGCCGCGCTCCGTGCCTTCCCCGCGGCGCCGGGCCACCCCAGCGCAGATGGCACCGTGTGACCCCCATTAGGGCAGCGCAGCCGCCTCTCCAGCAAAGCAGTCAGCCCGGTACCGCCGCTTCCCCCCGTTGTCCACGGCAACCGACGTATCTGATTGAACCTCGTTGTACGCGGTGACACCCGCATAATGGATCATGCTGTCAGGGCTTTTTTATCACAGGCATTTATTTTGGTCACGGCTGGTGATAACTTCGCCGCTCGGCCCTCGTGGCGGTACGGGCCCCGCTGCCATCTCCCGCCTCCCCTCCCCCCGCAGGGCGAGCGGGGCACGGGCCGCCCCCAAGCCGAGGGGCTCCGGTGTCCCCCCCGCCCCCGCCCCCTCCGCACACCGCAGCCAAGGGCTCCCCGCGCCCTTCGGCCTCGGCCCTGCTCGGTGCCCCCCCCCCCCACCCCCCACCCCCGGCCGGGTTATCTCGGGTCACGCGGAGCGGGGACGCGATCCGCCGCAGCCCTCGTGCCGGGGGAGCCGGGCAGGAGGCACCGCGCCGCTCCCGGCCGCGCACACACTTCCAAAGTAAATACAGCGGGGCAGGGCAGGGCCTCCGGGAGGGGAGAGGAGAGGCCTCTGACAGGCGATTGTCAGGGCGGAGCCAGGGCTATTTCCAGCCCAGGAATAACAACGCTGGGGCTGCGGTGGCTCCGACCCGCGTGTCCAGGAAAGACCGGCTCGGGGTGTTTGTTTGGGTTTTAATTGGTATTTTGACGGCGGGCTGGCACCGTGCAGGCAAACAATGACCCCGGGCCGGCCCGGGGGGTGGGGGGGTGGGGGGGACGGCAGCACCGCCCCGGCTCGAGGGAACGGGGCCCGGCGAGGATGCCCCACCGCAGTGCTGCGGATGGAGGGCAGCGCCGGGCCGGCCCCGCAGCCCCCGGGGAGGAAGCGGGGAAGGCGGGAGGAGGCGGCCCGGAGCTCCGGCCCGCTGCGGGGCGGGAGTGGGGGCGAGGCCGCCGCGTTATCTGGGTCACTGGGGTTAGAAGGAGCGGCCGATAGGACCGGGGGAGCTGCTGCGAAGATAGAGCCGCGATCCGGGCCGGGCGGGCACCGCGAGGGAGGGAGGGAGGGAGGGAGGAGGGAGGGAGGGAGGGAGGGGGGAGGAGGAGGAGGAGACGGCAGCTCGTTCCGGCTCCCGAGCCGAGCCCAGGTGCGCTGTGGTTTCCCTGCGCTCGGCAGCCCCCTCCCCTCGCTTCCCATCCCCCGGCCCCCGCCAACGTTTAACCCTTTCCCACCTCGGCGGGGCTGAAGCTGAAGCGTGCGCCGGCCCGGCCGCGTCCCCTGCGGTTCCCCACTCCCTCCGTGGCAGAGACTGATCTCGGCGGGGGGGGGCAGGGAGGACGGGGGGGGGGGGGGGGGTAAGGGGGGAGGGGGTTGGCGTTGTGGTGCCGAGCACCGCCCTCGGGCAGCTCCCGGGCTCCGGCTTTGTACACGCACACGCGCTCCCAGCTGCGCGGAGCTGAGCCAGCCCGGGGCCAGCCCTCGCCTGCTGCTGCTGCAGCCGCCGCCTTCCTTCCCCGCCCCGCTCCCCGCCGCCCTTTTCCTTCCTGCTCGGGCCGGGTGCCCCCGGAGCTCCCTGGCCCGGCGGCTCCCCGCTGCCGGAGCGGAGGGGAAGGGCTCTCCCCGCGCCCCCATCGCGCGCAGAGCCCTTTAATCAATTTCACCCGATTAATTATTAATTTAACGCCAGTCAAGCTCGCCCCGGAGGAGACGGCGGGGGGAGGGGAGGCTGATGGCAGGCGGAGGCGGCGGGGCCCGCTGCTAGGCGCAGCCCCGGCCCGGCAACTTTGGGCTCCGCCGCTCCAGGAGCCGGGGGGGCTGCGGTTCCCACTGCGGCGGATGCCCCCCCCCCTCCCCGCTCACACGCTCCCGCTCCCTCTTCTCCGCTCCCTCCCCCTTCCCTCCCGCCCGCCCCCCGCGTAGACACAGCCATAAAAGGGCCCATCGCGTCGCGGCGATGATGGATCGTGCCTGGCGGGGGTGATTTGGTGTTGATCGCATATTATCACGGGCAGGTCGGACTGGTTGCTGATGGACGGCTTTCCAGCCAGCCGCTCCGCCGCCGCTCGGGGAAGCGGCTCGATCGACAGGCAGCTCGCTGGCTTTTAACTCCTTCTCTCACCAGCAGAGCCGAGCATCTGTCACAACAGCTCTCCGGTCGGCACTTCGCCTCCTCCCGCCCCGTTCAGTCTTCGGCCGCCCGCCGCCTCCATCCCTCCGCCCCGGGAGTGCTCCGGGTGCGGGGCAGTGCGGGGGGGGGGCACGGCCCGGGAAGAGCTCCCCGCTGCCCTCGGCCCTCTTCATTGGGGAGCATCAAACCGAGCCCTCCCTCTGCACGTGGTTGTGCACGACCCGGGGTAGGGGGGGGGGGGAGGGGAGGGGGCAGTTGTGTTTTTCTCTGTCTTTCCCAGCGCAGGTTGCTCGGCCCAGGGATCGCGTTGTGCTCGGAGAGCGGAGGAAGGGGGGAGGTTAGCTGCGGGAAGCGATAGCTGCGCTCTCCGGAGAGCCGCTCTCCGCCAGGCAGCGCCTTGAAATCTATTTAAAGAGAGGGAAAGGCGGAGGGGGGAGAACAAAGGGGGAGGAGGAGGAGGAGGTGGAGGAGGAGGAGGAGGAGGAGGAGGAGGGTGCCGCTCTCCGGAGCCGGGAGAGAGGAGCGAACGCTGGAGGAGGTACCGCGCTGCCACAGCTGTGCGCGGCGATCGGAAGAGCACGGGCAGCGGTGGCAGAGCGGCCCTTTCTCCTCTCGCTGCCCAGGGAAGGGACGGGGAGCGGCGGGGGGGCGGAGGGGGAACGGGGAGCCCCAGGGCCGGAGGCGCTTCCTGGCAGAGCCCAATAGGAGAGAGAGGCTGCGGGTTACGATTGGGATTAATTATTATTCTCCAGCAGCCAGAGGGACGATCGGGGCATCGTGCGGCCCTCGCCTCTCCCCACTCCCACTCCTTTTTTCTCCCTCACCTTTATTTTCCTTTTTTTTTTTTTCTTTTCTTTTTTGTTCTCTCGCTTTTTTTTTTTTTTTTTTTCTCCTGAAACTCGGCTGCTTCCTTCCAGCGCTCCGAAGATTTAACCCTTTGCCCGCAGAGCCTCGAGGCGGGCGAACACAAAGCACGTCGCGAAAGCCTCAGACTGAAAAAATCCCGACCTACACGGGAATGGAGCGCGGCCATAAGTCGGTACCGGCCCGGCGGTGCTGGACGGCCTCGGGACGGCTGCAGATAAGCAGCGGGGCCCGGCCGGGCCCTGCCCTGTCACCCCGTTGCCGCCGGGGCACGTCGCTCCCACACATGGTCTGCATTTCGCACGGCAGCAGCGTGCTTCCTCCCGGCCTCTCGTTGCCGCTCTCCGAACAGAGGGAGGAAAAAAAAAAAAAAAAAAAGAAAAGGAAAAGAGGTTTAGAGGAAGTTAAAATCAGGCGAACTGAGAAATGCTCCGTGTTACACACATCCTGCGTGAAAGTGAAAGCCCGGCGTACCGGGCCCTGCTCCCCGCTACTGGCGCCGGCGTTGGACGCGGCTCGGTGCCTGCAGGTCACCGCTCTCCTCGTCCCCTCGCCTGGGAGAGCATCGCCCCGCATCTCCCCTTCTCCTCCCTTCCCCTCCCGGACCCGGGGCGGCCCGCACCCCGCTGCCCCGTGACCCCTCCGCCGCCGTCGGGCCCGGTGCCCCCCAGCTCCGCACGACAGAAGGGCCGCATTCTCCCCAGTGGAAGCCCACTCGTTTCCTTGTTGGCAGGAACAAAGCGCACATTCAGAGGGGTGGCTGCTGACGGCTCCCTCTGTATAGCACTGGAAAGCGGGTGGCCTTTGGTTGCTGGCAAGGAAAATTCTAATCAGGGCGCTTGTAAGCGGGGCTTTATAGAAGCTTAGTTACAAAAGGCTTACACCAGAGTAATGCAATAACTATAATAACAGCCAGGGAGCCCTAAAGGGGGTGGAATGCGCTTGTGTCTGGATGATTTTCCCCGCTAGCACAGAGAGGGACTGTTTACTGCGAGTTGCCATTAAGTATCGCTGGAAACTCACCAACCGCAGACTTATTTCAATCTACTTTATTGTTGGATCCTCTCGCCTCGGCCGACCGATAGGCACCCCCGGGGGAAGGAGAAGGGCCCGGAGCCGCCCCGCGGGGAGCCCCGGCCGGAGGGGCAGCGGCGGCGGCCCCGTGCTGCGGGAACGGCGTCCGATAAGAGCGAGGGGCCCCGGGCCCGGGCATCGCTTCACCGGGCTGCGGTACCCCCCACCGCCCCTCCCCCCCCCCCCCCCCCCCCCCCCCCCCCCGGCCCCGGTTGGGACGCGCAGCGCTGCGTTAACGGCACAACGGAGCGCGGCGAGCGAAGTGCTGCTCCGCGCAGGGCAAGAGAAATGGGTTTTTAATAGGAAAGGTCCGCGTGCTTGGCAGCCGGCCACCGCGGCCGGGAAATAAACAAACAGAGGAGCGGCGGGTTCAGGTCGGAGCAGGAGCCGCGCTCCCGGCAGAGCAGCCCCGCGGTACGGCCCCACGGAGCCGCCGCAACACCCCCCCCCCCCCCACCACCCTCCCCTCCTTCTCCACC